>HG993128.1:47771946-48495260 GCA_905231855.2 Eristalis tenax | reverse complement strand
ATGCCGATACGTTGGGGTGCATTTCAGGACATCGGAATTTTCACGTATTTTTGCATAGCCGGCATCGTCGATTTGAAGCCTTTGGTCACTTCAACCTCTGACTGCCATAATGGCCCTAATAGACCAAACTTTGACTTCTGTACACCTTTGGTGATGGTTTTCGTGTGTGTATTAACCGATTCCGATACGTTGGGCTGCATTTCAGGACATCGGAATTTTCACGTATTTTTGCATAGCCGGCATCGTCGATTTGAAGCCTTTGGTCACTTCAACCTCTGACTTGCCATAATGGCCCTATTAGGGCCAAACTATGACTTCTGTACACCTTTGGTGATGTTTTCGTGTGTGTATTAACCGATTCCGATACGTTTTGCTGCATTCCGTGACATCGGAAATTTCACGTATTTTGCATAGCCGGCATCGTCGATTTGAAGCCTTTGGTCACTTCAACCTCTGACTGCCATAATGGCCCTAATAGACCAAACTATGACTTCTGTACACCTTGGTGATGTTTTCGTGTGTGTATTAACCGATGCCGATACGTTGGGGTGCATTTCAGGACATCGGAATTTTCAGTATTTTTGCATAGCCGGCATCGTCGATTTGAAGCCTTTGGTCACTTCAACCTCTGACTGCCATAATGGCCCTAATAGACCAAACTATGACTTCTGTACACCTTTGGTGATGTTTTCGTGTGTGTATTAACCGATGCCGATACGTTGGGGTGCATTTCAGGACATCGGAATTTTCACGTATTTTTGCATAGCCGGCATCGTCGATTTGAAGCCTTTGGTCACTTCAACCTCTGACTGCCATAATGGCCCTAATAGACCAAACTATGACTTCTGTACACCTTTGGTGATGTTTTCGTGTGTGTATTACCGATTCCGATACGTTGGGCTGCATTTCAGGACATCGGAATTTCACGTATTTTTGCATAGCCGGCATCGTCGATTTGAAGCCTTTGGTCACTTCAACCTCTGACTGCCATAATGGCCCTAATAGACCAAACTATGACTTCTGTACGACTTTGGTGATGTTTTCGTGTGTGTATTAACCGATTCCGATACGTTGGGCTGCATTTCAGGACATCGGAATTTTCACGTATTTTTGCATAGCCGGCATCGTCGATTTGAAGCCTTTGGTCACTTCAACCTCTGACTGCCATAATGGCCCTAATAGACCAAACTATGACTTCTGTACACCTTTGGTGATGTTTTCGTGTGGGTATTAACCGATGCCGATACGTTGGGTGCATTTCAGGACATCGGAATTTTCACGTATTTTTTGCATAGCCGGCATCGTCGATTTGAAGCCTTTGGTCACTTCAACCTCTGACTGCCATAATGGCCCTAATAGACCAAACTATGACTTCTGTACAACTTTGGTGATGTTTTCGTGTGTGTATTAACCGATTCGATACGTTGGGCTGCATTTCAGGACATCGGAATTTTCACGTATTTTTGCATAGCCGGCATCGTCGATTTGAAGCCTTTGGTCACTTCAACCTCTGACTGCCATAATGGCCCTAATAGACCAAACTATGGGCTTCTGTACACCTTTGGTGATGTTTTCGTGTGTGTATTAACCGATTCCGATACGTTTTGCTGCATTCCGTGACATCGGAATTTTCACGTATTTTTGCATAGCCGGCATCGTCGATTGAAGCCTTTGGTCACTTCAACCTCTGACGTGCCATAATGGCCCTAATAGGACCAAACTATGACTTCTGTACACCTTTGGTGATGTTTTCGTGTGTGTATGCGAATACGTTGGGGTGCATTTCAGGACATCGGAATTTTCACGTATTTTTGCATAGCCGGCATCGTCGATTTGAAGCCTTTGGTCACTTCAACCCTCTGACTGCCATAATGGCCCTAATAGACCAAACTATGACTTCTGTACACCTTTGGTGATGTTTTCGTGTGTGTATTAACCGATTCCGATACGTTGGGCTTGAATTCAGGACATCGGAATTTTCACGTAATTTTGCATAGCCGGCATCGTCGATTTGAAGCCTTTGGTCACTTCAACCTCTGACTGCCATAATGGCCCTAATAGACCAAACTATGACTTCTGTACACCTTGTGATGTTTTCGTGTGTGTATTAACCGATTCCGATACGTTGGGCTGCATTTCAGGACATCGGAATTTTCACGTATTTTTGCATAGCCGGCATCGTCGATTTGAAGCCTTTGGTCACTTCAACCTCTGACTGCCATAATGGCCCTAATAGACCAAAACTATGACTTCTGTACACCTTTGTGATGTTTTCGTGTTGTGTATTAACCGATTCCGATACGTTTTGCTGCATTCCGTGACATCGGAATTTTCACGTATTTTGCATAGCCGGCATCGTCGATTTGAAGCCTTTGGTCACTTCAACCTCTGACTGCCATAATGGCCCTAATAGACAAACTATGACTTCTGTACACCTTTGGGTGATGTTTTCGTGTGTGTATTAACCGATGCCGATACGTTGGGGTGCATTTCAGGACATCGGAATTTTCACGTATTTTTGCATAGCCGCATCGTCGATTTGAAGCCTTTGGTCACTTCAACCTCTGACTGCCATAATGGCCCTAATAGACCAAACTATGACTTCTGTACACCTTTGGTGATGTTTTCGTGTGTGTATTAACCGATTCCGATACGTTGGGCTGCATTCAGGACATCGGAATTTTCACGTATTTTTGCATAGCCGGCATCGTCGATTTGAAGCCTTTGGTCACTTCAACCTCTGACTGCCATAATGGCCCTAATAGACCAAACTATGACTTCTGTACACCTTTGGTGGTGTTTTCGTGTGTGTATTAACCGATTCTGATACGTTGGGCTGCATTTCAGGACATCGGAATTTTCACGTATTTTTGCATAGCCGGCATCGTCGATTTGAAGCCTTTGGTCACTTCAACCTCTGACTGCCATAATGGCCCTAATAGACCAAACTATGACTTCTGTACGACTTTGGTGATGTTTGCGTGTGTGTATTAACCGATTCCGATACGTTGGGCTGCATTCAGGACATCGGAATTTTCACGTATTTTTGCATAGCCGGCATCGTCGATTTGAAGCCTTTTGGTCACTTCAACCTCTGACTGCCATAATGGCCCTAATAGACCAAACTATGACTTCTGTACACCTTTGGTGATGTTTTCGTGTGTGTATTAACCGATTCTGATACGTTGGGCTGCATTTCGGGACATCGGAATTTTCACGTATTTTTGCATAGCCGGCATCGTCGATTTGAAGCCTTTGGTCACTTTAACCTCCGACTGCCATAATGGCCCTAATAGACCAAACTATGACTTCTGTACACCTTTGGTGATGTTTCGTGTGTGTATTAACCGATTCTGATACGTTGGGCTGCATTTCAGGACATCGGAATTTTCACGTATTTTTCATAGCCGGCATCGTCGATTTGAAGCCTTTGGTCACTTTAACCTCCGACTGCCATAATGGCCCTAATAGACCAAACTATGACTTCTGTACACCTTTTGGTGATGTTTCGTGTGTGTATTAACCGCTTCTGATACGTTGGGCTGCATTTCAGGACATCGGAATTTTCACGTATTTTTGCATAGCCGGCATCGTCGATTTGAAGCCTTTGGTCACTTCAACCTCTGACTGCCATAATGGCCCTAATAGACCAAACTATGACTTCTGTACACCTTTGGTGATGTTTTCGTGTGTGTATTAACCGATTCCGATACGTTGGGCTGCATTTCAGGACATCGGAATTTCACGTATTTTTGCATAGCCGGCATCGTCGATTTGAAGCCTTTGGTCACTTCAAACCTCTGACTGCCATAATGGCCCTAATAGACCAAACTATGACTTCTGTACGACTTTGGTGATGTTTTCGTGTGTGTATTAACCGATTCCGATACGTTGGGCTGCATTCAGGACATCGGAATTTTCACGTATTTTTGCATAGCCGGCAATCGTCGATTGAGCCTTTGGTCACTTCAACCTCTGACTGCCATAATGGCCCTAATAGACCAAACTATGACTTCTGTACACCTTTGGTGATGTTTTCGTGTGTGTATTAACCGATGCCGATACGTTGGGGTGCATTTCAGGACATCGGAATTTTCACGTATTTTGCATAGCCGGCATCGTCGATTTGAAGCCTTTGGTCACTTCAACCTCTGACTGCCATAATGGCCCTAATAGACCCAACTATGACTTCTGTACACCTTTGGTGATGTTTTCGTGTGTGTATTAACCGATTCCGATACGTTGGGCTGCATTTCAGGACATCGGAATTTTCACGTATTTTTGCATAGCCGCATCGTCGATTTGAAGCCTTTGGTCACTTCAACCTCTGACTGCCATAATGGCCCTAATAGACCAAACTATGACTTCTGTACACCTTTGGTGATGTTTTCGTGTGTGTATTAACCGATGCCGATACGTTGGGCTGCATTTCAGGACATACGGAATTTTCACGTATTTTTGCATAGCCGGCATCGGTCGATTTGAAGCCTTTGGTCACTTCAACCTCTGACTGCCATAATGGCCCTAATAGACCAAACTATGACTCTGTACACCTTTGGTGATGTTTTCGTGTGTGTATTAACCGATTCCGATACGTTGGGCTGCATTTCAGGACATCGGAATTTTCACGTATTTTTGCATAGCCGCATCGTCGATTTGAGCCTTTGGTCACTTCAACCTCTGACTGCCATAATGGCCCTAATAGACCAAACTATGACTTCTGTACACCTTTGGTGATGTTTTCGTGTGTGTATTAACCGATTCCGATACGTTGGGCTGCATTTCAGGACATCGGAATTTTCACGTATTTTTGCATAGCCGGCATCGTCGATTTGAAGCCTTTGGTCACTTCAACCTCTGACTGCCATAATGGCCCTAATAGACCAAACTATGACTTCTGTACACCTTTGGTGATGTTTTCGTGTGTGTAATTAACCGATTCCGATACGTTGGGCTGCATTTCAGGACATCGGAATTTTCACGTATTTTTTGCATAGCCGGCATCGTCGATTTGAAGCCTTTGGTCACTTCAACCTCTGACTGCCATAATGGCCCTAATAGACCAAACTATGACTTCTGTACACCTTGGTGATGTTTTCGTGTGTGTATTAACCGATTCTGATACGTTGGCTGCATTTCAGGACATCGGAATTTTCACGTATTTTTGCATAAGCCGGCATCGTCGATTTGAAGCCTTTGGTCACTTCAACCTCTGACTGCCATAATGGCCCTAATAGACAAACTATGACTTCTGTACACCTTTGGTGATGTTTTCGTGTGTGTATTAACCGATTCGATACGTTGGGCTGCATTTCAGGACATCGGAATTTTCACGTATTTTTGCATAGCCGGCATCGTCGATTTGAAGCCTTTGGTCACTTCAACCTCTGACTGCCATAATGGCCCTAATAGACCAAACTATGACTTCTGTACACCTTGGTGATGTTTTCGTGTGTGTATTAACCGATTCTGATACGTTGGGCTGCATTTCGGGACATCGGAATTTTCATGTATTTTTGCATAGCCGGCATCGTCGATTTGAAGCCTTTGGTCACTTCAACCTCTGACTGCCATAATGGCCCAATAGACCAAACTATGACTTCTGTACACCTTTGGTGATGTTTTCGTGTGTGTATTAACCGATTCTGATACGGAATTTTCACGTATTTTGCATAGCCGGCATCGTCGATTTGAAGCTTTGGTCACTTCAACCTCTGACTGCCATAATGGCCCCAATAGACCAAAACTATGACTTCTGTACACCTTTGGTGGATGTTTTCGTGTGTGTATTAACCGATTCCGATACGTTGGGCTGCATTTCAGGACATCGGAATTTTCACGTATTTTTGTATAGCCGGCATCGTCGATTTGAAGCCTTTGGTCACTTCAACCTCTGACTGCCATAATGGCAGTAATAGACCAAACTATGACTTCTGTACACCTTTGGTGATGTTTTCGTGTGTGTATTAACCGATTCCGATACGTTTTGCTGCATTCCGTGACATCGGAATTTTCACGTATTTTTTGCATAGCCGGCATCGTCGATTTGAAGCCTTTGGTCACTTCAACCTCTGACTGCCATAATGGCCCTAATAGACCAAACTATGACTTCTGTACACCTTTGGTGATGTTTTCGTGTGTGTATTAACCGATGCCGATACGTTGGGCTGCATTTCAGGACATCGGAATTTTCACGTATTTTTGCATAGCCGGCATCGTCGATTTGAAGCCTTTGGTCACTTCAACCTCTGACTGCCATAATGGGGCCCCTAATAGACCAAACTATGACTTCTGTACACCTTTGGTGATGTTTTCGTGTGTGTATTAACCGATTCCGATACGTTGGGCTGCATTTCAGGACATCGGAATTTTCAACGTATTTTTGCATAGCCGGCATCGTCGATTTGAACCTTTGGTCACTTCAACCTCTGACTGCCATAATGGCCCTAATAGACCCAAACTATGACTTCTGTACACCTTTGGTGATGTTTTCGTGTGTGTATTAACCGATTCCCGATACGTTGGGCTGCATTTCAGGACATCGGAATTTTCACGTATTTTTGCATAGCCGGCATCGTCGATTTGAAGCCTTTGGTTCACTTCAACCTCTGACTGCCATAATGGCCCTAATAGACCAAACTATGACTTCTGTACACCTTTGGTGATGTTTTCGTGTGTGTATTAACCGATTCCGATACGTTGGGCTGCTTTTCAGGACATCGGAATTTTCACGTATTTTTGCATAGCCGGCATCGTCGATTTGAAGCCTTTGGTCACTTCAACTCTGACTGCCATAATGGCCCTAATAGACCAAACTATGACTTCTGTACGACTTTGTGATGTTTTCGTGTGTGTATTAACCGATTCCGATACGTTGGGCTGCATTTCAGGACATCGGAATTTTCACGTATTTTTGCATAGCCCGGCATCGTCGATTTGAAGCCTTTGGTCACTTCAACCTCTGACTGCCATAATGGCCCTGAATAGACCAAACTAGACTTCTGTACAACCTTTGGTGATGTTTTCGTGTGTGTATTAACCGATTCTGATACGTTGGGCTGCATTTCAGGACATCGGAATTTTCACGTATTTTTGCATAGCGCATCGTCGATTTGAAGCCTTTGGTCACTTCAACTGCATTTCAGGACATCGGAATTTTCACGTATTTTTGCATAGCCGGCATCGTCGATTTGAAGCCTTTGGTCACTTCAACCTCTGACTGCCATAATGGCCCTAATAGACCAAACTATGACTTCTTGTACACCTTTGGTGATGTTTTCGTGTGTGTATTAACCGATTCCGATACGTTGGGCTGCATTTCAGGACATCGGAATTTTCACGTATTTTTGCATAGCCGGCATCGTCGATTTGAAGCCTTTGGTCACTTCAACCTCTGACTGCCATAATGGCCCTAATAGACCAAACTATGACTTCTGTACACCTTTGGTGATGTTTTCGTGTGTGTATTAAACGATTCTGATACGTTGGGCTGCATTTCAGGACATCGGAATTTTCACGTATTTTTGCATAGCCGCATCGTCGATTTGAAGCCTTTGGTCACTTCAACCTCTGACTGCCATAATGGCCCTAATAGACCAAACTATGACTTCTTGTACACCTTTGGTGATGTTTTCGTGTGTGTATTAACCGATTCCGATACGTTGGGCTGCATTTCAGGACATCGGAATTTTCACGTATTTTTTGCATAGCCGGCATCGTCGATTTGAAGCCTTTGGTAATTCAACCTCTGACTGCCATAATGGCCCCAATAGACCAAACTATGACTCTGTACACCTTTGGTGATGTTTTCGTGTGTGTATTAACCGATTCTGATACGTTGGGCTGCATTTCAGGACATCGGAATTTTTCACGTATTTTTGCATAGCCGGCATCGTCGATTTGAAGCCCTTTGGTCACTTCAACCTCTGACTGCCATAATGGCCCTAATAGACCAAACTATGACTTCTGTACACCTTTGGTGATGTTTTCGTGTGTGTATTAACCGATTCCGATACGTTGGGCTGCATTTCAGGGACATCGGAATTTTCACGTATTTTGCATAGCCGGCATCGTCGATTTGAAGCTTGGTCACTTCAACCTCTGACTGCCATAATGGCCCTAATAGACCAAACTATGACTTCTGTACACCTTTGGTGATGTTTTCGTGTGTGTATTAACCGATTCCGATACGTTTTGCTGCATTCCGTGACATCGGAATTTTCACGTATTTTTGCATAGCCGGCATCGTCGATTTGAAGCCTTTGGTCACTTCAACCTCTGACTGCCATAATGGCCCTAATAGACCAAAACTATGACTTCTGTACACCTTTGGTGATGTTTTCGTGTGTGTATTAACCGATGCCGATACGTTGGGCTGCATTTCAGGACATCGGAATTTTCACGTATTTTTGCATAGCCGGCATCGTCGATTTGAAGCCTTTGGTCACTTCAACCTCTGACTGCCATAATGGCCCTAATAGACCAAACTATGACTTCTGTACACCTTTGGTGATGGTTTTCGTGTGTGTATTAACCGATTCCGATACGTTGGGCTGCATTTCAGGACATCGGAATTTTCACGTATTTTTGCATAGCCGGCATCGTCGATTTGAAGCCTTTGGTCACTTCAATTCTCTGACTGCCATAATGGCCCTAATAGACCAAACTATGACTTCTGTACACCTTTGGTGATGTTTTCGTGTGTGTATTAACCGATTCCGATACGTTGGGCTGCATTTCAGGACATCGGAATTTTCACGTATTTTTGCATAGCCGGCATCGTCGATTTGAAGCCTTTGGTCACTTCAACCTCTGACTGCCATAATGGCCCTAATAGACCAAACTATGACTTCTGTACACCTTTGGTGATGTTTTCGTGTGTGTATTAACCGATTCCGATACGTTGGGCTGCATTTCAGGACATCGGAATTTTCACGTATTTTTGCATAGCCGGCATCGTCGATTTGAAGCCTTTGGTCACTTCAACCTCTGACTGCCATAATGGCCCTAATAGACCAAACTATGACTTCTGTACACCTTTGGTGATGTTTTCGTGTGTGTATTAACCGATTCCGATACGTTGGGCTGCATTTCAGGACATCGGAATTTTCACGTATTTTTGCATAGCCGCATCGTCGATTTGAAGCCTTTGGTCACTTCAACCTCTGACTGCCATAATGGCCCTAATAGACCAAACTATGACTTCTGTACACCTTTGGTGATGTTTTCGTGTGTGTATTAACCGATTCTGATACGTTGGGCTGCATTTCAGGACATCGGAATTTTCACGTATTTTTGCATAGCCGGCATCGTCGATTTGAAGCCTTTGGTCACTTCAACTGCATTTCAGGACATCGGAATTTTCAATGTATTTTTGCATAGCCGGCATCGTCGATTTGAAGCCTTTGGTCACTTCAACCTCTGACTGCCATAATGGCCCTAATAGACCAAACTATGACTTCTGTACACCTTTGGTGATGTTTTCGTGTGTGTATTAACCGATTCCGATACGTTGGGCTGCATTTCAGGACATCGGAATTTTCACGTATTTTTGCATAGCCGGCATCGTCGATTGGAAGCCTTTGGTCACTTCAACCTCTGACTGCCATAATGGCCCCTAATAGACCAAACTATGACTTCTGTACACCTTTGGTGATGTTTTCGTGTGTGTATTAACCGATTCTGATACGTTGGGCTGCATTCGGGACATCGGAATTTTCATGTATTTTTGCATAGCCGGCATCGTCGATTTGAAGCCTTTGGTCACTTCAACCTCTGACTGCCATAATGGCCCCAATAGACCAAACTATGACTTCTGTACACCTTTGGTGATGTTTTCGTGTGTTGTATTACCGATTCTGATACGTTGGGCTGCATTTCAGGACATCGGAATTTTCACGTATTTTTGCATAGCCGGCATCGTCGATTTGAAGCCTTTGGTCACTTCAACCTCTGACTGCCATAATGGCCCTAATAGACCAAACTATGACTTCTGTACACCTTTGGTGATGTTTTCGTGTGTGTATTAACCGATTCCGATACGTTGGGCTGCATTTCAGGACATCGGAATTTTCACGTATTTTTGCATAGCCGGCATCGTCGATTTGAAGCCTTTGGTCACTTCAACCTCTGACTGCCATAATGGCCCTAATAGACCAAACTATGACTTCTGTACACCTTTGGTGATGTTTTCGTGTGTGTATTAACCGATTCCGATACGTTGGGCTGCATTTCAGGACATCGGAATTTTCACGTATTTTTGCATAGCCGGCATCGTCGATTTGAAGCCTTTGGTCACTTCAACCTCTGACTGCCATAATGGCCCTAATAGACCAAAACTATGACTTCTGTACACCTTTGGTGATGTTTTCGTGTGTGTATTAACCGATTCCGATACGTTGGGCTGCATTTCAGGACATCGGAATTTTCACGTATTTTTGCATAGCCGGCATCGTCGATTTGAAGCCTTTGGTCACTTCAACCTCTGACTGCCATAATGGCCCTAATAGACCAAACTATGACTTCTGTACACCTTTGGTGATGTTTTCGTGTGTGTATTAACCGATTCTGATACGTTGGGCTGCATTTCAGGGACATCGGAATTTTCACGTATTTTTGCATAGCCGGCATCGTCGATTTGAAGCCTTTGGTCACTTCAACTGCATTTCAGGACATCGGAATTTTCACGTATTTTTGCATAGCCGGCATCGTCGATTTGAAGCCTTTGGTCACTTCAACCTCTGACTGCCATAATGGCCCTAATAGACCAAACTATGACTTCTGTACACCTTTGGTGATGTTTTCGTGTGTGTATTAACCGATTCCGATACGTTGGGCTGCATTTCAGGACATCGGAATTTTCACGTATTTTTGCATAGCCGGCATCGTCGATTTGAAGCCTTTGGTCACTTCAACCTCTGACTGCCATAATGGCCCTAATAGACCAAACTATGACTTCTGTACACCTTTGGTGATGTTTTCGTGTGTGTATTAACCGATTCTGATACGTTGGGCTGCATTTCGGGACATCGGAATTTTCATGTATTTTTGCATAGCCGGCATCGTCGATTTGAAAGCCTTTGGTCACTTCAACCTCTGACTGCCATAATGGCCCCAATAGACCAAAACTATGACTTCTGTACACCTTTGGTGATGTTTTCGTGTGTGTATTAACCGATTCTGATACGTTGGGCTGCATTTCAGGACATCGGAATTTTCACGTATTTTTGCATAGCCGGCATCGTCGATTTGAAGCCTTTGGTCACTTCAACCTCTGACTGCCATAATGGCCCTAATAGACCAAACTATGACTTCTGTACACCTTTGGTGATGTTTTCGTGTGTGTATTAACCGATTCCGATACGTTGGGCTGCATTTCAGGACATCGGAATTTTCACGTATTTTTGTATAGCCGGCATCGTCGATTTGAAGCCTTTGGTCACTTCAACCTCTGACTGCCATAATGGCCCTAATAGACCAAACTATGACTTCTGTACACCTTTGGTGATGTTTTCGTGTGTGTATTAACCGATTCCGATACGTTTTGCTGCATTCCGTGACATCGGAATTTTCACGTATTTTTGCATAGCCGGCATCGTCGATTTGAAGCCTTGGTCACTTCAACCTCTGACTGCCATAATGGCCCTAATAGACCAAAACTATGACTTCTGTACACCTTTGGTGATGTTTTCGTGTGTGTATTAACCGATGCCGATACGTTGGGCTGCATTTCAGGACATCGAATTTTCACGTATTTTTGCATAGCCGGCATCGTCGATTTGAAGCCTTTGGTCACTTCAACCTCTGACTGCCATAATGGCCCTAATAGACCAAACTATGACTTCTGTACACCTTTGGTGATGTTTTCGTGTGTGTATAACCGATTCCGATACGTTGGGCTGCATTTCAGGACATCGGAATTTTCACGTATTTTTGCATAGCCGGCATCGTCGATTTGAAGCCTTTGGTCACTTCAATCTCTGACTGCCATAATGGCCCTAATAGACCAAACTATGACTTCTGTACACCTTTGGTGATGTTTTCGTGTGTGTATTAACCGATTCCGATACGTTGGGCTGCATTTCAGGACATCGGAATTTTCACGTATTTTTGCATAGCCGGCATCGTCGATTTGAAGCCTTTGGTCACTTCAACCTCTGACTGCCATAATGGCCCTAATAGACCAAACTATGACTTCTGTACACCTTTGGTGATGTTTTCGTGTGTGTATTAACCGGATTCCGATACGTTGGGCTGCATTTCAGGGACATCGGAATTTTCACGTATTTTTGCATAGCCGGCATCGTCGATTGAAGCCTTTGGTCACTTCAACCTCTGACTGCCATAATGGCCCTAATAGACCAAACTATGACTTCTGTACACCTTTGGTGATGTTTTCGTGTGTGTATTAACCGATTCTGATACGTTGGGCTGCATTTCAGGACATCGGAATTTTCACGTATTTTTGCATAGCCGGCATCGTCGATTTGAAGCCTTTGGTCACTTCAACTGCATTTCAGGACATCGGAATTTTCATGTATTTTTGCATAGCCGGCATCGTCGATTTGAAGCCTTTGGTCACTTCAACCTCTGACTGCCATAATGGCCCTAATAGACCAAACTATGACTTCTGTACACCTTTGGTGATGTTTCGTGTGTGTATTAACCGATTCTGATACGTTGGGCTGCATTTCAGGACATCGGAATTTTCACGTATTTTTGCATAGCCGGCATCGTCGATTTGAAGCCTTTGGGCACTTCAACCTCTGACTGCCATAATGGCCCTAATAGACCAAACTATGACTTCTGTACACCTTTGGTGATGTTTTCGTGTGTGTATTAACCGATTCCGATACGTTTTGCTGCATTCCGTGACATCGGAATTTTCACGTATTTTTGCATAGCCGGCATCGTCGATTTGAAGCCTTTGGTCACTTCAACCTCTGACTGCCATAATGGCCCTAATAGACCAAACTATGACTTCTGTACACCTTTGGTGATGTTTTCGTGTGTATATTAACCGATGCCGATACGTTGGGCTGCATTTCAGGACATCGGAATTTTCACGTATTTTTGCATAGCCGGCATCGTCGATTTGAAGCCTTTGGTCACTTCAACCTCTGACTGCCATAATGGCCCTAATAGACCAAACTATGACTTCTGTACACCTTTGGTGATGTTTTCGTGTGTGTATTAACCGATTCCGATACGTTGGGCTGCATTTCAGGACATCGGAATTTTCACGTATTTTTGCATAGCCGGCATCGTCGATTTGAAGCCTTTGGTCACTTCAACCTCTGACTGCCATAATGGCCCTAATAGACCAAACTATGACTTCTGTACACCTTTGGTGATGTTTTCGTGTGTGTATTAACCGATTCTGATACGTTGGGCTGCATTCCGTGACATCGGAATTTTCACGTATTTTTGCATAGCCGGCATCGTCGATTTGAAGCCTTTGGTCACTTCAACCTCTGACTGCCATAATGGCCCTAATAGACCAAACTATGACTTCTGTACACCTTTGGTGATGTTTTCGTGTGTGTATTAACCGATTCTGATACGTTGGGCTGCATTTCAGGACATCGGAATTTTCACGTATTTTTGCATAGCCGGCATCGTCGATTTGAAGCCTTTGGTCACTTCAACCTCTGACTGCCATAATGGCCCTAATAGACCAAACTATGACTTCTGTACACCTTTGGTGATGTTTTCGTGTGTGTATTAACCGATTCCGATACGTTGGGCTGCATTTCAGGACATCGGAATTTTCACGTATTTTTGCATAGCCGGCATCGTCGATTTGAAGCCTTTGGTCACTTCAACCTCTGACTGCCATAATGGCCCTAATAGACCAAACTATGACTTCTGTACACCTTTGGTGATGTTTTCGTGTGTGTATTAACCGATTCTGATACGTTGGGCTGCATTTCGGGACATCGGAATTTTCACGTATTTTTGCATAGCCGGCATCGTCGATTTGAAGCCTTTGGTCACTTCAACCTCTGACTGCCATAATGGCCCCAATAGACCAAACTATGACTTCTGTACACCTTTGGTGATGTTTTCGTGTGTGTATTAACCGATTCTGATACGTTGGGCTGCATTTCAGGACATCGGAATTTTTACGTATTTTTGCATAGCCGGCATCGTCGATTTGAAGCCTTTGGTCACTTCAACCTCTGACTGCCATAATGGCCCTAATAGACGAAACTATGACTTCTGTACACCTTTGGTGATGTTTTCGTGTGTGTATTAACCGATTCCGATACATCGGAATTTTCACGTATTTTTGCATAGCCGGCATCGTCCATTTGAAGCCTTTGGTCACTTCAACCTTTGACTGCCATAATGGCCCTAATAGACCAAACTATGACTTCTGTACACCTTTGGTGATGTTTTCGTGTGTGTATTAACCGATGCCGATACGTTGGGCTGCATTTCAGGACATCGGAATTTTCACGTATTTTTGCATAGCCGGCATCGTCGATTTGAAGCCTTTGGTCACTTCAACCTCTGACTGCCATAATGGCCCTAATAGACCAAACTATGACTTCTGTACACCTTTGGTGATGTTTTCGTGTGTGTATTAACCGATTCCGATACGTTGGGCTGCATTTCAGGACATCGGAATTTTCACGTATTTTTGCATAGCCGGCATCGTCGATTTGAAGCCTTTGGTCACTTCAACCTCTGACTGCCATAATGGCCCTAATAGACCAAACTATGACTTCCGTACACCTTTGGTGATGTTTTCGTGTGTGTATTAACCGATTCCGATACGTTGGGCTGCATTTCAGGACATCGGAATTTTCACGTATTTTTGCATAGCCGGCATCGTCGATTTGAAGCCTTTGGTCACTTCAACCTCTGACTGCCATAATGTCCCTAATAGACCAAACTATGACTTCTGTACACCTTTGGTGATGTTTTCGTGTGTGTTTTAACCGATTCCGATACGTTGGGCTGCATTTCAGGACATCGGAATTTTCACGTATTTTTGCATAGCCGGCATCGTCGATTTGAAGCCTTTGGTCACTTCAACCTCTGACTGCCATAATGGCCCTAATAGACCAAACTATGACTTCTGTACACCTTTGGTGATGTTTTCGTGTGTGTATTAACCGATTCCGATACGTTGGGCTGCATTTCAGGACATCGGAATTTTCACGTATTTTTGCATAGCCGGCATCGTCGATTTGAAGCCTTTGGTCACTTCAACCTCTGACTGCCATAATGGCCCTAATAGACCAAACTATGACTTCTGTACACCTTTGGTGATGTTTTCGTGTGTGTATTAACCGATTCCGATACGTTGGGCTGCATTTCAGGACATCGGAATTTTCACGTATTTTTGCATAGCCGGCATCGTCGATTTGAAGCCTTTGGTCACTTCAACCTCTGACTGCCATAATGGCCCTAATAGACCAAACTATGACTTCTGTACACCTTTGGTGATGTTTTCGTGTGTGTATTAACCGATTCTGATACGTTGGGCTGCATTTCAGGACATCGGAATTTTCACGTATTTTTGCATAGCCGGCATCGTCGATTTGAAGCCTTTGGTCACTTCAACTGCATTTCAGGACATCGGAATTTTCACGTATTTTTGCATAGCCGGCATCGTCGATTTGAAGCCTTTGGTCACTTCAACCTCTGACTGCCATAATGGCCCTAATAGACCAACCTATGACTTCTGTACAGCTTTGGTGATGTTTTCGTGTGTGTATTAACCGATTCCGATACGTTGGGCTGCATTTCAGGACATCGGAATTTTCACGTATTTTTGCATAGCCGGCATCGTCGATTTGAAGCCTTTGGTCACTTCAACCTCTGACTGCCATAATGGCCCTAATAGACCAAACTATGACTTCTGTACACCTTTGGTGATGTTTTCGTGTGTGTATTAACCGATTCTGATACGTTGGGCTGCATTTCAGGACATCGGAATTTTCACGTATTTTTGCATAGCCGGCATCGTCGATTTGAAGCCTTTGGTCACTTCAACCTCTGACTGCCATAATGGCCCTAATAGACCAAACTATGACTTCTGTACACCTTTGGTGATGTTTTCGTGTGTGTATTAACCGATTCCGATACGTTGGGCTGCATTTCAGGACATCGGAATTTTCACGTATTTTTGCATAGCCGGCATCGTCGATTTGAAGCCTTTGGTCACTTCAACCTCTGACTGCCATAATGGCCCTAATAGACCAAACTATGACTTCTGTACACCTTTGGTGATGTTTTCGTGTGTGTATTAACCGATTCTGATACGTTGGGCTGCATTTCGGGACATCGGAATTTTCATGTATTTTTGCATAGCCGGCATCGTCGATTTGAAGCCTTTGGTCACTTCAACCTCTGACTGCCATAATGGCCCCAATAGACCAAACTATGACTTCTGTACACCTTTGGTGATGTTTTCGTGTGTGTATTAACCGATTCTGATACGTTGGGCTGCATTTCAGGACATCGGAATTTTCACGTATTTTTGCATAGCCGGCATCGTCGATTTGAAGCCTTTGGTCACTTCAACCTCTGACTGCCATAATGGCCCTAATAGACCAAACTATGACTTCTGTACACCTTTGGTGATGTTTTCGTGTGTGTATTAACCGATTCCGATACGTTGGGCTGCATTTCAGGACATCGGAATTTTCACGTATTTTTGTATAGCCGGCATCGTCGATTTGAAGCCTTTGGTCACTTCAACCTCTGACTGCCATAATGGCCCTAATAGACCAAACTATGACTTCTGTACACCTTTGGTGATGTTTTCGTGTGTGTATTAACCGATTCCGATACGTTTTGCTGCATTCCGTGACATCGGAATTTTCACGTATTTTTGCATAGCCGGCATCGTCGATCTGAAGCCTTTGGTCACTTCAACCTCTGACTGCCATAATGGCCCTAATAGACCAAACTATGACTTCTGTACACCTTTGGTGATGTTTTCGTGTGTGTATTAACCGATGCCGATATGTTGGGCTGCATTTCAGGACATCGGAATTTTCACGTATTTTTGCATAGCCGGCATCGTCGATTTGAAGCCTTTGGTCACTTCAACCTCTGACTGCCATAATGGCCCTAATAGACCAAACTATGACTTCTGTACACCTTTGGTGATGTTTTCGTGTGTGTATTAACCGATTCCGATACGTTGGGCTGCATTTCAGGACATCGGAATTTTCACGTATTTTTGCATAGCCGGCATCGTCGATTTGAAGCCTTTGGTCACTTCAATCTCTGACTGCCATAATGGCCCTAATAGACCAAACTATGACTTCTGTACACCTTTGGTGATGTTTTCGTGTGTGTATTAACCGATTCCGATACGTTGGGCTGCATTTCAGGACATCGGAATTTTCACGTATTTTTGTATAGCCGGCATCGTCGATTTGAAGCCTTTGGTCACTTCAACCTCTGACTGCCATAATGGCCCTAATAGACCAAACTATGACTTCTGTACACCTTTGGTGATGTTTTCGTGTGTGTATTAACCGATTCCGATACGTTTTGCTGCATTCCGTGACATCGGAATTTTCACGTATTTTTGCATAGCCGGCATCGTCGATCTGAAGCCTTTGGTCACTTCAACCTCTGACTGCCATAATGGCCCTAATAGACCAAACTATGACTTCTGTACACCTTTGGTGATGTTTTCGTGTGTGTATTAACCGATGCCGATATGTTGGGCTGCATTTCAGGACATCGGAATTTTCACGTATTTTTGCATAGCCGGCATCGTCGATTTGAAGCCTTTGGTCACTTCAACCTCTGACTGCCATAATGGCCCTAATAGACCAAACTATGACTTCTGTACACCTTTGGTGATGTTTTCGTGTGTGTATTAACCGATTCCGATACGTTGGGCTGCATTTCAGGACATCGGAATTTTCACGTATTTTTGCATAGCCGGCATCGTCGATTTGAAGCCTTTGGTCACTTCAATCTCTGACTGCCATAATGGCCCTAATAGACCAAACTATGACTTCTGTACACCTTTGGTGATGTTTTCGTGTGTGTATTAACCGATTCCGATACGTTGGGCTGCATTTCAGGACATCGGAATTTTCACGTATTTTTGCATAGCCGGCATCGTCGATTTGAAGCCTTTGGTCACTTCAACCTCTGACTGCCATAATGGCCCTAATAGACCAAACTATGACTTCTGTACACCTTTGGTGATGTTTTCGTGTGTGTATTAACCGATTCCGATACGTTGGGCTGCATTTCAGGACATCGGAATTTTCACGTATTTTTGCATAGCCGGCATCGTCGATTTGAAGCCTTTGGTCACTTCAACCTCTGACTGCCATAATGGCCCTAATAGACCAAACTATGACTTCTGTACACCTTTGGTGATGTTTTCGTGTGTGTATTAACCGATTCCGATACGTTGGGCTGCATTTCAGGACATCGGAATTTTCACGTATTTTTGCATAGCCGGCATCGTCGATTTGAAGCCTTTGGTCACTTCAACCTCTGACTGCCATAATGGCCCTAATAGACCAAACTATGACTTCTGTACACCTTTGGTGATGTTTTCGTGTGTGTATTAACCGATTCTGATACGTTGGGCTGCATTTCAGGACATCGGAATTTTCACGTATTTTTGCATAGCCGGCATCGTCGATTTGAAGCCTTTGGTCACTTCAACTGCATTTCAGGACATCGGAATTTTCACGTATTTTTGCATAGCCGGCATCGTCGATTTGAAGCCTTTGGTCACTTCAACCTCTGACTGCCATAATGGCCCTAATAGACCAAACTATGACTTCTGTACACCTTTGGTGATGTTTCGTGTGTGTATTAACCGATTCTGATACGTTGGGCTGCATTTCAGGACATCGGAATTTTCACGTATTTTTGCATAGCCGGCATCGTCGATTTGAAGCCTTTGGTCACTTCAACCTCTGACTGCCATAATGGCCCTAATAGACCAAACTATGACTTCTGTACACCTTTGGTGATGTTTTCGTGTGTGTATTAACCGATTCCGATACGTTGGGCTGCATTTCAGGACATCGGAATTTTCACGTATTTTTGCATAGCCGGCATCGTCGATTTGAAGCCTTTGGTCACTTCAACCTCTGACTGCCGTAATGGCCCTAATAGACCAAACTATGACTTCTGTACACCTTTGGTGATGTTTTCGTGTGTGTATTAACCGATTCCGATACGTTGGGCTGCATTTCAGGACATCGGAATTTTCACGTATTTTTGCATAGCCGGCATCGTCGATTTGAAGCCTTTGGTCACTTCAACCTCTGACTGCCATAATGGCCCTAATAGACCAAACTAAGACTTCTGTACACCTTTGGTGATGTTTTCGTGTGTGTATTAACCGATTCCGATACGTTGGGCTGCATTTCAGGACATCGGAATTTTCACGTATTTTTGCATAGCCGGCATCGTCGATTTGAAGCCTTTGGTCACTTCAACCTCTGACTGCCATAATGGCCCTAATAGACCAAACTATGACTTCTGTACACCTTTGGTGATGTTTTCGTGTGTGTATTAACCGATTCCGATACGTTTTGCTGCATTCCGTGACATCGGAATTTTCACGTATTTTTGCATAGCCGGCATCGTCGATTTGAAGCCTTTGGTCACTTCAACCTCTGACTGCCATAATGGCCCTAATAGACCAAACTATGACTTCTGTACACCTTTGGTGATGTTTTCGTGTGTGTATTAACCGATGCCGATACGTTGGGCTGCATTTCAGGACATCGGAATTTTCACGTATTTTTGCATAGCCGGCATCGTCGATTTGAAGCCTTTGGTCACTTCAACCTCTGACTGCCATAATGGCCCTAATAGACCAAACTATGACTTCTGTACACCTTTGGTGATGTTTTCGTGTGTGTATTAACCGATTCCGATACGTTGGGCTGCATTTCAGGACATCGGAATTTTCACGTATTTTTGCATAGCCGGCATCGTCGATTTGAAGCCTTTGGTCACTTCAACCTCTGACTGCCATAATGGCCCTAATAGACCAACCTATGACTTCTGTACACCTTTGGTGATGTTTTCGTGTGTGTATTAACCGATTCCGATACGTTGGGCTGCATTTCAGGACATCGGAATTTTCACGTATTTTTGCATAGCCGGCATCGTCGATTTGAAGCCTTTGGTCACTTCAACCTCTGACTGCCATAATGGCCCTAATAGACCAAACTATGACTTCTGTACACCTTTGGTGATGTTTTCGTGTGTGTATTAACCGATTCTGATACGTTGGGCTGCATTCCGTGACATCGGAATTTTCACGTATTTTTGCATAGCCGGCATCGTCGATTTGAAGCCTTTGGTCACTTCAACCTCTGACTGCCATAATGGCCCTAATAGACCAAACTATGACTTCTGTACACCTTTGGTGATGTTTTCGTGTGTGTATTAACCGATTCTGATACGTTGGGCTGCATTTCAGGACATCGGAATTTTCACGTATTTTTGCATAGCCGGCATCGTCGATTTGAAGCCTTTGGTCACTTCAACCTCTGACTGCCATAATGGCCCTAATAGACCAAACTATGACTTCTGTACACCTTTGGTGATGTTTTCGTGTGTGTATTAACCGATTCCGATACGTTGGGCTGCATTTCAGGACATCGGAATTTTCACGTATTTTTGCATAGCCGGCATCGTCGATTTGAAGCCTTTGGTCACTTCAACCTCTGACTGCCATAATGGCCCTAATAGACCAAACTATGACTTCTGTACACCTTTGGTGATGTTTTCGTGTGTGTATTAACCGATTCTGATACGTTGGGCTGCATTTCGGGACATCGGAATTTTCACGTATTTTTGCATAGCCGGCATC
The DNA here is from genome assembly GCA_905231855.2 of Eristalis tenax. NCBI lineage: Eukaryota > Metazoa > Arthropoda > Insecta > Diptera > Syrphidae > Eristalis > Eristalis tenax. The sequence goes on along the minus strand of HG993128.1, from coordinate 48,474,427 downwards.
GTCGATTTGAAGCCTTTGGTCACTTCAACCTCTGACTGCCATAATGGCCCTAATAGACCAACCTATGACTTCTGTACACCTTTGGTGATGTTTTCGTGTGTGTATTAACCGATTCCGATACGTTGGGCTGCATTTCAGGACATCGGAATTTTCACGTATTTTTGCATAGCCGGCATCGTCGATTTGAAGCCTTTGGTCACTTCAACCTCTGACTGCCATAATGGCCCTAATAGACCAACCTATGACTTCTGTACACCTTTGGTGATGTTTTCGTGTGTGTATTAACCGATTCCGATACGTTGGGCTGCATTTCAGGACATCGGAATTTTCACGTATTTTTGCATAGCCGGCATCGTCGATTTGAAGCCTTTGGTCACTTCAACCTCTGACTGCCATAATGGCCCCAATAGACCAAACTATGACTTCTGTACACCTTTGGTGATGTTTTCGTGTGTGTATTAACCGATTCTGATACGTTGGGCTGCATTTCAGGACATCGGAATTTTCACGTATTTTTGCATAGCCGGCATCGTCGATTTGAAGCCTTTGGTCACTTCAACCTCTGACTGCCATAATGGCCCTAATAGACCAAACTATGACTTCTGTACACCTTTGGTGATGTTTTCGTGTGTGTATTAACCGATGCCGATACGTTGGGCTGCATTTCAGGACATCGGAATTTTCACGTATTTTTGCATAGCCGGCATCGTCGATTTGAAGCCTTTGGTCACTTCAACCTCTGACTGTCATAATGGCCCTAATAGACCAAACTATGACTTCTGTACACCTTTGGTGATGTTTTCGTGTGTGTATTAACCGATTCTGATACGTTGGGCTGCATTTCGGGACATCGGAATTTTCACGTATTTTTGCATAGCCGGCATCGTTGATTTGAAGCCTTTGGTCACTTCAACCTCTGACTGCCATAATGGCCCTAATAGACCAAACTATGACTTCTGTACACCTTTGGTGATGTTTTCGTGTGTGTATTAACCGATTCTGATACGTTGGGCTGCATTTCAGGACATCGGAATTTTCACGTATTTTTGCATAGCCGGCATCGTCGATTTGAAGCCTTTGGTCACTTCAACCTCTGACTGACACAATGGCCCTAATAGACGAAACTATGACTTCTGTACACCTTTGGTGATGTTTTCGTGTGTGTATTAACCGATTCCGATACATCGGAATTTTCACGTATTTTTGCATAGCCGGCATCGTCGATTTGAAGCCTTTGGTCACTTCAACCTCTGACTGCCATAATGGCCCTAATAGACCAAACTATGACTTCTGTACACCTTTGGTGATGTTTTCGTGTGTGTATTAACCGATTCCGATACGTTGGGCTGCATTTCAGGACATCGGAATTTTCACGTATTTTTGCATAGCCGGCATCGTCGATTTGAAGCCTTTGGTCACTTCAACCTCTGACTGCCATAATGGCCCTAATAGACCAACCTATGACTTCTGTACACCTTTGGTGATGTTTTCGTGTGTGTATTAACCGATTCCGATACGTTGGGCTGCATTTCAGGACATCGGAATTTTCACGTATTTTTGCATAGCCGGCATCGTCGATTTGAAGCCTCTGGTCACTTCAACCTCTGACTGCCATAATGGCCCTAATAGACCAAACTATGACTTCTGTACACCTTTGGTGATGTTTTCGTGTGTGTATTAACCGATTCCGATACGTTGGGCTGCATTTCAGGACATCGGAATTTTCACGTATTTTTGCATAGCCGGCATCGTCGATTTGAAGCCTTTGGTCACTTCAACCTCTGACTGCCATAATGGCCCTAATAGACCAAACTATGACTTCTGTACACCTTTGGTGATGTTTTCGTGTGTGTATTAACCGATTCTGATACGTTGGGCTGCATTTCGGGACATCGGAATTTTCATGTATTTTTGCATAGCCGGCATCGTCGATTTGAAGCCTTTGGTCACTTCAACCTCTGACTGCCATAATGGCCCCAATAGACCAAACTATGACTTCTGTACACCTTTGGTGATGTTTTCGTGTGTGTATTAACCGATTCTGATACGTTGGGCTGCATTTCAGGACATCGGAATTTTCACGTATTTTTGCATAGCCGGCATCGTCGATTTGAAGGCTTTGGTCACTTCAACCTCTGACTGCCATAATGGCCCTAATAGACCAAACTATGACTTCTGTACACCTTTGGTGATGTTTTCGTGTGTGTATTAACCGATTCCGATACGTTGGGCTGCATTTCAGGACATCGGAATTTTCACGTATTTTTGCATAGCCGGCATCGTCGATTTGAAGCCTCTGGTCACTTCAACCTCTGACTGCCATAATGGCCCTAATAGACCAAACTATGACTTCTGTACACCTTTGGTGATGTTTTCGTGTGTGTATTAACCGATTCCGATACGTTGGGCTGCATTTCAGGACATCGGAATTTTCACGTATTTTTGCATAGCCGGCATCGTCGATTTGAAGCCTTTGGTCACTTCAACCTCTGACTGCCATAATGGCCCTAATAGACCAAACTATGACTTCTGTACACCTTTGGTGATGTTTTCGTGTGTGTATTAACCGATTCTGATACGTTGGGCTGCATTTCGGGACATCGGAATTTTCATGTATTTTTGCATAGCCGGCATCGTCGATTTGAAGCCTTTGGTCACTTCAACCTCTGACTGCCATAATGGCCCCAATAGACCAAACTATGACTTCTGTACACCTTTGGTGATGTTTTCGTGTGTGTATTAACCGATTCTGATACGTTGGGCTGCATTTCAGGACATCGGAATTTTCACGTATTTTTGCATAGCCGGCATCGTCGATTTGAAGGCTTTGGTCACTTCAACCTCTGACTGCCATAATGGCCCTAATAGACCAAACTATGACTTCTGTACACCTTTGGTGATGTTTTCGTGTGTGTATTAACCGATTCCGATACGTTTTGCTGCATTCCGTGACATCGGAATTTTCACGTATTTTTGCATAGCCGGCATCGTCGATTTGAAGCCTTTGGTCACTTCAACCTCTGACTGCCATAATGGCCCTAATAGACCAAACTATGCACCTTTGGTGATGTTTTCGTGTGTGTATTAACCGATTCCGATACGTTGGGCTGCATTTCAGGACATCGGAATTTTCACGTATTTTTGCATAGCCGGCATCGTCGATTTGAAGCCTTTAGTCACTTCAACCTCTGACTGCCATAATGGCCCTAATAGACCAAACTATGACTTCTGTACACCTTTGGTGATGTTTTCGTGTGTGTATTAACCGATTCTGATACGTTGGGCTGCATTTCGGGACATCGGAATTTTCACGTATTTTTGCATAGCCGGCATCGTCGATTTGAAGCCTTTGGTCACTTCAACCTCTGACTGCCATAATGGCCCTAATAGACCAAACTATGACTTCTGTACACCTTTGGTGATGTTTTCGTGTGTGTATTAACCGATTCTGATACGTTGGGCTGCATTTCAGGACATCGGAATTTTCACGTATTTTTGCATAGTCGATTTGAAGCCTTTGGTCACTTCAACCTCTGACTGCCATAATGGCCCTAATAGACCAAACTATGACTTCTGTACACCTTTGGTGATGTTTTCGTGTGTGTATTAACCGATTCCGATACGTTGGGCTGCATTTCAGGACATCGGAATTTTCACGTATTTTTGCATAGCCGGCATCGTCGATTTTAAGCCTTTGGGCAGTTCAACCTCTGACTGCCATAATGGCCCTAATAGACCAAACTATGACTTCTGTACACCTTTGGTGATGTTTTCGTGTGTGTATTAACCGATTCCGATACGTTTTGCTGCATTCCGTGACATCGGAATTTTCACGTATTTTTGCATAGCCGGCATCGTCGATTTGAAGCCTTTGGTCACTTCAACCTCTGACTGCCATAATGGCCCTAATAGACCAAACTATGACTTCTGTACACCTTTGGTGATGTTTTCGTGTGTGTATTAACCGATTCTGATACGTTGGGCTGCATTTCAGGACATCGGAATTTTCACGTATTTTTGCATAGCCGGCATCGTCGATTTGAAGCCTTTGGTCACTTCATCCTCTGACTGCCATAATGGCCCTAATAGACCAAACTATGACTTCTGTACACCTTTGGTGATGTTTTCGTGTGTGTATTAACCGATTCCGATACATTGGGCTGCATTTCAGGACATCGGAATTTTCACGTATTTTTGCATAGCCGGCATCGTCGATTTGAAGCCTTTGGTCACTTCAACCTCTGACTGCCATAATGGCCCTAATAGACCAAACTATGACTTCTGTACACCTTTGGTGATGTTTTCGTGTGTGTATTAACCGATTCTGATACGTTGGGCTGCATTTCAGGATATCGGAATTTTCACGTATTTTTGCATAGCCGACATCGTCGATTTGAAGCCTTTGGTCACTTCAACCTCTGACTGCCATAATGGCCCTAATAGACCAAACTATGACTTCTGTACACCTTTGGTGAAGTTTTCGTGTGTGTATTAACCGATTCCGATACGTTGGGCTGCATTTCAGGACATCGGAATTTTCACGTATTTTTGCATAGCCGGCATCGTCGATTTGAAGCCTTTGGTCACTTCAACCTCTGACTGCCATAATGGCCCTAATAGACCAAACTGTGACTTCTGTACACCTTTGGTGATGTTTTCGTGTGTGTATTAACCGATTCCGATACGTTGGGCTGCATTTCAGGACATCGGAACTTTCACGTATTTTTGCATAGCCGGCATCGTCGATTTGAAGCCTTTGGTCACTTCAACCTCTGACTGCCATAATGGCCCTAATAGACCAAACTATGACTTCTGTACACCTTTGGTGATGTTTTCGTGTGTGTATTAACCGATTCTGATACGTTGGGCTGCATTTCGGGACATCGGAATTTTCACGTATTTTTGCATAGCCGGCATCGTCGATTTGAAGCCTTTGGTCACTTCAACCTCTGACTGCCATAATGGCCCCAATAGACCAAACTATGACTTCTGTACACCTTTGGTGATGTTTTCATGTGTGTATTAACCGATTCTGATACGTTGGGCTGCATTCGGAATTTTCACGTATTTTTGCATAGCCGGCATCGTCGATTTGAAGCCTTTGGTCACTTCAACCTCTGACTGCCATAATGGCCCTAATAGACGAAACTATGACTTCTGTACACCTTTGGTGATGTTTTCGTGTGTGTATTAACCGATTCCGATACATCGGAATTTTCACGTATTTTTGCATAGCCGGCATCGTCGATTTGAAGCCTTTGGTCACTTCAACCTCTGACTGCCATAATGGCCCTAATAGACCAAACTATGACTTCTGTACACCTTTGGTGATGTTTTCGTGTGTGTATTAACCGATTCCGATACGTTGGGCTGCATTTCAGGACATCGGAATTTTCACGTATTTTTGCATAGCCGGCATCGTCGATTTGAAGCCTTTGGTCACTTTAACCTCCGACTGCCATAATGGCCCTAATAGACCAAACTATGACTTCTGTACACCTTTGGTGATGTTTCGTGTGTGTATTAACCGATTCTGATACGTTGGGCTGCATTTCAGGACATCGGAATTTTCACGTATTTTTGCATAGTCGATTTGATAACCTTTGGTCACTTCAACCTCTGACTGCCATAATGGCCCTAATAGACCAAACTATGACTTCTGTACACCTTTGGTGATGTTTTCGTGTGTGTATTAACCGATTCCGATACGTTGGGCTGCATTTCAGGACATCGGAATTTTCACGTATTTTTGCATAGTCGATTTGATAACCTTTGGTCACTTCAACCTCTGACTGCCATAATGGCCCTAATAGACCAAACTATGACTTCTGTACACCTTTGGTGATGTTTTCGTGTGTGTATTAACCGATTCTGATACGTTGGGCTGCATTTCAGGACATCGGAATTTTCACGTATTTTTGCATAGCCGGCATCGTCGATTTTAAGCCTTTGGGCAGTTCAACCTCTGACTGCCATAATGGCCCTAATAGACCAAACTATGACTTCTGTACACCTTTGGTGATGTTTTCGTGTGTGTATTAACCGATTCTGATACGTTGGGCTGCATTTCGGGACATCGGAATTTTCACGTATTTTTGCATAGCCGGCATCGTCGATTTGAAGCCTTTGGTCACTTCAACCTCTGACTGCCATAATGGCCCCAATAGACCAAACTATGACTTCTGTACACCTTTGGTGATGTTTTCGTGTGTGTATTAACCGATTCTGATACGTTGGGCTGCATTCGGAATTTTCACGTATTTTTGCATAGCCGGCATCGTCGATTTGAAGCCTTTGGTCACTTCAACCTCTGACTGCCATAATGGCCCTAATAGACGAAACTATGACTTCTGTACACCTTTGGTGATGTTTTCGTGTGTGTATTAACCGATTCCGATACATCGGAATTTTCACGTATTTTTGCATAGCCGGCATCGTCGATTTGAAGCCTTTGGTCACTTCAACCTCTGACTGCCATAATGGCCCTAATAGACCAAACTATGACTTCTGTACACCTTTGGTGATGTTTTCGTGTGTGTATTAACCGATTCCGATACGTTGGGCTGCATTTCAGGACATCGGAATTTTCACGTATTTTTGCATAGCCGGCATCGTCGATTTGAAGCCTTTGGTCACTTTAACCTCCGACTGCCATAATGGCCCTAATAGACCAAACTATGACTTCTGTACACCTTTGGTGATGTTTCGTGTGTGTATTAACCGATTCTGATACGTTGGGCTGCATTTCAGGACATCGGAATTTTCACGTATTTTTGCATAGCCGGCATCGTCGATTTGAAGCCTTTGGTCACTTCAACCTCTGACTGCCATAATGGCCCTAATAGACCAAACTATGACTTCTGTACACCATTGGTGATGTTTTCGTGTGTGTATTAACCGATTCCGATACGTTGGGCTGCATTTCAGGACATCGGAATTTTCACGTATTTTTGCATAGCCGGCATCGTCGATTTGAAGCCTTTGGTCACTTCAACCTCTGACTGCCATAATGGCCCTAATAGACCAAACTATGACTTCTGTACACCTTTGGTGATGTTTTCGTGTGTGTATTAACCGATTCCGATACGTTGGGCTGCATTTCAGGACATCGGAATTTTCACGTATTTTTGCATAGCCGGCATCGTCGATTTGAAGCCTTTGGTCACTTCAACCTCTGACTGCCATAATGGCCCTAATAGACCAAACTATGACTTCTGTACACCTTTGGTGATGTTTTCGTGTGTGTATTAACCGATTCCGATACGTTGGGCTGCATTTCAGGACATCGGAATTTTCACGTATTTTTGCATAGCCGGCATCGTCGATTTTAAGCCTTTGGGCAGTTCAACCTCTGACTGCCATAATGGCCCTAATAGACCAAACCATGACTTCTGTACACCTTTGGTGATGTTTTCGTGTGTGTATTAACCGATTCCGATACGTTGGGCTGCATTTCAGGACATCGGAATTTTCACGTATTTTTGCATAGCCGGCATCGTCGATTTGAAGCCTTTGGTCACTTCAACCTCTGACTGCCATAATGGCCCTAATAGACCAAACTATGACTTCTGTACACCTTTGGTGATGTTTTCGTGTGTGTATTAACCGATTCTGATACGTTGGGCTGCATTTCGGGACATCGGAATTTTCACGTATTTTTGCATAGCCGGCATCGTCGATTTGAAGCCTTTGGTCACTTCATCCTCTGACTGCCATAATGGCCCTAATAGACCAAACTATGACTTCTGTACACCTTTGGTGATGTTTTCGTGTGTGTATTAACCGATTCCGATACGTTGGGCTGCATTTCAGGACATCGGAATTTTCACGTATTTTTGCATAGCCGGCATCGTCGATTTGAAGCCTTTGGTCACTTCAACCTCTGACTGCCATAATGGCCCTAATAGACCAAACTATGACTTCTGTACACCTTTGGTGATGTTTTCGTGTGTGTATTAACCGATTCTGATACGTTGGGCTGCATTTCAGGATATCGGAATTTTCACGTATTTTTGCATAGCCGACATCGTCGATTTGAAGCCTTTGGTCACTTCAACCTCTGACTGCCATAATGGCCCTAATAGACCAAACTATGACTTCTGTACACCTTTGGTGAAGTTTTCGTGTGTGTATTAACCGATTCCGATACGTTGGGCTGCATTTCAGGACATCGGAATTTTCACGTATTTTTGCATAGCCGGCATCGTCGATTTGAAGCCTTTGGTCACTTCAACCTCTGACTGCCATAATGGCCCTAATAGACCAAACTGTGACTTCTGTACACCTTTGGTGATGTTTTCGTGTGTGTATTAACCGATTCCGATACGTTGGGCTGCATTTCAGGACATCGGAATTTTCACGTATTTTTGCATAGCCGGCATCGTCGATTTGAAGCCTTTGGTCACTTCAACCTCTGACTGCCATAATGGCCCTAATAGACCAAACTATGACTTCTGTACACCTTTGGTGATGTTTTCGTGTGTGTATTAACCGATTCCGATACGTTGGGCTGCATTTCAGGACATCGGAATTTTCACGTATTTTTGCATAGTCGATTTGATAACCTTTGGTCACTTCAACCTCTGACTGCCATAATGGCCCTAATAGACCAAACTGTGACTTCTGTACACCTTTGGTGATGTTTTCGTGTGTGTATTAACCGATTCCGATACGTTGGGCTGCATTTCAGGACATCGGAATTTTCACGTATTTTTGCATAGCCGGCATCGTCGATTTGAAGCCTTTGGTCACTTCAACCTCTGACTGCCATAATGGCCCTAATAGACCAAACTATGACTTCTGTACACCTTTGGTGATGTTTTCGTGTGTGTATTAACCGATTCCGATACGTTGGGCTGCATTTCAGGACATCGGAATTTTCACGTATTTTTGCATAGCCGGCATCGTCGATTTGAAGCCTTTGGTCACTTCAACCTCTGACTGCCATAATGGCCCTAATAGACCAAACTGTGACTTCTGTACACCTTTGGTGATGTTTTCGTGTGTGTATTAACCGATTCCGATACGTTGGGCTGCATTTCAGGACATCGGAATTTTCACGTATTTTTGCATAGCCGGCATCGTCGATTTGAAGCCTTTGGTCACTTCAACCTCTGACTGCCATAATGGCCCTAATAGACCAAACTATGACTTCTGTACACCTTTGGTGATGTTTTCGTGTGTGTATTAACCGATTCCGATACGTTGGGCTGCATTTCAGGACATCGGAATTTTCACGTATTTTTGCATAGCCGGCATCGTCGATTTGAAGCCTTTGGTCACTTCAACCTCTGACTGCCATAATGGCCTTAATAGACCAAACTATGACTTCTGTACACCTTTGGTGATGTTTTCGTGTGTGTATTAACCGATTCCGATACGTTTTGCTGCATTCCGTGACATCGGAATTTTCACGTATTTTTGCATAGCCGGCATCGTCGATTTGAAGCCTTTGGTCACTTCAACCTCTGACTGCCATAATGGCCCTAATAGACCAAACTATGACTTCTGTACACCTTTGGTGATGTTTTCGTGTGTGTATTAACCGATTCCGATACGTTGGGCTGCATTTCAGGACATCGGAATTTTCACGTATTTTTGCATAGCCGGCATCGTCGATTTGAAGCCTTTGGTCACTTCAACCTCTGACTGCCATAATGGCCCTAATAGACCAAACTATGACTTCTGTACACCTTTGGTGATGTTTTCGTGTGTGTATTAACCGATTCCGATACGTTTTTGCTGCATTCCGTGACATCGGAATTTTCACGTATTTTTGCATAGCCGGCATCGTCGATTTGAAGCCTTTGGTCACTTCAACCTCTGACTGCCATAATGGCCCTAATAGACCAAACTATGACTTCTGTACACCTTTGGTGATGTTTTCGTGTGTGTATTAACCGATTCCGATACGTTGGGCTGCATTTCAGGACATCGGAATTTTCACGTATTTTTGCATAGCCGGCATCGTCGATTTGAAGCCTTTGGTCACTTCAACCTCTGACTGCCATAATGGCCCTAATAGACCAAACTATGACTTCTGTACACCTTTGGTGATGTTTTCGTGTGTGTATTAACCGATTCCGATACGTTGGGCTGCATTTCAGGACATCGGAATTTTCACGTATTTTTGCATAGCCGGCATCGTCGATTTGAAGCCTTTGGTCACTTCAACCTCTGACTGCCATAATGGCCCAAATAGACCAAACTATGACTTCTGTACACCTTTGGTGATGTTTTCGTGTGTGTATTAACCGATTCTGATACGTTGGGCTGCATTCGGAATTTTCACGTATTTTTGCATAGCCGGCATCGTCGATTTGAAGCCTTTGGTCACTTCAACCTCTGACTGCCATAATGGCCCTAATAGACCAAACTATGACTTCTGTACACCTTTGGTGATGTTTTCGTGTGTGTATTAACCGATTCCGATACATCGGAATTTTCACGTATTTTTGCATAGCCGGCATCGTCGATTTGAAGCCTTTGGTCACTTCAACCTCTGACTGCCATAATGGCCCTAATAGACCAAACTATGACTTCTGTACACCTTTGGTGATGTTTTTGTGTGTGTATTAACCGATTCCGAGACGTTTTGCTGCATTCCGTGACATCGGAATTTTCACGTATTTTTGCATAGCCGGCATCGTCGATTTGAAGCCTTTGGTCACTTTAACCTCCGACTGCCATAATGGCCCTAATAGACCAAACTATGACTTCTGTACACCTTTGGTGATGTTTCGTGTGTGTATTAACCGATTCTGATACGTTGGGCTGCATTTCAGGACATCGGAATTTTCACGTATTTTTGCATAGCCGGCATCGTCGATTTGAAGCCTTTGGTCACTTCAACCTCTGACTGCCATAATGGCCCTAATAGACCAAACTATGACTTCTGTACACCTTTGGTGATGTTTTCGTGTGTGTATTAACCGATTCCGATACGTTGGGCTGCATTTCAGGACATCGGAATTTTCACGTATTTTTGCATAGCCGGCATCGTCGATTTGAAGCCTTTGGTCACTTCAACCTCTGACTGCCATAATGGCCCTAATAGACCAAACTATGACTTCTGTACACCTTTGGTGATGTTTTCGTGTGTGTATTAACCGATTCCGATACGTTGGGCTGCATTTCAGGACATCGGAATTTTCACGTATTTTTGCATAGCCGGCATCGTCGATTTGAAGCCTTTGGTCACTTCAACCTCTGACTGCCATAATGGCCCTAATAGACCAAACTATGACTTCTGTACACCTTTGGTGATGTTTTCGTGTGTGTATTAACCGATTCTGATACGTTGGGCTGCATTTCAGGACATCGGAATTTTCACGTATTTTTGCATAGTCGATTTGAAGCCTTTGGTCACTTCAACCTCTGACTGCCATAATGGCCCTAATAGACCAAACTATGACTTCTGTACACCTTTGGTGATGTTTTCGTGTGTGTATTAACCGATTCCGATACGTTGGGCTGCATTTCAGGACATCGGAATTTTCACGTATTTTTGCATAGCCGGCATCGTCGATTTGAAGCCTTTGGTCACTTCAACCTCTGACTGCCATAATGGCCCTAATAGACCAAACTATGACTTCTGTACACCTTTGGTGATGTTTTCGTGTGTGTATTAACCGATTCTGATACGTTGGGCTGCATTTCAGGATATCGGAATTTTCACGTATTTTTGCATAGCCGACATCGTCGATTTGAAGCCTTTGGTCACTTCAACCTCTGACTGCCATAATGGCCCTAATAGACCAAACTATGACTTCTGTACACCTTTGGTGAAGTTTTCGTGTGTGTATTAACCGATTGCGATACGTTGGGCTGCATTTCAGGACATCGGAATTTTCACGTATTTTTGCATAGCATCGTCGATTTGAAGCCTTTGGTCACTTCAACCTCTGACTGCCATAATGGCCCTAATAGACCAAACTGTGACTTCTGTACACCTTTGGTGATGTTTTCGTGTGTGTATTAACCGATTCCGATACGTTGGGCTGCATTTCAGGACATCGGAATTTTTACGTATTTTTGCATAGCCGGCATCGTCGATTTGAAGCCTTTGGTCACTTCAACCTCTGACTGCCATAATGGCCCTAATAGACCAAACTATGACTTCTGTACACCTTTGGTGATGTTTTCGTGTGTGTATTAACCGATTCCGATACGTTTTTGCTGCATTCCGTGACATCGGAATTTTCACGTATTTTTGCATAGCCGGCATCGTCGATTTGAAGCCTTTGGTCACTTCAACCTCTGACTGCCATAATGGCCCTAATAGACCAAACTATGACTTCTGTACACCTTTGGTGATGTTTTCGTGTGTGTATTAACCGATTCCGATACGTTGGGCTGCATTTCAGGACATCGGAATTTTCACGTATTTTTGCATAGCCGGCATCGTCGATTTGAAGCCTTTGGTCACTTCAACCTCTGACTGCCATAATGGCCCTAATAGACCAAACTATGACTTCTGTACACCTTTGGTGATGTTTTCGTGTGTGTATTAACCGATTCCGATACGTTTTTGCTGCATTCCGTGACATCGGAATTTTCACGTATTTTTGCATAGCCGGCATCGTCGATTTGAAGCCTTTGGTCACTTCAACCTCTGACTGCCATAATGGCCCTAATAGACCAAACTATGACTTCTGTACACCTTTGGTGATGTTTTCGTGTGTGTATTAACCGATTCCGATACGTTTTGCTGCATTCCGTGACATCGGAATTTTCACGTATTTTTGCATAGCGGGCATCGTCGATTTGAAGCCTTTGGTCACTTCAACCTCTGACTGCCATAATGGCCCTAATAGACCAAACTATGACTTCTGTACACCTTTGGTGATGTTTTCGTGTGTGTATTAACCGATTCTGATACGTTGGGCTGCATTTCAGGACATCGGAATTTTCACGTATTTTTGCATAGCCGGCATCGTCGATTTGAAGCCTTTGGTCACTTCATCCTCTGACTGCCATAATGGCCCTAATAGACCAAACTGTGACTTCTGTACACCTTTGGTGATGTTTTCGTGTGTGTATTAACCGATTCCGATACGTTGGGCTGCATTTCAGGACATCGGAATTTTCACGTATTTTTGCATAGCCGGCATCGTCGATTTGAAGCCTTTGGTCACTTCAACCTCTGACTGCCATAATGGCCCTAATAGACCAAACTATGACTTCTGTACACCTTTGGTGATGTTTTCGTGTGTGTATTAACCGATTCCGATACGTTGGGCTGCATTGCAGGACATCGGAATTTTCACGTATTTTTGCATAGCCGGCATCGTCGATTTGAAGCCTTTGGTCACATCAACCTCTGACTGCCATAATGGCCCTAATAGACCAAACTATGACTTCTGTACACCTTTGGTGATGTTTTCGTGTGTGTATTAACCGATTCCGATACGTTGGGCTGCATTTCAGGACATCGGAATTTTCACGTATTTTTGCATAGCCGGCATCGTCGATTTGAAGCCTTTGGTCACTTCAACCTCTGACTGCCATAATGGCCCTAATAGACCAAACTATGACTTCAGTACACCTTTGGTGATGTTTTCGTGTGTGTATTAACCGATTCCGATACATTGGGCTGCATTTCAGGACATCGGAATTTTCACGTATTTTTGCATAGCCGGCATCGTCGATTTGAAGCCTTTGGGCAGTTCAACCTCTGACTGCCATAATGGCCCTAATAGACCAAACTATGACTTCTGTACACCTTTGGTGATGTTTTCGTGTGTGTATTAACCGATTCCGATACGTTTTGCTGCATTCCGTGACATCGGAATTTTCACGTATTTTTGCATAGCCGGCATCGTCGATTTGAAGCCTTTGGTCACTTCAACCTCTGACTGCCATAATGGCCCTAATAGACCAAACTATGACTTCTGTACACCTTTGGTGATGTTTTCGTGTGTGTATTAACCGATTCCGATACGTTTTGCTGCATTCCGTGACATCGGAATTTTCACGTATTTTTGCATAGCCGGCATCGTCGATTTGAAGCCTTTGGTCACTTCAACCTCTGACTGCCATAATGGCCCTAATAAACCAAACTATGACTTCTGTACACCTTTGGTGATGTTTTCGTGTGTGTATTAACCGATTCCGATACGTTGGGCTGCATTTCAGGACATCGGAATTTTCACGTATTTTTGCATAGCCGGCATCGTCGATTTGAAGCCTTTGGTCACTTCAACCTCTGACTGCCATAATGGCCCTAATAGACCAAACTATGACTTCTGTACACCTTTGGTGATGTTTTCGTGTGTGTATTAACCGATTCCGATACGTTTTTGCTGCATTCCGTGACATCGGAATTTTCACGTATTTTTGCATAGCCGGCATCGTCGATTTGAAGCCTTTGGTCACTTCAACCTCTGACTGCCATTATGGCCCTAATAGACCAAACTATGACTTCTGTACACCTTTGGTGATGTTTTCGTGTGTGTATTAACCGATTCCGATACGTTGGGCTGCATTTCAGGACATCGGAATTTTCACGTATTTTTGCATAGCCGGCATCGTCGATTTGAAGCCTTTGGTCACTTCAACCTCTGACTGCCATAATGGCCCTAATAGACCAAACTATGACTTCTGTACACCTTTGGTGATGTTTTCGTGTGTGTATTAACCGATTCCGATACGTTGGGCTGCATTTCAGGACATCGGAATTTTCACGTATTTTTGCATAGCCGGCATCGTCGATTTGAAGCCTTTGGTCACTTCAACCTCTGACTGCCATAATAGCCCTAATAGACCAAACTATGACTTCTGTACACCTTTGGTGATGTTTTCGTGTGTGTATTAACCGATTCTGATACGTTGGGCTGCATTTCAGGACATCGGAATTTTCACGTATTTTTGCATAGCCGGCATCGTCGATTTGAAGCCTTTGGTCACTTCAACCTCTGACTGCCATAATGGCCCTAATAGACCAACCTATGACTTCTGTACACCTTTGATGATGTTTTCGTGTGCGTATTAACCGATTCTGATACGTTGGGCTGCATTTCAGGACATCGGAATTTTCACGTATTTTTGCATAGCCGGCATCGTCGATTTGAAGCCTTTGGTCACTTCAACCTCTGACTGCCATAATGGCCCTAATAGACCAAACTATGACTTCCGTACACCTTTGGTGATGTTTTCGTGTGTGTATTAACCGATTCCGATACGTTGGGCTGCATTTCAGGACATCGGAATTTTCACGTATTTTTGCATAGCCGGCATCGTCGATTTGAAGCCTTTGGTCACTTCAACCTCTGACTGCCATAATGGCCCTAATAGACCAAACTATGACTTCTGTACACCTTTGGTGATGTTTTCGTGTGTGTATTAACCGATTCCGATACGTTGGGCTGCATTTCGGGACATCGGAATTTTCACGTATTTTTGCATAGCCGGCATCGTCGATTTGAAGCCTTTGGTCACTTCAACCTCTGACTGCCATAATGGCCCCAATAGACCAAACTATGACTTCTGTACACCTTTGGTGATGTTTCCGTGTGTGTATTAACCGATTCTGATACGTTGGGCTGCATTTCAGGACATCGGAATTTTCACGTATTTTTGCATAGCCGGCATCGTCGATTTGAAGCCTTTGGTCACTTCAACCTCTGACTGCCATAATGGCCCTAATAGACCAAACTATGACTTCTGTACACCTTTGGTGATGTTTTCGTGTGTGTATTAACCGATTCCGATACGTTGGGCTGCATTTCAGGACATCGGAATTTTCACGTATTTTTGCATAGCCGGCATCGTCGATTTGAAGCCTTTGGTCACTTCAACCTCTGACTGCCATAATGGCCCTAATAGACCAAACTATGACTTCTGTACACCTTTGGTGATGTTTTCGTGTGTGTACTAACCGATTCTGATACGTTGGGCTGCATTTCAGGATATCGGAATTTTCACGTATTTTTGCATAGCCGACATCGTCGATTTGAAGCCTTTGGTCACTTCAACCTCTGACTGCCATAATGGCCCTAATAGACCAAACTATGACTTCTGTACACCTTTGGTGAAGTTTTCGTGTGTGTATTAACCGATTGCGATACGTTGGGCTGCATTTCAGGACATCGGAATTTTCACGTATTTTTGCATAGCCGGCATCGTCGATTTGAAGCCTTTGGTCACTTCAACCTCTGACTGCCATAATGGCCCTAATAGACCAAACTGTGACTTCTGTACACCTTTGGTGATGTTTTCGTGTGTGTATTAACCGATTCCGATACGTTGGGCTGCATTTCAGGACATCGGAATTTTCACGTATTTTTGCATAGCCGGCATCGTCGATTTGAAGCCTTTGGTCACTTCAACCTCTGACTGCCATAATGGCCCTAATAGACCAAACTATGACTTCTGTACACCTTTGGTGATGTTTTCGTGTGTGTATTAACCGATTCCGATACGTTGGGCTGCATTTCAGGACATCGGAATTTTCACGTATTTTTGCATAGCCGGCATCGTCGATTTGAAGCCTTTGGTCACTTCAACCTCTGACTGCCATAATGGCCCTAATAGACCAAACTATGACTTCAGTACACCTTTGGTGATGTTTTCGTGTGTGTATTAACCGATTCCGATACATTGGGCTGCATTTCAGGACATCGGAATTTTCACGTATTTTTGCATAGCCGGCATCGTCGATTTGAAGCCTTTGGGCAGTTCAACCTCTGACTGCCATAATGGCCCTAATAGACCAAACTATGACTTCTGTACACCTTTGGTGATGTTTTCGTGTGTGTATTAACCGATTCCGATACGTTTTGCTGCATTCCGTGACATCGGAATTTTCACGTATTTTTGCATAGCCGGCATCGTCGAATTGAAGCCTTTGGTCACTTCAACCTCTGACTGCCATAATGGCCCTAATAGACCAAACTATGACTTCTGTACACCTTTGGTGATGTTTTCGTGTGTGTATTAACCGATTCCGATACGTTTTTGCTGCATTCCGTGACATCGGAATTTTCACGTATTTTTGCATAGCCGGCATCGTCGATTTGAAGCCTTTGGTCACTTCAACCTCTGACTGCCATAATGGCCCTAATAGACCAAACTATGACTTCTGTACACCTTTGGTGATGTTTTCGTGTGTGTATTAACCGATTCCGATACGTTGGGCTGCATTTCAGGACATCGGAATTTTCACGTATTTTTGCATAGCCGGCATCGTCGATTTGAAGCCTTTGGTCACTTCAACCTCTGACTGCCATAATGGCCCTAATAGACCAAACTATGACTTCTGTACACCTTTGGTGATGTTTTCGTGTGTGTATTAACCGATTCCGATACGTTTTTGCTGCATTCCGTGACATCGGAATTTTCATGTATTTTTGCATAGCCGGCATCGTCGATTTGAAGCCTTTGGTCACTTCAACCTCTGACTGCCATAATGGCCCTAATAGACCAAACTATGACTTCTGTACACCTTTGGTGATGTTTTCGTGTGTGTATTAACCGATTCCGATACGTTGGGCTGCATTTCAGGACATCGGAATTTTCACGTATTTTTGCACAGCCGGCATCGTCGATTTGAAGCCTTTGGTCACTTCAACCTCTGACTGCCATAATGGCCCTAATAGACCAAACTATGACTTCTGTACACCTTTGGTGATGTTTTCGTGTGTGTATTAACCGATTCCGATACGTTGGGCTGCATTTCAGGACATCGGAATTTTCACGTATTTTTGCATAGCCGGCATCGTCGATTTGAAGCCTTTGGTCACTTCAACCTCTGACTGCCATAATAGCCCTAATAGACCAAACTATGACTTCTGTACACCTTTGGTGATGTTTTCGTGTGTGTATTAACCGATTCTGATACGTTGGGCTGCATTTCAGGACATCGGAATTTTCACGTATTTTTGCATAGCCGGCATCGTCGATTTGAAGCCTTTGGTCACTTCAACCTCTGACTGCCATAATGGCCCTAATAGACCAAACTATGACTTCTGTACACCTTTGGTGATGTTTTCGTGTGTGTATTAACCGATTCCGATACGTTGGGCTGCATTTCAGGACATCGGAATTTTCACGTATTTTTGCATAGCCGGCATCGTCGATTTGAAGCCTTTGGTCACTTCAACCTCTGACTGCCATAATGGCCCTAATAGACCAAACTATGACTTCTGTACACCTTTGGTGATGTTTTCGTGTGTGTATTAACCGATTCCGATACGTTTTTGCTGCATTCCGTGACATCGGAATTTTCATGTATTTTTGCATAGCCGGCATCGTCGATTTGAAGCCTTTGGTCACTTCAACCTCTGACTGCCATAATGGCCCTAATAGACCAAACTATGACTTCTGTACACCTTTGGTGATGTTTTCGTGTGTGTATTAACCGATTCCGATACGTTGGGCTGCATTTCAGGACATCGGAATTTTCACGTATTTTTGCACAGCCGGCATCGTCGATTTGAAGCCTTTGGTCACTTCAACCTCTGACTGCCATAATGGCCCTAATAGACCAAACTATGACTTCTGTACACCTTTGGTGATGTTTTCGTGTGTGTATTAACCGATTCCGATACGTTGGGCTGCATTTCAGGACATCGGAATTTTCACGTATTTTTGCATAGCCGGCATCGTCGATTTGAAGCCTTTGGTCACTTCAACCTCTGACTGCCATAATAGCCCTAATAGACCAAACTATGACTTCTGTACACCTTTGGTGATGTTTTCGTGTGTGTATTAACCGATTCTGATACGTTGGGCTGCATTTCAGGACATCGGAATTTTCACGTATTTTTGCATAGCCGGCATCGTCGATTTGAAGCCTTTGGTCACTTCAACCTCTGACTGCCATAATGGCCCTAATAGACCAAACTATGACTTCTGTACACCTTTGGTGATGTTTTCGTGTGTGTATTAACCGATTCCGATACGTTGGGCTGCATTTCAGGACATCGGAATTTTCACGTATTTTTGCATAGCCGGCATCGTCGATTTGAAGCCTTTGGTCACTTCAACCTCTGACTGCCATAATGGCCCTAATAGACCAAACTATGACTTCTGTACACCTTTGGTGATGTTTTCGTGTGTGTATTAACCGATTCCGATACGTTGGGCTGCATTTCAGGACATCGGAATTTTCACGTATTTTTGCATAGCCGGCATCGTCGATTTGAAGCCTTTGGTCACTTCAACCTCTGACTGCCGTAATGGCCCTAATAGACCAACCTATGACTTCTGTACACCTTTGGTGATGTTTTCGTGTGTGTATTAACCGATTCCGATACGTTGGGCTGCATTTCAGGACATCGGAATTTTCACGTATTTTTGCATAGCCGGCATCGTCGATTTGAAGCCTTTGGTCACTTCAACCTCTGACTGCCATAATGGCCCTAATAGACCAAACTATGACTTCTGTACACCTTTGGTGATGTTTTCGTGTGTGTATTAACCGATTCTGATACGTTGGGCTGCATTTCGGGACATCGGAATTTTCACGTATTTTTGCATAGCCGGCATCGTCGATTTGAAGCCTTTGGTCACTTCAACCTCTGACTGCCATAATGGCCCCAATAGACCAAACTATGACTTCTGTACACCTTTGGTGATGTTTTCGTGTGTGTATTAACCGATTCTGATACGTTGGGCTGCATTTCAGGACATCGGAATTTTCACGTATTTTTGCATAGCCGGCATCGTCGATTTGAAGCCTTTGGTCACTTCAACCTCTGACTGCCATAATGGCCCTAATAGACCAAACTATGACTTCTGTACACCTTTGGTGATGTTTTCGTGTGTGTATTAACCGATTCCGATACGTTGGGCTGCATTTCAGGACATCGGAATTTTCACGTATTTTTGCATAGCCGGCATCGTCGATTTGAAGCCTTTGGTCACTTCAACCTCTGACTGCCATAATGGCCCTAATAGACCAAACTATGACTTCTGTACACCTTTGGTGATGTTTTCGTGTGTGTATTAACCGATTCCGATACGTTGGGCTGCATTTCAGGACATCGGAATTTTCACGTATTTTTGCATAGCCGGCATCGTCGATTTGAAGCCTTTGGTCACTTCAACCTCTGACTGCCATAATGGCCCTAATAGACCAAACTAAGACTTCTGTACACCTTTGGTGATGTTTTCGTATGTGTATTAACCGATTCCGATACGTTGGGCTGCATTTCAGGACATCGGAATTTTCACGTATTTTTGCATAGCCGGCATCGTCGATTTGAAGCCTTTGGTCACTTCAACCTCTGACTGCCATAATGGCCCTAATAGACCAAACTATGACTTCTGTACACCTTTGGTGATGTTTTCGTGTGTGTATTAACCGATTCCGATACGTTGGGCTGCTTTTCAGGACATCGGAATTTTCACGTATTTTTGCATAGCCGGCATCGTCGATTTGAAGCCTTTGGTCACTTCAACCTCTGACTGCCATAATGGCCCTAATAGACCAAACTATGACTTCTGTACACCTTTGGTGATGTTTTCGTGTGTGTATTAACCGATTCCGATACGTTGGGCTGCATTTCAGGACATCGGAATTTTCACGTATTTTTGCATAGCCGGCATCGTCGATTTGAAGCCTTTGGTCACTTCAACCCCTGACTGCCATAATGGCCCTAATAGACCAAACTATGACTTCTGTACACCTTTGGTGATGTTTTCGTGTGTGTATTAACCGATTCCGATACGTTTTGCTGCATTCCGTGACATCGGAATTTTCACGTATTTTTGCATAGCCGGCATCGTCGATTTGAAGCCTTTGGTCACTTCAACCTCTGACTGCCATAATGGCCCTAATAGACCAAACTATGACTTCTGTACACCTTTGGTGATGTTTTCGTGTGTGTATTAACCGATTCCGAAACGTTGGGCTGCATTTCAGGACATCGAAATTTTCACGTACTTTTGCATACCTGGCATCGTCGATGTGAGGCCTTTAGGCAGTTCAAAATCTGACTGCCATAATGGCCCTAATAGACCAATCTATGACTTGTATACACCTGTGGTGATGTTTTCGTGTGTGTATTAACCGATTCTGATCCGCTGGGCTGCATTTCGAGACATCGAAATTTTCACGTACTTTTGCATACCTGGCATCGTCGATGTGAGGCCTTTAGGCAGTTCAAAATCTGACTGCCATAATGGCCCTAATAGACCAATCTATGACTTGTATACACCTGTGGTGATGTTTTCGTGTGTGTATTAACCGATTCTGATCCGCTGGGCTGCATTTCGAGACATCGAAATTTTCACGTACTTTTGCATACCTGGCATCGCCGATGTGAGGCCTTTAGGCAGTTCAACCTCTGACTGCCATAATGGCCCTAATAGACCAATCTACGACTCGTATACACCTGTGGTGATGTTTTCGTGTGTGTATTAACCGATTCTGATCCGCTGGTCTGCATTTCGAGACATCGAAATTTTCACGTACTTTTGCATACCTGGCATCGCCGATGTGAGGCCTATAGGCAGTTCAACCTCTGACTGCCATAATGGCCCTATTAGTCCAATCTATGACTTGTATACACCTGTGGTGATGTTTTCGTGTGTGTATTAACCGATTCTGATCCGCTGGGCTGCATTTCGAGACATCGAAATTTTCACGTACTTTTGCACACCTGGCATCGTCGATATAAGGCCTTTAGGCAGTTCAAAATCTGACTTCCATAATGGCCCTAATAGACCAATCTATGACTTGTATACACCTGTGGTGATGTTTTCGTGTGTGTATTAACCGATTCTGATCCGCTGGGCTGCATTTCGAGACATCGAAATTTTCACGTACTTTTGCATACCTGGCATCGCCGATGTGAGGCCTTTAGGCAGTTCAACCTCTGACTGCCATAATGGCCCTAATAGTCCAATCTATGACTTGTATACACCTGTGGTGATGTTTTCGTGTGTGTATTAACCGATTCTGATACGCTGGGCTGCATTTCGAGACATCGAAATTTTCACGTACTTTTGCATACCTGGCATCGTCGATGTGAGGCCTTTAGGCAGTTCAACCTCCATAATGGCAATAATAGACCAATCTATGACTTGTATACACCTGCGGTGATGTTTTCGTGTGTGTGTTAACCGATTCTGATCCGCTGGTCTGCATTTTTT
The DNA here is from genome assembly GCA_905231855.2 of Eristalis tenax. NCBI lineage: Eukaryota > Metazoa > Arthropoda > Insecta > Diptera > Syrphidae > Eristalis > Eristalis tenax. The sequence goes on along the minus strand of HG993128.1, from coordinate 48,452,329 downwards.
GCATACCTGGCATCGCCGATGTGAGGCCTTTAGGCAGTTCAACCTCTGACTGCCATAATGGCCCTAATAGACCAATCTATGACTTGTATACACCTGTGGTGATGTTTTCGTGTGTGTATTAACCGATTCTGATACGCTGGGCTGCATTTCGAGACATCGAAATTTTCACGTACTTTTGCATACCTGGCATCGCCGATGTGAGGCCTATAGGCAGTTCAACCTCTGACTGCCATAATGGCCCTAATAGACCAATCTATGACTCGTATACACCTGTGGTGATGTTTTCGTGTGTGTATTAACCGATTCTGATCCGCTGGGCTGCATTTCGAGACATCGAAATTTTCACGTACTTTTGCATACCTGGCATCGTCGATGTGAGGCCTTTAGGCAGTTCAAAATCTGACTGCCATAATGGCCCTAATAGACCAATCTATGACTTGTATACACCTGTGGTGATGTTTTCGTGTGTGTATTAACCGATTCTGATCCGCTGGGCTGCATTTCGAGACATCGAAATTTTCACGTACTTTTGCACACCTGGCATCGCCGATGTGAGGCCTATAGGCAGTTCAACCTCTGACTGCCATAATGGCCCTAATAGACCAATCTATGACTTGTATACACCTGTGGTGATGTTTTCGTGTGTGTGTTAACCGATTCTGATCCGCTGGTCTGCATTTCGAGACATCGAAATTTTCACGTACTTTTGCATACCTGGCATCGTCGATGTGAGCCCTTTAGGCAGTTCAACCTCTGACTGCCATAATGGCCCTAATAGACCAATCTATGACTCGTATACACCTGTGGTGATGTTTTCGTGTGTGTGTTAACCGATTCTGATCCGCTGGTCTGCATTTCGAGACATCGAAATTTTCACGTACTTTTGCATACCTGGCATCGTCGATGTGAGCCCTTTAGGCAGTTCAACCTCTGACTGCCATAATGGCCCTAATAGACCAATCTATGACTCGTATACACCTGTGGTGATGTTTTCGTGTGTGTATTAACCGATTCTAATCCGCTGGGCTGCATTTCAGGACATCGAAATTTTCACGTACTTTTGCATACCTGGCATCGTCGATGTGAGGCCTTTAGGCAGTTCAACCTCTGACTGCCATAATGGCCCTAATAGACCAATCTATGACTCGTATACACCTGTGGTGATGTTTTCGTGTGTGTATTAACCGATTCTAATCCGCTGGGCTGCATTTCAGGACATCGAAATTTGCACGTACTTTTGCATACCTGGCATCGCCGATGTGAGGCCTATAGGCAGTTCAACCTCTGACTGCCATAATGGCCCTAATAGACCAATCTATGACTCGTATACACCTGTGGTGATGTTTTCGTGTGTGTATTAACCGATTCTGATACGCTGGGCTGCATTTCGAGACATCGAAATTATCACGTACTTTTGCATACCTGGCATCGTCGATGTGAGTCCTTTAGGCAGTTCAAAATCTGACTGCCATAATGGCCCTAATAGACCAATCTATGACTTGTATACACCTGTGGTGATGTTTTCGTGTGTGTATTAACCGATTCTGATCCGCTGGGCTGCATTTCGAGACATCGAAATTTTCACGTACTTTTGCATACCTGGCATCGTCGATGTGAGCCCTTTAGGCAGTTCAACCTCTGACTGCCATAATGGCCCTAATAGACCAATCTATGACTTGTATACACCTGTGGTGAGGTTTTCGTGTGTGTATTAACCGATGCTGATACGCTGGGCTGCATTTCGAGACATCGAAATTTTCACGTACTTTTGCATACCTGGCACCGCCGATGTGAGGCCTATAGGCAGTTCAACCTCTGACTGCCATAATGGCCCTATTAGCCCAATCTATGACTTGTATACACCTGTGGTGATGTTTTCGTGTGTGTATTAACCGATTCTGATACGCTGGGCTGCATTTCGAGACATCGAAATTTTCACGTACTTTTGCATACCTGGCATCGCCGATGTGAGGCCTTCAGGCAGTTTAAAATCTGACTGCCATAATGGCCCTAATAGACCAATCTATGACTCGTATACACCTGTGGTGATGTTTTCGTGTGTGTATTAACCGATTCTAATCCGCTGGGCTGCATTTCAGGACATCGAAATTTTCACGTACTTTTGCATACCTGGCATCGTCGATGTGAGGCCTTTAGGCAGTTCAAAATCTGACTGCCATAATGGCCCTAATAGACCAATCTATGACTTGTATACACCTGTGGTGATGTTTTCGTGTGTGTATTAACCGATTCTAATCCGCTGGGCTGCATTTCAGGACATCGAAATTTTCACGTACTTTTGCATACCTGACATCGTCGATGTGAGGCCTTTAGGCAGTTCAACCTCGGACTGCCATAATGGCCCTAATAGACCAATCTATGACTCGTATACACCTGTGGTGATGTTTTCGTGTGTGTATTAACCGATTCTGATACGCTGGGCTGCATTTCGAGACATCGAAATTTTCACGTACTTTTGCATACCTGGCATCGTCGATGTGAGGCCTTTAGGCAGTTCAACCTCTGACTGCCATAATGGCCCTAATAGACCAATCTATGACTCGTATACACCTGTGGTGATGTTTTCGTGTGTGTGTTAACCGATTCTGATCCGCTGGTCTGCATTTCGAGACATAGAAATTTTCACGTACTTTTGCATACCTGGCATCGCCGATGTGAGGCCTTTAGGCAGTTCAACCTCTGACTGCCATAATGGCCCTAATAGACCAATCTATGACTTGTATACACCTGTGGTGATGTTTTCGTGTGTGCATTAACCGATTCTGATACGCTGGGCTGCATTTCGAGACATCGAAATTTTCACGTACTTTTGCATACCTGGCATCGTCGATGTGAGTCCTTTAGGCAGTTCAACCTCTGACTGCCATAATGGCCCTAATAGACCAATCTATGACTCGTATACACCTGTGGTGATGTTTTCGTGTGTGTATTAACCGATTCTGATACGCTGGGCTGCATTTCGAGACATCGAAATTATCACGTACTTTTGCATACCTGGCATCGTCGATGTGAGCCCTTTAGGCAGTTCAACCCCTGACTGCCATAATGGCCCTAATAGACCAATCTATGACTTGTATACACCTGCGGTGATGTTTTCGTGTGTGTATTAACCGATTCTGATACGCTGGTCTGCATTTCGAGACATCGAAATTTTCACGTACTTTTGCATACCTGGCATCGTCGATGTGAGGCCTTTAGGCAGTTCAACCTCTGACTGCCATAATGGCCCTAATAGACCAATCTATGACTCGTATACACCTGTGGTGATGTTTTCGTGTGTGTATTAACCGATTCTGATACGCTGGGCTGCATTTCGAGACATCGAAATTATCACGTACTTTTGCATACCTGGCATCGTCGATGTGAGCCCTTTAGGCAGTTCAACCCCTGACTGCCATAATGGCCCTAATAGACCAATCTATGACTTGTATACACCTGCGGTGATGTTTTCGTGTGTGTATTAACCGATTCTGATACGCTGGTCTGCATTTCGAGACATCGAAATTTTCACGTACTTTTGCATACCTGGCATCGTCGATGTGAGGCCTTTAGGCAGTTCAACCCCTGACTGCCATAATGGCCCTAATAGACCAATCTATGACTTGTATACACCTGCGGTGATGTTTTCGTGTGTGTATTAACCGATTCTGATACGCTGGTCTGCATTTCGAGACATCGAAATTTTCACGTACTTTTGCATACCTGGCATCGTCGATGTGAGGCCTTTAGGCAGTTCAACCTCTGACTGCCATAATGGCCCTAATAGACCAATCTATGACTTGTATATACCTGTGGTGATGTTTTCGTGTGTGTATTAACCGATTCTGATACGCTGGTCTGCATTTCGAGACATCGAAATTTTCACGTACTTTTGCATACCTGGCATCGTCGATGTGAGGCCTTTAGGCAGTTCAACCTCTGACTGCCATAATGGCCATAATAGACCAATCTATGACTTGTATACACCTGTGGTGATGTTTTCGTGTGTGTATTATCCGATTCTGATACGCTGGGCTGCATTTCGAGACATCGAAATTTTCACGTACTTTTGCATACCTGGCATCGTCGATGTGAGGCCTTTAGGCAGTTCAACCTCTGACTGCCATAATGGCCCTAATAGACCAATCTATGACTCGTATACACCTGTGGTGATGTTTTCGTGTATGTATTAACCGATTCTGATACGCTGGGCTGCATTTCGAGACATCGAAATTATCACGTACTTTTGCATACCTGGCATCGTCGATGTGAGCCCTTTAGGCAGTTCAACCCCTGACTGCCATAATGGCCCTAATAGACCAATCTATGACTTGTATACACCTGCGGTGATGTTTTCGTGTGTGTATTAACCGATTCTGATACGCTGGTCTGCATTTCGAGACATCGAAATTTACACGTACTTTTGCATACCTGGCATCGTCGATGTGAGGCCTTTAGGCAGTTCAACCTCTGACTGCCATAATGGCCATAATAGACCAATCTATGACTTGTATACACCTGTGGTGATGTTTTCGTGTGTGTATTATCCGATTCTGATACGCTGGGCTGCATTTCGAGACATCGAAATTTTCACGTACTTTTGCATACCTGGCATCGTCGATGTGAGGCCTTTAGGCAGTTCAACCCCTGACTGCCATAATGGCCCTAATAGACCAATCTATGACTTGTATACACCTGCGGTGATGTTTTCGTGTGTGTATTAACCGATTCTGATACGCTGGTCTGCATTTCGAGACATCGAAATTTTCACGTACTTTTGCATACCTGGCATCGTCGATGTGAGGCCTTTAGGCAGTTCAACCCCTGACTGCCATAATGGCCCTAATAGACCAATCTATGACTTGTATACACCTGCGGTGATGTTTTCGTGTGTGTATTAACCGATTCTGATACGCTGGTCTGCATTTCGAGACATCGAAATTTTCACGTACTTTTGCATACCTGGCATCGTCGATGTGAGGCCTTTAGGCAGTTAACCTCTGACTGCCATAATGGCCCTAATAGACCAATCTATGACTCGTATACACCTGTGGTGATGTTTTCGTGTGTGTGTTAACCGATTCTGATCCGCTGGTCTGCATTTCGAGACATAGAAATTTTCACGTACTTTTGCATACCTGGCATCGCCGATGTGAGGCCTTTAGGCAGTTCAACCTCTGACTGCCATAATGGCCCTAATAGACCAATCTATGACTTGTATACACCTGTGGTGATGTTTTCGTGTGTGTATTAACCGATTCTGATACGCTGGGCTGCATTTCGAGACATCGACATTTTCACGTACTTTTTCATACCTGGCATCGTCGATGTGAGGCCTTTAGGCAGTTCAACCCCTGACTGCCATAATTGCCTAATGGACCAATCTATGACTTTTATACACCTGTGGTGATGTTTTCGTGTGTGTATTAACCGATTCTGATACGCTGGGCTGCATTTCGAGACATCGAAATTTTCACGTACTTTTGCATACCTGGCATCGTCGATGTGAGGCCTTTAGGCAGTTCAACCTCTGACTGCCATAATGGCCCTAATAGACCAATCTATGACTTGTATACACCTGTGGTGATGTTTTCGTGTGTGTATTAACCGATTCTGATACGCCGGGCTGCATTTCGAGAGATCGACATTTTCACGTACTTTTGCATACCTGGCATCGTCGATGTGAGGCCTTTAGGCAGTTCACCTCTGACTGCCATAATGGCCCTAATAGACCAATCTTTGACTTGTATACACCTGTGGTGATGTTTTCGTGTGTGTATTAACCGATTCTGATACGCAGGGCTGCATTTCGAGACATCGAAATTTTCACGTACTTTTGCATACCTGGCATCGTCGATGTGAGGCCTTTAGGCAGTTCAACCCCTGACTGCCATAATGGCCCTAATAGACCAATCTATGACTCGTATACACCTGCGGTGATGTTTTCGTGTGTGTATTATCCGATTCTGATACGCTGGGCTGCATTTCGAGACATCGAAATTTTCACGTACTTTTGCATACCTGGCATCGTCGATGTGAGGCCTTTAGGCAGTTCAACCCCTGACTGCCATAATGGCCCTAATAGACCAATCTATGACTTGTATACACCTGCGGTGATGTTTTCGTGTGTGTATTAACCGATTCTGATACGCTGGTCTGCATTTCGAGACATCGAAATTTTCACGTACTTTTGCATACCTGGCATCGTCGATGTGAGGCCTTTAGGCAGTTCAACCTCTGACTGCCATAATGGCCCTAATAGACCAATCTATGACTTGTATATACCTGTGGTGATGTTTTCGTGTGTGTATTAACCGAATCTGATCCGCTGGTCTGCATTTCGAGACATCGAAATTTTCACGTACTTTTGTATACCTGGCATCGTCGATGTGAGGCCTTTAGGCAGTTCAACCTCTGACTGCCATAATGGCCCTAATAGAAAAATCTATGACTTGTATACACCTGTGGTGATGTTTTCGTGTGTGTATTAACCGATTCTGATACGCTGGGCTGCACTTCGAGACATCGAAATTTTCACGTACTTTTGCATACCTGGCATCGTCGATGTGAGGCCTTTAGGCAGTTCAACCTCTGACTGCCATAATGGCCCCAATAGACCAATCTATGACTTGTATACACCTGTGGTGATGTTTTCGTGTGTGTATTAACCGATTCTGATACGCTGGGCTGCATTTCGAGACATCGAAATTTTCACGTACTTTTGCATACCTGGCATCGTCGATGTGAGGCCTTTAGGCAGTTCAACCTCTGACTGCCATAATGGCCCTAATAGACCAATCTATGACTTGTATACACCTGTGGTGATGTTTTCGCGTGTGTATTAACCGATTCTGATACGCTGGGCTGCATTTCGAGACATCGAAATTTTCACGTACTTTTTCATACCTGGCATCGTCGATGTGAGGCCTTTAGGCAGTTCAACCTCTGACTGCCATAATGGCCCTAATAGACCAATCTATGACTTGTATACACCTGTGGTGATGTTTTCGTGTGTGTATTAACCGATTCTGATACGCTGGGCTGCATTTCGAGAGATCGAAATTTTCACGTACTTTTGCATACCTGGCATCGTCGATGTGAGGCCTTTAGGCAGTTCAACCTCTGACTGCCATAATGGCCATAATAAACCAATCTATGACTTGTATACACCTGTGGTGATGTTTTCGTGTGTGTATTATCCGATTCTGATACGCTGGGCTGCATTTCGAGACATCGACATTTTCACGTACTTTTGCATACCTGGCATCGTCGATGTGAGGCCTTTAGGCAGTTCAACCTCTGACTGCCATAATGGCCCTAATAGACCAATCTATGACTTGTATACACCTGTGGTGATGTTTTCGTGTGTGTATTAACCGATTCTGATACGCCGGGCTGCATTTCGAGAGATCGAAATTTTCACGTACTTTTGCATACCTGGCATCGTCGATGTGAGGCCTTTAGGCAGTTCACCTCTGACTGCCATAATGGCCCTAATAGACCAATCTATGACTCGTATACACCTGTGGTGATGTTTTCGTGTGTGTATTAACCGATTCTGATACGCTGGGCTGCATTTCGAGACATCGAAATTTTCACGTACTTTTGCATACCTGGCATCGTCGATGTGAGGCCTTTAGGCAGTTCAACCTCTGACTGCCATAATGGCCCTAATAGACCAATCTATGACTTGTATACACCTGTGGTGATGTTTTCGTGTGTGTATTAACCGATTCTGATACGCCGGGCTGCATTTCGAGAGATCGAAATTTTCACGTACTTTTGCATACCTGGCATCGTCGATGTGAGGCCTTTAGGCAGTTCACCTCTGACTGCCATAATGGCCCTAATAGACCAATCTTTGACTTGTATACACCTGTGGTGATGTTTTCGTGTGTGTATTAACCGATTCTGATACGCAGGGCTGCATTTCGAGACATCGATATTTTCACGTACTTTTGCATACCTGGCATCGTCGATGTGAGGCCTTTAGGCAGTTCAACCTCTGACTGCCATAATGGCCCTAATAGACCAATCTATGACTTGTATACACCTGTGGTGATGTTTTCGTGTGTGTATTAACCGATTCTAATCCGCTGGGCTGCATTTCAGGACATCGAAATTTTCACGTACTTTTGCATACCTGACATCGTCGATGTGAGGCCTTTAGGGAGTTCAACCTCTGACTGCCATAATGGCCCTAATAGACCAATCTATGACTCGTATACACCTGTGGTGATGTTTTCGTGTGTGTATTAACCGATTCTGATACGCTGGGCTGCATTTCGAGACATCGAAATTTTCACGTACTTTTGCATACCTGGCATCGTCGATGTGAGGCCTTTAGGCAGTTAACCTCTGACTGCCATAATGGCCCTAATAGACCAATCTATGACTCGTATACACCTGTGGTGATGTTTTCGTGTGTGTGTTAACCGATTCTGATCCGCTGGTCTGCATTTCGAGACATAGAAATTTTCACGTACTTTTGCATACCTGGCATCGCCGATGTGAGGCCTTTAGGCAGTTCAACCTCTGACTGCCATAATGGCCCTAATAGACCAATCTATGACTTGTATACACCTGTGGTGATGTTTTCGTGTGTGCATTAACCGATTCTGATACGCTGGGCTGCATTTCGAGACATCGAAATTTTCACGTACTTTTGCATACCTGGCATCGTCGATGTGAGTCCTTTAGGCAGTTCAACCTCTGACTGCCATAATGGCCCTAATAGACCAATCTATGACTCGTATACACCTGTGGTGATGTTTTCGTGTGTGTATTAACCGATTCTGATACGCTGGGCTGCATTTCGAGACATCGAAATTATCACGTACTTTTGCATACCTGGCATCGTCGATGTGAGCCCTTTAGGCAGTTCAACCTCTGACTACCATAATGGCCCTAATAGACCATTCTATGACTCGTATACACCTGTGGTGATGTTTTCGTGTGTGTATTAACCGATTCTGATACCCTGGGCTGCATTTCGAGAGATCGAAATTTTCACGTACTTTTGCATACCTGGCATCGTCGATGTGAGGCCTTTAGGCAGTTCAACCTCTGACTGCCATAATGGCCATAATAGACCAATCTATGACTTGTATACACCTGTGGTGATGTTTTCGTGTGTGTATTATCCGATTCTGATACGCTGGGCTGCATTTCGAGACATCGAAATTTTCACGTACTTTTGCATACCTGGCATCGTCGATGTGAGGCCTTTAGGCAGTTCAACCTCTGACTGCCATAATGGCCCTAATAGACCAATCTATGACTTGTATACACCTGTGGTGATGTTTTCGTGTGTGTATTAACCGATTCTGATGCGCTGGGCTGCATTTCGAGACATCGAAATTTTCACGTACTTTTGCATACCTGGCATCGTCGATGTGAGGCCTTTAGGCAGTTCAACCTCTGACTGCCATAATGGCCCTAATAGACCAATCTATGACTTGTATACACCTGTGGTGATGTTTTCGTGTGTGTATTAACCGATTCTGATACGCTTTGCTGCATTTCGAGACATCGAAATTTTCACGTACTTTTTCATACCTGGCATCGTCGATGTGAGGCCTTTAGGCAGTTCAACCTCTGACTGCCATAATGGCCCTAATAGACCAATCTATGACTTGTATACACCTGTGGTGATGTTTTCGTGTGTGTATTAACCGATTCTGATACGCTGGGCTGCATTTCGAGAGATCGAAATTTTCACGTACTTTTGCATACCTGGATCGTCGATGTGAGGCCTTTAGGCAGTTCAACCTCTGACTGCCATAATGGCCATAATAGACCAATCTATGACTTGTATACACCTGTGGTGATGTTTTCGTGTGTGTATTATCCGATTCTGATACGCTGGGCTGCATTTCGAGACATCGACATTTTCACGTACTTTTGCATACCTGGCATCGTCGATGTGAGGCCTTTAGGCAGTTCAACCCCTGACTGCCATAATGGCCTAATGGACCAATCTATGACTTTTATACACCTGTGGTGATGTTTTCGTGTGTGTATTAACCGATTCTGATACGCTGGGCTGCATTTCGAGACATTGAAATTTTCACGTACTTTTGCATACCTGGCATCGTCGATGTGAGGCCTTTAGGCAGTTCACCTCTGACTGCCATAATGGCCCTAATAGACCAATCTTTGACTTGTATACACCTGTGGTGATGTTTTCGTGTGTGTATTAACCGATTCTGATACGCAGGGCTGCATTTCGAGACATCGAAATTTTCACGTACTTTTGCATACCTGGCATCGTCGATGTGAGGCCTTTAGGCAGTTCAACCTCTGACTGCCAAAATGGCCCTAATAGACCAATCTATGACTTGTATACACCTGTGGTGATGTTTTCGTGTGTGTATTAACCGATTCTGATACGCTGGGCTGCATTTCGAGACATCGAAATTTTCACGTACTTTTGCATACCTGGCATCGTCGATGTGAGGCCTTTAGTCAGTTCAACCTCTGACTGCCATAATGGCCCTAATAGACCAATCTATGACTTGTATACACCTGTGGTGATGTTTTCGTGTGTGTATTAACCGATTCTGATACGCTGGGCTGCATTTCGAGACATCGAAATTTTCACGTACTTTTGCATACCTATCATCGTCGATGTGAGGCCTTTAGGCAGTTCAACCTCTGACTGCCATAATGGCCCTAATGGACCAATCTATGACTTGTATACACCTGTGGTGATGTTTTCGTGTGTGTATTAACCGATTCTGATACGCTGGAATGCACTTCGAGACATCGAAATTTTCACGTACTTTTGCATACCTGGCATCGTCGATGTGAGGCCTTTAGGCAGTTCAACCTCTGACTGTCATAATGGCCCTAATGGACCAATCTATGACTTGTATACACCTGTGGTGATGTTTTCGTGTGTGTATTAACCGATTCTGATCCGCTGGGCTGCATTTCGAGACATCGAAATTTTCACGTACTTTTGCATACCTGGCATCGTCGATGTGAGGCCTTTAGGCAGTTCAACCTCTGACTGCCATAATGGCTCTAATAGGCCAATCTGTGACTTGTATACACCTGTGGTGATGTTTTCGTGTGTGTATTAACCGATTCTGATACGCTGGGCTGCACTTCGAGACATCGAAATTTTCACGTACTTTTGCAATACCTGGCATCGTCGATGTGAGGCCTTTAGGCAGTTCAACCTCTGACTGCCATAATGGCCCTAATAGACCAATCTATGACTTGTATACACCTGTGGTGATGTTTTCGTGTGTGTATTAACCGATTCTGATACGCTGGGCTGCATTTCGAGAGATCGAAATTTTCACGTACTTTTGCATACCTGGATCGTCGATGTGAGGCCTTTAGGCAGTTCAACCTCTGACTGCCATAATGGCCATAATAGACCAATCTATGACTTGTATACACCTGTGGTGATGTTTTCGTGTGTGTATTAACCGATTCTGATACGCTGGGCTGCATTTCGAGACATCGAAATTTTCACGTACTTTTGCATACCTGGCATCGTCGATGTGAGGCCTTTAGGCAGTTCAACCTCTGACTGCCATAATGGCCCTAATAGACCAATCTATGACTTGTATACACCTGTGGTGATGTTTTCGTGTGTGTATTAACCGATTCTGATACGCTGGGCTGCATTTCGAGACATCGAAATTTTCACGTACTTTTGCATACCTGGCATCGTCGATGTGAGGCCTTTAGGCAGTTCAACCTCTGACTGCCATAATGGCCCTAATAGACCAATCTATGACTTGTATACACCTGTGGTGATGTTTTCGTGTGTGTATTAACCGATTCTGATACGCTGGGCTGCATTTCGAGACATCGAAATTTTCACGTACTTTTGCATACCTATCATCGTCGATGTGAGGCCTTTAGGCAGTTCAACCTCTGACTGCCATAATGGCCCTAATGGACCAATCTATGACTTGTATACACCTGTGGTGATGTTTTCGTGTGTGTATTAACCGATTCTGATACGCTGGAATGCACTTCGAGACATCGAAATTTTCACGTACTTTTGCATACCTGGCATCGTCGATGTGAGGCCTTTAGGCAGTTCAACCTCTGACTGCCATAATGGCCCTAATGGACCAATCTATGACTTGTATACACCTGTGGTGATGTTTTCGTGTGTGTATTAACCGATTCTGATGCGCTGGGCTGCATTTCGAGACATCGAAATTTTCACGTACTTTTGCATACCTGGCATCGTCGATGTGAGGCCTTTAGGCAGTTCAACCTCTGACTGCCATAATGGCCCTAATAGACCAATCTATGACTTGTATACACCTGTGGTGATGTTTTCGTGTGTGTATTAACCGATTCTGATACGCTTTGCTGCATTTCGAGACATCGAAATTTTCACGTACTTTTTCATACCTGGCATCGTCGATGTGAGGCCTTTAGGCAGTTCAACCTCTGACTGCCATAATGGCCCTAATAGACCAATCTATGACTTGTATACACCTGTGGTGATGTTTTCGTGTGTGTATTAACCGATTCTGATACGCTGGGCTGCATTTCGAGAGATCGAAATTTTCACGTACTTTTGCATACCTGGATCGTCGATGTGAGGCCTTTAGGCAGTTCAACCTCTGACTGCCATAATGGCCATAATAGACCAATCTATGACTTGTATACACCTGTGGTGATGTTTTCGTGTGTGTATTATCCGATTCTGATACGCTGGGCTGCATTTCGAGACATCGACATTTTCACGTACTTTTGCATACCTGGCATCGTCGATGTGAGGCCTTTAGGCAGTTCAACCCCTGACTGCCATAATGGCCTAATGGACCAATCTATGACTTTTATACACCTGTGGTGATGTTTTCGTGTGTGTATTAACCGATTCTGATACGCTGGGCTGCATTTCGAGACATTGAAATTTTCACGTACTTTTGCATACCTGGCATCGTCGATGTGAGGCCTTTAGGCAGTTCACCTCTGACTGCCATAATGGCCCTAATAGACCAATCTTTGACTTGTATACACCTGTGGTGATGTTTTCGTGTGTGTATTAACCGATTCTGATACGCAGGGCTGCATTTCGAGACATCGAAATTTTCACGTACTTTTGCATACCTGGCATCGTCGATGTGAGGCCTTTAGGCAGTTCAACCTCTGACTGCCAAAATGGCCCTAATAGACCAATCTATGACTTGTATACACCTGTGGTGATGTTTTCGTGTGTGTATTAACCGATTCTGATACGCTGGGCTGCATTTCGAGACATCGAAATTTTCACGTACTTTTGCATACCTGGCATCGTCGATGTGAGGCCTTTAGTCAGTTCAACCTCTGACTGCCATAATGGCCCTAATAGACCAATCTATGACTTGTATACACCTGTGGTGATGTTTTCGTGTGTGTATTAACCGATTCTGATACGCTGGGCTGCATTTCGAGACATCGAAATTTTCACGTACTTTTGCATACCTATCATCGTCGATGTGAGGCCTTTAGGCAGTTCAACCTCTGACTGCCATAATGGCCCTAATGGACCAATCTATGACTTGTATACACCTGTGGTGATGTTTTCGTGTGTGTATTAACCGATTCTGATACGCTGGAATGCACTTCGAGACATCGAAATTTTCACGTACTTTTGCATACCTGGCATCGTCGATGTGAGGCCTTTAGGCAGTTCAACCTCTGACTGCCATAATGGCCCTAATGGACCAATCTATGACTTGTATACACCTGTGGTGATGTTTTCGTGTGTGTATTAACCGATTCTGATCCGCTGGGCTGCATTTCGAGACATCGAAATTTTCACGTACTTTTGCATACCTGGCATCGTCGATGTGAGGCCTTTAGGCAGTTCAACCTCTGACTGCCATAATGGCTCTAATAGGCCAATCTGTGACTTGTATACACCTGTGGTGATGTTTTCGTGTGTGTATTAACCGATTCTGATACGCTGGGCTGCACTTCGAGACATCGAAATTTTCACGTACTTTTGCAATACCTGGCATCGTCGATGTGAGGCCTTTAGGCAGTTCAACCTCTGACTGCCATAATGGCCCTAATAGACCAATCTATGACTTGTATACACCTGTGGTGATGTTTTCGTGTGTGTATTAACCGATTCTGATACGCTGGGCTGCATTTCGAGAGATCGAAATTTTCACGTACTTTTGCATACCTGGATCGTCGATGTGAGGCCTTTAGGCAGTTCAACCTCTGACTGCCATAATGGCCATAATAGACCAATCTATGACTTGTATACACCTGTGGTGATGTTTTCGTGTGTGTATTAACCGATTCTGATACGCTGGGCTGCATTTCGAGACATCGAAATTTTCACGTACTATGACTTGTATACACCTGTGGTGATGTTTTCGTGTGTGTATTAACCGATTCTGATACGCTGGGCTGCATTTCGAGACATCGAAATTTTCACGTACTTTTGCATACCTATCATCGTCGATGTGAGGCCTTTAGGCAGTTCAACCTCTGACTGCCATAATGGCCCTAATGGACCAATCTATGACTTGTATACACCTGTGGTGATGTTTTCGTGTGTGTATTAACCGATTCTGATACGCTGGGCTGCATTTCGAGACATCGAAATTTTCACGTACTTTTGCATACCTGGCATCGTCGATGTGAGGCCTTTAGGCAGTTCAACCTCTGACTGCCATAATGGCCCTAATGGACCAATCTATGACTTGTATACACCTGTGGTGATGTTTTCGTGTGTGTATTAACCGATTCTGATACGCTGGGCTGCACTTCGAGACATCGAAATTTTCACGTACTTTTGCATACCTGGCATCGTCGATGTGAGGCCTTTAGGCAGTTCAACCTCTGACTGCCATAATGGCCCTAATAGACCAATCTATGACTTGTATACACCTGTGGTGATGTTTTCGTGTGTGTATTAACCGATTCTGATACGCTGGGCTGCATTTCGAGACATCGAAATTTTCACGTACTTTTGCATACCTGGCATCGTCGATGTGAGGCCTTTAGGCAGTTCAACCTCTGACTGCCATAATGGCCCTAATAGACCAATCTATGACTCGTATACACCTGTGGTGATGTTTTCGTGTGTGTATTAACCGATTCTGATCCGCTGGGCTGCATTTCGAGACATCGAAATTTTCACGTACTTTTGCATACCTGGCATCGTCGATGTGAGGCCTTTAGGCAGTTCAACCTCTGACTGCCATAATGGCTCTAATAGACCAATCTGTGACTTGTATACACCTGTGGTGATGTTTTCGTGTGTGTATTAACCGATTCTGATACGCTGGGCTGCACTTCGAGACATCGAAATTTTCACGTACTTTTGCATACCTGGCATCGTCGATGTGAGGCCTTTAGGCAGTTCAACCTCTGACTGCCAAAATGGCCCCAATAGACCAATCTGTGACTTGTATACACCTGTGGTGATGTTTTCGTGTGTGTATTAACCGATTCTGATACGCTGGGCTGCACTTCGAGACATCGAAATTTTCACGTACTTTTGCATACCTGGCATCGTCGATGTGAGGCCTTTAGGCAGTTCAACCTCTGACTGCCATAATGGCCCTAATAGACCAATCTATGACTTGTATACACCTGTGGTGATGTTTTCGTGTGTGTATTAACCGATTCTGATACGCTGGGCTGCATTTCGAGACATCGAAATTTTCACGTACTTTTGCATACCTGGCATCGTCGATGTGAGGCCTTTAGGCAGTTCAACCTCTGACTGCCATAATGGCCCTAATGGACCAATCTATGACTTGTATACACCTGTGGTGATGTTTTCGTGTGTGTATTAACCGATTCTGATACGCTGGGCTGCACTTCGAGACATCGAAATTTTCACGTACTTTTGCATACCTGGCATCGTCGATGTGAGGCCTTTAGGCAGTTCAACCTCTGACTGCCATAATGGCCCTAATAGACCAATCTATGACTTGTATACACCTGTGGTGATGTTTTCGTGTGTGTATTAACCGATTCTGATACGCTGGGCTGCACTTCGAGACATCGAAATTTTCACGTACTTTTGCATACCTGGCATCGTCGATGTGAGGCCTTTAGGCAGTTCAACCTCTGACTGCCATAATGGCCCTAATAGACCAATCTATGACTTGTATACACCTGTGGTGATGTTTTCGTGTGTGTATTATCCGATTCTGATACGCTGGGCTGCATTTCGAGACATCGAAATTTTCACGTACTTTTGCATACCTGGCATCGTCGATGTGAGGCCTTTAGGCAGTTCAACCTCTGACTGCCATAATGGCCCTAATAGACCAATCTATGACTTGTATACACCTGTGGTGATGTTTTCGTGTGTGTATTAACCGGGTATGGGTATGGTATCGGGACACTGGGGGTATCGTCGGTGGGAGGCCTTTAGGCAGTTCAAGCTCTGACGCCATAATGGCCCTAATAGACCAATCTATGACTTGTATACACCTGTGGTGACGTTTTCGTGTGTGTATTAACCGATTTTGATACGCTGGGCTGCATTTCGAGACATCGAAATTTTCACGTACTTTTGTATACCTGGCATCGTCGAAGTGAGGCCTTTAGGCAGTTCAACCTCTGACTGCCATAATGGCCCTAATAGACCAATCTATGACTTGTATACACCTGTGGTGATGTTTTCGTGTGTGTATTAACCGATTCTGATACGCTGGGCTGCATTTCGAGACATCGAAATTTTCACGTACTTTTGCATACCTGGCATCGTCGATGTGAGGCCTTTAGGCAGTTCAACCTCTGACTGCCATAATCACCCTAATAAACCAATCTATGACTTGTATACACCTGTGGTGATGTTTTCGTGTGTGTATTAACCGATTCTGATACGCTGGGCTGCATTTCGAGACATCGAAAGTCATGTATGGACATCGAAAGTCATGTCGGCCCATACCCATACCGACACGAGTTTCGGGACAATGGGGTGTCCCGAAAGTCATGTCGGCCCATACCCATACCGACACGAGTTTCGGGACACTGGGGTGTCCCGAAAGTCATGTCGGCCCATACCCATACCGACACGAGTTTCGGGACACTGGGGTGTCCCGAAAGTCATGTCGGCCCATACCCATACCGACACGAGTTTCGGGACACGAGGGTGACACTGGGGTGTCCCGAAAGTCATGTCGGCATATAACGACACGAGTTTCGGGACACTGGGGTGTCCCGAAAGTCATGTCGGCCCATACCGACACGAGTTTTGGGACACTGGGGTGTCCCGAAAGTCATGTCGACCCATACCGACATGAGTTTCGGGACACTGGGGTGACCCGAAAGTCATGTCGGCCCATACCGACACGAGTTTCGGGACACTGGGGTGTCATGTCGGCCCATACTGGGGTGTCCCGAGAGTCACTTCGGCCCATACCGACACGAGTTTCAGGACAGTGGGGTGTCCCGAAAGTCATGTCGGCCCATACCGACACGAGATTTGGGACACTGGGGTGTCACTGGGGTGTCCCGAAAGTCATACCCATACCGACAAGAGTTTCGGGACACTGTGGTGTCCCCAAAGTCATGTCGGCCCATACCGACACGAGTTTTGGGACACTGGGGTGTCCCTAAAGTCATGTCGACCCATACCGACAAGAGTTTGGGAACACTGGGGTGACCCGAAAGTCATGTCGGCCCATACCGACACGAGTTTCGGGACACTGGGGTGTCCTGTCGGCCCATACTGGGGTGTCCCGAGAGTCATGTCGGCCCATACCGACACGAGTTTGAGGACAGTGGGGTGTCCCGAAAGTCATGTTGGCCCATACCGATACGTGTTTCGGGACACTGGGGTGTCCCGAAAGTCATGTCGGCCCATACCCATACCGACACGAGTTTCGGGACACTGGGGTGTCCCGAAAGTCATGTCGGCCCATACCCATACCGATACGTGTTTCGGGACACTGGGGTGTCCCGAAAGTCATGTCGGCACATACCCATACCGACACGAGTTTCGGGACACTGGGGTGTCATGTCGGCCCATACTGGGGTGTCCCGAAAGTCATGTCGGCCCATACCGATACTAGTTTCAGGACACTGGGTTGTCCCGAAAGTCATGTCCACCCATACCGACACGAGTTTCGGGACACTGGGGTGTCATGTCATGTCGGCCCATATCCATACCGACACGAGTTTCGGGACACTGGGGTGTCCTGAAAGTCATGTCGGCATATACCGACACGAGTTTCAGGACACTGGGGTGTCCCGAAAGTCATGTCGACCCATACCGACACGAGTTTCGGGACACTGGGGTGTCCCGCAAGTCATGTCGACCCATACCGACACGAGTTTCGGGACACTGGGGTGTCCCGAAATTCATGTCGGAATAGGCTGTCCCGAAAGTCATGTCGGCCCATACCGACACGAGTTTCGGGACACTGGGGTGTCCCGATAGTCATGTCGGCCCATACCGACACGAGTTTCGGGACACTTGGGTGTCCTGAAAGTCATGTCGGCCTAGGCTGTCCCGAAAGTCATGTCGGCCCATACCGACACGAGTTTCGGGACACTTGGGTGTCGTGAAAGTGTCGGCCCATACCGACACGAGTTTCCGGACACAGGGGTGACCCGAAAGTCATGTCGGCCCATACCGACACGAGTGTCGGGACACTAGGGTGTCCCGAAAGTCATGTCGACCCATACCGACACGAGTTTCGGGACACTGGTGTGTCCCGAATGTCATGTCGACCCATAACGACACAAGTTTCGGGACACTGGGGTGTCCCGAAAGTCATGTCGGCCCATACCGGTATGATATATGTTTCGGGACACTGGGGTGTCCCGAAAGTCATGTCGGCCCTTACCGGTATGATATATGTTTCGGGACACTTGGGTGTCCCGAAAGTCATGTCGGCCCATACCGACACGAGTTTCGGGACACTGGGGTGTCCCGAAAGTCATATCGGCCCATACCGACACGAGTTTCGGGACACCGGGCTGTCCCGAATATCATACCGACACAATGAAACATACCGACACGAGTTTCGGGACACTGGGGTGTCCCGAAAGTCATGTCGACCCATACCGACACGAGTTTCGGGACACTGGGGTGTCCCGAAAGTCATGTTGGCCCATACCGACACGAGTGGGGTGTCCAGAAACACCCCAGTGTCCAGAAACTCGTTTCGGTATGGACCGAAATTACTTTCTGGACACCCCAGTGTCCAGAAACTCGTTTCGGTATGGACCGAAACTGTATGGACAAAAACATGTCGGCCCATACCCATACCGACACGAGTTTCGGGACACTGGGGTGTCCCGAAAGTCATGTCGGCCCATACCGACACGAGTTTTGGGACACTGGGGTGTCCCGAAAGTCATGTCGAACCATACCGACACGAGTTTCGGGACACTGGGGTGACATGTCGGCCCATACTGGGGTGTCCCGAGAGTCATGTCGGCCCATACCGACACGAGTTTCGGGACACTTGGGTGTCCTGAAAGTCATGTCGGCATATACCGACACGAGTTTCAGGACACTGGGGTGTCCCGAAAGTCATGTAGACCTATACCGACACGAGTTTCGGGACACTGGGGTGTCCCGAAAGTCATGTCGACCCATACCGACACGAGTTTCGGGACACTGGGGTGTCCCGAAATTCATGTCGGCCTAGGCTGTCCCGAAAGTCATGTCGGCCCATACCGACACGAGTTTCGGGACACTGGGGTGTCCCGAAAGTCATGTCGGCCCATACCGACACGAGTTTCGGGACACTTGGGTGTCCTGAAAGTCATGTCGGCCTAGGCTGTCCCGAAAGTCATGTCGGCCCATACCGACACGAGTTTCGGGACACTTGGGTGTCGTGAAAGTGTCGGCCCATACCGACACGAGTTTCCGGACACAGGGGTGACCCGAAAGTCATGTCGGCCCATACCGACACGAGTGTCGGGACACTAGGGTGTCCCGAAAGTCATGTCGACCCATACCGACACGAGTTTCGGGACACTGGGGTGTCCCGAATGCCATGTCGACCCATAACGACACAAGTTTCGGGACACTGGGGTGTCCCGAAAGTCATGTTGGCCCATACCGACACGAGTGGGGTGTCCAGAAACACCCCAGTGTCCAGAAACTCGTTTCGGTATGGACCGAAATTACTTTCTGGACACCCCAGTGTCCAGAAACTCGTTTCGGTATGGACCGAAACTGTATGGACAAAAACATGTCGGCCCATACCCATACCGACACGAGTTTCGGGACACTGGGGTGTCCCGAAAGTCATGTCGGCCCATACCGACACGAGTTTTGGGACACTGGGGTGTCACTGGGGTGTCCCGAAAGTCATACCCATACCGACAAGAGTTTCGGGACACTGGGGTGTCCCGAAAGTCATGTCGACCCATACCGACATAAGTTTCGGGACACTGGGGTGTCCCGAAAGTCATGTCGGCCCATACCCATACCGACACTGGGACACTGGGGTGTCCCGAAAGTGGACATGGACACTGGTTTGTCCCGAAAGTCAGTGTCCCGAAACTCGTGTCGGCCCATACCGACACTAGTTTCGGGACACTGGGGTGTCCCGAAAGTCATGTCGGCCCATACCGACACGAGTTTTGGGACACTGGGGTGTCCCGAAAGTCATGTCGAACCATACCGACACGAGTTTCGGGACACTGGGGTGACATGTCGGCCCATACTGGGGTGTCCCGAGAGTCATGTCGGCCCATACCGACACGAGTTTCGGGACACTTGGGTGTCCTGAAAGTCATGTCGGCATATACCGACACGAGTTTCAGGACACTGGGGTGTCCCGAAAGTCATGTCGACCTATACCGACACGAGTTTCGGGACACTGGGGTGTCCCGAAAGTCATGTCGACCCATACCGACACGAGTTTCGGGACACTGGGGTGTCCCGAAATTCATGTCGGCCTAGGCTGTCCCGAAAGTCATGTCGGCCCATACCGACACGAGTTTCGGGACACTGGGGTGTCCCGAAAGTCATGTCGGCCCATACCGACACGAGTTTCGGGACACTTGGGTGTCCTGAAAGTCATGTCGGCCTAGGCTGTCCCGAAAGTCATGTCGGCCCATACCGACACGAGTTTCGGGACACTTGGGTGTCGTGAAAGTGTCGGCCCATACCGACACGAGTTTCCGGACACAGGGGTGACCCGAAAGTCATGTCGGCCCATACCGACACGAGTGTCGGGACACTAGGGTGTCCCGAAAGTCATGTCGACCCATACCGACACGAGTTTCGGGACACTGGGGTGTCCCGAATGCCATGTCGACCCATAACGACACAAGTTTCGGGACACTGGGGTGTCCCGAAAGTCATGTCGGCCCATACCGGTATGATATATGTTTCGGGACACTGGGGTGTCCCGTAAGTCATGTCGGCCCTTACCGGTATGATATATGTTTCGGGACACTTGGGTGTCCCGAAAGTCATGTCGGCCCATACCGACACGAGTGTCGGGACACTGGGGTGTCCCGAAAGTCATATCGGCCCATACCGACACGAGTTTCGGGACACCGGGCTGTCCCGAATATCATACCGACACAATGAAACATACCGACACGAGTTTCGGGACACTGGGGTGTCCCGAAAGTCATGTCGACCCATACCGACACGAGTTTCGGGACACTGGGGTGTCCCGAAAGTCATGTTGGCCCATACCGACACGAGTGGGGTGTCCAGAAACACCCCAGTGTCCAGAAACTCGTTTCGGTATGGACCGAAATTACTTTCTGGACACCCCAGTGTCCAGAAACTCGTTTCGGTATGGACCGAAACTGTATGGACAAAAACATGTCGGCCCATACCCATACCGACACGAGTTTCGGGACACTGGGGTGTCCCGGAAGTCATGTCGGCCCATACCGACACGAGTTTTGGGACACTGGGGTGTCACTGGGGTGTCCCGAAAGTCATACCCATACCGACAAGAGTTTCGGGACACTGGGGTGTCCCGAAAGTCATGTCGACCCATACCGACATAAGTTTCGGGACACTGGGGTGTCCCGAAAGTCATGTCGGCCCATACCCATACCGACACTGGGACACTGGGGTGTCCCGAAAGTGGACATGGACACTGGTTTGTCCCGAAAGTCAGTGTCCCGAAACTCGTGTCGGCCCATACCGACACTAGTTTCGGGACACTGGGGTGTCACGAAAGTCATATCGGCCCATACCGGTATGATATATGTTTCGGGACACTGGGGTGTCCCGAAAGTCATATCGGCCCATACCGACACGAGTTTCCGGACACAGGGGTGACCCGAAAGTCATGTCGGCCCATACCGACACGAGTGTCGGGACACTAGGGTGTCCCGAAAGTCATGTCGACCCATACCGACACGAGTTTCGGGACACTGGGGTGTCCCGAATGCCATGTCGACCCATAACGACACGAGTTTCGGGACACCGGGCTGTCCCGAAAGTCATGTCGGCCCATACCGACACGAGTGTCGGGACACTAGGGTGTCCCGAAAGTCATGTCGGCCCATACCGACACGAGTGTCGGGACACTAGGGTGACCCGAAAGTCATGTCGGCCCATACCGACACGAGTGTCGGGACACTAGGGTGTCCCGAAAGTCATGTCGACCCATACCGACACTAGTTTCGTGACACTGGGGTGTGACGAAGGTCATGTCTGCCCATACCGACACGAGTTTCGGGACACTGGGGTGTCCCGAAAGTCATGTCGGCCCATACCCATACCGACACGAGTTTCGGGACACTGGGGTGTCCCGAAAGTCATGTTGGCCCATACCGACACGAGTATGTCCAGAAACACCCCAGTGTCCAGAAACTCGTTTCGGTATGGACCGACACGGTATGGACAACAACATGTCGGCCCATACCCATACCGACACGAGTTTCGGGACACTGGGGTGTCCCGAAAGTCATGTCGGCCCACACCGACACGAGTTTTGGGACACTGGGGTGTCCCGAAAGTCATGTCGACCCATACCGACACGAGTTTCGGGACACTGGGGTGACCCGAAAGTCATGTCGGCCCATACCGACACGAGTTTCGGGACACTGGGGTGTCATGTCGGCCCATACTGGGGTGTCCCGAGGGTCATGTCGGCACATACCGACACGAGTATACGGACACCCCAGTGTCCAGAAGCTCGTTTCGGTATGGACCGAAATTACTTTCTGGACACCCCAGTGTCCAGAAACTCGTTTCGGTATGGACCGAAATTACTTTCTGGACACCCCAGTGTCCAGAAACTCGTTTCGGTACGGACCGAAATTACTTTCTGGACACCCCAGTGTCCAGAAACTCGTTTCGGTATGGACCGAAATTACTTTCTGGACACCCCAGTGTCCAGAAACTCGTTTCGGTATCGACCGAAATTACTTTCTGGACACCCCAGTGTCCAGAAACTCGTTTCGGTATGGACCGAAATTACTTTCTGGACACCCCAGTGTCCAGAAACTCGTTTCGGTATGGACCGAAATTACTTTCTGGACACTGGGGTGTCCTTGTTTCGGTACGGACCGAAATTACATTCTGGACACCCCAGTGTCCAGAAAATCGTTTCGGTATGGACCGAAATTACTTTCTGGACACCCCAGTGTCCAGAAACTCATTTCGGTATGGACAGTAATTACTTTCTGGACACGCTAGTGTCCAGACACGACGTTTTGGTATGGACCGAAATTACTTTCTGGACACGCTTGTGTCCAGAAACTCGTTTCGGGATGGACCGAAATTACTTTCTGGACACGTTTCGGTATGGACCGAAATTACTTTCTGGACACCCCAGTGTCCAGAAACTCGTTTCGGTATGGACCGAAATTACTTTCTGGACACCCCAGTGTCCAGAAACTCGTTTCGGTACGGATCGAAATTACTTTCTGGACACCCCAGTGTCCAGAAACTCGTTTCGGTATGGACCGAAATTACTTTCTGGACACCCCAGTGTCCAGTAACTCGTTTCGGTATGGACCGAAATTACTTTCTAGACACCCCAGTGTCCAGAAACTCGTTTCGGTATGGACCGAAATTACTTTCTGGGCACCCCGGTGTTACTTTCTGGACACCCCAGTGTCCAGAAACTCGTTTCGGTGTGGACCGAAATTACTTTCTGGACACCCCAGTGTCCAGAAACTCGTTTCGGTATGGACCGAAATTACTTTCTGGACACACCAGTGTCCAGAAACTCGTTTCGGTATGGACCGAAATTACTTTCTGGACACCCAGTGTCCAGAAACTCGTTTCGGTATGGACCGAAATTACTTTCTGGACACCCCAGTGTCCAGAAACTCGTTTCGGTATGGACCGAAATTACTTTCTGGACACCCCAGTGTCCAGAAACTCGTTTCGGTATGGACCGAAATTACTTTCTGGACACCCCAGTGTCCAGAAACTCGTTTCGGTATGGACCGAAATTACTTTCTGGACACCCCAGTGTCCAGAAAGTTGTTTCGGTACGGACCGAAATTACATTCTGGACACCCCAGTGTCCAGAAAATCGTTTCGGTATGGACCGAAATTACTTTCTGGACACCCCAGTGTCCAGAAACTCGTTTCGGTATGGACCGAAATTACTTTCTGGACACCCCAGTGTCCAGAAACTCGTTTCGGTATGGACCGAAATTACTTTCTGGACACCCCAGTGTCCAGAAACTCGTTTCGGTATGGACCGAAATTACTTTCTGGACACCCCAGTGTCCAGAAACTCGTTTCGGTATTTACCGAAATTACTTTCTGGACACCCCAGTGTCCAGAAACTCGTTTCGGTATGGACCGAAATTACTTTCTGGACACCCCAGTGTCCAGAAACTCGTTTCGGTATGGACCGAAATTACTTTCTGGACACCCCAGTGTCCAGAAACTCGTTTCGGTATGGACCGAAATTACTTTCTTTACACGCTAGTGTCCAGAAACTCGTTTCGGTATGGACCGAAATTACTTTCTGGACACCCCAGTGTCCAGAAACTCGTTTCGGTATGGACCGAAATTACTTTCTGGACACCCCAGTGTCCAGAAACTCGTTTCGGTATGGACCGAAATTACTTTCTGGACACGCTAGTGTCCAGAAACTCGTTTCGGTATGGACCGAAATTACTTTCTGGACACCCCAGTGTCCAGAAACTCGTTTCGGTATGGACCGAAATTACTTTCTGGACACCACAGTGTCCAGAAACTCGTTTCGGTATGGACCGAAATTACTTTCTGGACACGCTAGTGTCCAGAAACTCGTTTCGGTATGGACCGAAATTACTTTCTGGACACCCCGGTGTCCAGAATCTCGTTTCGGTATGGACCGAAATTACTTTCTGGACACCCCGGTGTCCAGAAATTCGTTTCGGTATGGACCGAAATTACTTTCTGGACACCCCAGTGTCCAGAAACTCGTTTCGATAGGGACCGAAATTACTTTCTGGACACCCCAGTGTCCAGAAACTCGTTTCGGTATGGACCGAAATTACTTTCTGGACACCCCAGTGTCCAGAAACTCGTTTCGGTATGGACCGAAATTACTTTCTGGACACCCCAGTGTCCAGAAACTCGTTTCGGTATGGACCGAAATTACTTTCTGGACACCCCAGTGTCCAGAAACTCCTTTCGGTATGGACCGAAATTACTTTCTGGACACCCCAGTGTCCAGAAACTCGTTTCGGTATGGACCGAAATTACTTTCTGGACACCCCAGTGTCCAGAAACTCGTTTCAGTATGGACCGAAATTACTTTCTGGACACCCCAGTGTCCAGAAACTCGTTTCGGTATGGACCGAAATTACTTTCTGGACACCCCAGTGTCCAGAAACTCGTTTCGGTATGGACCGATATTACTTTCTGGACACCCCAGTGTCCAGAATCTCGTTTCGGTATGGACCGCAATTACTTTCTGGACACCCCAGTGTCCAGAATCTCGTTTCGGTATGGACCGAAATTACTTTCTGGACTCGTTTCGGTATGGACCGAAATTACTTTCTGGCCACCCCAGTGTCCAGAAACTCGTTTCGGTACGGATCGAAATTACTTTCTGGACACCCCAGTGTCCAAAAACTCGTTTCGGTATGGACCGAAATTACTTTCTGGACACCCCAGTGTCCAGAAACTCGTTTCGGTATGGACCGAAATTACTTTCTGGACACCCCAGTGTCCAGAAACTCGTTTCGGTATGGACCGAAATTACTTTCTGGACACCCCAGTGTCCAGAAACTCGTTTCGGTATGGACCGAAATTAGTTTCTGGACACCCCAGTGTCCAGAAACTCGTTTCGGTATGGACTCGTTTCGGTATGGACACCCCAGTGTCCAGAAACTCGTTTCGGTATGGACCGAAATTACTTTCTGGACACCCCAGTGTCGGTATGGACCGAAATTACTTTCTGGACACCCCAGTGTCCAGAAACTCGTTTCGGTATGGACCGATATTACTTTCTGGACACCCCAGTGTCCAGAATCTCGTTTCGGTATGGACCGCAATTACTTTCTGGACACCCCAGTGTCCAGAATCTCGTTTCGGTATGGACCGAAATTACTTTCTGGACACCCCAGTGTCCAGAATCTCGTTTCGGTATGGACCGCAATTACTTTCTGGACACCCCAGTGTCCAGAATCTCGTTTCGGTATGGACCGAAATTACTTTCTGGACACCCCAGTGTCCAGAAACTCGTTTCGGTATGGACCAAAATTACTTTCTGGACACCCCAGTGTCCAGAAACTCGTTTCGGTATGGACCGAAATTACTTTCTGGACACCACAGTGTCCAGAAACTCGTTTCGGTATGGACCGAAATTACTTTCTGGACACGCTAGTGTCCAGAAACTCGTTTCGGTATGGACCGAAATTACTTTCTGGACACCCCGGTGTCCAGAATCTCGTTTCGGTATGGACCGAAATTACTTTCTGGACACCCCGGTGTCCAGAAATTCGTTTCGGTATGGACCGAAATTACTTTCTGGACACCCCAGTGTCCAGAAACTCGTTTCGATAGGGACCGAAATTACTTTCTGGACACCCCAGTGTCCAGAAACTCGTTTCGGTATGGACCGAAATTACTTTCTGGACACCCCAGTGTCCAGAAACTCGTTTCGGTATGGACCGAAATTACTTTCTGGACACCCCAGTGTCCAGAAACTCGTTTCGGTATGGACCGAAATTACTTTCTGGACACCCCAGTGTCCAGAAACTCCTTTCGGTATGGACCGAAATTACTTTCTGGACACCCCAGTGTCCAGAAACTCGTTTCGGTATGGACCGAAATTACTTTCTGGACACCCCAGTGTCCAGAAACTCGTTTCAGTATGGACCGAAATTACTTTCTGGACACCCCAGTGTCCAGAAACTCGTTTCGGTATGGACCGAAATTACTTTCTGGACACCCCAGTGTCCAGAAACTCGTTTCGGTATGGACCGATATTACTTTCTGGACACCCCAGTGTCCAGAATCTCGTTTCGGTATGGACCGCAATTACTTTCTGGACACCCCAGTGTCCAGAATCTCGTTTCGGTATGGACCGAAATTACTTTCTGGACTCGTTTCGGTATGGACCGAAATTACTTTCTGGCCACCCCAGTGTCCAGAAACTCGTTTCGGTACGGATCGAAATTACTTTCTGGACACCCCAGTGTCCAAAAACTCGTTTCGGTATGGACCGAAATTACTTTCTGGACACCCCAGTGTCCAGAAACTCGTTTCGGTATGGACCGAAATTACTTTCTGGACACCCCAGTGTCCAGAAACTCGTTTCGGTATGGACCGAAATTACTTTCTGGACACCCCAGTGTCCAGAAACTCGTTTCGGTATGGACCGAAATTAGTTTCTGGACACCCCAGTGTCCAGAAACTCGTTTCGGTATGGACTCGTTTCGGTATGGACACCCCAGTGTCCAGAAACTCGTTTCGGTATGGACCGAAATTACTTTCTGGACACCCCAGTGTCGGTATGGACCGAAATTACTTTCTGGACACCCCAGTGTCCAGAAACTCGTTTCGGTATGGACCGATATTACTTTCTGGACACCCCAGTGTCCAGAATCTCGTTTCGGTATGGACCGCAATTACTTTCTGGACACCCCAGTGTCCAGAATCTCGTTTCGGTATGGACCGAAATTACTTTCTGGACACCCCAGTGTCCAGAATCTCGTTTCGGTATGGACCGCAATTACTTTCTGGACACCCCAGTGTCCAGAATCTCGTTTCGGTATGGACCGAAATTACTTTCTGGACACCCCAGTGTCCAGAAACTCGTTTCGGTATGGACCAAAATTACTTTCTGGACACCCCAGTGTCCAGAAACTCGTTTCGGTATGGACCGAAATTACTTTCTGGACACCCCAGTGTCCAGAACCTCGTTTCGGTATGGACCGAAATTACTTTCTGGACACCCCAGTGTCCAGAATCTCGTTTCGATATGGACCGAAATTACTTTCTGGACACCCCAGTGTCCAGAAACTCGTTTCGGTATGGACCGAAATTACTTTCTGGACACCCCAGTGTCCAGAAACTCGTTTCGATATGGACCGAAATTACTTTCTGGACACCCCAGTGTCCAGAAACTCGTTTCGGTATGGACCGAAATTACTTTCTGGACACCCCAGTGTCCAGAAACTCGTTTCGGTATGGACCGAAATTACTTTCTGGACACCCCAGTGTCCAGAAACTCGTTTCGGTATGGACCGAAATTACTTTCTGGACACCCCAGTGTCCAGAAACTCGTTTCGGTATGGACCGAAATTACTTTCTGGACATCCCAGTGTCCAGAAACTCGTTTCGGTATGGACCGAAATTACTTTCTGGACACCCCGGTGTCCAGAATCTCGTTTCGGTATGGACCGAAATTACTTTCTGGACACCCCGGTGTCCAGAAATTCGTTTCGGTATGGACCGAAATTACTTTCTGGACACCCCAGTGTCCAGAAACTCGTTTCGATAGAGACCGAAATTACTTTCTGGACACCCCAGTGTCCAGAAACTCGTTTCGGTATGGACCGAAATTACTTTCTGGACACCCCAGTGTCCAGAAACTCGTTTCGGTATGGACCGAAATTACTTTCTGGACACCCCAGTGTCCAGAAACTCGTTTCGGTATGGACCGAAATTACTTTCTGGACACCCCAGTGTCCAGAAACTCGTTTCGGTATGGACCGAAATTACTTTCTGGACACCCCAGTGTCCAGAAACTCGTTTCGGTATGGACCGAAATTACTTTCTGGACACCCCAGTGTCCAGAAACTCGTTTCGGTATGGACCGAAATTACTTTCTGGACACCCCAGTGTCCAGAAACTCGTTTCGGTATGGACCGATATTACTTTCTGGACACCCCAGTGTCCAGAATCTCGTTTCGGTATGGACCGCAATTACTTTCTGGACACCCCAGTGTCCAGAATCTCGTTTCGGTATGGACCGAAATTACTTTCTGGACACCCCAGTGTCCAGAATCTCGTTTCGGTATGGACCGCAATTACTTTCTGGACACCCCAGTGTCCAGAATCTCGTTTCGGTATGGACCGAAATTACTTTCTGGACACCCCAGTGTCCAGAAACTCGTTTCGGTATAGACCGAAATTACTTTCTGGACACCCCAGTGTCCAGAAACTCGTTTCGGTATGGACCGAAATTACTTTCTGGACACCCCAGTGTCCAGAAACTCGTTTCGGTATGGACCGAAATTACTTTCTGGACACCCCAGTGTCCAGAAACTCGTTTCGATATGGACCGAAATTACTTTCTGAACACCCCAGTGTCCAGAATCTCGTTTCGGTATGGACCAAAATTACTTTCTGGACACCCCAGTGTCGGTATGGACCGAAATTACTTTCTGGACACCCCAGTGTCCAGAAACTCGTTTCGGTATGGACCGAAATTACTTTCTGGACACCCCAGTGTCCAGAAACTCGTTTCGGTATGGACCGATATTACTTTCTGGACACCCCAGTGTCCAGAATCTCGTTTCGGTATGGACCGCAATTACTTTCTGGACACCCCAGTGTCCAGAATCTCGTTTCGGTATGGACCGAAATTACTTTCTGGACACCCCAGTGTCCAGAATCTCGTTTCGGTATGGACCGCAATTACTTTCTGGACACCCCAGTGTCCAGAATCTCGTTTCGGTATGGACCGAAATTACTTTCTGGACACCCCAGTGTCCAGAATCTCGTTTCGGTATGGACCGCAATTACTTTCTGGACACCCCAGTGTCCAGAATCTCGTTTCGGTATGGACCGCAATTACTTTCTGGACACCCCAGTGTCCAGAATCTCGTTTCGGTATGGACCGAAATTACTTTCTGGACACCCCAGTGTCCAGAAACTCGTTTCGGTATGGACCGAAATTACTTTCTGGACACCCCAGTGTCGGTATGGACCGAAATTACTTTCTGGACACCCCAGTGTCCAGAAACTCATTTCGATATGGACCGAAATTACTTTCTGGACACCCCAGTGTCCAGAAACTCGTTTCGGTATAGACCGAAATTACTTTCTGGACACCCCAGTGTCCAGAAACTCGTTTCGGTATGGACCGAAATTACTTTCTGGACACCCCAGTGTCCAGAAACTCGTTTAGGTATGGACCGAAATTACTTTCTGGACACCCCAGTGTCCAGAAACTCGTTTCGGTATAGACCGAAATTACTTTCTGGACACCCCAGTGTCCAGAAACTCGTTTCGGTATGGACCGAAATTACTTTCTGGGCACCCCAGTGTCCAGAAACTCGTTTCGGTATGGACCGAAATTACTTTCTGGACACCCCAGTGTCCAGAAACTCGTTTCTGTATGGACCGAAATTACTTTCTGGACACCCCAGTGTCCAGAAACTCGTTTCGATATGGACCGAAATTACTTTCTGGACACCCCAGTGTCCAGAAACTCGTTTCGGTATGGACCGAAATTACTTTCTGGACACCCCAGTGTCCAGAAACTCGTTTCGGTATGGACCGAAATTACTTTCTGGACACCCCAGTGTCCAGAAACTCGTTTCGATATGGACCGAAATTACTTTCTGGACACCCCAGTGTCCAGAAACTCGTTTCGGTATGGACCGAAATTACTTTCTGGACACCCCAGTGTCCAGAAACTCGTTTCGGTATGGACCGAAATTACTTTCTGGACACCCCAGTGTCCAGAAACTCGTTTCGGTATGGACCGAAATTACTTTCTGGACACCCTAGTGTCCAGAAACTCGTTTCGGTATGGACCGAAATTACTTTCTGGACACCCCAGTGTCCAGAAACTCGTTTCGGTATGGACCGAAATTACTTTCTGGACACCCCAGTGTCCAGAAACTCGTTTCGGTATGGACCGAAATTACTTTCTGGACACCCCAGTGTCCAGAAACTCGTTTCGATATGGACCGAAATTACTTTCTGGACACTCCAGTGTCCAGAAACTCGTTTCGGTATGGACCGAAATTACTTTCTGGACACCCCAGTGTCCAGAAACTCGTTTCGGTACGGATCGAAATTACTTTCTGGACACCCCAGTGTCCAGAAACTCGTTTCGGTATGGACCGAAATTACTTTCTGGACACCCCAGTGTCCAGAAACTCGTTTCGGTATGGACCGAAATTAGTTTCTGGACACCCCAGTGTCCAGAAACTCGTTTCGGTATGGACCGAAATTAGTTTCTGGACACCCCAGTGTCTCGTTTCGGTATGGACCGAAATTACTTTCTGGACACCCCAGTGTCCAGAAACTCGTTTCGATATGGACCGAAATTACTTTCTGGACACCCCAGTGTCCAGAAACTCGTTTCGGTATGGACCGAAATTACTTTCTGGACACCCCAGTGTCGGTATGGACCGAAATTACTTTCTGGACACCCCAGTGTCCAGAAACTCATTTCGATATGGACCGAAATTACTTTCTGGACACCCCAGTGTCCAGAAACTCGTTTCGGTATGGACCGAAATTACTTTCTGGACACCCCAGTGTCCAGAAACTCGTTTCGGTATGGACCGAAATTACTTTCTGGACACCCCAGTGTCCAGAAACTCGTTTCGGTATAGACCGAAATTACTTTCTGGACACCCCAGTGTCCAGAAACTCGTTTCGGTATGGACCGAAATTACTTTCTGGACACCCCAGTGTCCAGAAACTCGTTTCGGTATGGACCGAAATTACTTTCTGGACACCCCAGTGTCCAGAAACTCGTTTCGATATGGACCGAAATTACTTTCTGAACACCCCAGTGTCCAGAATCTCGTTTCGGTATGGACCAAAATTACTTTCTGGACACCCCAGTGTCGGTATGGACCGAAATTACTTTCTGGACACCCCAGTGTCCAGAAACTCGTTTCGGTATGGACCGAAATTACTTTCTGGACACCCCAGTGTCCAGAAACTCGTTTCGGTATGGACCGATATTACTTTCTGGACACCCCAGTGTCCAGCATCTCGTTTCGGTATGGACCGATATTACTTTCTGGACACCCCAGTGTCCAGAATCTCGTTTCGGTATGGACCGAAATTACTTTCTGGACACCCCAGTGTCCAGAATCTCGTTTCGGTATGGACCGCAATTACTTTCTGGACACCCCAGTGTCCAGAATCTCGTTTCGGTATGGACCGAAATTACTTTCTGGACACCCCAGTGTCCAGAAACTCGTTTCGGTATGGACCGAAATTACTTTCTGGACACTGGGGTGTCCAGAAACTCGTTTCGGTATGGACCGAAATTACTTTCTGGACACCCCAGTGTCCAGAAACTCGTTTCGATATGGACCGAAATTACTTTCTGAACACCCCAGTGTCCAGAAACTCGTTTCGGTATGGACCGAAATTACTTTCTGGACACCCCAGTGTCCAGAAACTCGTTTCGGTATGGACCGAAATTACTTTCTGGACACCCCAGTATCCAGAAACTCGTTTCGATATGGACCGAAATTACTTTCTGGACACCCCAGTGTCCAGAACCTCGTTTCGGTATGGACCGAAATTACTTTCTGGACACCCCAGTGTCCAGAACCTCGTTTCGGTATGGACCGAAATTACTTTCTGGACACCCCAGTGTCCAGAAACTCGTTTCGGTATGGACCGAAATTACTTTCTGGACACCCCAGTGTCCAGAAACTCGTTTCGGTATGGACCGAAATTACTTTCTGGACACCCCAGTGTCCAGAAACTCGTTTCGATATGGACCGACATTACTTTCTGGACACCCCAGTGTCCAGAAACTCGTTTCGGTACGGATCGAAATTACTTTCTGGACACCCCAGTGTCCAGAAACTCGTTTCGGTATGGACCGAAATTACTTTCTGGACACCCCAGTGTCCAGAAACTCGTTTCGGTATGGACCGAAATTAGTTTCTGGACACCCCAGTGTCCAGAAACTCGTTTCGGTATGGACCGAAATTAGTCTCTGGACACCCCAGTGTCCAGGAACTCGTTTCGGTATGGACCGAAATTAGTTTCTGGACACCCCAGTGTCCAGGAACTCGTTTCGGTATGGACCGAAATTAGTTTCTGGACACCCCAGTGTCCAGAAACTCGTTTCGGTATGGACCGAAATTAGTTTCTGGACACCCCAGTGTCCAGAAACTCGTTTCGGTATGGACCGAAATTACTTTCTGGACACCCCAGTGTCCAGAAACTCGTTTCGGTATGGACCGAAATTAGTTTCTGGACACCCCAGTGTCCAGAAACTCGTTTCGGTATGGACCGAAATTAGTTTCTGGACACCCCAGTGTCCAGAAACTCGTTTCGGTATGGACCGAAATTAGTCTCTGGACACCCCAGTGTCCAGGAACTCGTTTCGGTATGGACCGAAATTAGTTTCTGGACACCCCAGTGTCCAGGAACTCGTTTCGGTATGGACCGAAATTAGTTTCTGGACACCCCAGTGTCCAGAAACTCGTTTCGGTATGGACCGAAATTAGTTTCTGGACACCCCAGTGTCCAGAAACTCGTTTCGGTATGGACCGAAATTACTTTCTGGACACCCCAGTGTCCAGAAACTCGTTTCGGTATGGACCGAAATTAGTTTCTGGACACCCCAGTGTCCAGAAACTCGTTTCGGTATGGACCGAAATTAGTTTCTGGACACCCCAGTGTCCAGAAACTCGTTTCGGTATGGACCGAAATTACTTTCTGGACACCCCAGTGTCCAGAAACTCGTTTCGGTATGGACCGAAATTACTTTCTGGACACCCCAGTGTCCAGAAACTCGTTTCGGTATGGACCGAAATTACTTTCTGGACACCCCAGTGTCCAGAAACTCGTTTCGATATGGACCGAAATTACTTTCTGGACACCCCAGTGTCCAGAAACTCGTTTCGGTATGGACCGAAATTACTTTCTGGACACCCCAGTGTCCAGAAACTCGTTTCGGTATGGACCGAAATTAGTTTCTGGACACCCCAGTGTCCAGAAACTCGTTTCGGTATGGACCGAAATTAGTTTCTGGACACCCCAGTGTCCAGGAACTCGTTTCGGTATGGACCGAAATTAGTTTCTGGACACCCCAGTGTCCAGAAACTCGTTTCGGTATGGACCGAAATTAGTTTCTGGACACCCCAGTGTCTCGTTTCGGTATGGACCGAAATTACTTTCTGGACACCCCAGTGTCCAGAAACTCGTTTCGATATGGACCGAAATTACTTTCTGGACACCCCAGTGTCCAGAAACTCGTTTCGGTATGGACCGAAATTACTTTCTGGACACCCCAGTGTCGGTATGGACCGAAATTACTTTCTGGACACCCCAGTGTCCAGAAACTCATTTCGATATGGACCGAAATTACTTTCTGGACACCCCAGTGTCCAGAAACTCGTTTCGGTATGGACCGAAATTACTTTCTGGACACCCCAGTGTCCAGAAACTCGTTTCGGTATGGACCGAAATTACTTTCTGGACACCCCAGTGTCCAGAAACTCGGTTAGGTATGGACCGAAATTACTTTCTGGACACCCCAGTGTCCAGAAACTCGTTTCGGTATAGACCGAAATTACTTTCTGGACACCCCAGTGTCCAGAAACTCGTTTCGGTATGGACCGAAATTACTTTCTGGGCACCCCAGTGTCCAGAAACTCGTTTCGGTATGGACCGAAATTACTTTCTGGACACCCCAGTGTCCAGAAACTCGTTTCTGTATGGACCGAAATTACTTTCTGGACACCCCAGTGTCCAGAAACTCGTTTCGATATGGACCGAAATTACTTTCTGGACACCCCAGTGTCCAGAAACTCGTTTCGGTATGGACCGAAATTACTTTCTGGACACCCCAGTGTCCAGAAACTCGTTTCGGTATGGACCGAAATTACTTTCTGGACACCCCAGTGTCCAGAAACTCGTTTCGATATGGACCGAAATTACTTTCTGGACACCCCAGTGTCCAGAAACTCGTTTCGGTATGGACCGAAATTACTTTCTGGACACCCCAGTGTCCAGAAACTCGTTTCGGTATGGACCGAAATTACTTTCTGGACACCCCAGTGTCCAGAAACTCGTTTCGGTATGGACCGAAATTACTTTCTGGACTTTCTAAATTACTTTCTGGACACCCCAGTGTCCAGAAACTCGTTTCGGTATGGACCGAAATTACTTTCTGGACACCCCAGTGTCCAGAAACTCGTTTCGGTATGGACCGAAATTACTTTCTGGACACCCCAGTGGACACCCCAGTGTCCAGAAACTCGTTTCGGTATGGACCGAAATTACTTTCTGGACACCCCAGTGTCCAGAAACTCGTTTCGGTATGGACCGAAATTACGTTCTGGACACCCCAGTGTCAAGAAACTCGTTTCGGTATGGACCGAAATTACTTTCTGGACACTGGGGTGTCCGTGTATGGACCGAAATTACTTTCTCGCTTCTCTCTACGAAACTCGCTTCGGTATGGACCGAAATTACTTTCTGGACACCCCAGTGTCCAGAAACTCGTTTCGATATGGACCGAAATTACTTTCTGGACACCCCAGTGTCCAGAAACTCGTTTCGGTATGGATCGAAATTACTTTCTGGACACCCCAGTGTCCAGAAACTCGTTTCGGTATGGACCGAAATTACTTTCTGGACACCCCAGTGTCCAGAAACTCGTTTCGGTATGGACCGAAATTACT
This sequence comes from Eristalis tenax, assembly GCA_905231855.2. NCBI lineage: Eukaryota > Metazoa > Arthropoda > Insecta > Diptera > Syrphidae > Eristalis > Eristalis tenax. Next base: position 48,416,365 of record HG993128.1, on the reverse strand, counting down.
TTCTGGACTTTCTAAATTACTTTCTGGACACCCCAGTGTCCAGAAACTCGTTTCGGTATGGACCGAAATTACTTTCCGGACACCCCAGTGTCCAGAAACTCGTTTCGGTATGGACCGAAATAACGTTCTGGACACCCCAGTGTCCAGAAACTCGTTTTGGTATGGACCGAAATTACTTTCTGGACACCCCAGTGTCCAGAAACTCGTTTCGGTATGGACCGAAATTACTTTCTGGACACCCCAGTGTCCAGAAACTCGTTTCGGTATGGACCGAAATTACTTTCTGGACACCCCAGTGTCCAGAAACTCGTTTCGGTATGGACCGAAATTACTTTCTGGACACCCCAGTGTCCAGAAACTCGCTTCGGTATGGACCGAAATTACTTTCTGGACACCCCAGTGTCCAGAAACTCGTTTCGGTATAGACCGAAATTACTTTCTGGACACCCCAGTGTCCAGAAACTCGTTTCGGTATGGACCGAAATTACTTTCTGGACACCCCAGTGTCCAGAAACAAGTTTCGGTATGGACCGAAATTACTTTCTGGACACCCCAGTGTCCAGAAACTCGTTTCGTTACGGACCGAAATTACTTTCTGGACACCCCAGTGTCCAGAAACAAGTTTCGGTATGGACCGAAATTACTTTCTGGACACCCCAGTGTCCAGAAACTCGTTTCGGTATGGACCGAAATTACTTTCTGGACACCCCAGTGTCCAGAAACTCGTTTCGGTATGGACCGAAATTACTTTCTGGACACCCCAGTGTCCAGAAACTCGTTTCGGTATGGACCGAAATTACTTTCTGGTAATTTCTGGACACCAAAGAAACTCGTTTCGGTATGGACCGAAATTACTTTCTGGACACCCCAGTGTCCAGAAACTCGTTTCGGTATGGACCGAAATAACTTTCTGGACACCCCAGTGTCCAGAAACTCGTTTCGGTATGGACCGAAATTACTTTCTGGACACCCCAGTGTCCAGAAACTCGTTTCGGTATGGACCGAAATTACTTTCTGGACACCCCAGTGTCCAGAAACTCGTTTCGGTATGGACCGAAATAACTTTCTGGACACCCCAGTGTCCAGAAACTCGTTTCGGTATGGACCGAAATTACTTTCTGGACACCCCAGTGTCCAGAAACTCGTTTCGGTATGGACCGAAATTACTTTCTGGACACCCCAGTGTACAGAAACTCGTTTCGGTATGGACCGAAATTACTTTCTGGACACCCCAGTGTCCAGAAACTCGTTTCGGTATGGACCGAAATTACTTTCTGGACACCCCAGTGTCCAGAAACTCGTTTCGGTATTTACCGAAATTACTTTCTGGACACCCCGGTGTCCAGAATCTCGTTTCGGTATGGACCGAAATTACTTTCTGGACACCCCAGTGTCCAGAAACTCGTCTCGGTATGGACCGAAATTACTTTCTGGACACCCCAGTGTCCAGAAACTCGTTTCGTTACGGACCGAAATTACTTTCTGGACACCCCAGTGTCCAGAAACTCGTTTCGGTATGGACCGAAATTACTTTCTGGACAACCCAGTGTCCGGAAACTCGTTTCGGTATGGACCGAAATTACTTTCTGGACACCCCAGTGTCCAGAAACTCTTTTCGGTATGGACTGAAATAACTTTCTGGACACCCCAGTGTCCAGAAACTCGTTTCCGTATGGACCGAAATTACTTTCTGGACATGCTAGTGTCCAGCAACTCGTTTCGGTATGGACCGAAATTACTTTCTGGACACCCCAGTGTCCAGAAACTCGTTTCGGTTTGGACCGAAATTAATTTCTGGACACCCCAGTGTCCAGAAACTCGTTTCGGTATGGACCGAAATTACTTTCTGGACACCCCAGTGTCCAGAAACTCGTTTCGGTATCGACCGAAATTACTTTCTGGACACCCCAGTGTCCAGAAACTCGTTTCGGTATCGACCGAAATTACTTTCTGGACACCCCAGTGTCCAGAAACTCGTTTCGGTATCGACCGAAATTACTTTCTGGACACCCCAGTGTCCAGAAACTCGTTTCGGTATGGACCGAAATTACTTTTTGGACACCCCAGTGTCCAGAAACTCGTTTCGATATGGACCGAAATTACTTTCTGGACACCCCAGTGTCCAGAAACTCGTTTCGGTATGGACCGAAATTACTTTCTGGACACCCCAGTGTCCAGAAACTCGTTTCGGTATGGACCGAAATTACTTTCTGGACACCCCAGTGTCCAGAAACTCGTTTCGGTATGGACCGAAATTACTTTCTGGACACCCCAGTGTCCAGAAACTCGTTTCGGTATGGACCGAAATTACTTTCTGGACACCCCAGTGTCCAGAAACTCGTTTCGGTATGGACCGAAATTACTTTCTGGACACCCCAGTGTCCAGAAACTCGTTTCGGTATGGACCGAAATTACTTTCTGGACACCCCAGTGTCCAGAAACTCGTTTCGGTATGGACCGAAATTACTATCTGGACACCCCAGTGTCCAGAAACTCGTTTCGGTATGGACCGAAATTACTTTCTGGACACCCCGGTGTCCAGAAACTCGTTTCGGTATGGACCGAAATTACTTTCTGGACACCCCAGTGTCCAGAAACTTGTTTCGGTATGGACCGATATTACTTTCTGGACACCCCAGTGTCCAGAAACTCGTTTCGGTATGGACCGAAATTACTTTCTGGACACCCCAGTGTCCAGAAACTCGTTTCGGTATGGACCGAAATTACTTTCTGGACACCCCAGTGTCCAGAAACTCGTTTCGGTATGGAACGAAATTACTTTCTGGACACTGGGGTGTCCGTGTATGGACCGAAATTACTTTCTCGCTTCTCTCTACGAAACTCGCTTCGGTATGGACCGAAATTACTTTCTGGACACCCCAGTGTCCAGTAAATTACTTTCTGGACACCCCAGTGTCCAGAAACTCGTTTCGTTATGGACCGAAATTATTTTCTGGACACCCCAGTGTCCAGAAACTCGTTTCGGTATGGACCGTAATTACTTTCTGGACACCCCGGTGTCCAGAATCTCGTTTCGTTATGGACCGAAATTACTTTCTGGACACCCCAGTGTCCAGAAATTCGTTTCGATATGGACCGAAATTACTTTCTGGACACCCCAGTGTCCAGAAACTCGTTTCGGTATGGACCGAAATTACTTTCTGGACACCCCAGTGTCCAGAAATTCGTTTCGATATGGACCGAAATTACTTTCTGGACACCCCAGTGTCCAGTCGGTATGGACCGAAATTACTTTCTGGACACCCCAGTGTCCAGAAACTCGTTTCGGTATGGACCGAAATAACTTTCTAGACACCCCAGTGTCCAGAAACTCGATTCGGTATTTACCGAAATAACTTTCTGGACACCCCAGTGTCCAGAAACTCGTTTCGGTATGGACCGAAATAACTTTCTGGACACCCCAGTGTCCAGAAACTAGTTTCGGTATGGACCGAAATAACTTTCTGGACACCCCAGTGTCCAGAAACTCGTTTCGGTATGGACCGAAATTACTTTCTGGACACCCCAGTGTCCAGAAACTCGTTTCGGTATGGATCGAAATTACTTTCTGGACACCCCAGTGTCCAGAAACTCGTTTCGGTATGGACCGAAATTACTTTCTGGACACACCAGTGTCCAGAAACTCGTTTCGGTATGGACCGAAATTACTTTCTGGACACCCCAGTGTCCAGAAACTCGTTTTGGTATGGACCGAAATTACTTTCTGGACACCCCAGTGTAGTTTCGGCATGGACCGAAATTACTTTCTGGACACCCCAGTGTCCAGAAACTCGTTTCGGTATGGACCGAAATTACTTTCTGGACACCCCAGTGTCCAGAAACTCGTTTCGGTATGGACCGAAATTACTTTCTGGACACCCAAGTGTCCAGAAACTCGCTTCGGTATGGACCGAAATTACTTTCTGGACACCCCAGTGTCCAGAAACTCGTTTCGGTATGGACCGAAATTACTTTCTGGACACCCCAGTGTCCAGAAACTCGTTTCGGTACGGACCGAAATTACTTTCTGGACACCCCAGTGTCCAGAAACTCGTTTAGGTATGGACCGAAATTACTTTCTGGACACGCTATTGTCCAGAAACTCGTTTCGGTATGGACCGAAATTACTTTCTGGACACCCCAGTGTCCAGAAACTCGTTTCGGTATGGACCGAAATTACGTTCTGGACACCCCAGTGTCAAGAAACTCGTTTCGGTATGGACCGAAATTACTTTCTGGACACTGGGGTGTCCGTGTATGGACCGAAATTACTTTCTCGCTTCTCTCTACGAAACTCGCTTCGGTATGGACCGAAATTACTTTCTGGACACCCCAGTGTCCAGTAAATTACTTTCTGGACACCCCAGTGTCCAGAAACTCGTTTCGTTATGGACCGAAATTATTTTCTGGACACCCCAGTGTCCAGAAACTCGTTTCGGTATGGACCGTAATTACTTTCTGGACACCCCGGTGTCCAGAATCTCGTTTCGTTATGGACCGAAATTACTTTCTGGACACCCCAGTGTCCAGAAATTCGTTTCGATATGGACCGAAATTACTTTCTGGACACCCCAGTGTCCAGAAACTCGTTTCGGTATGGACCGAAATTACTTTCTGGACACCCCAGTGTCCAGAAATTCGTTTCGATATGGACCGAAATTACTTTCTGGACACCCCAGTGTCCAGTCGGTATGGACCGAAATTACTTTCTGGACACCCCAGTGTCCAGAAACTCGTTTCGGTATGGACCGAAATAACTTTCTAGACACCCCAGTGTCCAGAAACTCGTTTCGGTATTTACCGAAATAACTTTCTGGACACCCCAGTGTCCAGAAACTCGTTTCGGTATGGACCGAAATAACTTTCTGGACACCCCAGTGTCCAGAAACTAGTTTCTGGACCGAAATAACTTTCTGGACACCCCAGTGTCCAGAAACTCGTTTCGGTATGGACCGAAATTACTTTCTGGACACCCCAGTGTCCAGAAACTCGTTTCGGTATGGATCGAAATTACTTTCTGGACACCCCAGTGTCCAGAAACTCGTTTCGGTATGGACCGAAATTACTTTCTGGACACACCAGTGTCCAGAAACTCGTTTCGGTATGGACCGAAATTACTTTCTGGACACCCCAGTCCGTGTATGGACCGAAATTACTTTCTCGCTTCTCTCTACGAAACTCGCTTCGGTATGGACCGAAATTACTTTCTGGACAAACCAGTGTCCAGAAACTCGTTTTGGTATGGACCGAAATTACTATCTGGACACCCCAGTGTCCAGAAACTCGTTTCGGTATGGACCGAAATTACTTTCTGGACACCCCAGTGTCCAGAAACTCGTTTCGGTATGGACCGAAATTACTTTCTGGACACCCCAGTGTCCAGAAACTCGTTTCGGTATGGACCGAAATTACTTTCTGGACACCCAAGTGTCCAGAAACTCGTTTCGGTATGGACCGAAATTACTTTCTGGACACCCCAGTGTCCAGAAACTCGTTTTGGTATGGACCGAAATTACTTTCTGGACACCCCAGTGTCGTTTCGGCATGGACCGAAATTACTTTCTGGACACCCCAGTGTCCAGAAACTCGATTAGGTATGGAACGAAATTACTTGCTGGACACCCCGGTGTCCAGAAACTCGTTTCGGTATGGACCGAAATTACTTTCTGGACACCCCAGTGTCCAGAAACTCGTTTCGGTATGGACCGAAATTACTTTCTGGACACCCCAGTGTCCAGAAACTCGTTTCGGTATTTACCGAAATAACTTTCTGGACACCCCAGTGTCCAGAAACTCGTTTCGGTATGGATAGAAATAACTTTCTGGACACCCCAGTGTCCAGAAACTCGTTTCGGTATGGACCGAAATTACTTTCTGGACACCCCAGTGTCCAGAAACTCGTTTCGGTATGGATCGAAATTACTTTCTGGACACCCCAGTGTCCAGAAACTCGTTTCGGTATGGACCGAAATTACTTTCTGGACACACCAGTGTCCAGAAACTCGTTTCGGTATGGACCGAAATTACTTTCTGGACACCCCAGTGTCCAGAAACTCGTTTCGGTATGGACCGAAATTAATTTCTGGACACCCAAGTGTCCAGAAACTCGTTTCGGTATGGACCGAAATTACTTTCTGGACACCCCAGTGTCCAGAAACTCGTTTTGGTATGGACCGAAATTACTTTCTGGACACCCCAGTGTAGTTTCGGCATGGACCGAAATTACTTTCTGGACACCCCAGTGTCCAGAAACTCGTTTCGGTATGGACCGAAATTACTTTCTGGACACCCCAGTGTCCAGAAACTCGTTTCGGTATGGACCGAAATTACTTTCTGGACACCCCAGTGTCCAGAAACTCGTTTCGGTATGGACCGAAATTTCTTTCTGGACACCCAAGTGTCCGGAAACTCGCTTCGGTATGGACCGAAATTACTTTCTGGACACCCCAGTGTCCAGAAACTCGTTTCGGTATGGACCGAAATTACTTTCGTGTCCAGAAACTCGTTTCGGTATGGACCGAAATTACTTTCTGGACACCCCAGTGTCCAGAAACTCGTTTCGGTATGGACCGAAATTACTTTCTGGACACCCCAGTGTCCAGAAACTCGTTTCGGTATGGACCGAAATTACTTCCTGGACACCCCAGTGTCCAGAAACTCGTTTCGGTATGGACCGAAATTACTTTCTGGACACCCCAGTGTCCAGAAACTCGTTTCGGTATGGACCGAAATTACTTTCTGGACACCCCAGTGTCCAGAAACTCGTTTCGGTATGGACCGAAATTACTTTCTGGACACTGGGGTGTCCGTGTATGGACCGAAATTACTTTCTCGCTTCTCTCTACGAAACTCGCTTCGGTATGGACCGAAATTACTTTCTGGACACCCCAGTGTCCAGAAACTCGTTTCGGTATGGACCGAAATTACTTTCTGGACACCCCAGTGTCTCTCAAACTCGTTTCGGTATGGACCGAAATTACTTTCTGGACACTGGGGTGTCCGTGTATGGACCGAAATTACTTTCTCGCTTCTCTCTACGAAACTCGCTTCGGTATGGACCGAAATTACTTTCTGGACACCCCAGTGTCCAGAAACTCGTTTCGGTATGGACCGAAATTAATTTCTGGACACCCAAGTGTCCAGAAACTCGTTTCGGTATGGACCGAAATTACTTTCTGGACACACCAGTGTCCAGAAACTCGTTTCGGTATGGACCGAAATTACTTTCTGGACACCCCAGTGTCCAGAAACTCGTTTCGGTATGGACCGAAATTAATTTCTGGACACCCAAGTGTCCAGAAACTCGTTTCGGTATGGACCGAAATTACTTTCTGGACACCCCAGTGTCCAGAAACTCGTTTTGGTATGGACCGAAATTACTTTCTGGACACCCCAGTGTAGTTTCGGCATGGACCGAAATTACTTTCTGGACACCCCAGTGTCCAGAAACTCGTTTCGGTATGGACCGAAATTACTTTCTGGACACCCCAGTGTCCAGAAACTCGTTTCGGTATGGACCGAAATTACTTTCTGGACACCCCAGTGTCCAGAAACTCGTTTCGGTATGGACCGAAATTACTTTCTGGACACCCAAGTGTCCAGAAACTCGCTTCGGTATGGACCGAAATTACTTTCTGGACACCCCAGTGTCCAGAAACTCGTTTCGGTATGGACCGAAATTACTTTCTGGACACCCCAGTGTCCAGAAACTCGTTTCGGTATGGACCGAAATTACTTTCTGGACACCCCAGTGTCCAGAAACTCGTTTCGGTATGGACCGAAATTACTTCCTGGACACCCCAGTGTCCAGAAACTCGTTTCGGTATGGACCGAAATTACTTTCTGGACACCCCAGTGTCCAGAAACTCGTTTCGGTATGGACCGAAATTACTTTCTGGACACCCCAGAGTCCAGAAACTCGTTTCGGTATGGACCGAAATTACTTTCTGGACACTGGGGTGTCCGTGTATGGACCGAAATTACTTTCTCGCTTCTCTCTACGAAACTCGCTTCGGTATGGACCGAAATTACTTTCTGGACACCCCAGTGTCCAGAAACTCGTTTCGGTATGGACCGAAATTACTTTCTGGACACCCCAGTGTCTCTCAAACTCGTTTCGGTATGGACCGAAATTACTTTCTGGACACTGGGGTGTCCGTGTATGGACCGAAATTACTTTCTCGCTTCTCTCTACGAAACTCGCTTCGGTATGGACCGAAATTACTTTCTGGACCCCCCAGTGTCCAGAAACTCGTTTCGGTATAAACCGAAATTACTTTCTGGACACCCCAGTGTCCAGAAACTCGTTTCGGTATGGACCGAAATTACTTTCTGGACACCCCAGTGTCCAGAAACTCGTTTCGGTATGGACCGAAATTACTTTCTGGACACCCCAGTGTCCAGAAACTCGTTTCGGTATGGACCGAAATTACTTTCTGGACACCCAAGTGTCCAGAAACTCGTTTCGGTATGGACCGAAATTACTTTCTGGACACCCCAGTGTCCAGAAACTCGTTTTGGTATGGACCGAAATTACTTTCTGGACACCCCAGTGTCGTTTCGGCATGGACCGAAATTACTTTCTGGACACCCCAGTGTCCAGAAACTCGTTTCGGTATGGACCGAAATTACTTTGTGGACACCCCGGTGTCCAGAAAATCGTTTCGGTATGGACCGAAATTACTTTCTGGACACCCCAGTGTCCAGAAACTCGTTTCGGTATGGACCGAAATTATTTTCTGGACACCCCAGTGTCCAGAAACTCGATTAGGTATGGACCGAAATTACTTGCTGGACACCCCGGTGTCCAGAAACTCGTTTCGGTATGGACCGAAATTACTTTCTGGACACCCCAGTGTCCAGAAACTCGTTTCGGTATGGACCGAAATTACTTTCTGGACACCCCAGTGTCCAGAAACTCGTTTCTTTATGGACCGAAATTACTTTCTGGAAACCCCAGTGTCCAGAAACTCGTTTCGGTATGGACCGAAATTACTTTCTGGACACCCCAGTGTCCAGAAACTCGTTTCGGTATGGACCGAAATTACTTTCTGGACACACCAGTGTCCAGAAACTCGTTTTGGTATGGACCGAAATTACTTTCTGGACACCCCAGTGTCCAGAAACTCGTTTTGGTATGGACCGAAATTACTTTCTGGACACCCCAGTGTCCAGAAACTCGTTTCGGTATGGACCGAAATTACATTCTGGACACCCCAGTGTCCAGAAACTCGTTTCGGTATGGACCGAAATTACTTTCTGGACACCCCAGTGTCCAGAAACTCGTTTCGGTATGGACCAAAATTACTTTCTGGACACCCCAGTGTCCAGAAACTCGTTTCGGTATGGACCGAAATTACTTTCTGGACACCCCAGTGTCCAGAAACTCGTTTCGGTATGGACCGAAATTACTTTCTGGACACCCCAGTGTCCAGAAACTCGTTTCGGTATGGACCGAAATTACTTTCTGGACACCCCAGTGTCCAGAAACTCGTTTCGGTATGGACCGAAATTACTTTCTGGACACTGGGGTGTCCGTGTATGGACCGAAATTACTTTCTCGCTTCTCTCTATGAAACTCGCTTCGGTATGGACCGAAATTACTTTCTGGACACCCCAGTGTCCAGAAACTCGTTTCGGTATGGACCGAAATTTCTTTCTGGACATCCCAGTGTCCAGAAACTCGTTTCGGTATGGACCGAAATTACTTTCTGGACACCCCAGTGTCCAGAAACTCGTTTCGGTATGGACCGAAATTACTTTCTGGACACCCCAGTGTCCAGAAACTCGTTTCGTTATGGACCGAAATTACTTTCTGGACACCCAAGTGTCCAGAAACTCGTTTCGGTATGGACCGAAATTACTTTCTGGACACCCCAGTGTCCAGAAACTCGTTTCGGTATGGACCGAAATTACTTTCTGGACACCCCAGTGACCAGAAACTCGTTTCGGAATGGACCGAAATTACTTTCTGGACACCCCAGTGTCCAGAAACTCGTTTCGGTATGGACCGAAATTACTTTCTGGACACCCCAGTGTCCAGAAACTCGTTTCGGTATGGACCGAAATCACTTGCTGGACACCCCGGTGTCCAGAAACTCGTTTCGGTATGGACCGAAATTACTTTCTGGACACCCCTGTGTCCAGAAACTCGTTTCGGTATGGACCGAAATCACTTGCTGGACACCCCGGTGTCCAGAAACTCGTTTCGGTATGGACCGAAATTACTTTCTGGACACCCCTGTGTCCAGAAACTCGTTTCGGTATGGACCGAAATTACTTCCTGGACACCCCAGTGTCCAGAAACTCGTTTCGGTATGGACCGAAATTACTTTCTGGACACCCCAGTGTCCAGAAACTCGTTTAGGTATGGACCGAAATTACTTTCTGGACACCCCAGTGTCCAGAAACTCGTTTCGGTATGGACCGAAATTACTTTCTGGACACTGGGGTGTCCGTGTATGGACCGAAATTACTTTCTCGCTTCTCTCTACGAAACTCGCTTCGGTATGGACCGAAATTACTTTCTGGACACCCCAGTGTCCAGAAACTCGTTTCGGTATGGACCGAAATTACTTTCTGGACACCCCAGTGTCCAGAAACTCGTTTCGGTATGGACCGAAATTACTTTGTGGACACCCCGGTGTCCAGAAAATCGTTTCGGTAGGGACCGACATTACTTTCTGGACACCCCGGTGTCCAGAAACTCGTTTCGATATGGACCGAAATTATTTTCTGGACACCCCAGTGTCCAGAAACTCGTTTCGGTATGGACCGAAATTACTTTCTGGACACCCCAGTGTCCAGAAACTCGTTTCGGTATGGACCGAAATTATTTTCTGGACACCCCAATGTCCAGAAACTCGTTTAGGTATGGACCGAAATTACTTTCTGGACACCCCAGTGTCCAGAAACTCGTTTCGGTATGGACCGAAATTACTTTCTGGACACCCCAGTGTCCAGAAACTCGTTTCGGTATGGACCGAAATTACTTTCTGGACACCCCAGTGTCCAGAAACTCGTTTCGGTATGGACCGAAATTACTTTCTGGACACCCCAGTGTCCAGAAACTCGTTTCGGTATGGACCGAAATTACTTTCTGGACACCCCAGTGTCCAGAAACTCGTTTCGATATGGACCGAAATTACTTTCTGGACACCCCAGTGTCCAGAAACTCTTTTCGGTATGGACCGAAATTACTTTCTGGACACCCCAGTGTCCAGAAACTCTTTTCGGTATGGACCGAAATTACTTTCTGGACACCCCAGTGTCCAGAAACTCGTTTCGGTATGGACCGAAATTACTTTCTGGACACCCCTGTGTCCAGAAACTCGTTTCGGTATGGACCGAAATTACTTTCTGGACACCCCAGTGTCCAGAAACTCGTTTCGGTATGGACCGAAATTACTTTCTGGACACCCCAGTGTCAGAAACTTGTTTAGGTATGGACCGAAATTATTTTCTGGACACCCCAGTGTCCAGAAACTCGTTTAGGTATGGACCGAAATTACTTGCTGGACACCCCGGTGTCCAGAAACTCGTTTCGGTATGGACCGAAATTACTTTCTGGACACCCCAGTGTCCAGAAACTCGTTTCGGTATGGACCGAAATTACTTTCTGGACACCCCAGTGTCCAGAAACTCGTTTCGGTATGGACCGAAATTACTTTCTGGACACCCCAGTGTCCAGAAACTCGTTTCGGTATGGACCGAAATTACTTTCTGGACACCCCAGTTTCCAGAAACTCGTTTCGGTATGGACCAAAATTACTTTCTGGACACCCCAGTGTCCAGAAACTCGTTTCGGTATGGACCGCAATTACTTTCTGGACACCCCAGTGTCCAGAAACTCGTTTCGGTATGGACCGAAATTACTTTCTGGACACCCCAGTGTCCAGAAACTCGTTTCGGTATTGACCGAAATTACTTTCTGGACACCCCAGTGTCCAGAAACTCGTTTCATGGACCGAAATTACTTTCTGGACACCCCAGTGTCCAGAAACTCGTTTCGGTATTGACCGAAATTACTTTCTGGACACCCCAGTGTCCAGAAACTCGTTTCATGGACCGAAATTACTTTCTGGACACCCCAGTGTCCAGAAACTCGTTTCGGTATGGACCGAAATTACTTTCTGGACACCCCATTGTCCAGAAACTCGTTTCGGTATGGACCGAAATTACTTTCTGGACACCCCAGTGTCCAGAAACTCGTTTCGGTATTTACCGAAATTACTTTCTGGACACCCCAGTGTCCAGAAACTCGTTTCGGTATGGACCGAAATTACTTTCTGGACACCCCAGTGTCCAGAAACTCGTTTCGGTATGGACCGAAATTACTTTCTGGACACCCCAGTGTCCAGAAACTCGTTTAGGTATGGACCGAAATTACTTGCTGGACACCCCGGTGTCCAGAAACTCGTTTCGGTATGGACCGAAATTACTTTCTGGACACCCCAGTGTCCAGAAACTCGTTTCGGTATGGACCGAAATTACTTTCTGGACACCCCAGTGTCCAGAAACTCGTTTCGGTATGGACCGAAATTACTTTCTGGACACCCCAGTGTCCAGAAACTCGTTTCGATATGGACCGAAATTACTTTCTGGACACCCCAGTGTCCAGAAACTCGTTTCGGTATGGACCGAAATTACTTTCTGGACACCCCAGTGTCCAGAAACTCGTTTCGGTATGGACCGAAATTACTTTCTGGACACCCCAGTGTCCAGAAACTCGTTTCGGTATGGACCGAAATTACTTTCTGGACACCCCAGTGTCCAGAAACTCGTTTCATGGACCGAAATTACTTTCTGGACACCCCAGTGTCCAGAAACTCGTTTCGGTATGGACCGAAATTACTTTCTGGACACCCCAGTGTCCAGAAACTCGTTTCGGTATGGACCGAAATTACTTTCTCGCTTCTCTCTACTCTACTCTCTTACTTCCTGGACACCCCAGTGTCCAGAAACTCGTTTCGGTATGGACCGAAATTACTTTCTGGACACCCCAGTGTCCAGAAACTCGTTTCGGTATGGACCGAAATTACTTTCTGGACACCCCAGTGTCCAGAAACTCGTTTCGGTATGGACCGAAATTACTTTCTGAACACCCCAGAAACTCGTTTCGGTATGGACCGAAATTACTTTCTGGACACCCCAGTGTCGTTTCGGCATGGACCGAAATTACTTTCTGGACACCCCAGTGTCCAGAAACTCGTTTCGGTATGGACCGAAATTACTTTGTGGACACCCCGGTGTCCAGAAAATCGTTTCGGTATGGACCGAAATTACTTTCTGGACACCCCAGTGTCCAGAAACTCGTTTCGGTATGGACCGAAATTACTTTCTGGACACCCCAGTGTCCAGAAACTCGTTTCGGTATGGACCGAAATTACTTTCTGGACACCCCAGTGTCCAGAAACTCGTTTCGGTATGGACCGAAATTACTTTCTGGACACCCCAGTGTCCAGAAACTCGTTTCGGTATGGACCGAAATTACTTTGTGGACACCCCGGTGTCCAGAAAATCGTTTCGGTATGGACCGAAATTACTTTCTGGACACCACAGTGTCCAGAAACTCGTTTCGGTATGGACCGAAATTACTTTCTGGACACCCCAGTGTCCAGAAACTCGTTTCGGTATGGACCGAAATTACTTTCTGGACACCCCAGTGTCCAGAAACTCGTTTCGGTATGGACCGAAATTACTTTCTGGACACCCCAGTGTCCAGAAACTCGTTTCGATATGGACCGAAATTACTTTCTGGACACCCCAGTGTCCAGAAAATCGTTTCGGTATGGACCGAAATTACTTTCTGGACACCCCAGTGTCCAGAAACTCGTTTCGGTATGGACCGAAATTACTTTCTGGACACCCCAGTGTCCAGAAACTCGTTTCGGTATGGACCGAAATTACTTTCTGGACACCCCAGTGTCCAGAAACTCGTTTCATGGACCGAAATTACTTTCTGGACACCCCAGTGTCCAGAAACTCGTTTCGGTATGGACCGAAATTACTTTGTGGACACCCCGGTGTCCAGAAAATCGTTTCGGTAGGGACCGACATTACTTTCTGGACACCCCGGTGTCCAGAAACTCGTTTCGATATGGACCGAAATTATTTTCTGGACACCCCAGTGTCCAGAAACTCGTTTCGGTATGGACCGAAATTACTTTCTCTACACCCCAGTATCCAGAAACTCGTTTCGGTATGGACCGAAATTACTTTCTGGACACCCCAGTGTCCAGAAACTCGTTTCGATATGGACCGAAATTATTTTCTGGACACCCCAGTGTCCAGAAACTCGTTTAGGTATGGACCGAAATTACTTGCTGGACACCCCGGTGTCCAGAAATTCGTTTCGGTATGGACCGAAATTACTTTCTGGACACCCCAGTGTCCAGAAACTCGTTTCGGTATGGACCGAAATTACTTTCTGGACACCCCAGTGTCCAGAAACTCGTTTCGGTATGGACCGAAATTACTTTCTGGACACCCCAGTGTCCAAAAACTCGTTTCGGTATGGACCGAAATTACTTTCTGGACACCCCAGTGTCCAGAAACTCGTTTCGGTATGGACCGAAATTACTTTCTGGAAACCCCAGTGTCCAGAAACTCGTTTCGGTATGGACCGAAATTACTTTCTGGACACCCCAGTGACCAGAAACTCGTTTCGGAATGGACCGAAATTACTTTCTGGACACCCCAGTGTCCAGAAACTCGTTTCGGTATGGACCGAAATTACTTTCTGGACACCCCAGTGTCCAGAAACTCGTTTCGGTATGGACCGAAATCACTTGCTGGACACCCCGGTGTCCAGAAACTCGTTTCGGTATGGACCGAAATTACTTTCTGGACACCCCTGTGTCCAGAAACTCGTTTCGGTATGGACCGAAATTACTTCCTGGACACCCCAGTGTCCAGAAACTCGTTTCGGTATGGACCGAAATTACTTTCTGGACACCCCAGTGTCCAGAAACTCGTTTAGGTATGGACCGAAATTACTTTCTGGACACCCCAGTGTCCAGAAACTCGTTTCGGTATGGACCGAAATTACTTTCTGGACACTGGGGTGTCCGTGTATGGACCGAAATTACTTTCTCGCTTCTCTCTACGAAACTCGCTTCGGTATGGACCGAAATTACTTTCTGGACACCCCAGTGTCCAGAAACTCGTTTCGGTATGGACCGAAATTACTTTCTGGACACCCCAGTGTCCAGAAACTCGTTTCGGTATGGACCGAAATTACTTTGTGGACACCCCGGTGTCCAGAAAATCGTTTCGGTAGGGACCGACATTACTTTCTGGACACCCCGGTGTCCAGAAACTCGTTTCGATATGGACCGAAATTATTTTCTGGACACCCCAGTGTCCAGAAACTCGTTTCGGTATGGACCGAAATTACTTTCTGGACACCCCAGTGTCCAGAAACTCGTTTCGGTATGGACCGAAATTATTTTCTGGACACCCCAATGTCCAGAAACTCGTTTAGGTATGGACCGAAATTACTTTCTGGACACCCCAGTGTCCAGAAACTCGTTTCGGTATGGACCGAAATTACTTTCTGGACACCCCAGTGTCCAGAAACTCGTTTCGGTATGGACCGAAATTACTTTCTGGACACCCCAGTGTCCAGAAACTCGTTTCGGTATGGACCGAAATTACTTTCTGGACACCCCAGTGTCCAGAAACTCGTTTCGGTATGGACCGAAATTACTTTCTGGACACCCCAGTGTCCAGAAACTCGTTTCGATATGGACCGAAATTACTCTCTGGACACCCCAGTGTCCAGAAACTCTTTTCGGTATGGACCGAAATTACTTTCTGGACACCCCAGTGTCCAGAAACTCTTTTCGGTATGGACCGAAATTACTTTCTGGACACCCCAGTGTCCAGAAACTCGTTTCGGTATGGACCGAAATTACTTTCTGGACACCCCTGTGTCCAGAAACTCGTTTCGGTATGGACCGAAATTACTTTCTGGACACCCCAGTGTCCAGAAACTCGTTTCGGTATGGACCGAAATTACTTTCTGGACACATCAGTGTCAGAAACTTGTTTAGGTATGGACCGAAATTATTTTCTGGACACCCCAGTGTCCAGAAACTCGTTTAGGTATGGACCGAAATTACTTGCTGGACACCCCGGTGTCCAGAAACTCGTTTCGGTATGGACCGAAATTACTTTCTGGACACCCCAGTGTCCAGAAACTCGTTTCGGTATGGACCGAAATTACTTTCTGGACACCCCAGTGTCCAGAAACTCGTTTCGGTATGGACCGAAATTACTTTCTGGACACCCCAGTGTCCAGAAACTCGTTTCGGTATGGACCGAAATTACTTTCTGGACACCCCAGTTTCCAGAAACTCGTTTCGGTATGGACCATAATTACTTTCTGGACACCCCAGTGTCCAGAAACTCGTTTCGGTATGGACCGCAATTACTTTCTGGACACCCCAGTGTCCAGAAACTCGTTTCGGTATGGACCGAAATTACTTTCTGGACACCCCAGTGTCCAGAAACTCGTTTCGGTATTGACCGAAATTACTTTCTGGACACCCCAGTGTCCAGAAACTCGTTTCGGTATGGACCGAAATTACTTTCTGGACACCCCAGTGTCCAGAAACTCGTTTAGGTATGGACCGAAATTACTTGCTGGACACCCCGGTGTCCAGAAACTCGTTTCGGTATGGACCGAAATTACTTTCTGGACACCCCAGTGTCCAGAAACTCGTTTCGGTATGGACCGAAATTACTTTCTGGACACCCCAGTGTCCAGAAACTCGTTTCGGTATGGACCGAAATTACTTTCTGGACACCCCAGTGTCCAGAAACTCGTTTCGATATGGACCGAAATTACTTTCTGGACACCCCAGTGTCCAGAAACTCGTTTCGGTATGGACCGAAATTACTTTCTGGACACCCCGGTGTCCAGAAACTCGTTTCGGTATGGACCGAAATTACTTTCTGGACACCCCAGTGTCCAGAAACTCGTTTCGGTATGGACCGAAATTACTTTGTGGACACCCCGGTGTCCAGAAAATCGTTTCGGTATGGACCGAAATTACTTTCTGGACACCCCAGTGTCCAGAAACTCGTTTCGGTATGGACCGCAATTACTTTCTGGACACCCCAGTGTCCAGAAACTCGTTTCGGTATGGACCGAAATTACTTTCTGGAACCCCAGTGTCCAGAAACTCGTTTCGGTATGGACCGAAATTACTTTCTGGACACCCCAGTGTCCAGAAACTCGTTTCATGGACCGAAATTACTTTCTGGACACCCCAGTGTCCAGAAACTCGTTTCGGTATGGACCGAAATTACATTCTGGACACCCCAGTGTCCAGAAACTCGTTTCGGTATGGACCGAAATTACTTTCTGACACCCCGGTGTCCAGAAACTCGTTTCGGTATGGACCGAAATTACTTTCTGGACACCCCAGTGTCCAGAAACTCGTTTCGGTATGGACCGAAATTACTTTGTGGACACCCCGGTGTCCAGAAAATCGTTTCGGTATGGACCGAAATTACTTTCTGGACACCCCAGTGTCCAGAAACTCGTTTCGGTATGGACCGCAATTACTTTCTGGACACCCCAGTGTCCAGAAACTCGTTTCGGTATGGACCGAAATTACTTTCTGGAACCCCAGTGTCCAGAAACTCGTTTCGGTATGGACCGAAATTACTTTCTGGACACCCCAGTGTCCAGAAACTCGTTTCATGGACCGAAATTACTTTCTGGACACCCCAGTGTCCAGAAACTCGTTTCGGTATGGACCGAAATTACATTCTGGACACCCCAGTGTCCAGAAACTCGTTTCGGTATGGACCGAAATTACTTTCTGGACACCCCAGTGTCCAGAGACTCGTTTCGGTATGGACCGAAATTACTTTCTGGACACCCCAGTGTCCAGAAACTCGTTTCGGTATGGACCGAAATTACTTTCTGGACACCCCAGTGTCCAGAAACTCGTTTCGGTATGGACCGAAATTACTTTCTGGACACCCCAGTGTCCAGAAACTCGTTTCATGGACCGAAATTACTTTCTGGACACCCCAGTGTCCAGAAACTCGTTTCGGTATGGACCGAAATTACTTTCTGGACACCCTAGTGTCCAGAAACTCGTTTCGGTATGGACCGAAATTACTTTCTGGACACCCCAGTGTCCAGAAACTCGTTTCGGTATGGACCGAAATTACTTTCTCGCTTCTCTCTACTCTACTCTCTTACTTCCTGGACACCCCAGTGCCCAGAAACTCGTTTCGGTATGGACCGAAATTACTTTCTGGACACCCCAGTGTCCAGAAACTCGTTTCGGTATGGACCGAAATTACTTTCTGAACACCCCAGAAACTCGTTTCGGTATGGACCGAAATTACTTTCTGGACACCCCAGTGTCGTTTCGGCATGGACCGAAATTACTTTCTGGACACCCCAGTGTCCAGAAACTCGTTTCGGTATGGACCGAAATTACTTTGTGGACACCCCGGTGTCCAGAAACTCGTTTCGGTATGGACCGCAATTACTTTCTGGACACCCCAGTGTCCAAAAACTCGTTTCGGTATGGTCCGAAATTACTTTCTGGAACCCCAGTGTCCAGAAACTCGTTTCGGTATGGACCGAAATTACTTTCTGGACACCCCAGTGTCCAGAAACTCGTTTCATGGACCGAAATTACTTTCTGGACACCCCAGTATCCAGAAACTCGTTTCGGTATGGACCGAAATTACTTTCTGGACACCCCAGTGTCCAGAAACTCGTTTCGGTATGGACCGAAATTACTTTCTGGACACCCCAGTGGACACCCCAGTGTCCAGAAACTCGTTTCGGTATGGACCGAAATTACTTTCTCGCTTCTCTCTACTCTACTCTCTTACTTTCTGGACACACCAGTGTCCAGAAACTCGTTTCGGTATGGACCGAAATTACTTTCTGGACACCCCAGTGTCCAGAAACTCGTTTCGGTATGGACCGAAATTACTTTCTGGACACCCCAGTGTCCAGAAACTCGTTTCGGTATGGACCGAAATTACTTTCTGGACACCCCAGTGTCCAGGAACTCGTTTCGGTATGGACCGAAATTACTTTCTGGACACCCCAGTGTCCAGAAACTCGTTTCGGTATGGACCGAAATTACTTTCTGGACACCCCAGTGTCCAGAAACTCGTTTAGGTATGGACCGAAATTACTTGCTGGACACCCCGGTGTCCAGAAACTCGTTTCGGTATGGACCGAAATTACTTTCTGGACACCCCAGTGTCCAGAAACTCGTTTCGGTATGGACCGAAATTACTTTCTGGACACCCCAGTGTCCAGAAACTCGTTTCGATATGGACCGAAATTACTTTCTGGACACCCCAGTGTCCAGAAACTCGTTTCGATATGGACCGAAATTACTTTCTGGACACCCCAGTGTCCAGAAACTCGTTTCGGTATGGACCGAAATTACTTTCTGGACACCCCAGTGTCCAGAAACTCGTTTCGGTATGGACCGAAATTACTTTCTGGACACCCCAGTGTCCAGAAACTAGTTTCGGTATGGACCGAAATTACTTTCTGGACACCCCAGTGTCCAGAAACTCGTTTCGGTATGGACCGAAATTACTTTCTGGACACCCCAGTGTCGTTTCGGCATGGACCGAAATTACTTTCTGGACACCCTAGTGTCCAGAAACTCGTTTCGGTATGGACCGAAATTACTTTGTGGACACCCCGGTGTACAGAAAATCGTTTCGGTAGGGACCGACATTACTTTCTGGACACCCCGGTGTCCAGAAACTCGTTTCGATATGGACCGAAATTATTTTCTGGACACCCCAGTGTCCAGAAACTCGTTTCTGTATGGACCGAAATTACTTTCTGGACACCCCAGTGTCCAGAAACTCGTTTCGGTATGGACCGAAATTACTTTCTGGACACCCCAGTGTCGTTTCGGCATGGACCGAAATTACTTTCTGGACACCCCAGTGTCCAGAAACTCGTTTCGGTATGGACCGAAATTACTTTGTGGACACCCCGGTGTCCAGAAAATCGTTTCGGTAGGGACCGACATTACTTTCTGGACACCCCGGTGTCCAGAAACTCGTTTCGATATGGACCGAAATTATTTTCTGGACACCCCAGTGTCCAGAAACTCGTTTCGGTATGGACCGAAATTACTTTCTGGACACCCCAGTGTCCAGAAACTCGTTTCGGTATGGACCGAAATTACTTTCTGGACACCCCAGTGTCCAGAAACTCGTTTCGGTATGGACCGAAATTACTTTCTGGACACTCCAGTGTCCAGAAACTCGTTTCGGTATGGACCGAAATTACTTTCTGGACACCCCAGTGTCCAGAAACTCGTTTCGGTGTGGACCGAAATTACTTTCTGGACACCCCAGTGTCCAGAAACTCGTTTCGGTATGGACCGAAATTACTTTCTGGACACCCCAGTGTCCAGAAACTCGTTTCGGTATGGACCGAAATTACTTTCTGAAAACCCCAGTGTCCAGAAACTCGTTTCGGTATGGACCGAAATTACTTTCTGGACACCCCAGTGTCCAGAAACTCGTTTCGGTATGGACCGAAATTACTTTCTGGACACCCCAGTGTCCAGAAACTCGTTTCGGTGTGGACCGAAATTACTTTCTGGACACCCCAGTGTCCAGAAACTCGTTTCGGTATGGACCGAAATTACTTTCTTTACACCCCAGTGTCCAGAAACTCTTTTCGGTATGGACCGAAATTACTTTCTGAAAACCCCAGTGTCCAGAAACTCTTTTCGGTATGGACCGAAATTACTTTCTGGACACCCCAGTGTCCAGAAACTCGTTTCGGTATGGACCGAAATTACTTTCTGGACACCCCAGTGTCCAGAAACTCGTTTCATGGACCGAAATTACTTTCTGGACACCCCAGTGTCCAGAAACTCGTTTCGGTATGGACCGAAATTACTTTCTGGACACCCCAGTGTCCAGAAACTCGTTTCGGTATGGACCGAAATTACTTTCTGGACACCCCAGTGGACACCCCAGTGTCCAGAAACTCGTTTCGGTATGGACCGAAATTACTTTCTCGCTTCTCTCTACTCTACTCTCTTACTTTCTGGACACACCAGTGTCCAGAAACTCGTTTCGGTATGGACCGAAATTACTTTCTGGACACCCCAGTGTCCAGAAACTCGTTTCGGTATGGACCGAAATTACTTTCTGGACACCCCAGTGTCCAGAAACTCGTTTCGTTATGGACCGAAATTACTTTCTGGACACCCCAGTGTCCAGGAACTCGTTTCGGTATGGACCGAAATTACTTTCTGGACACCCCAGTGTCCAGAAACTCGTTTCGGTATGGACCGAAATTACTTTCTGGACACCCCAGTGTCCAGAAACTCGTTTAGGTATGGACCGAAATTACTTGCTGGACACTGGGGTGTCCAGAAACTCGTTTCGGTATGGACCGAAATTACTTTCTGGACACCCCAGTGTCCAGAAACTCGTTTCGGTATGGACCGAAATTACTTTCTGGACACCCCAGTGTCCAGAAACTCGTTTCGATATGGACCGAAATTACTTTCTGGACACCCCAGTGTCCAGAAACTCGTTTCGATATGGACCGAAATTACTTTCTGGACACCCCAGTGTCCAGAAACTCGTTTCGGTATGGACCGAAATTACTTTCTGGACACCCCAGTGTCCAGAAACTCGTTTCGGTATGGACCGAAATTACTTTCTGGACACCCCAGTGTCCAGAAACTAGTTTCGGTATGGACCGAAATTACTTTCTGGACACCCCAGTGTCCAGAAACTCGTTTCGGTATGGACCGAAATTACTTTCTGGACACCCCAGTGTCCAGAAACTCGTTTCGGTATGGACCGAAATTACTTTCTGGACACCCCAGTGTCGTTTCGGTATGGACCGAAATTACTTTCTGGACACCCCAGTGTCCAGAAACTCGTTTCGGTATGGACCGAAATTACTTTCTGGACACCCCAGTGTCCAGAAACTCGTTTCATGGACCGAAATTACTTTCTGGACACCCCAGTGTCCAGAAACTCGTTTCGGTATGGACCGAAATTACTTTCTGGACACCCCAGTGTCCAGAAACTCGTTTCGGTATGGACTGAAATTACTTTCTCGCTTCTCTCTACTCTACTCTCTTACTTCCTGGACACCCCAGTGTCCAGAAACTCGTTTCGGTATGGACCGAAATTACTTTCTGGACACCCCAGTGTCGTTTCGGCATGGACCGAAATTACTTTCTGGACACCCTAGTGTCCAGAAACTCGTTTCGGTATGGACCGACATTACTTTGTGGACACCCCGGTGTCCAGAAAATCGTTTCGGTAGGGACCGACATTACTTTCTGGACACCCCGGTGTCCAGAAACTCGTTTCGATATGGACCGAAATTATTTTCTGGACACCCCAGTGTCCAGAAACTCGTTTCTGTATGGACCGAAATTACTTTCTGGACACCCCAGTGTCCAGAAACTCGTTTCGGTATGGACCGAAATTACTTTCTGGACACCCCAGTGTCCAGAAACTCGTTTTTTATGGACCGAAATTACTTTCTGGACACCCCAGTGTCGTTTCGGCATGGACCGAAATTACTTTCTGGACACCCCAGTGTCCAGAAACTCGTTTCGGTATGGACCGAAATTACTTTGTGGACACCCCGGTGTCCAGAAAATCGTTTCGGTAGGGACCGACATTACTTTCTGGACACCCCAGTGTCCAGAAACTCGTTTCGGTATGGACCGAAATTACTTTCTGGACACCCCAGTGTCCAGAAACTCGTTTCGGTATGGACCGAAATTACTTTCTGGACACTCCAGTGTCCAGAAACTCGTTTCGGTATGGACCGAAATTACTTTCTGGACACCCCAGTGTCCAGAAACTCGTTTCGGTGTGGACCGAAATTACTTTCTGGACACCCCAGTGTCCAGAAACTCGTTTCGGTATGGACCGAAATTACTTTCTGGACACCCCAGTGTCCAGAAACTCGTTTCGGTATGGACCGAAATTACTTTCTGGAAACCCCAGTGTCCAGAAACTCGTTTCGGTATGGACCGAAATTACTTTCTGGACACCCCAGTGTCCAGAAACTCGTTTCGGTATGGACCGAAATTACTTTCTGGACACCCCAGTGTCCAGAAACTCGTTTCGGTGTGGACCGAAATTACTTTCTGGACACCCCAGTGTCCAGAAACTCGTTTCGGTATGGACCGAAATTACTTTCTTTACACCCCAGTGTCCAGAAACTCTTTTCGGTATGGACCGAAATTACTTTCTGAAAACCCCAGTGTCCAGAAACTCTTTTCGGTATGGACCGAAATTACTTTCTGGACACCCCTGTGTCCAGAAACTCGTTTCGGTATGGACCGAAATTACTTTCTGGACACCCCAGTGTCCAGAAACTCGTTTCGGTATGGACCGAAATTACTTTCTGGACACCCCAGTGTCCAGAAACTCGTTTCGGTATGGAGCGAAATCATTTTCTGGACACCCCAGTGTCCAGAAACTCGTTTTAGTATGGACCGAAATTACTTGCTGGACACCCCGGTGTCCAGAAACTCGTTTCGGTATGGACCGAAATTACTTTCTGGACACCCCAGTGTCCAGAAACTCGTTTCGGTATGGACCGAAATTACTTTCTGGACACCCCAGTATCCAGAAACTCGTTTCGGTATGGACCGAAATTACTTTCTGGACACCCCAGTGTCCAGAAACTCGTTTCGGTACGGACAGAAATTACTTTCTGGACACCCCAGTGTCCAGAAACTTGTTTCGGTATGGACCGAAATTACTTTCTGGACACCCCAGTGTCCAGAAACTCGTTTCGGTATGGACCGAAATTACTCTCTGGACACCCCAGTGTCCAGAAACTCGTTTCGGTATGGACCGAAATTACTTTCTGGACACCCCAGTGTCCAGAAACTCGTTTCGATATGGACCGAAATTACTTTCTGGACACCCCAGTGTCCAGAAACTCTTTTCGGTATGGACCGAAATTACTTTCTGGACACCCCAGTGTCCAGAAACTCGTTTCGGTATGGACCGAAATTACTTTCTGGACACCCCAGTGGACACCCCAGTGTCCAGAAACTCTTTTCGGTATGGACCGAAATTAATTTCTGGACACCCCAGTGTCCAGAAACTCGTTTCGGTATGGACCGAAATTACTTTCTGGACACCCCAGTGTCCAGAAACTCGTTTCGGTATGGACCAAAATTACTTTCTGGACACCCCAGTGTCCAGAAACTCGTTTCGATATGGACCGAAATTACTTTCTGGACACCCCAGTGTCCAGAAACTCTTTTCGGTATGGACCGAAATTACTTTCTGGACACCCCAGTGTCCAGAAACTCGTTTCGGTATTTACCGAAATTACTTTCTGCACACCCCAGTGGACACCCCAGTGTCCAGAAACTCTTTTCGGTATGGACCGAAATTACTTTCTGGACACCCCAGTATCCAGAAACTCGTTTCGGTATGGACCGAAATTACTTTCTGGACACCCCAGTGTCCAGAAACTCGTTTCGATATGGACCGAAATTACTTTCTGGACACCCCAGTGTCCGGAAACTCTTTTCGGTATGGACCGAAATTACTTTCTGGACACCCCAGTGTCCAGAAACTCGTTTCGGTATGGACCGAAATTACTTTCTGGACACCCCAGTGGACACCCCAGTGTCCAGAAACTCTTTTCGGTATGGACCGAAATTACTTTCTGGACACCCCAGTGTCCAGAAACTCGTTTCGGTATGGACCGAAATTACTTTCTGGACACCCCAGTGTCCTTACAACTTGTCCAATCAACTTCCTCGTTCACTATGGAATATTCAGGCGGTGCACATCAGAAAGAAAAAAATAAAGAAATACTTATTAATGCACAACATAAATCTATGATCACATATAAACAATGATGTCTAGTTATTATACGTACCAATTCAAAACAAGAACTACTAAATAATTTTTTGTTAAATCTTAATGTTCAATCTTCTGCAGAAAAGCCTTTAGGCTTCGCAGATTCATTTTGTCCTCATTACGTTATACTTGTAATTGTCTTTAAATTCATATTGGAATCCGACTTGCATTTTACATGGACTCTCTTCTACCGCTTCAAGGTTTACTCCAGCATTGAAGGGATAACTCCATGGAAATGTAAGAAGGATCATATAAATGCTTTTATACTTATATTTAAATGTTACTTGATTGGGACAATAAACTAAACTAAACTAAGGTGTCCAGAAAGTAATTTCGGTCCATACCGAAACGAGTTTCTGGACACTGGGGTGTCCAGAAAGTAAGAGAGTAGAGTAGAGAGAAGCGAGAAAGTAATTTCGGTCCATACCGAAACGAGTTTCTGGACACTGGGGTGTCCACTGGGGTGTCCAGAAAGTAATTTCGGTCCATACCGAAACGAGTTTCTGGACACTGGGGTGTCCAGAAAGTAATTTCGGTCCATACCGAAAAGAGTTTCTGGACACTGGGGTGTCCACTGGGGTGTCCAGAAAGTAATTTCGGTCCATAATGAAACGAGTTTCTGGACACTGGGGTGTCCAGAAAGTAATTTCGGTCCATACCGAAAAGAGTTTCTGGACACTGGGGTGTCCAGAAAGTAATTTCGGTCCATATCTAAACGAGTTTCTTTACACTGGGGAGTCCAGAAAGTAATTTCGGCCCATACCGAAACGAGTTTCTGGACACTGGGGTGTCCAGAAAGTAATTTCGGTCCATACCGAAATGAGTTTCTGGACACTAGGGTGTCCAGAAAGTAATTTCGGTCCATACCGAAACGAGTTTCTGGACACTGGGGTGTCCAGAAAGTAATTTCGGTCCATACCGAAACGAGTTTCTGGACACTGGGGTGTCCAGAAAGTAATTTCGGTCCATACCGAAACGAGTTTCTGGACACTAGGGTGTCCAGAAAGTAATTTCGGTCCATACCGAAACGAGTTTCTGGACACTGGGGTGTCCAGAAAGTAATTTCGGTCCATACCGAAACGAGTTTCTGGACACTGGGGTGTCCAGAAAGTAATTTCGGTCCATACCGAAACGAGTTTCTGGACACTGGGGTGTCCAGAAAGTAATTTCGGTCCATACCGAAACGAGTTTCTGGACACTGGGGTGTCCAGAAAGTAATTTCGGTCCATACCGAAACGAGTTTCTGGACACTGGGGTGTCCAGAAAGTAATTTCGGTCCATACCGAAAAGAGTTTCTGGACACTGGGGTGTCCACTGGGGTGTCCAGAAAGTAATTTCGGTCCTTACCGAAACGAGTTTCTGGACACTGGGGACTTGGGTTCTGGACACTCCAGTGTCCAGAAACTCGTTTCGGTATGGACCGAAATTACTTTCTGGACACCCCAGTGTCCAGAAACTCGTTTCGGTATGGACCGAAATTACTTTCTGGACACCCTAGTGTCCAGAAACTCGTTTCGGTATGGACCGAAATTACTTTCTGGACACCAAAGTGTCCAGAAACTCGTTTCGGTATGGGCCGAAATTACTTTCTGGACACCCCAGTGTCCAGAAACTCGTTTCGATATGGACCGAAATTACTTTCTGGACACCCCAGTGTCCAGAAACTCTTTTCGGTATGGACCGAAATTATTTTCTGGACACCCCAGTGTCCAGAAACTCGTTTCGGTAAGGACCGAAATTACTTTCTGGACACCCCAGTGGACACCCCAGTGTCCAGAAACTCTTTTCGGTATGGACCGAAATTACTTTCTGGACACCCCAGTGTCCAGAAACTCGTTTCGGTATGGACCGAAATTACTTTCTGGACACCCCAGTGTCCAGAAACTCGTTTCGGTATGGACCGAAATTACTTTCTGGACACCCCAGTGTCCAGAAGCTCGTTTCGGTATGGACCGAAATTACTTTCTGGACACCCCAGTGTCCAGAAACTCGTTTCGGTATGGACCGAAATTACTTTCTGGACACCCTAGTGTCCAGAAACTCGTTTCGGTATGGACCCCAGTGTCCAGAAACTCGTTTCGGTATGGGCCGAAATTACTTTCTGGACACCCCAGTGTCCAGAAACTCGTTTAGATATGGACCGAAATTACTTTCTGGACACCCCAGTGTCCAGAAACTCTTTTCGGTATGGACCGAAATTACTTTCTGGACACCCCAGTGTCCAGAAACTCGTTTCGGTATGGACCGAAATTACTTTCTGGACACCCCAGTGGACACCCCAGTGTCCAGAAACTCTTTTCGGTATGGACCGAAATTACTTTCTGGACACCCCAGTGTCCAGAAACTCGTTTCGGTATGGACCGAAATTACTTTCTGGACACCCCAGTGGACACCCCAGTGTCCAGAAACTCGTTTCGGTATGGACCGAAATTACTTTCTCGCTTCTCTCTACTCTACTCTTTTACTTTCTGGACACCCCAGTGTCCAGAAACTCGTTTCGGTATGGACCGAAATTACTTTCTGGACACCTTAGTTTAGTTTAGTTTATTGTCCCAATCAAGTAACATTTAAATATAAGTATAAAAGCATTTATATGATCCTTCTTACATTTCCATGGAGTTATCCCTCCAAGTCGGATTCCAATATGAATTTAAAGACAATTACAAGTATAACGTAATGAGGACAAAATGAATCTGCGAAGCCTAAAGGCTTTTCTGCAGAAGATTGAACATTAAGATTTAACAAAAAATTATTTAGTAGTTCTTGTTTTGAATTGGTACGTATAATAACTAGACATCATTGTTTATATGTGATCATAGATTTATGTTGTGCATTAATAAGTATTTCTTTATTTTTTTCTTTCTGATGTGCACCGCCTGAATATTCCATAGTGAACGAGGAAGTTGATTGAAGATGGAAGGAACTGCATAGGATAGTTGTTGTTTCCCATATGCGTTATTTATCCTGGGGATTTTAAGTAGACCTTCCGCCATTTGCCTCGTGTTGACCTCGTGATCAATTGGGTGTTTGAAACGTTGATCGGAGTAAGTTTCATTTATTAAATTAAAGAGAAAAAGTTTTTTAACTGTTAGCAAATTCAAATCATCAATAGAATTTTCAAAATACCTGTTGCCATATTTAGCCCGCAATAGGATTCTAAATATTCTATTTTGGGCCCGCTGAACCTCCATTATCCGATATTGCGCTGCGTTTCCCCATGCAATAATTCCGTACTGCAATACAGACTCCACCAATGAGTAGTAAGCTTGCATTAGGACATTAAATGGGGTATAGTTGCTCAGATGATAAAGAGCATAAGCCGCTTGTCGAAGCCGCTTGCATAAATATTTTATATGGTGATCCCACTTGAAGTTGTAGTCCACTTCAACTCCAAGGTATCGGTATACGTTTACTGCGTCAATATATTCTGTGCAGTTATCCGTAAGGCTAAGGGGAGTTTGATTTTTGTGCAAGCAGTCAAAACTTAATTGGGGTACGAACTATATGCGGAGGACGGATATGTATTAATTTGGTTTTCTTTACGTTTACAATCAGTCCGTTATCGTGACACCAACTTAAGATGTTATCAAACTCTGCTTGCATAGTCTGAGTTGCACAGTCAATATTATTATTGCTCACCACAATTGCAGTATCATCAGCATATTGGAATCCAATGCTTTTTCTCAGTACTGATAGCATATCATTAGCGTATAATATAAATAGGAGTGGTCCTAGGATAGATCCTTGTGGTACTCCCAATTCAACATTGTGCATGTTACTGAAGCAGTTTGAAACTTTGACCTTAAAACTTCTTTCACAAAGGTAGCTAGCAAACCAATCCAGTAATCCACCTCGGATGCCAATTTTTTCCAATTTTCTGATGATCCTTTTATGACAAAGTGTGTCAAACGCCTTTTTAAAATCAATAAAGATTACCAGCGAATGATGGTTCTTATTCAGATTGGTATTAATTGTGTTTGCAAACTCTCTAAGAAGTTGGTTAACATTTCTGTTCTTCAAGAACCCATACTGGTTCTTATTCACTATTTTATATTTGGCAATGTAGTCTTGCAATCTGTTAGCCATTACTTCTTCCATTATCTTATCAAGTACTGGTAGAATAGAGATCGGACGGTAGTTCGCTGGATCATCTTTTTTTCCCGATTTATAGATTTGTCGAACAAATGCGATTTTGAGCTTCTTTGGGAATTGTCTTTCTTCCAACGACTTATTTACAAGCTGGGTAGTTACGGGTACTAAAGCACTGGCATTGTACTTGAAGTCCTTGGCCCTGATATTGTCTATCCCAGGAGACTTATTCACACTTATTTTACTTATAATATTCCCAATTTCACCATCCGATACGTATTCTAGGTACATAGATTGTGCTACGCTTGTTTCGCTACCATGATATGTTTTCAAATCACAACTGTGGATAATGGATTTAATTTCCTCTGTGAATCTTGTAGCAAATTTATTAGCTATACTATCTGCATTTGCTTCTGACTGGAAGTTTCGAGTGATTATTTCATCAATGTTGCTATTCGTTTTTCCTAAGATGTTATTTATTAACCTCCAGGTATTCTTTGGATCTTTTCTGTATTCCGCAAATCTGTTTTTATAGTACTCTGATTATGTTGACAATCTTTTCATAGTAATCATCCACATTTGTTGCATTTTTCAAAATACTCCAGTCAATCCTCGATAGTTGTTCGTGTACTCTATTATCACTAAGAATAGTTTTTTGCAATGTTTTGCTCTGGTCTTTAGTGTTTTTTGGTACACCACACATTAATGTGTAGTGATCCGATATGTTTGTTTCCACAGTAGCTGCATAGAATTCATTATACGCACTTCTTACTAAACAGTGATCGATAGTAGTACTTGAACCTCTGTTGAGATCAACTCTTGTATTGGTTAGAGCTATATTTTGTAGGCCTTTAGAATTGATCATATCTAAATATCTCGTTGCAAATAATTCTTCTTCTCTTTGCACATCTATGTTTATGTTTATGTCTCCCATTACTATGATGTTTTGTCTTCTGTTTATGGAGTTCATTTGATTTTCCATTTCTTCTATGAAATTGGCTTCACTCAACTTTGGTGGTCGATAAATTGCTAATATGGTTTCCTTTAATTTGAATCTGTATGTTCTCATAATACGTTGTTTCGTAATCTATTCTTTCATATGCTATTTCTTTTCTTACATACATTGCAATCCCACCACCATTTCTATTTTGTCGATTTATGAATTCTGTGTTGAATCCGTCCAGCTGATAAAGCCGGTTTTCATCATCACAAATATTTGTTTCAACCAAAATAATTATTTTCACGAAGCGAATTATTTTATTAATGTTACATAGAAACAAATCCCAATTCTTCCTCAATGATCTAATATTTAAGTATACACATAAGAAGTCTAAGTTTTCCATTTCATTATTATTTATGTCAGTAAACGTATTATGCACCCTATAATCGATAGTTGACATTTGAACACACTCAATTGCATTGGTATCACTGATGTCAGCCATGATAACGATATGTCTTTATTATGATGTTTTGACGTGTGACAGCGATCGATTTTAAGCTAATCTGTTTACATCGTCGACATCAGCGATTCGCAATACGGTTGTGCCTTCGTCTTTGCGTGCCAAAATTTTTCCATCGCGAATCCACACAAATTTCCAAGCAGCGGTTCTGGCTTTTGTTTTCGCTTGCCATAATAGTTCTTTGTTCGCTGCCGTAAGCTGGCCGTTAAGGTAAACCTTGCTGTTTAAAATTTCGGCTTTTTTACTTTCGCTAATTTCGTTGAAGTTCAGTTTCAAATTAGCGTTTCTTACCAATAGCGGCCCCTTTACTTTGGCGAAATGCAAGATTTTTTCTTTGCACAACGTATTTGTGAAAGATACCACTATTTTCGGTGCTTTTGTGTTCTGTTTTGTGTTTATACGGTAGATATTATTAATATCGGTGATATTGATTTCGGTACCAACTGCTTTTGCAACTTCGGTTACCATCTCAGTTAAATTTTCACCTTTTGTGTATGGTACATTCGTTATTTCCACATTGTTTTTGATTATCTCTTGTTCCATTCTGTTAATTTGTTTTTGCATTGTTGATATTATTGTGTCTTTGTGTTTACATTGTTCTTTTAGATCGTTTATCTGTCCTGTCAGTGCATGCAAGAGTGTCCAGAAACTCGTTTCGGTATGGACCGAAATTACTTTCTGGACACCCCAGTGTCCAGAAACTCGTTTCGGTATGGACCGAAATTACTTTCTGGACACCCCAGTGTCCAGAAACTCGTTTCGGTATGGACCGAAATTACTTTCTGGACACCCCAGTGTCCAGAAACTCGTTTCGGTATGGACCGAAATTACTTTCTGGACACTCCAGTGTCCAGAAACTCGTTTCGGTATGGACCGAAATTACTTTCTGGACAACCCAGTGTCCAGAAACTCGTTTCGATATGGACCGAAATTACTTTCTGGACACCCCAGTGTCCAGAAACTCTTTTCGGTATGGACCGAAATTACTTTCTGGGCACCCCAGTGTCCAGAAACTCGTTTCGGTATGGACCGCAATTACTTTCTGGACACCCCTGTGTCCAGAAACTCGTTTCGGTATGGACCGAAATTACTTTCTGGACACCCCAGTGTCCAGAAACTCGTTTCGGTATGGACCGAAATTACTTTCTGGACAGCCCAGTGTCAGAAACTCGTTTCGGTATGGACCGAAATTATTTTCTGGACACCCCAGTGTCCAGAAACTCGTTTAGGTATGGACCGAAATTACTTGCTGGACACCCCGGTGTCCAGAAACTCGTTTCGGTATGGACCGAAACTACTTTCTGGACTCCCCAGTGTCCAGAAACTCGTTTCGGTATGGACCGAAATTACTTTCTGGACACCCCAGTGTCCAGAAACTCGTTTCGGTATGGACCGAAATTACTTTCTGGACACCCCAGTGTCCAGAAACTCGTTTCGGTATGGACCGAAATTACTTTCTGGACACCCCAGTGTCCAGAAACTCGTTTCGATATGGACCGAAATTACTTTCTGGACACCCCAGTGTCCAGAAACTCTTTTCGGTATGGACCGAAATTACTTTCTGGACACCCCAGTGTCCAGAAACTCGTTTCGGTATGGACCGAAATTACTTTCTGGACACCCCAGTGGACACCCCAGTGTCCAGAAACTCTTTTCGGTATGGACCGAAATTACTTTCTGGACACCCCAGTGTCCAGAAACTCGTTTCGGTATGGACCGAAATTACTTTCTGGACACCCCAGTGGACACCCCAGTGTCCAGAAACTCGTTTCGGTATGGACCGAAATTACTTTCTCGCTTCTCTCTACTCTACTCTCTTACTTTCTGGACACCCCAGTGTCCAGAAACTCGTTTCGGTATGGACCGAAATTACTTTCTGGACACCCCAGTGTCCAGAAACTCGTTTCGGTATGGACCGAAATTACTTTCTGGACACCCCAGTGTCCAGAAACTCGTTTCGGTATGGACCGAAATTACTTTCTGGACACCCCAGTGTCCAGAAACTCGTTTCGGTATGGACCGAAATTACTTTCTGGACACCCCAGTGTCCAGAAACTCGTTTCGGTATGGACCGAAATTACTTTCTGGACACCCCAGTGTCCAGAAACTCGTTTCGGTATGGACCGAAATTACTTTTTGGACACCCCAGTGTCCAGAAACTCGTTTCGGTATGGACCGAAATTACTTTCTGGACACCCCAGTGTCCAGAAACTCGTTTCGGTATGGACCGAAATTACTTTCTGGACACCCCAGTGTCCAGAAACTCGTTTCGGTATGGACCGAAATTACTTTCTGGACACCCCAGTGTCCAGAAACTCGTTTCGGTATGGACCGAAATTACTTTCTGGACACCCCAGTGTCCAGAAACTCGTTTCGGTATGGACCGAAATTACTTTCTGGACACCCCAGTGTCCAGAAACTCGTTTCGGTATGGACCGAAATTACTTTCTGGACACCCCAGTGTCCAGAAACTCGTTTCGGTATGGACCGAAATTACTTTCTGGACACCCCAGTGTCCAGAAACTCGTTTCGGTATGGACCGAAATTACTTTCTGGACACCCCAGTGTCCAGAAACTCGTTTCGGTATGGACCGAAATTACTTTCTGGACACCCCAGTGTCCAGAAACTCGTTTCGATATGGACCGAAATTACTTTCTGGACACCCCAGTGTCCAGAAACTCTTTTCGGTATGGACCGAAATTACTTTCTGGGCACCCCAGTGTCCAGAAACTCGTTTCGGTATGGACCGAAATTACTTTCTGGACACCCCTGTGTCCAGAAACTCGTTTCGGTATGGACCGAAATTACTTTCTGGACACCCCAGTGTCCAGAAGCTCGTTTCGGTATGGACCGAAATTACTTTCTGGACACCCCAGTGTCAGAAACTCGTTTCGGTATGGACCGAAATTATTTTCTGGACACCCCAGTGTCCAGAAACTCGTTTAGGTATGGACCGAAATTACTTGCTGGACACCCCGGTGTCCAGAAACTCGTTTTGGTATGGCCCGAAACTACTTTCTGGACTCCCCAGTGTCCAGAAATTCGTTTCGGTATTGACCGAAATTACTTTCTGGACACCCCAGTGTCCAGAAACTCGTTTCGGTATGGACCGAAATTACTTTCTGGACACCCCAGTGTCCAGAAACTCGTTTCGGTATGGACCGAAATTACTTTCTGGACACCCCAGTGTCCAGAAACTCGTTTCGGTATGGGCCGAAATTACTTTCTGGACACCCCAGTGTCCAGAAACTCGTTTCGGTATGGACCGAAATTACTTTCTGGACACCCCAGTGTCCAGAAACTCGTTTCGGTATGGACCGAAATTACTTTCTGGACACCCCAGTGTCCAGAAACTCGTTTCGGTATGGACCGAAATTACTTTCTGGACACCCCAGTGTCCAGAAACTCGTTTCGGTATGGACCGCAATTACTTTCTGGACACCCCAGTGTCCAGAAACTCGTTTCGGTATGGACCGCAATTACTTTCTGGACACCCCAGTGTCCAGAAACTCGTTTCGGTATGGACCGAAATTACTTTCTGGACACCCCAGTGTCCAGAAACTCTTTTCGGTATGGACCGAAATTACTTTCTGGACACCCCAGTGTCCGGAAACTCGTTTCGGTATGGACCGAAATTACTTTCTGGACACCCCTGTGTCCAGAAACTCGTTTCGGTATTTACCGAAATTACTTTCTGGACACCCCAGTGTCCAGAAACTCGTTTCGGTATGGACCGAAATTACTTTCTGGAAACCCCAGTGTCCAGAAACTCGTTTCGGTATGGACCGAAATTACTTTCTGGACACCCCAGTGTCCAGAAACTCGTTTCGGTATGGACCGAAATTACT
Source organism: Eristalis tenax (assembly GCA_905231855.2). Lineage (NCBI taxonomy): Eukaryota > Metazoa > Arthropoda > Insecta > Diptera > Syrphidae > Eristalis > Eristalis tenax. The sequence goes on along the minus strand of HG993128.1, from coordinate 48,382,067 downwards.
TTCTGGACACCCCAGTGTCCAGAATCTCGTTTCGGTATGGTCCGAAATTACTTTCTGGACACCCCAGTGTCCAGAAACTCGTTTCGGTATGGACCGAAATTACTTTCTGGACACCCCAGTGTCCAGAAACTCGTTTCGGTATGGACCGAAATTACATTCTGGACACCCCAGTGTCCAGAAACTCGTTTCGGTATGGACCGAAATTACTTTCTGGACACCCCAGTGTCCAGAAACTCGTTTCGGTATGGGCCGAAATTACTTTCTGGACACCCCAGTGTCCAGAAACTCGTTTCGGTATGGCCCGAAATTACTTTCTGGGCACCCCAGTGTCCAGAAACTCGTTTCGGTATGGACCGAAATTACTTTCTGGACACCCCAGTGTCCGAAATCCCAGTGGACCGAAATTACTTTTTGGACACCCCAGTGTCCAGAAACTCTTTTCGGTATGGACCGAAATTACTTTCTGGACACCCCAGTGTCCAGAAACTCGTTTCGGTATGGACCGAAATTACTTTCTGGACACCCCAGTGTCCAGAAACTCGTTTCGGTATGGACCGAAATTACTTTCTGGACACCCCAGTGTCCAGAAACTCGTTTCAGTATGGACCGAAATTACTTTCTGGACACCCCAGTGTCCAGAAACTCGTTTCGGTATGGACCGAAATTACTTTCTGGACACCCCAGTGTCCGAAATTACTTTCTGGACACCCCAGTGTCCAGAAACTCGTTTCGGTATGGACCGAAATTACTTTCTGGACACCCCAGTGTCCAGAAACTCGTTTCGGTATGGACCGAAATTACTTTCTGGACACCCCAGTGTCCAGAAACTCGTTTCGGTATGGACCGAAATTACTTTCTGGACACCCCAGTGTCCAGAAACTCGTTTCGGTATGGACCGCAATTACTTTCTGGACACCCCAGTGTCCAGAAACTCGTTTCGGTATGGACCGAAATTACTTTCTGGACACCCCAGTGTCCAGAAACTCTTTTCGGTGTGGACCGAAATTACTTTCTGGACACCCCAGTGTCCAGAAACTCGTTTCGGTATGGACCGAAATTACTTTCTGGACACCCCTGTGTCCAGAAACTCGTTTCGGTATTTACCGAAATTACTTTCTGGACACCCCAGTGTCCAGAAACTCGTTTCGGTATGGACCGAAATTACTTTCTGGAAACCCCAGTGTCCAGAAACTCGTTTCGGTATGGACCGAAATTACTTTCTGGACACCCCAGTGTCCAGAAACTCGTTTCGGTATGGACCGAAATTACTTTCTGGACACCCCAGTGTCCAGAAACTCGTTTCGGTATGGACCGAAATTACTTTCTGGAAACCCCAGTGTCCAGAAACTCGTTTCGGTATGGACCGAAATTACTTTCTGGACACCCCAATGTCCAGAAACTCGTTTCGGTATGGACCGAAATTACTTTCTGGACACCCCAGTGTCCAGAAACTCGTTTCGGTATGGACCGAAATTACTTTCTATACACCCCAGTGTCCAGAAACTCGTTTCGGTATGGACCGAAATTACTTTCTGGACACCCCAGTGTCCAGAAAATCGTTTCGGTATGGGCCGAAATTACTTTCTGGACACCCCAGTGTCCGAAATCCCAGTGGACCGAAATTACTTTCTGGACACCCCCGTGTCCAGAAACTCTTTTCGGTATGGACCGAAATTACTTTCTGGACACCCCAGTGTCCAGAAACTCGTTTCGGTATGGACCGAAATTACTTTCTATACACCCCTATGTCCAGAAACTCGTTTCGGTATGGACCGAAATTACTTTCTGGACACCCCAGTGTCCAGAAACTCGTTTCGGTATGGACCGAAATTACTTTCTGGACACCCCAGTGTCCAGAAACTCGTTTCGGTATGGACCGAAATTACTTTCTGGACACCCCAGTGTCCAGAAACTCGTTTCGGTATGGACCGAAATTACTTTCTGGACACCCCAGTGTCCAGAAACTCGTTTCGGTATGGACCGAAATTACTTTCTGGACACCCCAGTGTCCAGAAACTCGTTTCGGTATGGACCGAAATTACTTTCTGGACACCCCTGTGACCAGAAACTCGTTTCGGTATGGACCGAAATTACTTTCTGGACACCCCAGTGTCCAGAAACTCGTTTCGGTATGGACCGAAATTACTTTCTGGACACCCCAGTGTCCAGAAACTCGTTTCGGTATGGACCGAAATTACTTTCTGGACACCCCTGTGTCCAGAAACTCGTTTCGGTATGGACCGAAATTACTTTCTGGACACCCCTGTGACCAGAAACTCGTTTCGGTATGGATCGAAATTACTTTCTGGACACCCCAGTGTCCAGAAACTCGTTTCGGTATGGACCGAAATTACTTTCTGGACACCCCAGTGTCCAGAAACTCGTTTCGGTATGGACCGAAATTACTTTCTGGACACTGGGGTGTCCGTGTATGGACCGAAATTACTTTCTCGCTTCTCTCTACGAAACTCGCTTCGGTATGGACCGAAATTACTTTCTGGACACCCCAGTGTCTAGAAACTCGTTTCGGTATGGACCGAAATTACTTTCTGGACACCCCAGTGTCCAGAAACTCGTTTCGGTATGGACCGAAATTACTTTCTGGACACCCCAGTGTCCAGAAACTCGTTTCGGTATGGACCGAAATTACTTTCTGGACACCCCAGTGTCCAGAACCTCGTTTCGGTATGGACCGAAATTACTTTCTGGACACCCAAGTGTCCAGAAACTCGTTTCGGTATGGACCGAAATTACTTTCTGGACACCCCAGTGTCCAGAAACTCGTTTCGGTATGGACCGAAATTACTTTCTGGACACCCCAGTGTCGTTTCGGTATGGACCGAAATTACTTTCTGGACACCCCAGTGTCCAAAAACTCGTTTCAGTATGGACCGAAATTACTTTGTGGACACCCCGGTGTCCAGAAACTCGTTTCGGTAAGGACCGACATTACTTTATGGACACCCCGGTGTCCAGAAACTCGTTTCGGTATGGACCGAAATTACTTTCTGGAAACCCCAGTGTCCAGAAACTCGTTTCGGTATGGACCGAAATTACTTTCTGGACACCCCAGTGTCCAGAAACTCGTTTCGGTATGGACCGAAATTACTTTCTGGACACACCAGTGTCCAGAAACTCGTTTTGGTATGGACCGAAATTACTTTCTGGACACCCCAGTGTCCAGAAACTCGTTTCGGTATGGACCGAAATTACTTTCTGGACACCCCAGTGTCCAGAAACTGGTTTCGGTATGGACCGAAATTACTTTCTGGACACACCAGTGTCCAGAAACTCGTTTTGGTATGGACCGAAATTACTTTCTGGACACCCTAGTGTCCAGAAACTCGTTTCGGTATGGACCGAAATTACTTTCTGGACACCCCAGTGTCCAGAAACTCGTTTTGGTATGGACCGAAATCACTTTCTGGACACCCCGGTGTCCAGAAACTCGTTTCGGTATGGACCGAAATTACTTTCGGTATGGACCGAAATTACTTTCTGGACACCCCAGTGTCCAGAAACTCGTTTCGGTATGGACCAAAATTACTTTCTGGACACCCCAGTGTCGTTTCGGTATGGACCGAAATTACTTTCTGGACACCCCAGTGTCCAGAAACTCGTTAAGTTATGGACCGAAATAACTTTGTGGACACCCCGGTGTCCAGAAACTCGTTTCGGTAGGGACCGACATTACTTTCTGGATACCCCGGTGTCCAGAAACTCGTTTCGATATGGACCGAAATTATTTTCTGGACACCCCAGTGTCCAGAAACTCGTTTCGGTATGGACCGAAATTAATTTCTGGACACACCAGTGTCCAGAAACTCGTTTCGGTATGGACCGAAATTACTTTCTGGACACCCCAGTGTCCAGAAACTCGTTTCGGTATGGACCGAAATTACTTTCTGGACACTGGGGTGTCCGTGTATGGACCGAAATTACTTTCTCGCTTCTCTCTACGAAACTCGCTTCGGTATGGACCGAAATTACTTTCTGGACACCCCAGTGTCCAGAAACTCGTTTCGGTATGTACCGAAATTACTTTCTGGACACCCCAGAAACTCGTTTCGGTATGGACCGAAATTACTTTCTGGACACCCCAGTGTCTGGGTGGGGGGTGTCCGTGTATGGACCGAAATTACTTTCTCGCTTCTCTCTACGAAACTCGCTTCGGTATGGACCGAAATTACTTTCTGGACACCCCAGTGTCCAGAAACTCGTTTCGGTATGTACCGAAATTACTTTCTGGACACCCCAGAAACTCGTTTCGGTATGGACCGAAATTACTTTCTGGACACCCCAGTGTCCAGAAACTCGTTTCGGTATGGACCGAAATTACTTTCTGGACACCCCAGTGGACCGAAATTACTTTCTGGACACCCCAGTCTCCAGAAACTCGTTTCGGTATGGACCGAAATTACCTTCTGGACACCCCAGTGTCCAGAAACTCGTTTCGGTATGGACCGAAATTACTTTCTGGACACTGGGGTGTCCGTGTATGGACCGAAATTACTTTCTCGCTTCTCTCTACGAAACTCGCTTCGGTATGGACCGAAATTACTTTCTGGACACCCCAGTGTCCAGAAACTCGTTTCGGTATGGACCGAAATTACTCTCTGGACACCCCAGTGTCCAGAAACTCGTTTCGGTATGGACCGAAATTAATTTCTGGACACCCCAGTGTCCAGAATCTCGTTTCGGTATGGACCGAAATTACTTTCTGGACACCCCAGTGTCCAGAAACTCGTTTCGGTATGGACCGAAATTACTTTCTGGACACCAAAGAAACTCGTTTCGGTATGGACCGAAATTACTTTCTGGACACCCCAGTGTCCAGAAACTCGTTTCGGTATGGACCGAAATTACTTTCTGGACACCCCAGTGGACCGAAATTACTTTCTGGACACCCCAGTCTCCAGAAACTCGTTTCGGTATGGACCGAAATTACCTTCTGGACACCCCAGTGTCCAGAAACTCGTTTCGGTATGGACCGAAATTACTTTCTGGACACTGGGGTGTCCGTGTATGGACCGAAATTACTTTCTCGCTTCTCTCTACGAAACTCGCTTCGGTATGGACCGAAATTACTTTCTGGACACCCCAGTGTCCAGAAACTCGTTTCGGTATGGACCGAAATTACTTTCTGGACACCTCAGTGTCCAGAAACTCGTTTCGGTATGGACCGAAATTACTTTCTGGACACCCCAGTGTCCAGAAACTCGTTTCGGTATGGACCGAAATTACTTTCTGGACACCCCAGTGTCCAGAAACTCGTTTCGGTATTGACCGAAATTACTTTCTGGACACTGGGGTGTCCGTGTATGGACCGAAATTACTTTCTCGCTTCTCTCTACGAAACTCGCTTCGGTATGGACCGAAATTACATTCTGGACACCCCAGTGTCCAGAAACTCGTTTCGGTATGGACCGAAATTACTTTCTGGACACACCAGTGTCCAGAAACTCGTTTTGGTATGGACCGAAATTACTTTCTGGACACCCCAGTGTCCAGAAACTCGTTTCGGTATGGACCGAAATTACTTTCTGGACACCCCAGTGTCCAGAAACTCGTTTTGGTATGGACCGAAATCACTTTCTGGACACCCCAGTGTCCAGAAACTCGTTTCGGTATGGACCGAAATTACTTTCTGGACACCCAAGTGTCCAGAAACTCGTTTCGGTATGGACCGAAATTACTTTCTGGACACCCCAGTGTCCAGAAACTCGTTTCGGTATGGACCGAAATTACTTTCTGGACACCCCAGTGTCGTTTCGGTATGGACCGAAATTACTTTCTGGACACCCCAGTGTCCAGAAACTCGTTTCGGTATGGACCGAAATTACTTTGTGGACACCCCGGTGTCCAGAAACTCGTTTCGGTAGGGACCGACATTACTTTCTGGACACCCCGGTGTCCAGAAACTCGTTTCGATATGGACCGAAATTATTTTCTGGACACCCCAGTGTCCAGAAACTCGTTTCGGTATGGACCGAAATTAATTTCTGGACACCCCAGTGTCCAGAAACTCGTTTCGGTATGGACCGAAATTACTTTCTGGACACCCCAGTGTCCAGAAACTCGTTTCGGTATGGACCGAAATTACTTTCTGGACACTGGGGTGTCCGTGTATGGACCGAAATTACTTTCTCGCTTCTCTCTACGAAACTCGCTTCGGTATGGACCGAAATTACTTTCTGGACACCCCAGTGTCCAGAAACTCGTTTCGGTATGGACCGAAATTACTTTCTGGACACCCCAGTGTCCAGAAACTCGTTTCGGTATGGACCGAAATTACTTTCTGGACACCCCAGTGTCCAGAAACTCGTTTCGGTATGGACCGAAATTACTCTCTGGACACCCCAGTGTCCAGAAACTCGTTTCGGTATGGACCGAAATTACTTTCTGGACACCCCAGTGTCCAGAAACTCGTTTCGGTATGGACCGAAATTACTTTCTGGACACCCCTGTGTCCAGAAACTCGTTTCGGTATGGACTGAAATTACTTTCTGGACACCCCAGTGTCGTTTCGGTATGGACCGAAATTACTTTCTGGACACCCCAGTGTCCAGAAACTCGTTTCGGTATGGACCGAAATTACTTTCTGGACACCCCAGTGTCCAGAAACTCGTTTCGGTATGGACCGAAATTACTTTCTGGACACCCCAGTGTCCAGAAACTCGTTTCGGTATGGGCCGAAATTACTTTCTGGACACCCCAGTGTCCAGAAACTCGTTTCGGTATGGACCGAAATTACTTTCTGGACACTGGGGTGTCCGTGTATGGACCGAAATTACTTTCTCGCTTCTCTCTACGAAACTCGCTTCGGTATGGACCGAAATTACTTTCTGGACACCCCAGTGTCCAGAAACTCGTTTCAGTATGGACCGAAATTACTTTCTGGACTCACTAGTGTCCAGAAACTCGTTTCGGTATGGACCGAAATTACTTTCTGGACACCCCAGTGTCCAGAAACTCGTTTCGGTATGGACCGAAATTACTTTCTGGACACCCCAGTGTCCAGAAACTCGTTTCGGTATGGATCGAAATCACTTTCTGGACACCCAAGTGTCCAGAAACTCGTTTCGGTATGGACCGAAATTACTTCCTGGACACCCCAGTGTCCAGAAACTCGTTTCGGTATGGACCGAAATTACTTTCCGGACACCCCAGTGTCCAGAAACTCGTTTCGGTATGGACCGAAATTACTTTCTGGACACCCCAGTGTCCAGAAACTCGTTTCGGTATGGACCGAAATTACTTTCTGGACACCCCAGTGTCCAGAAACTCGTTTCGGTATGGACCGAAATTACTTTCTGGACACCCCAGTGTCCAGAAACTCGTTTCGGTATGGACCGAAATTACTTTCTGGACACTGGGGTGTCCGTGTATGGACCGAAATTACTTTCTCGCTTCTCTCTACGAAACTCGCTTCGGTATGGACCGAAATTACTTTCTGGACACCCCAGTGTCCAGAAACTCGTTTCGGTATGGACCGAAATTACTTTCTGGACACACCAGTGTCCAGAAACTCGTTTTGGTATGGACCGAAATTACTTTCTGGACACCCCAGTGTCCAGAAACTCGTTTCGGTATGTACCGAAATTACTTTCTGGACACCCCAATGTCCAGAAACTCGTTTCGGTATGGACCGAAATCACTTTCTGGACACACCAGTGTCCAGACACTCGTTTCGGTATGGACCGAAATTACTTTCTGGACACCCAAGTGTCCAGAAACTCGTTTCGGTATGGACCGAAATTACTTTCTGGACACCCCAGTGTCCAGAAACTCGTTTCGGTATGGACCGAAATTACTTTCTGGACACTGGGGTGTCCGTGTATGGACCGAAATTACTTTCTCGCTTCTCTCTACGAAACTCGCTTCGGTATGGACCGAAATTACTTTCTGGACACCCCAGTGTCCAGAAACTCGTTTCGGTATGGACCGAAATTACTTTCTGGACACACCAGTGTCCAGAAACTCGTTTCGGTAGGGACCGACATTACTTTCTGGACACCCCGGTGTCCAGAAACTCGTTTCGATATGGACCGAAATTATTTTCTGGACACCCCAGTGTCCAGAAACTCGTTTCGGTATGGACCGAAATTATTTTCTGGACACCCCAGTGTCCAGAAACTCGTTTCGGTATGGACCGAAATTACTTTCTGGACACCCCAGTGTCCAGAAACTAGTTTCGGTATGGACCGAAATTACTTTCTGGACACCCCAGTGTCCAGAAACTCGTTTCGGTATGGACCGAAATTACTTTCTGGACACCCCAGTGTCGTTTCGGTATGGACCGAAATTACTTTCTGGACACCCCAGTGTCCAGAAACTCGTTTCGGTATGGACCGAAATTACTTTCTGGACACCCCAGTGTCGTTTCGGTATGGACCGAAATTACTTTCTGGACACCCCAGTGTCCAAAAACTCGTTTCAGTATGGACCGAAATTACTTTGTGGACACCCCGGTGTCCAGAAACTCGTTTCGGTAGGGACCGACATTACTTTCTGGACACCCCGGTGTCCAGAAACTCGTTTTGGTATGGACCGAAATTACTTTCTGGACACCCCAGTATCCAGAAACTCGTTTCGGTATGGACCGAAATTACTTTCTGGACACCCCAGTGTCCAGAAACTCGTTTCGGTATGGACCGAAATTATTTTCTGGACACCCCAGTGTCCAGAAACTCGTTAAGTTATGGACCGAAATTACTTGCTGGACACCCCAGTGTCCAGAAACTCGTTTCGGTATGGACCGAAATTACTTTCTGGACACCCCAGTGTCCAGAAACTCGTTTCGGTATGGACCGAAATTACTTTCTGGACACCCCAGTGTCCAGAAACTCGTTTCGGTATGGACCGAAATTATTTTCTGGACACCCCAGTGTCCAGAAACTCGTTTCGGTATGGACCGAAATTACTTTCTGGACACCCCAGTGTCCAGAAACTCGTTTCGGTATGGACCGAAATTACTTTCTGGAAACCCCAGTGTCCAGAAACTCGTTTCGGTATGGACCGAAATTACTTTCTGGACACCCCAGTGTCCAGAAACTCGTTTCGGTATGGACCGAAATTACTTTCTCGCTTCTCTCTACTCTACTCTCTTACTTTCTGGACACCCCAGTGTCCAGAAACTCGTTTCGGTATGGACCGAAATTACTCTCTGGACACCCCAGTGTCCAGAAACTCGTTTCGGTATGGACCGAAATTACTTTCTGGACACCCCTGTGTCCAGAAACTCGTTTCGGTATGGACCGAAATTACTTTCTGGACACCAATGTGACCAGAAACTCGTTCCGGTATGGACCGAAATTACTTTCTGGACACCCCAGTGTCCAGAAACTCGTTTCGGTATGGACCGAAATTACTTTCTGGACACCCTAGTGTCCAGAAACTCGTTTCGGTATGGACCGAAATTACTTTCTGGACACCCCAGTGTCCAGAAACTCGTTTCGGTATGGACCGAAATTACTTTCTGGACACCCCAGTGTCGTTTCGGTATGGACCGGAATTACTTTCTGGACACCCCAGTGTCCAGAAACTCGTTTCGGTATGGACCGAAATTACTTTGTGGACACCCCGGTGTCCAGAAACTCGTTTCGGTAAGGACCGACATTACTTTCTGGACACCCCGGTGTCCAGAAACTCGTTTCGATATGGACCGAAATTATTTTCTGGACACCCCAGTGTCCAGAAACTTGTTTCGGTATGGACCGAAATTAATTTCTGGACACCCCAGTGTCCAGAAACTCGTTTCGGTATGGACCGAAATTACTTTCTGGACACCCCAGTGTCCAGAAACTCGTTTCGGTATGGACCGAAATTACTTTCTGGACACCCCAGTGTCCAGAAACTCGTTTCGGTATGGACCGAAATTACTTTCTGGACACCCTAGTGTCCAGAAACTCGTTTCGGTATGGACCGAAATTACTTTCTGGACACCCCAGTGTCCAGAAACTCGTTTCGGTATGGACCGAAATTACTTTCTGGACACCCCAGTGTCCAGAAACTCGTTTCGGTATGGACCGAAATTACTTTCTGGACACTGGGGTGTCCAGAAACTCGTTTCGGTATGTACCGAAATTACTTTCTGGACACCCCAGTGTCCAGAAACTCGTTTCGGTATGGACCGAAATTACTTTCTGGACATCCCAGTGTCCAGAAACTCGTTTCGGTATGGACCGAAATTACTTTCTGGACACCCCAGTGTCCAGAAACTCGTTTCGGTATGGACCGAAATTACTTTATGGACACCCCAGTGTCCAGAAACTCGTTTCGGTATGGACCGAAATTACTTTCTGGACACCCCAGTGTCCAGTAACTCGTTTAGGTATGGACCGAAATTACTTTCTGGACACCCCAGTGTCCAGAATCTCGTTTAGGTATGGACCGAAATTACTTTCTGGACACCCCGGTCTCCAGAAACTCGTTTCGGTATGGACCGAAATTACTTTCTGGACACCCCAGTGTCCAGAAACTCGTTTCGATATTTACCGAAATTACTTTCTGGACACCCCAGTGTATGGGCCGACATGACTTTCGGGACACCCCAGTGTCCCGAAACTCGTGTCGGTATGGGCCGACATGACTTTCGGGGCACCTCAGTGTCCCGAAACTCGTGTCGGTATGGGCCGACATGACTTTCGGGACACCCCATTGTCCCGAAACTCGTGTCGGTATGGGCCGACATGACTTTCGGGACAAACCAGTGTCCCGAAACTCGTGTCGGAATGGGTCGACATGACTTTCGGGACAACCCAGTGTCCCGAAACTCGTGTCGGTATGGGCCGACATGACTTTTGGGACAACCCAGTGTCCCGAAACTCGTGTCGGTATGGGCCTACATGACTTTCGGGACACCCCAGTCTCCCGAAACTCGTGTCGGTATGGGCCGACATGACTTTCGGGTCACCCCAGAGTCCCGAAACTCGTGTCGGTATGGGCCGACTTGACTTTCGGGACACCCCAGTCTCCCGAAACTCGTGTCGGTATGGGCCGACATGACTTTCGGGACACCCCAGTGTCCCGAAACTAGTGTCGGTATGGGCCGACATGACTTTCGGGACACCCTAGTGTATGGGCCGATGTATGGGGTGTCGTGGGACACCCCAGTGTCCCGAAACTCGTGTCGGTATGGGCCGACATGACTTTCGGGACACCCCAGTGTATGGGCCGACATGACCTTCGGGACACCCCAGTGTCCCGAAACTCGTGTCGGTATGGGCCGACATGACTTTCGGGACAACCCAGTGTCCCGAAACTCGTGTCGGTATGGGCCTACATGACTTTCGGGACACCCCAGTGTCCCGAAACTCGTGTCGGTATGGGCCGGTATGACCTTCGGGACACCCCAGTGTCCCGAAACTCGTGTCGGTATGGGCCGATATTTTTTTTTTTTTTTTGTTTTTTTCATTTCAATTCAATTCAATTCATTTTTTTATTTTCAGAGAATATTTTACAATCGTTATATGTTTCCGCGAAGCCTTATAAAGGCTCTTCTGCAGAAGATCGATTTTCAAATTTGTATAGTTAACTTTAGGAAGCAAGCTTAGTTTAAATGAATCTCAAACATTTCATTATTTGAAAACAATTCATGGATAAGTTAATTGGTTTTTAAAAATTAAGATTAGATTTAAATAGAAAAAATTACTTTATGTTTTTTTTTTTTCTAGTTGTTAAGTTTATGATGTTTTTTTAGCTCTTGTGGCAGTGTATTGAGGACTTCTGGTACACTACAATTCAACTGTCTTCTCCCGTAGTTGTTGCAGAATTGTTCTATTGGTTCTTGAAGCATACCTTGTGCCCGTCTTCTTGTATTGATCCCATGTTGAATTGGTGTGATGAATCTAGTGTCGTCATAGTACTCCAGTATTAGGGTCATCTTAAAGATGTCATCTACTGGAAGAACTCTAACCCTTTCCTGTTGAAATACATTTCGCCTATTATCTACACTTATCTTTTTTAATGCAGTGTTTTGCAGTTTCTTCAGCTTATTTATGTGTGTTGCAGATGCGTTGCCCCATGCATGTATTCGTTTCGGTATGGACCGAAATTACTTTCTGGACACCCCGGTGTCCAGAAACTCGTTTCGGTATGGACCGAAATTACTTTCGGGACACCCCGGTGTCCAGAAACTCGTTTCGGTATGGACCGAAATTACTTTCTTGACACCCCGGTGTCCAGAAACTCGTTTCGGTATGGACCGAAATTACTTTCTGGACACCCCAGTGTCCAGAAACTCGTTTCGGTATGGACCGAAATTACTTTCTGGACACCCTAGTGTATGGGCCGATGTATGGGGTGTCGTGGGACACCCCAGTGTCCCGAAACTCGTGTCGGTATGGGCCGACATGACTTTCGGGACACCCCAGTGTATGGGCCGACATGACTTTCGGGACACCCCAGTGTCCCGAACCTCGTCTCGGTATGGGCCGACATGACTTTCGGGACACCCCAGTGTCCCGAAACTCGTGTCGGTACGGGCCGACATGACTTTCGGGACACCCCAGTGTCCCGAAACTCGTGTCGGTATGGGCCGACATGACTTTCGGGACACCCCAGTGTCCCGAAACTCGTGTCGGTATGGGCCGACATGACTTTCGGGACACCCCAGTGTCCCGAAACTCGTGTCGGTATGGGCCGACATGACATTCGGGACACCCCAGTGTCCCGAAACTCGTCTCGGTATGGGCAGACATGACATTCGGGACACCCCAGTGTCCCGAAACTCGTGTCGGTATGGGCCGACATGACTTTCGGGACACCCCAGTGTCCCGAAACTCGTGTCGGTATGGGCCGACATGACTTTCGGGACACCCCAGTGTCCCGAAACTCGTGTCGTTATGGGCCGACATGACTTTCGGGACACCCCAGTGTCCCGAAACTCGTGTCGGTATGGGCCGACATGACTTTCGGGACACTGGCATGACTTTCGGGACACCCCAGTGTCCCGAAACTCGACACGAAAAACTCGTGTCGGTATGGCCCGACATGACTTTCGGGATACCCCAGTGTCCCGAAACTCGTGTCGGTATGGGCCGACATGACTTTCGGGACACCCCAGTGTCCCGAAACTCGTGTCGGTATGGGCCGACATGACTTTCGGGACACCCCTGTGTCCCGAAACTCGTGTCGGTATGGGCCGACATGACTTTCGGGACACCCCAGTGTCCCGAACCTCGTCTCGGTATGGGCCGACATGACTTTCGGGACACCCCATTGTCCCGAAACTCGTGTCGGTATGGGCCGACATGACTTTCGGGACACCCCAGTGTCCCGAAACTCGTGTCGGTATGGGCCGACATGACTTTCGGGACACCCCAGTATCTCGAAACTCGTGTCGGTATGGGCCGACATGACTTTCGGGTCACCCCAGAGTCCCGAAACTCGTGTCGGTATGGGCCGACTTGACTTTCGGGACACCCCAGTCTCCCGAAACTCGTGTCGGTATGGGCCGACATGACTTTCGGGACACCCCAGTGTCCCGAAACTAGTGTCGGTATGGGCCGACATGACTTTCGGGACACCCTAGTGTATGGGCCGATGTATGGGGTGTCGTGGGACACCCCAGTGTCCCGAAACTCGTGTCGGTATGGGCCGACATGACTTTCGGGACACCCCAGTGTATGGGCCGACATGACCTTCGGGACACCCCAGTGTCCCGAAACTCGTGTCGGTATGGGCCGACATGACTTTCGGGACAACCCAGTGTCCCGAAACTCGTGTCGGTATGGGCCTACATGACTTTCGGGACACCCCAGTGTCCCGAAACTCGTGTCGGTATGGGCCGGTATGACCTTCGGGACACCCCAGTGTCCCGAAACTCGTGTCGGTATGGGCCGATATTTTTTTTTTTTTTTTGTTTTTTTCATTTCAATTCAATTCAATTCATTTTTTTATTTTCAGAGAATATTTTACAATCGTTATATGTTTCCGCGAAGCCTTATAAAGGCTCTTCTGCAGAAGATCGATTTTCAAATTTGTATAGTTAACTTTAGGAAGCAAGCTTAGTTTAAATGAATCTCAAACATTTCATTATTTGAAAACAATTCATGGATAAGTTAATTGGTTTTTAAAAATTAAGATTAGATTTAAATAGAAAAAATTACTTTATGTTTTTTTTTTTTCTAGTTGTTAAGTTTATGATGTTTTTTTAGCTCTTGTGGCAGTGTATTGAGGACTTCTGGTACACTACAATTCAACTGTCTTCTCCCGTAGTTGTTGCAGAATTGTTCTATTGGTTCTTGAAGCATACCTTGTGCCCGTCTTCTTGTATTGATCCCATGTTGAATTGGTGTGATGAATCTAGTGTCGTCATAGTACTCCAGTATTAGGGTCATCTTAAAGATGTCATCTACTGGAAGAACTCTAACCCTTTCCTGTTGAAATACATTTCGCCTATTATCTACACTTATCTTTTTTAATGCAGTGTTTTGCAGTTTCTTCAGCTTATTTATGTGTGTTGCAGATGCGTTGCCCCATGCATGTATTCGTTTCGGTATGGACCGAAATTACTTTCTGGACACCCCGGTGTCCAGAAACTCGTTTCGGTATGGACCGAAATTACTTTCGGGACACCCCGGTGTCCAGAAACTCGTTTCGGTATGGACCGAAATTACTTTCTTGACACCCCGGTGTCCAGAAACTCGTTTCGGTATGGACCGAAATTACTTTCTGGACACCCCAGTGTCCAGAAACTCGTTTCGGTATGGACCGAAATTACTTTCTGGACACCCTAGTGTATGGGCCGATGTATGGGGTGTCGTGGGACACCCCAGTGTCCCGAAACTCGTGTCGGTATGGGCCGACATGACTTTCGGGACACCCCAGTGTATGGGCCGACATGACTTTCGGGACACCCCAGTGTCCCGAACCTCGTCTCGGTATGGGCCGACATGACTTTCGGGACACCCCAGTGTCCCGAAACTCGTGTCGGTACGGGCCGACATGACTTTCGGGACACCCCAGTGTCCCGAAACTCGTGTCGGTATGGGCCGACATGACTTTCGGGACACCCCAGTGTCCCGAAACTCGTGTCGGTATGGGCCGACATGACTTTCGGGACACCCCAGTGTCCCGAAACTCGTGTCGGTATGGGCCGACATGACATTCGGGACACCCCAGTGTCCCGAAACTCGTCTCGGTATGGGCCGACATGACATTCGGGACACCCCAGTGTCCCGAAACTCGTGTCGGTATGGGCCGACATGACTTTCGGGACACCCCAGTGTCCCGAAACTCGTGTCGGTATGGGCCGACATGACTTTCGGGACACCCCAGTGTCCCGAAACTCGTGTCGTTATGGGCCGACATGACTTTCGGGACACCCCAGTGTCCCGAAACTCGTGTCGGTATGGGCCGACATGACTTTCGGGACACTGGCATGACTTTCGGGACACCCCAGTGTCCCGAAACTCGACACGAAAAACTCGTGTCGGTATGGCCCGACATGACTTTCGGGATACCCCAGTGTCCCGAAACTCGTGTCGGTATGGGCCGACATGACTTTCGGGACACCCCAGTGTCCCGAAACTCGTGTCGGTATGGGCCGACATGACTTTCGGGACACCCCTGTGTCCCGAAACTCGTGTCGGTATGGGCCGACATGACTTTCGGGACACCCCAGTGTCCCGAACCTCGTCTCGGTATGGGCCGACATGACTTTCGGGACACCCCATTGTCCCGAAACTCGTGTCGGTATGGGCCGACATGACTTTCGGGACACCCCAGTATCTCGAAACTCGTGTCGGTATGGGCCGACATGACATGACATTCGGGACACCCCAGTGTCCCGAAACTCGTGTTGGTATGGGCCGACATGACATGACTTTCGGGACACCCCAGTGTCCCGAAACTCGTGTCGGTATGGGCCGACATGACATGACTTTCGGGACACCCCAGTGTCCCGAAACTCGTGTCGGTATGGGCCGACATGACTTTCGGGACACCCCAGTGTCCCGAAACTCCCGAAACTCCCGAAACTCGGACACCCCAGTGTCCCGAAACTCGTGTCGGTATGGGCCGACATGACCCGAAACTCGTGTCGGTATGGGCCGACATGACTTTCGGGACACCCCAGTGTCCCGAAACTCGTGTCGGTATGGGCCGACATGACATGACTTTCGGGACACCCCAGTGTCCCGAAACTCGTGTCGGTATGGGCCGACATGACATGACATTCGGGACACCCCAGTGTCCCGAAACTCGTGTCGGTATGGGCCGACATGACATGACTTTCGGGACACCCCAGTGTCCCGAAACTCGTATCGGTATGGGCCGACATGACATGACTTTCGGGACACCCCAGTGTCCCGAAACTCGTGTCGGTATGGGCCGACATGACATGACTTTCGGGACACCCCAGTGTCCCGAAACTCGTGTCGGTATGGGCCGACATGACATGACTTTCGGGACACCCCAGTGTCCCGAAACTCGTTTTGGTATGGGCCGACATGACATGACTTTCAAGACACCCCAGTGTCCTGAAACTCGTGTCGGTATGGGCCGACATGAGATGACTTTCGGGACACCCCAGTGTCCCGAAACTCGTGTCGGTATGGGCCGACGAAACACCCCAGTGTCCCGAAACTCGTGTCGGTATGGGCCGACATGACCTTCGGGACAACCCAGTGTCCCGAAACTCGTGTCGGTATGGGCCGACATGACATGACTTTAGGGACACCCCAGTGTCCCGAAACTCGTGTCGGTATGGGCCGACATGACTTTCGGACACCCCAGTGTAACGAAACTCGTGTCGGTATGGGCCGACATGACATGACTTTCGGGACACCCCAGTGTCCCGAAACTCGTGTCGGTATGGGCCGACATGACTTTCGGGACACCCCAGTGTCCCGAAACTCGTGTCGGTATGGGACACCCCAGTGTCCCGAAACTCGTGTCGGTATGGGCCGACATGACTTTCGGACACCCCAGTGTCCCGAAGCTCGTGTCGGTATGGGCCGACATGACATGACTTTCGGGACACCCCAGTGTCCCGAAACTCGTGTCGGTATGGGCCGACATGACTTTCGGGACACCCCAGTGTCCCGAAACTCGTGTCGGTATGGGCCGACATGAATTTCGGGACACCCCAGTGTCCCGAAACTCGGCTCGGTATGGGCCGAGATGACTTTCGGGACACCCCAGTGTCCCGAAACTCGTGTCGGTATGGGCCGACATGACATTCGGGACACCCCAGTGTCCCGAAACTCGTGTCGGTATGGGCCGACATGACTTTCGGGACACCCCAGTGTCCCGAAACTCGTGTCGGTATGGGCCGACATGACTTTCGGGACACCCCAGTGTCCCGAAACTCGTGTCGGTATGGGCCGACATGACTTTCGGGACACCCCAGTGTGACATGACCCCAGTGACACGACTTTCGGGACACCCCAGTGTCCCGAAACTCGTGTCGGTATGACTTTCGGGACACCCCAGTGTCCCGAAACTCGTGTCGGTATGGGCCGACATGACTTTCGGGACACCCCAGTGTCCCGAAACTCGTGTCGGTATGGGCCGACATGACTTTCGGGACACCCCAGTGTCCCGAAACTCGTGTCGGTATGGGCCGACATGACTTTCGGGACACCCCAGTGTCGGTATGGGCCGACATGACTTTCGGGACACCCCAGTGTCCCGAAACTCGTGTCGGTATGGGACACCCCAGTGTCCCGAAACTCGTGTCGGTATGGGCCGACATGACTTTCGGGACACCCCAGTGTCCCGAAACTCGTGTCGGTATGGGCCGACATGACTTTCGTGTCGGTATGGGCCGACATGACTTTCGGGACACCCCAGTGTCCCGAAACTCGTGTCGGTATGGGCCGACATGACTTTCGGGACACCCCAGTGTCCCGAAACTCGTGTCGGTATGGGACACCCCAGTGTCCCGAAACTCGTGTCGGTATGGGCCGACATGACTTTCGGGACACCCCAGTGTCCCGAAACTCGTGTCGGTATGGGCCGACATTTTTTTTTTTTTTTTCAAATCCAATTCAATTCAATTCATGACTTTCGGGACACCCCAGTGTCCCGAAACTCGTGTCGGTATGGGCCGACATGACTTTCGGGACACCCCAGTGTCCCGAAACTCGTGTATGGGCCGGTATGGGCCGACATGACTTTCGGGACACCCCTGTGTCCCGAAACTCGTGTCGGTATGGGCCGACATGACTTTCGGGACACCCCAGTGTCCCGAAACTCGTGTCGGTATGGGCCGACATGACTTTCGGGACAACCCAGTGTCCCGAAACTCGTGTCGGTATGGGCCGACATGACTTTCGGGACAACCCAGTGTCCCGAAACTCGTGTCGGTATGGGCCGACATGACTTTCGGGACACCCCAGTGTCCCGGTATGGGCCGACATGACTTTCGGGACACCCCAGTGTCCCGAAACTCGTGTCGGTATGGGCCGACATGACTTTCGGGACACCCCAGTGTCCCGAAACTCGTGTCGGTATGGGCCGACATGACTTTCGGGACACCCCAGTATCCCGAAACTCGTGTCGGTATGGGCCGACATGACTTTCGGGACACCCCAGTGTCCCGAAACTCGTGTCGGTATGGGCCGACATGACTTTCGGGACACCCCAGTGTCCCGGTATGGGCCGACATGACTTTCGGGACACCCCAGTGTCCCGAAACTCGTGTCGGTTTGGGCCGACATGACTTTCGGGACACCCCAGTGTCCCGAAACTCGTGTCGGTATGGGCCGACATGACTTTCGGGACACCCCAGTGTCCCGGTATGGGCCGACATGACTTTCGGGACACCCCAGTGTCCCGGTATGGGCCGACATGACTTTCGGGACACCCCAGTGTCCCGAAACTCGTGTCGGTATGGGCCGACATGACTTTCGGGACACCCCAGTGTCCCGAAACTCGTGTCGGTATGGGCCGACATGACTTTCGGGACACCCCAGTGTCCCGAAACTCGTGTCGGTATGGGCCGACATGACTTTCGGGACACCCCAAACTCGTGTCGAAACTCGTGTCGGTATGGGCCGACATGACTTTCGGGACACCCCAGTGTCCCGAAACTCGTGTCGGTATGGGCCGACATGACTTTCGGGACACCCCAGTGTCCCGAAACTCGTGTCAGTATGGGCCGACATGACTCTCGGGACACCCCAGTGTCCCGAAACTCGTGTCGGTATGGGCCGACATGACTTTCGGGACACCCCAGTGTCCCGAAACTCGTGTCGGTATGGGCCGACATGACTTTCGGGACACCCCAGTGTCCCGGTATGGGCCGACATGACTTTCGGGACACCCCAGTGTCCCGGTATGGGCCGACATGACTTTCGGGACACCCCAGTGTCCCGAAACTCGTGTCGGTATGGGCCGACATGACTTTCGGGACACCCCAAACTCGTGTCGAAACTCGTGTCGGTATGGGCCGACATGACTTTCGGGACACCCCAGTGTCCCGAAACTCGTGTCGGTATGGGCCGACATGACTTTCGGGACACCCCAGTGTCCCGAAACTCGTGTCAGTATGGGCCGACATGACTTTCGGGACACCCCAGTGTCCCGAAACTCGTGTCGGTATGGGCCGACATGACTTTCGGGACACCCCAGTGTCCCGAAACTCGTGTCGGTATGGGCCGACATGACTTTCGGGACACCCCAGTGTCCCGAAACTCGTGTCGGTATGGGCCGACATGACTTTCGGGACACCCCAGTGTCCCGGTATGGGCCGACATGACTTTCGGGACACCCCAGTGTCCCGACACTCGTGTCGGTATGGGCCGACATGACTTTCGGACACCCCAGTGTCCCGAAACTCGTGTCGGTATGGGCCGACATGACTTTCGGGACACCCCAGTGTCCCGGTATGGGCCGACAGGACTTTCGGGACACCCCAGTGTCCCTGTATGGGCCGACATGACTTTCGGGACACCCCAGTGTCCCGAAACTCGTGTCGGTATGGGCCGACATGACTTTCGGGACACCCCAGTGTCCCGGTATGGGCCGACATGACTTTCGGGACACCCCAGTGTCCCGAAACTCGTGTCGGTATGGGCCGACATTACTTTCGGGACACCCCAGTGTCCCGGTATGGGCCGACATGACTTTCGGGACACCCCAAACTCGTGTCGAAACTCGTGTCGGTATGGGCCGACATGACTTTCGGGACACCCCAGTGTCCCGAAACTCGTGTCGGTATGGGCCGACATGACTTTCGGGACACCCCAGTGTCCCGAAACTCGTGTCAGTATGGGCCGACATGACTTTCGGGACACCCCAGTGTCCCGAAACTCGTGTCGGTATGGGCCGACATGACTTTCGGGACACCCCAGCGTCCCGAAACTCGTGTCGGTATGGGCCGACATGACTTTCGGGACACCCCAGTGTCCCGAAACTCGTGTCGGTATGGGCCGACATGACTTTCGGGACACCCCAGTGTCCCGGTATGGGCCGACATGACTTTCGGGACACCCCAGTGTCCCGGTATGGGCCGACATGACTTTCGGGACACCCCAGTGTCCCGACACTCGTGTCGGTATGGGCCGACATGACTTTCGGACACCCCAGTGTCCCGAAACTCGTGTCGGTATGGGCCGACATGACTTTCGGGACACCCCAAACTCGTGTCGAAACTCGTGTCGGTATGGGCCGACATGACTTTCGGGACACCCCAGTGTCCCGAAACTCGTGTCAGTATGGGCCGACATGACTTTCGGGACACCCCAGTGTCCCGAAACTCGTGTCGGTATGGGCCGACATGACTTTCGGGACACCCCAAACTCGTGTCGAAACTCGTGTCGGTATGGGCCGACATGACTTTCGGGACACCCCAGTGTCCCGAAACTCGTGTCGGTATGGGCCGACATGACTTTCGGGACACCCCAGTGTCCCGAAACTCGTGTCAGTATGGGCCGACATGACTTTCGGGACACCCCAGTGTCCCGAAACTCGTGTCGGTATGGGCCGACATGACTTTCGGGACACCCCAGTGTCCCGAAACTCGTGTCGGTATGGGCCGACATGACTTTGGGACACCCCAGTGTCCCGAAACTCGTGTCGGTATGGGCCGACATGACTTTCGGGACACCCCAGTGTCCCGGTATGGGCCGACATGACTTTCGGGACACCCCAGTGTCCCGACACTCGTGTCGGTATGGGCCGACATGACTTTCGGACACCCCAGTGTCCCGAAACTCGTGTCGGTATGGGCCGACATGACTTTCGGGACACCCCAGTGTCCCGGTATGGGCCGACAGGACTTTCGGGACACCCCAGTGTCCCTGTATGGGCCGACATGACTTTCGGGACACCCCAGTGTCCCGGTATGGGCCGACATGACTTTCGGGACACCCCAGTGTCCCGAAACTCGTGTCGGTATGGGCCGACATTACTTTCGGGACACCCCAGTGTCCCGGTATGGGCCGACATGACTTTCGGGACACCCCAAACTCGTGTCGAAACTCGTGTCGGTATGGGCCGACATGACTTTCGGGACACCCCAGTGTCCCGAAACTCGTGTCGGTATGGGCCGACATGACTTTCGGGACACCCCAGTGTCCCGAAACTCGTGTCAGTATGGGCCGACATGACTTTCGGGACACCCCAGTGTCCCGAAACTCGTGTCGGTATGGGCCGACATGACTTTCGGGACACCCCAGCGTCCCGAAACTCGTGTCGGTATGGGCCGACATGACTTTCGGGACACCCCAGTGTCCCGAAACTCGTGTCGGTATGGGCCGACATGACTTTCGGGACACCCCAGTGTCCCGGTATGGGCCGACATGACTTTCGGGACACCCCAGTGTCCCGGTATGGGCCGACATGACTTTCGGGACACCCCAGTGTCCCGACACTCGTGTCGGTATGGGCCGACATGACTTTCGGACACCCCAGTGTCCCGAAACTCGTGTCGGTATGGGCCGACATGACTTTCGGGACACCCCAAACTCGTGTCGAAACTCGTGTCGGTATGGGCCGACATGACTTTCGGGACACCCCAGTGTCCCGAAACTCGTGTCAGTATGGGCCGACATGACTTTCGGGACACCCCAGTGTCCCGAAACTCGTGTCGGTATGGGCCGACATGACTTTCGGGACACCCCAGCGTCCCGAAACTCGTGTCGGTATGGGCCGACATGACTTTCGGGACACCCCAGTGTCCCGAAACTCGTGTCGGTATGGGCCGACATGACTTTCGGGACACCCCAGTGTCCCGGTATGGGCCGACATGACTTTCGGGACACCCCAGTGTCCCGACACTCGTGTCGGTATGGGCCGACATGACTTTCGGACACCCCAGTGTCCCGAAACTCGTGTCGGTATGGGCCGACATGACTTTCGGGACACCCCAGTGTCCCGGTATGGGCCGACATGACTTTCGGGACACCCCAGTGTCCCGAAACTCGTGTCGGTATGGGCCGACATGACTTTCGGGACACCCCAGTGTCCCTGTATGGGCCGACATGACTTTCGGGACACCCCAGTGTCCCGAAACTCGTGTCGGTATGGGCCGACATGACTTTCGGGACACCCCAGTGTCCCGAAACTCGTGTCGGTATGGGCCGACATGACTTTCGGGACACCCCAGTGTCCCGAAACTCGTGTCAGTATGGGCCGACATGACTTTCGGGACACCCCAGTGTCCCGAAACTCGTGTCGGTATGGGCCGACATGACTTTCGGGACACCCCAGCGTCCCGAAACTCGTGTCGGTATGGGCCGACATGACTTTCGGGACACCCCAGTGTCCCGAAACTCGTGTCGGTATGGGCCGACATGACTTTCGGGACACCCCAGTGTCCCGAAACTCGTGTCGGTATGGGCCGACATGACTTTCGGGACACCCCAGTGTCCCGAAACTCGTGTCGGTATGGGCCGACATGACTTTCGGGACACCCCAGTGTTTCGAAACTCGTGTCGGTATGGGCCGACATGACTTTCGGGACACCCCAGTGTCCCGAAACTCGTGTCGGTATGGGCCGACATGACTTTCGGGACACCCCAGTGTCCCGAAACTCGTGTCAGTATGGGCCGACATGACTTTCGGGACACCCCAGTGTCCCGAAACTCGTGTCGGTATGGGCCGACATGACTTTCGGGACACCCCAGCGTCCCGAAACTCGTGTCGGTATGGGCCGACATGACTTTCGGGACACCCCAGTGTCCCGAAACTCGTGTCGGTATGGGCCGACATGACTTTCGGGACACCCCAGTGTCCCGAAACTCGTGTCGGTATGGGCCGACATGACTTTCGGGACACCCCAGTGTCCCGAAACTCGTGTCGGTATGGGCCGACATGACTTTCGGGACACCCCAGTGTTTCGAAACTCGTGTCGGTATGGGCCGACATGACTTTCGGGACACCCCAGTGTCCCGAAACTCGTGTCGGTATGGGCCGACATGACATGACTTTCGGGACACCCCAGTGTCCCGAAACTCGTGTCGGTATGGGCCGACATGACATGACTTTCGGGACACCCCAGTGTCCCGACACCCCAGTGTCCCGAAACTCGTGTCGGTATGGGCCGACATGACTTTCGTGTCGGTATTGGCCGACATGACTTTCGTGTCGGTATGGGCCGACATGACTTTCGGGACACCCCAGTGTCCCGGTATGGGCCGACATGACTTTCGGGACACCCCAGTGTCCCGAAACTCGTGTCGGTATGGGCCGACATGACTTTCGGGACACCCCAGTGTCCCGAAACTCGTGTCGGTATGGGCCGACATGATTTTCGGGACACCCCAGTGTCCCGAAACTCGTGTCGGTATGGGCCGTCATGACTTTCGGGACACCCCAGTGTCCCGAAACTCGTGTCGGTATGGGCCGACATGACTTTCGGGACACCCCAGTGTCCCGAAACTCGTGTCGGTATGGGCCGACATGACTTTCGGGACACCCCAGTGTCCCGAAACTCGTGTCGGTATGGGCCGACATGACTTTCGGGACACCCCAGTGTCCCGACACTCGTGTCGGTATGGGCCGACATGACTTTCGGGACACCCCAGTGTCCCGAAACTCGTGTCGGTATGGGCCGACATGACTTTCGGGACACCCCAGTGTCCCGAAACTCGTGTCGGTATGGGCCGACATGACTTTCGGGACACCCCAGTGTCCCGAAACTCGTGTCGGTATGGGCCGACATGACTTTCGGGACACCCCAGTGTCCCGAAACTCGTGTCGGTATGGGCCGACATGACTTTCGGGACACCCCAGTGTCCCGAAACTCGTGTCGGTATGGGCCGACATGACTTTCGGGACACCCCAGTGTCCCGAAACTCGTGTCGGTATGGGCCGACATGACTTTCGGGACACCCCAGTGTCCCGAAACTCGTGTCGGTATGGGCCGACATGACTTTCGGGACACCCCAGTGTCCCGAAACTCGTGTCGGTATGGGCCGACATGACTTTCGGGACACCCCAGTGTCGGTATGGGCCGACATGACTTTCGGGACACCCCAGTGTCCCGAAACTCGCGTCGGTATGGGCCGACATGACTTTCGGGACACCCCAGTGTCCCGAAACTCGTGTCGGTATGGGCCGACATGACTTTCGGGACACCCCAGTGTCCCGAAACTCGTGTCAGTATGGGCCGACATGACTTTCGGGACACCCCAGTGTCTCGGTATGGGCCGACATGACTTTCGGGACACCCCAGTGTCCCGAAACTCGTGTCGGTATGGGCCGACATGACTTTCGGGACACCCCAGTGAATTTCGGGACACCCCAGTGTCCCGAAACAGTGTCCCGAAACTCGTGTCGGTATGGGCCGACATGACTTTCGGGACACCCCAGTGTCCCGGTATGGGCCGACATGACTTTCGGGACACCCCAGTGTCCCGAAACTCGTGTCGGTATGGGCCGACATGACTTTCGGGACATCCCAGTGTCCCGAAACTCGTGTCGGTATGGGCCGACATGACTTTCGGGACACCCCAGTGTCCCGAAACTCGTGTCGGTATGGGCCGACATGACTTTCGGGACACCCCAGTGTCCCGAAACTCGTGTCGGTATGGGCCGACATGACTTTCGTGTCGGTATGGGCCGACATGACTTTCGGGACACCCCAGTGTCCCGAAACTCGTGTCGGTATGGGCCGACGTGACTTTCGGGACACCCCAGTGTCCCGAAACTCGTGTCGGTATGGGCCGACATGACTTTCGGGACACCCCAGTGTCCCGAAACTCGTGTCGGTATGGGCCGACATGACATGACTTTCGGGACACCCCAGTGTCCCGAAACTCGTGTCGGTATGGGCCGACATGACTTTCGGGACACTGGGGTGTCCCGAAAGTCATGTCACCCCAGTGTCCCGACACCCCAGTGTCCCGAAACTCGTGTCGGTATGGGCCGACATGACTTTCGTGTCGGTATGGGCCGACATGACTTTCGTGTCGGTATGGGCCGACATGACTTTCGGGACACCCCAGTGTCCCGAAACTCGTGTCGGCATGGGCCGACATGAATTTCGGGACACCCCAGTGTCCCGAAACTCGTGTCGGTATGGGCCGACATGACTTTCGGGACACCCCAGTGTCCCGAAACTCGTGTCGGTATGGGCCGACATGACTTTCGTGTCGGTATGGGCCGACATGACTTTCGGGACAACCCAGTGTCCCGAAACTCGTGTCGGTATGGGCCGACATGACTTTCGGGACACCCCAGTGTCCCGAAACTCGTGTCGGTATGGGCCGACATGACTTTCGGGACACCCCGGTGTCCCGGTATGGGCCGACATGACTTTCGGGACACCCCAGTGTCCCGAAACTCGTGTCGGTATGGGCCGACATGACTTTCGGGACACCCCAGTGTCTGGGCCGACATGACTTTCGTGTCGGTATGGGCCGACATGACTTTCGGGACAACCCAGTGTCCCGAAACTCGTGTCGGTATGGGCCGACATGACTTTCGGGACACCCCAGTGTCCCGAAACTCGTGTCGGTATGGGCCGACATGACTTTCGGGACACCCCAGTGTCCCGGTATGGGCCGACATGACTTTCGGGACACCCCAGTGTCCCGAAACTCGTGTCGGTATGGGCCGACATGACTTTCGGGACACCCCAGTGTCCCGAAACTCGTGTCGGTATGGGCCGACATGACTTTCGGGACACCCCAGTGTCCCGAAACTCGTGTCGGTATGGGCCGACATGACTTTCGGGACACCCCAGTGTCCCGAAACTCGTGTCGGTATGGGCCGACATGACTTTCGGGACACCCCAGTGTCCCGAAACTCGTGTCGGTATGGGCCGACATGACTTTCGGGACACCCCAGTGTCCCGAAACTCGTGTCGGTATGGGCCGACATGACTTTCGGGACACCCCAGTGTCCCGAAACTCGTGTCGGTATGGGCCGACATGACTTTCGGAACACCCCAGTGTCCCGAAACTCGTGTCGGTATGGGCCGACATGACTTTCCGGACACCCCAGTGTCCCGAAACTCGTGTCGCTATGGGCCGACATGACTTTCGTGACACCCCAGTGTCCCGAAACTCGTGTCGGTATGGGCCGACATGACTTTCGGGACACCCCAGTGTCCCGAAACTCGTGTCGGTATGGGCCGACATGACTTTCGTGACACCCCAGTGTCCCGAAACTCGTGTCGGTATGGGCCGACATGACATTCGGGACACCCCAGTGTCCCGAAACTCGTGTCGGTATGGGCCGACATGACTTTCGGGACACCCCAGTGTCCCGAAACTCGTGTCGGTATGGGCCGACATGACTTACGGGACACCCCAGTGTCCCGAAACTCATGTCGGGACACCCCAGTGTCCCGAAACTCGTGTCGGTATGGGCCGACATGACTTTCGGGACACCCCAGTGTCGGTATGGGCCGACATGACTTTCTCGTGTGGGTATGGGCCGACATGACTTTCGGACCCCAGTGTCCCGACACCCCAGTGTCCCGAAACTCGTGTCGGTATGGGCCGACATGACTTTCGGGACACCCCAGTGTCCCGAAACTCGTGTCGGTATGGGCCGACATGACTTTCGGGACACCCCAGTGTCCCGAAACTCGTGTCGGTATGGGACGACATGACTTTCGGGAGACCCCAGTGTCCCGAAACTCGTGTCGGTATGGGCCGACATGACTTTCGGGACACCCCAGTGTCCCGAAACTCGTGTCGGTATGGGCCGACATGACTTTCGGGACACCCCAGTGTCGGTATGGGCCGACATGACTTTCTCGTGTCGGTATGGGCCGACATGACTTTCGGGACACCCCAGTGTCGGTATGGGCCGACCTGACTTTCTCGTGTCGGTATGGGCCGACATGACTTTCGGGACACCCCAGTGTCCCGAAACTCGTGTCGGTATGGGCCGACATGACTTTCGGGACACCCCAGTGTCCCGTAACTCGTGTCGGTATGGGCCGACATGACTTTCGGGACACCCCAGTGTCGGTATGGGCCGACATGACTTTCGTGTCGGTATGGGACTTTCGGGACACCCCAGTGTCCCGAAACTCGTGTCGGTATGGGCCGACATGACTTTCGGGACACAACAGTGTCCCGAAACTCGTGTCGGTATGGGCCGACATGACTTTCGGGACACCCCAGTGTCCCGAAACTCGTGTCGGTATGGGCCGACATGACTTTCGGGACACCCCAGTGTCCCGAAACTCGTGTCGGTATGGGCCGACAAGACTTTCGGGACACCCCAGTGTCCCGAAACTCGTGTCGGTATGAGCCGACATGAATATCGGGACACCCCAGTGTCCCGAAACTCGTGTCGGTATGGGCCCACATGA
Organism: Eristalis tenax; assembly: GCA_905231855.2. Taxonomy (NCBI): domain Eukaryota; kingdom Metazoa; phylum Arthropoda; class Insecta; order Diptera; family Syrphidae; genus Eristalis; species Eristalis tenax. The sequence continues at coordinate 48,354,343 of HG993128.1, read as the reverse complement.
CTTTCGGGACACCTCAGTGTCCCGAAACTCGTGTCGGTAAGGGCCGACACGAGTTTCGGGACACTGGGGTGTATGGGCCGACATGACTTTCGGGACACCCCAGTGCCCGAAACTCGTGTCGGTATGGGCCGACATGACTTTCGGGACACCCCAGTGTCCCGAAACTCGTGTCGGTATGGGCCGACATAACTTTCGGGACACCCCAGTGTCCCGTAACTCGTGTCGGTATGGGCCGACATGACTTTCGGGACACCCCAGTGTCGGTATGGGCCGACATGACTTTCGTGTCGGACACCCCAGTGTCCCGAAACTCGTGTCGGTATGGGCCGACATGACTTTCGGGACACCCCAGTGTCCCGATACTCGTGTCGGTATGGGCCGACATGACTTTCGGGACACCCCAGTGTCCCGAAACTCGTGTCGGTATGGGCCGACATAACTTTCGGGACACCCCAGTGTCCCGGTATGGGCCGACATGACTTTCGGGACACCCCAGTGTCCCGAAACTCGTGTCGGTATGGGCCGACATGACTTTCGGGACACCCCAGTGTCCCGAAACTCGTGTCGGTATGGGCCGACATGACTTTCGGGACACCCCAGTGTCCCGAAACTCGTGTCGGTATGGGCCGACCTGACTTTCGGGACACCCCAGTGTCGGGACACCCCAGTGTCCCGAAACTCGTGTCGGTATGGGCCGACATGACTTTCGGGACAACCCAGTGTCCCGAAACTCGTGTCGGTATGGGCCGACATGACTTTCGGGACACCCCAGTGTCCCGAAACTCGTGTCGGTATGGGCCGACATGACTTTCGGGACACCCCAGTGTCCCGAAACTCGTGTCGGTATGGGCCGACATGACTTTCGGGACACCCCAGTGTCCCGAAACTCGTGTCGGTATGGGCCGACATGACTTTCGGGACACCCCAGTGTCCCGAAACTCGTGTCGGTATGGGCCGACATGACTTTCGGGACACCCCAGTGTCCCGAAACTCGTGTCGGTATGGGCCGACATGACTTTCGGGACACCCCAGTGTCGGTATGGGCCGACATGACTTTCGGGACACCCCAGTGTCGGTATGGGCCGACATGACTTTCGGGACACCCCAGTGTCGGTATGGGCCGACATGACTTTCGGGACACCCCAGTGTCCCGAAACTCGTGTCGGTATGGGCCGACATGACTTTCGGGACACCCCAGTGTCCCGAAACTCGTGTCGGTATGGGCCGACATGACTTTCGGGACACCCCAGTGTCCCGACACTCGTGTCGGTATGGGCCGACATGACTTTCGGGACACCCCAGTGTCCCGAAACTCGTGTCGGTATGGGCCGACATGACTTTCGGGACACCCCAGCGTCCCGAAACTCGTGTCAGTATGGGCCGACATGACTTTCGGGACACCCCAGTGTCCCGAAACTCGTGTCGGTATGGGCCGACATGACTTTCGGGACACCCCAGTGTCCCGAAACTCGTGTCGGTATGGGCCGACATGACTTTCGGGACACCCCAGTGTCCCGAAACTCGTGTCGGTATGGGCCGACATGACTTTCGGGACACCCCAGTGTCCCGAAACTCGTGTCGGTATGGGCCGACATGACTTTCGGGACACCCCAGTGTCCCGAAACTCGTGTCGGTATGGGCCGACATGACTTTCGGGACACCCCAGTGTCCCGAAACTCGTGTCGGTATGGGCCGACATGACTTTCGGGACACCCCAGTGTCGGTATGGGCCGACATGACCTTCGGGACACCCCAGTGTCCCGAAACTCGTGTCGGTATGGGCCGACATGACTTTCGGGACACCCCAGTGTCGGTATGGGCCGACATGACTTTCTCGTGTCGGTATGGGCCGACATGACTTTCGGGACACCCCAGTGTCCCGAAACTCGTGTCGGCATGGGCCGACAAGACTTTCGGGACACCCCAGTGTCCCGAAACTCGTGTCGGTATGGGCCGACATGACTTTCGGGACACCCCAGTGTCCCGAAACTCGTGTCGGTATGGGCCGACATGACTTTCGGGACACCCCAGTGTCCCGAAACTCGTGTCGGTATGGGCCCACATGACTTTCGGGACACCCCAGTGTCCCGAAACTCGTGTCGGTATGGGCCGACATGACTTTCGGGACACCCCAGTGTCGGTATGGGCCGACATGACTTTCGTGTCGGTATGGGACTTTCGGGACACCCCAGTGTCCCGAAACTCGTGTCGGTATGGGCCGACATGACTTTCGGGACACAACAGTGTCCCGAAACTCGTGTCGGTATGGGCCGACATGACTTTCGGGACACCCCAGTGTCCCGAAACTCGTGTCGGTATGGGCCGACATGACTTTCGGGACACCCCAGTGTCCCGTAACTCGTGTCGGTATGGGCCGACATGACTTTCGGGACACCCCAGTGTCCCGAAACTCGTGTCGGCATGGGCCGACAAGACTTTCGGGACACCCCAGTGTCCCGAAACTCGTGTCGGTATGGGCCGACATGACTTTCGGGACACCCCAGTGTCCCGAAACTCGTGTCGGTATGGGCCCACATGACTTTCGGGACACCTCAGTGTCCCGACACTCGTGTCGGTATGGGCCGACATGACTTTCGGGACACCCCAGTGTCCCGAAACTCGTGTCGGTATGGGCCGACATGACTTTCGGGACACCCCAGCGTCCCGAAACTCGTGTCAGTATGGGCCGACATGACTTTCGGGACACCCCAGTGTCCCGAAACTCGTGTCGGTATGGGCCGACATGACTTTCGGGACACCCCAGTGTCCCGAAACTCGTGTCGGTATGGGCCGACATGACTTTCGGGACACCCCAGTGTCCCGAAACTCGTGTCGGTATGGGCCGACATGACTTTCGGGACACCCCAGTGTCCCGAAACTCGTGTCGGTATGGGCCGACATGACTTTCGGGACACCCCAGTGTCGGTATGGGCCGACATGACCTTCGGGACACCCCAGTGTCCCGAAACTCGTGTCGGTATGGGCCGACATGACTTTCGGGACACCCCAGTGTCCCGAAACTCGTGTCGGTATGGGCCGACATGACTTTCGGGACACCCCAGTGTCGGTATGGGCCGACATGACTTTCTCGTGTCGGTATGGGCCGACATGACTTTCGGGACACCCCAGTGTCGGTATGGGCCGACATGACTTTCTCGTGTCGGTATGGGCCGACATGACTTTCGGGACACCCCAGTGTCCCGAAACTCGTGTCGGTATGGGCCGACATGACTTTCGGGACACCCCAGTGTCCCGTAACTCGTGTCGGTATGGGCCGACATGACTTTCGGGACACCCCAGTGTCGGTATGGGCCGACATGACTTTCGGGACACCCCAGTGTCCCGAAACTCGTGTCGGTATGGGCCGACATGACTTTCGTGTCGGTATGGGACTTTCGGGACACCCCAGTGTTCCGAAACTCGTGTCGGTATGGGCCGACATGACTTTCGGGACACAACAGTGTCCCGAAACTCGTGTCGGTATGGGCCGACATGACTTTCGGGACACCCCAGTGTCCCGAAACTCGTGTCGGTATGGGCCGACATGACTTTCGGGACACCCCAGTGTCCCGTAACTCGTGTCGGTATGGGCCGACATGACTTTCGGGACACCCCAGTGTCGGTATGGGCCGACATGACTTTCGGGACACCCCAGTGTCCCGAAACTCGTGTCGGTATGGGCCGACATGACTTTCGTGTCGGTATGGGACTTTCGGGACACCCCAGTGTCCCGAAACTCGTGTCGGTATGGGCCGACATGACTTTCGGGACACAACAGTGTCCCGAAACTCGTGTCGGTATGGGCCGACATGACTTTCGGGACACCCCAGTGTCCCGAAACTCGTGTCGGTATAGGCCGACATGACTTTCGTGTCGGTATGGGACTTTCGGGACACCCCAGTGTCCCGAAACTCGTGTCGGTATGGGCCGACATGACTTTCGGGACACCCCAGTGTCGGTATGGGCCGACATGACTTTCGGGACACCCCAGTGTCCCGAAACTCGTGTCGGTATGGGCCGACATGACTTTCGGGACACCCCAGTGTCGGTATGGGCCGACATGACTTTCGGGACACCCCAGTGTCCCGAAACTCGTGTCGGTATGGGCCGACATGACTTTCGTGTCGGTATGGGACTTTCGGGACACCCCAGTGTCCCGAAACTCGTGTCGGTATGGGCCGACATGACTTTCGGGACACCCCAGTGTCGGTATGGGCCGACATGACTTTCGGGACACCCCAGTGTCCCGAAACTCGTGTCGGTATGGGCCGACATGACTTTCGGGACACCCCAGTGTCGGTATGGGCCGACATGACTTTCGGGACACCCCAGTGTCGGTATGGGCCGACATGACTTTCTCGTGTCGGTATGGGCCGACATGACTTTCGGGACACCCCAGTGTCCCGAAACTCGTGTCGGTATGGGCCGACATGACTTTCGGGACACCCCAGTGTCGGTATGGGCCGACATGACTTTCGGGACACCCCAGTGTCCCGAACCTCGTGTCGGTATGGGCCGACATGACTTTCGTGTCGGTATGGGACTTTCGGGACACCCCAGTGTCCCGAAACTCGTGTCGGTATGGGCCGACATGACTTTCGGGACACAACAGTGTCCCGAAACTCGTGTCGGTATGGGCCGACATGACTTTCGGGACACCCCAGTGTCCCGAAACTCGTGTCGGTATGGGCCGACATGACTTTCGGGACACCCCAGTGTCCCGTAACTCGTGTCGGTATGGGCCGACATGACTTTCGGGACACCCCAGTGTCCCGAAACTCGTGTCGGCATGGGCCGACAAGACTTTCGGGACACCCCAGTGTCCCGAAACTCGTGTCGGTATGGGCCGACATGACTTTCGGGACACCCCAGTGTCCCGAAACTCGTGTCGGTATGGGCCCACATGACTTTCGGGACACCTCAGTGTCCCGACACTCGTGTCGGTATGGGCCGACATGACTTTCGGGACACCCCAGTGTCCCGAAACTCGTGTCGGTATGGGCCGACATGACTTTCGGGACACCCCAGCGTCCCGAAACTCGTGTCAGTATGGGCCGACATGACTTTCGGGACACCCCAGTGTCCCGAAACTCGTGTCGGTATGGGCCGACATGACTTTCGGGACACCCCAGTGTCCCGAAACTCGTGTCGGTATGGGCCGACATGACTTTCGGGACACCCCAGTGTCGGTATGGGCCGACATGACCTTCGGGACACCCCAGTGTCCCAAAACTCGTGTCGGTATGGGCCGACATGACTTTCGGGACACCCCAGTGTCGGTATGGGCCGACATGACTTTCTCGTGTCGGTATGGGCCGACATGACTTTCGGGACACCCCAGTGTCGGTATGGGCCGACATGACTTTCTCGTGTCGGTATGGGCCGACATGACTTTCGGGACACCCCAGTGTCCCGAAACTCGTGTCGGTATGGGCCGACATGACTTTCGGGACACCCCAGTGTCCCGTAACTCGTGTCGGTATGGGCCGACATGACTTTCGGGACACCCCAGTGTCGGTATGGGCCGACATGACTTTCTCGTGTCGGTATGGGCCGACATGACTTTCGGGACACCCCAGTGTCGGTATGGGCCGACATGACTTTCTCGTGTCGGTATGGGCCGACATGACTTTCGGGACACCCCAGTGTCCCATGACTTTCGGGACACCCCAGTGTCCCGAAACTCGTGTCGGTATGGGCCGACATGACTTTCGGGACACCCCAGTGTCCCGAAACTCGTGTCGGTATGGGCCGACATGACTTTCGTGTCGGTATGGGACTTTCGGGACACCCCAGTGTCCCGAAACTCGTGTCGGTATGGGCCGACATGACTTTCGGGACACCCCAGTGTCGGTATGGGCCGACATGACTTTCGGGACACCCCAGTGTCGGTATGGGCCGACATGACTTTCGGGACACCCCAGTGTCGGTATGGGCCGACATGACTTTCGGGACACCCCAGTGTCGGTATGGGCCGACATGACTTTCGGGACACCCCAGTGTCCCGAAACTCGTGTCGGTATGGGCCGACATGACTTTCTCGTGTCGGTATGGGCCGACATGACTTTCGGGACACAACAGTGTCCCGAAACTCGTGTCGGTATGGGCCGACATGACTTTCGGGACACCCCAGTGTCCCGAAACTCGTGTCGGTATGGGCCGACATGACTTTCGGGACACCCCAGTGTCGGTATGGGCCGACATGACTTTCGGGACACCCCAGTGTCCCGAAACTCGTGTCGGTATGGGCCGACATGACTTTCGTGTCGGTATGGGACTTTCGGGACACCCCAGTGTCCCGAAACTCGTGTCGGTATGGGCCGACATGACTTTCGGGACACAACAGTGTCCCGAAACTCGTGTCGGTATGGGCCGACATGACTTTCGGGACACCCCAGTGTCCCGAAACTCGTGTCGGTATGGGCCGACATGACTTTCGGGACACCCGAGTTTCGGGACACTGAGGTGTCCCGAAAGTCATGTCGGCCCATACCGACACGAGTTTCGGGACACTGGGGTGTCCCGAAAGTCATGTCGGCCCATACTGACACGAGTTTCGGGACGCTGGGGTGTCCCGAAAGTCATGTCGGCCCATACCGACACGAGTTTCGGGACACTGGGGTGTCCCGAAAGTCATGTCGGCCCATACCGACACGAGTTTCGGGACACCCCAGTGTCCCGAAACTCGTGTCGGTATGGGCCGACATGACTTTCGGGACACCCCAGTGTCCCGAAACTCGTGTCGGTATGGGCCGACATGACTTTCGGGACACCCCAGTGTCGGTATGGGCCGACATGACCTTCGGGACACCCCAGTGTCCCGAAACTCGTGTCGGTATGGGCCGACATGACTTTCGGGACACCCCAGTGTCCCGAAACTCGTGTCGGTATGGGCCGACATGACTTTCGGGACACCCCAGTGTCGGTATGGGCCGACATGACTTTCTCGTGTCGGTATGGGCCGACATGACTTTCGGGACACCCCAGTGTCGGTATGGGCCGACATGACTTTCTCGTGTCGGTATGGGCCGACATGACTTTCGGGACACCCCAGTGTCCCGAAACTCGTGTCGGTATGGGCCGACATGACTTTCGGGACACCCCAGTGTCCCGTAACTCGTGTCGGTATGGGCCGACATGACTTTCGGGACACCCCAGTGTCGGTATGGGCCGACATGACTTTCGGGACACCCCAGTGTCCCGAAACTCGTGTCGGTATGGGCCGACATGACTTTCGTGGCGGTATGGGACTTTCGGGACACCCCAGTGTCCCGAAACTCGTGTCGGTATGGGCCGACATGACTTTCGGGACACAACAGTGTCCCGAAACTCGTGTCGGTATGGGCCGACATGACTTTCGGGACACCCCAGTGTCCCGAAACTCGTGTCGGTATGGGCCGACATGACTTTCGGGACACCCCAGTGTCCCGAAACTCGTGTCGGCATGGGCCGACAAGACTTTCGGGACACCCCAGTGTCCCGAAACTCGTGTCGGTATGGGCCGACATGACTTTCGGGACACCCCAGTGTCGGTATGGGCCGACATGACTTTCGGGACACCCCAGTGTCCCGAAACTCGTGTCGGTATGGGCCGACAAGACTTTCGGGACACCCCAGTGTCCCGAAACTCGTGTCGGTATGGGCCGACATGACTTTCGGGACACCCCAGTGTCCCGAAACTCGTGTCGGTATGGGCCCACATGACTTTCGGGACACCTCAGTGTCCCGACACTCGTGTCGGTATGGGCCGACATGACTTTCGGGACACCCCAGTGTCCCGAAACTCGTGTCGGTATGGGCCGACATGACTTTCGGGACACCCCAGCGTCCCGAAACTCGTGTCAGTATGGGCCGACATGACTTTCGGGACACCCCAGTGTCCCGAAACTCGTGTCGGTATGGGCCGACAAACTCGTGTCGGTATGGGCACCCCAGTGTCCCGAAACTCGTGTCGGTATGGGCCGACATGACTTTCGGGACACCCCAGTGTCCCGTAACTCGTGTCGGTATGGGCCGACATGACTTTCGGGACACCCCAGTGTCCCGAAACTCGTGTCGGCATGGGCCGACAAGACTTTCGGGACACCCCAGTGTCCCGAAACTCGTGTCGGTATGGGCCGACATGACTTTCGGGACACCCCAGTGTCCCGAAACTCGTGTCGGTCAGTGTCACCTCAGTGTCCCGACACTCGTGTCGGTATGGGCCGACATGACTTTCGGGACACCCCAGTGTCCCGAAACTCGTGTCGGTATGGGCCGACATGACTTTCGGGACACAACAGTGTCCCGAAACTCGTGTCGGTATGGGCCGACATGACTTTCGGGACACCCCAGTGTCCCGAAACTCGTGTCGGTATGGGCCGACATGACTTTCGGGACACCCCAGTGTCCCGTAACTCGTGTCGGTATGGGCCGACATGACTTTCGGGACACCCCAGTGTCCCGAAACTCGTGTCGGCATGGGCCGACAAGACTTTCGGGACACCCCAGTGTCCCGAAACTCGTGTCGGTATGGGCCGACATGACTTTCGGGACACCCCAGTGTCCCGAAACTCGTGTCGGTATGGGCCCACATGACTTTCGGGACACCTCAGTGTCCCGACACTCGTGTCGGTATGGGCCGACATGACTTTCGGGACACCCCAGTGTCCCGAAACTCGTGTCGGTATGGGCCGACATGACTTTCGGGACACCCCAGCGTCCCGAAACTCGTGTCAGTATGGGCCGACATGACTTTCGGGACACCCCAGTGTCCCGAAACTCGTGTCGGTATGGGCCGACATGACTTTCGGGACACCCCAGTGTCGGTATGGGCCGACATGACTTTCGGGACACCCCAGTGTCCCGAAACTCGTGTCGGTATGGGCCGACATGACTTTCGTGTCGGTATGGGACTTTCGGGACACCCCAGTGTTCCGAAACTCGTGTCGGTATGGGCCGACATGACTTTCGGGACACAACAGTGTCCCGAAACTCGTGTCGGTATGGGCCGACATGACTTTCGGGACACCCCAGTGTCCCGAAACTCGTGTCGGTATGGGCCGACATGACTTTCGGGACACCCCAGTGTCCCGTAACTCGTGTCGGTATGGGCCGACATGACTTTCGGGACACCCCAGTGTCGGTATGGGCCGACATGACTTTCGGGACACCCCAGTGTCCCGAAACTCGTGTCGGTATGGGCCGACATGACTTTCGTGTCGGTATGGGACTTTCGGGACACCCCAGTGTCCCGAAACTCGTGTCGGTATGGGCCGACATGACTTTCGGGACACAACAGTGTCCCGAAACTCGTGTCGGTATGGGCCGACATGACTTTCGGGACACCCCAGTGTCCCGAAACTCGTGTCGGTATGGGCCGACATGACTTTCGGGACACCCCAGTGTCCCGAAACTCGTGTCGGTATGGGCCGACATGACTTTCGTGTCGGTATGGGACTTTCGGGACACCCCAGTGTCCCGAAACTCGTGTCGGTATGGGCCGACATGACTTTCGGGACACAACAGTGTCCCGAAACTCGTGTCGGTATGGGCCGACATGACTTTCGGGACACCCCAGTGTCCCGAAACTCGTGTCGGTATGGGCCGACATGACTTTCGGGACACCCCAGTGTCCCGTAACTCGTGTCGGTATGGGCCGACATGACTTTCGGGACACCCCAGTGTCCCGAAACTCGTGTCAGCATGGGCCGACAAGACTTTCGGGACACCCCAGTGTCCCGAAACTCGTGTCGGTATGGGCCGACATGACTTTCGGGACACCCCAGTGTCCCGAAACTCGTGTCGGTATGGGCCCACATGACTTTCGGGACACCTCAGTGTCCCGACACTCGTGTCGGTATGGGCCGACATGACTTTCGGGACACCCCAGTGTCGGTATGGGCCGACATGACTTTCGGGACACCCCAGTGTCCCGAAACTCGTGTCGGTATGGGCCGACATGACTTTCGGGACACCCCAGTGTCCCGAAACTCGTGTCGGTATGGGCCGACATGACTTTCGGGACACCCCAGTGTCCCGTAACTCGTGTCGGTATGGGCCGACATGACTTCCGGGACACCCCAGTGTCCCGAAACTCGTGTCGGCATGGGCCGACAAGACTTTCGGGACACCCCAGTGTCCCGAAACTCGTGTCGGTATGGGCCGACATGACTTTCGGGACACCCCAGTGTCCCGAAACTCGTGTCGGTATGGGCCCACATGACTTTCGGGACACCTCAGTGTCCCGACACTCGTGTCGGTATGGGCCGACATGACTTTCGGGACACCCCAGTGTCCCGAAACTCGTGTCGGTATGGGCCGACATGACTTTCGGGACACCCCAGCGTCCCGAAACTCGTGTCAGTATGGGCCGACATGACTTTCGGGACACCCCAGTGTCCCGAAACTCGTGTCGGTATGGGCCGACATGACTTTCGGGACACCCCAGTGTCCCGAAACTCGTGTCGGTATGGGCCGACATGACTTTCGGGACACCCCAGTGTCCCGAAACTCGTGTCGGTATGGGCCGACATGACTTTCGGGACACCCCAGTGTCCCGAAACTCGTGTCGGTATGGGCCGACATGACTTTCGGGACACCCCAGTGTCGGTATGGGCCGACATGACCTTCGGGACACCCCAGTGTCCCGAAACTCGTGTCGGTATGGGCCGACATGACTTTCGGGACACCCCAGTGTCGGTATGGGCCGACATGACTTTCTCGTGTCGGTATGGGCCGACATGACTTTCGGGACACCCCAGTGTCGGTATGGGCCGACATGACTTTCTCGTGTCGGTATGGGCCGACATGACTTTCGGGACACCCCAGTGTCCCGAAACTCGTGTCGGTATGGGCCGACATGACTTTCGGGACACCCCAGTGTCCCGTAACTCGTGTCGGTATGGGCCGACATGACTTTCGGGACACCCCAGTGTCGGTATGGGCCGACATGACTTTCGGGACACCCCAGTGTCCCGAAACTCGTGTCGGTATGGGCCGACATGACTTTCGTGTCGGTATGGGACTTTCGGGACACCCCAGTGTTCCGAAACTCGTGTCGGTATGGGCCGACATGACTTTCGGGACACAACAGTGTCCCGAAACTCGTGTCGGTATGGGCCGACATGACTTTCGGGACACCCCAGTGTCCCGAAACTCGTGTCGGTATGGGCCGACATGACTTTCGGGACACCCCAGTGTCCCGTAACTCGTGTCGGTATGGGCCGACATGACTTTCGGGACACCCCAGTGTCGGTATGGGCCGACATGACTTTCGTGTCGGTATGGGACTTTCGGGACACCCCAGTGTCCCGAAACTCGTGTCGGTATGGGCCGACATGACTTTCGGGACACCCCAGTGTCCCGTAACTCGTGTCGGTATGGGCCGACATGACTTTCGGGACACCCTAGTGTCCCGAAACTCGTGTCGGTATGGGCCCACATGACTTTCGGGACACCTCAGTGTCCCGAAACTCGTGTCGGTAAGGGCCGACACGAGTTTCGGGACACTGGGGTGTATGGGCCGACATGACTTTCGGGACACCCCAGTGCCCGAAACTCGTGTCGGTATGGGCCGACATGACTTTCGGGACACCCCAGTGTCCCGAAACTCGTGTCGGTATGGGCCGACATAACTTTCGGGACACCCCAGTGTCCCGTAACTCGTGTCGGTATGGGCCGACATGACTTTCGGGACACCCCAGTGTCGGTATGGGCCGACATGACTTTCGTGTCGGTATGGGCCGACATGACTTTCGGGACACCCCAGTGTCCCGAAACTCGTGTCGGTATGGGCCGACATGACTTTCGGGACACCTCAGTGTCCCGAAACTCGTGTCGGTATGGGCCGACATGACTTTCGGGACACCCCAGTGTCCCGAAACTCGTGTCGGTATGGGCCGACATGACTTTCGGGACACCCCAGTGTCCCGATACTCGTGTCGGTATGGGCCGACATGACTTTCGGGACACCCCAGTGTCCCGAAACTCGTGTCGGTATGGGCCGACATGACTTTCGGGACACCCCAGTGTCCCGGTATGGGCCGACATGACTTTCGGGACACCCCAGTGTCCCGAAACTCGTGTCGGTATGGGCCGACATGACTTTCGGGACATCCCAGTGTCGGTATGGGCCGACATGACTTTCGGGACACCCCAGTGTCGGTATGGGCCGACATGACTTTCGGGACACCCCAGTGTCCCCGAAACTCGTGTCGGTATGGGCCGACATGACTTTCGGGACACCCCAGTGTCCCGAAACTCGTTTCGGTATGGGCCGACATGACTTTCGGGACACCCCAGTGTCGGTATGGGCCGACATGACTTTCGGGACACCCCAGTGTCGGTATGGGCCGACATGACTTTCGGGACACCCCAGTGTCCCGAAACTCGTGTCGGTATGGGCCGACATGACTTTCGGGACACCCCAGTGTCCCGAAACTCGTGTCGGTATGGGCCGACATGACTTTCGGGACACTGGGGTGTATGGGCCGACATGACTTTCGGGACACCCCAGTGCCCGAAACTCGTGTCGGTATGGGCCGACATGACTTTCGGGACACCCCAGTGTCCCGAAACTCGTGTCGGTATGGGCCGACATAACTTTCGGGACACCCCAGTGTCCCGTAACTCGTGTCGGTATGGGCCGACATGACTTTCGGGACACCCCAGTGTCGGTATGGGCCGACATGACTTTCGTGTCGGTATGGGCCGACATGACTTTCGGGACACCCCAGTGTCCCGAAACTCGTGTCGGTATGGGCCGACATGACTTTCGGGACACCTCAGTGTCCCGAAACTCGTGTCGGTATGGGCCGACATGACTTTCGGGACACCCCAGTGTCCCGAAACTCGTGTCGGTATGGGCCGACATGACTTTCGGGACACCCCAGTGTCCCGATACTCGTGTCGGTATGGGCCGACATGACTTTCGGGACACCCCAGTGTCCCGAAACTCGTGTCGGTATGGGCCGACATGACTTTCGGGACACCCCAGTGTCCCGGTATGGGCCGACATGACTTTCGGGACACCCCAGTGTCCCGAAACTCGTGTCGGTATGGGCCGACATGACTTTCGGGACACCCCAGTGTCCCGAAACTCGTGTCGGTATGGGCCGACATGACTTTCGGGACACCCCAGTGTCCCGAAACTCGTGTCGGTATGGGCCGACATGACTTTCGGGACACCCCAGTGTCCCGAAACTCGTGTCGGTATGGGCCGACATGACTTTCGGGACACCCCAGTGTCCCGAAACTCGTGTCGGTGTGGGCCGACATGACTTTCGGGACACCCCAGTGTCCCGAAACTCGTGTCGGTATGGGCCGACCTGACTTTCGGGACACCCCAGTGTCGGGACACCCCAGTGTCCCGAAACTCGTGTCGGTATGGGCCGACATGACTTTCGGGACAACCCAGTGTCCCGAAACTCGTGTCGGTATGGGCCGACATGACTTTCGGGACACCCCAGTGTCCCGAAACTCGTGTCGGTATGGGCCGACATGACTTTCGGGACACCCCAGTGTCCCGAAACTCGTGTCGGTATGGGCCGACATGACTTTCGGGACACCCCAGTGTCCCGAAACTCGTGTCGGTATGGGCCGACATGACTTTCGGGACACCCCAGTGTCCCGAAACTCGTGTCGGTATGGGCCGACATGACTTTCGGGACACCCCAGTGTCGGTATGGGCCGACATGACTTTCGGGACACCCCAGTGTCGGTATGGGCCGACATGACTTTCGGGACACCCCAGTGTCCCGAAACTCGTGTCGGTATGGGCCGACATGACTTTCGGGACACCCCAGTGTCCCGAAACTCGTGTCGGTATGGGCCGACATGACTTTCGGGACACCCCAGTGTCGGTATGGGCCGACATGACTTTCGGGACACCCCAGTGTCGGTATGGGCCGACATGACTTTCGGGACACCCCAGTGTCCCGAAACTCGTGTCGGTATGGGCCGACATGACTTTCGGGACACCCCAGTGTCCCGAAACTCGTGTCGGTATGGGCCGACATGACTTTCGGGACACCCCAGTGTCCCGAAACTCGTGTCGGTATGGGCCGACATGACTTTCGGGACACCCCAGTGTCCCGAAACTCGTGTCGGTATGGGCCGACATGACTTTCGGGACACCCCAGCGTCCCGAAACTCGTGTCAGTATGGGCCGACATGACTTTCGGGACACCCCAGTGTCCCGAAACTCGTGTCGGTATGGGCCGACATGACTTTCGGGACACCCCAGTGTCCCGAAACTCGTGTCGGTATGGGCCGACATGACTTTCGGGACACCCCAGTGTCCCGAAACTCGTGTCGGTATGGGCCGACATGACTTTCGGGACACCCCAGTGTCCCGAAACTCGTGTCGGTATGGGCCGACATGACTTTCGGGACACCCCAGTGTCCCGAAACTCGTGTCGGTATGGGCCGACATGACTTTCGGGACACCCCAGTGTCCCGAAACTCGTGTCGGTATGGGCCGACATGACTTTCGGGACACCCCAGTGTCCCGAAACTCGTGTCGGTATGGGCCGACATGACTTTCGGGACACCCCAGTGTCCCGAAACTCGTGTCGGTATGGGCCGACATGACTTTCGGGACACCCCAGTGTCGGTATGGGCCGACATGACCTTCGGGACACCCCAGTGTCCCGAAACTCGTGTCGGTATGGGCCGACATGACTTTCGGGACACCCCAGTGTCCCGAAACTCGTGTCGGTATGGGCCGACATGACTTTCGGGACACCCCAGTGTCCCGAAACTCGTGTCGGTATGGGCCGACATGACTTTCGGGACACCCCAGCGTCCCGAAACTCGTGTCAGTATGGGCCGACATGACTTTCGGGACACCCCAGTGTCCCGAAACTCGTGTCGGTATGGGCCGACATGACTTTCGGGACACCCCAGTGTCCCGAAACTCGTGTCGGTATGGGCCGACATGACTTTCGGGACACCCCAGTGTCCCGAAACTCGTGTCGGTATGGGCCGACATGACTTTCGGGACACCCCAGTGTCCCGAAACTCGTGTCGGTATGGGCCGACATGACTTTCGGGACACCCCAGTGTCCCGAAACTCGTGTCGGTATGGGCCGACATGACTTTCGCGACACCCCAGTGTCCCGAAACTCGTGTCGGTATGGGCCGACATGACTTTCGGGACACCCCAGTGTCCCGATACTCGTGTCGGTATGGGCCGACATGACTTTCGGGACACCCCAGTGTCCCGGTATGGGCCGACATGACTTTCGGGACACCCCAGTGTCCCGAAACTCGTGTCGGTATGGGCCGACATGACCTTCGGGACACCCCAGTGTCCCGAAACTCGTGTCGGTATGGGCCGACATGACCTTCGGGACACCCCAGTGTCCCGAAACTCGTGTCGGTATGGGCCGACATGACTTTCGGGACACCCCAGTGTCCCGAAACTCGTGTCGGTATGGGCCGACATGACTTTCGGGACACCCCAGTGTCCCGAAACTCGTGTCGGTATGGGCCGACATGACTTTCGGGACACCCCAGTGTCCCGAAACTCGTGTCGGTATGGGCCGACATGACTTTCGGGACACCCCAGTGTCCCGAAACTCGTGTCGGTATGGGCCGACATGACTTTCGGGACACCCCAGTGTCCCGAAACTCGTGTCGGTATGGGCCGACATGACTTTCGGGACACCCCAGTGTCCCGAAACTCGTGTCGGTATGGGCCGACATGACTTTCGGGACACCCCAGTGTCCCGAAACTCGTGTCGGTATGGGCCGACATGACTTTCGGGACACCCCAGTGTCCCGAAACTCGTGTCGGTATGGGCCGACATGACTTTCGGGACACCCCAGTGTCCCGAAACTCGTGTCGGTATGGGCCGACATGACTTTCGGGACACCCCAGTGTCCCGAAACTCGTGTCGGTATGGGCCGACATGACTTTCGGGACACCCCAGTGTCCCGAAACTCGTGTCGGTATGGGCCGACATGACTTTCGGGACACCCCAGTGTCCCGAAACTCGTGTCGGTATGGGCCGACATGACTTTCGGGACACCCCAGTGTCCCGAAACTCGTGTCGGTATGGGCCGACATGACTTTCGGGACACCCCAGTGTCCCGAAACTCGTGTCGGTATGGGCCGACATGACTTTCGGGACACCCCAGTGTCCCGAAACTCGTGTCGGTATGGGCCGACATGACTTTCGGGACACCCCAGTGTCCCGAAACTCGTGTCGGTATGGGCCGACATGACTTTCGGGACACCCCAGTGTCCCGAAACTCGTGTCGGTACGGGCCGACATGACTTTCGGGACACCCCAGTGTCCCGAAACTCGTGTCGGTATGGGCCGACATGACTTTCGGGACACCCCAGTGTCCCGAAACTCGTGTCGGTATGGGCCGACATGACTTTCGGGACACCCCAGTGTCCCGAAACTCGTGTCGGTATGGGCCGACATGACTTTCGGGACACCCCAGTGTCCCGAAACTCGTGTCGGTATGGGCCGACATGACTTTCGGGACACCCCAGTGTCCCGAAACTCGTGTCGGTATGGGCCGACATGACTTTCGGGACACCCCAGTGTCCCGAAACTCGTGTCGGTATGGGCCGACATGACTTTCGGGACACCCCAGTGTCCCGAAACTCGTGTCGGTATGGGCCGACATGACTTTCGGGACACCCCAGTGCCCCGAAACTCCAGTGTCCCGAAACTCGTGTCGGTATGGGCCGACATGACTTTCGGGACACCCCAGTGTCCCGAAACTCGTGTCGGTATGGGCCGACATGACTCGTGTCGGTATGGGCCGACATGACTTTCGGGACACCCCAGTGTCCCAAAACTCGTGTCGGTATGGACACCCCAGTGTCCCGAAACTCGTGTCGGTATGGGCCGACATGACTTTCGGGACACCCCAGTGTCCCGAAACTCGTGTCGGTATGGGCCGACATGACTTTCGGGACACCCCAGTGTCCCGAAACTCGTGTCGGTATGGGCCGACATGACTTTCGGGACACCCCAGTGTCCCGAAACTCGTGTCGGTATGGGCCGACATGACTTTCGGGACACCCCAGTGTCCCGAAACTCGTGTCGGTATGGGCCGACATGACTTTCGGGACACCCCAGTGTCCCGAAACTCGTGTCGGTATGGGCCGACATGACTTTCGGGACACCCCAGTGTCCCGAAACTCGTGTCGGTATGGGCCGACATGACTTTCGGGACACCCCAGTGTCCCGAAACTCGTGTCGGTATGGGCCGACATGACTTTCGGGACACCCCAGTGTCCCGAAACTCGTGTCGGTATGGGCCGACATGACTTTCGGGACACCCCAGTGTCCCGAAACTCGTGTCGGTATGGGCCGACATGACTTTCGGGACACCCCAGTGTCCCGAAACTCGTGTCGGTATGGGCCGACATGACTTTCGGGACACCCCAGTGTCCCGAAACTCGTGTCGGTATGGGCCGACATGACTTTCGGGACACCCCAGTGTCCCGAAACTCGTGTCGGTATGGGCCGACATGACTTTCGGGACACCCCAGTGTCCCGAAACTCGTGTCGGTATGGGCCGACATGACTTTCGGGACACCCCAGTGTCCCGAAACTCGTGTCGGTATGGGCCGACATGACTTTCGGGACACCCCAGTGTCCCGAAACTCGTGTCGGTATGGGCCGACATGACTTTCGGGACACCCCAGTGTCCCGAAACTCGTGTCGGTATGGGCCGACATGACTTTCGGGACACCCCAGTGTCCCGAAACTCGTGTCGGTATGGGCCGACATGACTTTCGGGACACCCCAGTGTCCCGAAACTCGTGTCGGTATGGGCCGACATGACTTTCGGGACACCCCAGTGTCCCGAAACTCGTGTCGGTATGGGCCGACATGACTTTCGGGACACCCCAGTGTCCCGAAACTCGTGTCGGTATGGGCCGACATGACTTTCGGGACACCCCAGTGTCCCGAAACTCTTGTCGGTATGGGCCGACATGACTTTCGGGACACCCCAGTGTCCCGAAACTCGTGTCGGTATGAGCCGACATGACTTTCGGGACACCCCAGTGTCCCGAAACTCGTGTCGGTATGGGCCGACATGACTTTCGGGACACCCCAGTGTCCCGAAACTCGTGTCGGTATGGGCCGACATGACTTTCGGGACACCCCAGTGTCCCGAAACTCGTGTCGGTATGGGCCGACATGACTTTCGGGACACCCCAGTGTCCCGAAACTCGTGTCGGTATGGGCCGACATGACTTTCGGGACACCCCAGTGTCGGTATGGGCCGACATGACTTTCGGGACACCCCAGTGTCCCGAAACTCGTGTCGGTATGGGCCGACATGACTTTCGGGACACCCCAGTGTCCCGAAACTCGTGTCGGTATGGGCCGACATGACTTTCGGGACACCCCAGTGTCCCGAAACTCGTGTCGGTATGGGCCGACATGACTTTCGGGACACCCCAGTGTCCCGAAACTCGTGTCGGTATGGGCCGACATGACTTTCGGGACACCCCAGTGTCCCGAAACTCGTGTCGGTATGGGCCGACATGACTTTCGGGACACCCCAGTGTCCCGAAACTCGTGTCGGTATGGGCCGACATGACTCGGCCGAGTCAGTCAGAGGTTGAACTGCCTAAATGCCTCACATCGACGATGCCAGGTATGCAAAAGTACGTGTCCCGAAACTCGTGTCGGTATGGGCCGACATGACTCGGCCGAGTCAGTCAGAGGTTGAACTGCCTAAATGCCTCACATCGACGATGCCAGGTATGCAAAAGTACGTGAAAATTTCGATGTCCTGAAATGCAGCCCAGCGGATCAGAATCGGTTAATACACACACGAAAACATCACCACAGGTGTATTCAAGTCATAGATTGGTCTATTAGGACCATTATGGCAGTCAGAGGTTGAACTGCCTAAAGGCCTCACATCGACGATGCCAGGTATGAAAAAGTACGTGAAAATTTCGATGTCTCGAAATGCAGCCCAGCGTATCAGAATCGGTTAATACACACACGAAAACATCACCACAGGTGTATACAAGTCATAGATTGGTCTATTAGGGCCATTACGGCAGTCAGAGGTTGAACTGCCTAAAGGCCTCACATCGACGATGCCAGGTATGCAAAAGTACGTGAAAATTTCGATGTCTCGAAATGCAGCCCAGCGTATCAGAATCGGTTAATAAACACACGAAAACATCACCACAGGTGTATACAAGTCATAGATTGGTCTACTAGGGCCATTATGGCAGTCAGAGGTTGAACTGCCTAAAGGCCTCACATCGACGATGCCAGGTATGCAAAAGTACGTGAAAATATCGATGTCCCGAAATGCAGCCCAGCGTATCAGAATCGGTTAATACACACACGAAAACATCACCACAGGTGTATACAAGTCATAGATTGGTCTATTAGGGCCATTATGGCAGTCAGAGGTTGAACTGCCTAAAGGCCTCACATCGACGATGCCAGGTATGCAAAAGTACGTGAAAATTTCGATGTCCCGAAATGCAGCCCAGCGTATCAGAATCGGTTAAAACACACACGAAAACATCACCACAGGTGTATACAAGTCATAGATTGGTCTATTAGGGCCATTATGGCAGTCAGAGGTTGAACTGCCTAAAGGCCTCACATCGACGATGCAAGGTATGCAAAAGTACGTGAAAATTTCGATGTCTCGAAATGCAGCCCAGCGTATCAGAATCGGTTAATACACACACGAAAGCATCACCACAGGTGTATACAAGTCATAGATTGGTCTATTAGGGCCATTATGGCAGTCAGAGGTTGAACTGCCTAAAGGCCTCACATCGACGATGCCAGGTATGCAAAAGTACGTGAAAATTTCGATGTCTCGAAATGCAGCCCAGCGTATCAGAATCGGTTAATACACACACGAAAACATCACCACAGGTGTATACAAGTCATAGATTGGTCTACTAGGGCCATTATGGCAGTCAGAGGTTGAACTGCCTAAAGGCCTCACATCGACGATGCCAGGTATGCAAAAGTACTTGAAAATATCGATGTCCCGAAATGCAGCCCAGCGTATCAGAATCGGTTAATACACACACGAAAACATCACCACAGGTGTATACAAGTCATAGATTGGTCTATTAGGGCCATTATGGCAGTCAGAGGTTGAACTGCCTAAAGGCCTCACATCGACGATGCCAGGTATGCAAAAGTACGTGAAAATTTCGATGTCCCGAAATGCAGCCCAGCGTATCAGAATCGGTTAAAACACACACGAAAACATCACCACAGGTGTATACAAGTCATAGATTGGTCTATTAGGGCCATTATGGCAGTCAGAGGTTGAACTGCCTAAAGGCCTCACATCGACGATGCCAGGAATGCAAAAGTATGTGAAAATTTCGATGTCTCGAAATGCAGCCCAGCGTATCAGAATCGGTTAATACACACACGAAAGCATCACCACAGGTGTATACAAGTCATAGATTGGTCTATTAGGGCCATTATGGCAGTCAGAGGTTGAACTGCCTAAAGGCCTCACATCGACGATGCCAGGTATGCAAAAGTACGTGAAAATTTCGATGTCTCGAAATGCAGCCCAGCGTATCAGAATCGGTTAATACACACACGAAAACATCACCACAGGTGTATACAAGTCATAGATTGGTCTATTAGGGCCATTATGGCAGTCAGAGGTTGAACTGCCTAAATGCCTCACATCGACGATGCCAGGTATGCAAAAGTACGTGAAAATTTCGATGTCTCGAAATGCAGCCCAGCGGATCAGAATCGGTTAATACACACACGAAAACATCACCACAGGTGTATACAAGTCATAGATTGGTCTATTAGGGCCATTATGGCAGTCAGAGGTTGAACTGCCTAAAGGCCTCACATCGACGATGCCAGGTATGCAAAAGTACGTGAAAATTTCGATGTCTCGAAATGCAGCCCAGCGTATCAGAATCGGTTAATAAACACACGAAAACATCACCACAGGTGTATACAAGTCATAGATTGGTCTACTAGGGCCATTATGGCAGTCAGAGGTTGAACTGCCTAAAGGCCTCACATCGACGATGCCAGGTATGCAAAAGTACGTGAAAATATCGATGTCCCGAAATGCAGCCCAGCGTATCAGAATCGGTTAATACACACACGAAAACATCACCACAGGTGTATACAAGTCATAGATTGGTCTATTAGGGCCATTATGGCAGTCAGAGGTTGAACCGCCTAAAGGCCTCACATCGACGATGCCAGGTATGCAAAAGTACGTGAAAATTTCGATGTCTCGAAATGCAGCCCAGCGTATCAGAATCGGTTAATACACACACGAAAACATTACCACAGGTGTATACAAGTCATAGATTGGTCTATTAGGGCCATTATGGCAGTCAGAGGTTGAACTGCCTAAAGGCCTCACATCGACGATGCCAGGTATGCAAAAGTACGTGGAAATTTCGATGTCTCGAAATGCAGCCCAGCGTATCAGAATCGGTTAATACACACACGAAAACATCACCACAGGTGTATACAAGTCATAGATTGGTCTATTAGGGCCATTATGGCAGTCAGAGGTTGAACTGCCTAAAGGCAGTGAAAATTTCGATGTCCCGAAATGCACATCGACGATGCCAGGTATGCAAAAGTACGTGAAAATTTCGATGTCTCGAAATGCAGCCCAGCGTATCAGAATCGGTTAATACAGACACGAAAACATCACCACTGGTGTATACAAGTCATAGATTGGTCTATTAGGGCCATTATGGCAGCCAGAGGTTGAACTGCCTAAAGGCCTCACATCGACGATGCCAGGTATGCAAAAGTACGTGAAAATTTCGATGTCTCGAAATGCAGCCCAGCGGATCAGAATCGGTTAATACACACACGAGAACATCACCACAGGTGTATACAAGTCATAGATTGGTCTATTAGGGCCATTATGGCAGCCAGAGGTTGAACTGCCTAAAGGCCTCACATCGACGATGCCAGGTATGCAAAAGTACGTGAAAATTTCGATGTCTCGAAATGCAGCCCAGCGGATCAGAATCGGTTAATACGCACACGACAACATCACCACACGTGAAAATTTCGATGTCCTGAAATGCAGCCCAGCGGATCAGAATCGGTTAATACACACACGAGAACATCACCACAGGTGTATACAAGTCATAGATTGGTCTATTAGGGCCATTATGGCAGCCAGAGGTTGAACTGCCTAAAGGCCTCACATCGACGATGCCAGGTATGCAAAAGTACGTGAAAATTTCGATGTCTCGAAATGCAGCCCAGCGGATCAGAATCGGTTAATACGCACACGACAACATCACCACACGTGAAAATTTCGATGTCTCGAAATGCAGCCCAGCGGATCAGAATCGGTTAATACACACACGAAAACATCACCACAGGTGTATACAAGTCATAGATTGGTCTATTAGGGCCATTATGGCAGCCAGAGGTTGAACTGCCTAAAGGCCTCACATCGACGATGCCAGGTATGCAAAAGTACGTGAAAATTTCGATGTCTCGAAATGCGGCCCAGCATATCAGAATCGGTTAATACACACACGAAAACATCACCACAGGTGTATACAAGTCATAGATTGGTCTATTAAGGCCATTATGGCAGTCAGAGGTTGAACTGCCTAAAGGCCTCACATCGACGATGCCAGGTATGCAAAAGTACGTGAAAATTTCGATGTCTCGAAATGCAGCCCAGTGGATCAGAATCGGTTAATACACACACGAAAGCATCACCACAGGTGTATACAAGTCATAGATTGGTCTATTAGGGCCATTATGGCAGTCAGAGGTTGAACTGCCTAAAGGCCTCACATCGACGATGCCAGGTATGCAAAAGTACGTGAAAATTTCGATGTCTCGAAATGCAGCCCAGCGTATCAGAATCGGTTAATACACACACGAAAACATCACCACAGGTGTATACAAGTCATAGATTGGTCTATTAGGGCCATTATGGCAGTCAGAGGTTGAACTGCCTAAATGCCTCACATCGACGATGCCAGGTATGCAAAAGTACGTGAAAATTTCGATGTCTCGAAATGCAGCCCAACGGATCAGAATCGGTTAATACACACACGAAAACATCACCACAGGTGTATACAAGTCATAGATTGGTCTATTAGGGCCATTATGGCAGTCAGAGGTTGAACTGCCTAAAGGCCTCACATCGACGATGCCAGGTATGCAAAAGTACGTGAAAATTTCGATGTCTCGAAATGCAGCCCAGCGTATCAGAATCGGTTAATACACACACGAAAACATCACCACAGGTGTATACAAGTCATAGATTGGTCTATTAGGGCCATTATGGCAGTCAGAGGTTGAACTGCCTAAATGCCTCACATCGACGATGCCAGGTATGCAAAAGTACGTGAAAATTTCGATGTCTCGAAATGCAGCCCAGCGGATCAGAATCGGTTAATACACACACGAAAACATCACCACAGGTGTATACAAGTCATAGATTGGTCTATTAGGGCCATTATGGCAGTCAGAGGTTGAACTGCCTAAAGGCAGTGAAAATTTCGATGTCCCGAAATGCACATCGACGATGCCAGGTATGCAAAAGTACGTGAAAATTTCGATGTCTCGAAATGCAGCCCAGCGTATCAGAATCGGTTAATACAGACACGAAAACATCACCACTGGTGTATACAAGTCATAGATTGGTCTATTAGGGCCATTATGGCAGCCAGAGGTTGAACTGCCTAAAGGCCTCACATCGACGATGCCAGGTATGCAAAAGTACGTGAAAATTTCGATGTCTCGAAATGCAGCCCAGCGGATCAGAATCGGTTAATACACACACGAGAACATCACCACAGGTGTATACAAGTCATAGATTGGTCTATTAGGGCCATTATGGCAGTCAGAGGTTGAACTGCCTAAATGCCTCACATCGACGATGCCAGGTATGCAAAAGTACGTGAAAATTTCGATGTCTCGAAATGCAGCCCAGCGTATCAGAATCGGTTAATACACACACGAAAACATCACCACAGGTGTATACAAGTCATAGATTGGTCTATTAGGGCCATTATGGCAGCCAGAGGTTGAACTGCCTAAAGGCCTCACATCGACGATGCCAGGTATGCAAAAGTACGTGAAAATTTCGATGTCTCGAAATGCAGCCCAGCGGATCAGAATCGGTTAATACGCACACGACAACATCACCACACGTGAAAATTTCGATGTCCTGAAATGCAGCCCAGCGGATCAGAATCGGTTAATACACACACGAGAACATCACCACAGGTGTATACAAGTCATAGATTGGTCTATTAGGGCCATTATGGCAGCCAGAGGTTGAACTGCCTAAAGGCCTCACATCGACGATGCCAGGTATGCAAAAGTACGTGAAAATTTCGATGTCTCGAAATGCAGCCCAGCGGATCAGAATCGGTTAATACACACACGAAAACATCACCACAGGTGTGTACAAGTCATAGATTGGTATATTAGGGCCATTATGGCAGTCAGAGGTTGAACTGCCTAAAGGCCTCACATCGACGATGCCAGGTATGCAAAAGTACGTGAAAATTTCGATGTCTCGAAATGCAGCCCAGCGGATCAGAATCGGTTAATACGCACACGACAACATCACCACACGTGAAAATTTCGATGTCCTGAAATGCAGCCCAGCGGATCAGAATCGGTTAATACACACACGAGAACATCACCACAGGTGTATACAAGTCATAGATTGGTCTATTAGGGCCATTATGGCAGCCAGAGGTTGAACTGCCTAAAGGCCTCACATCGACGATGCCAGGTATGCAAAAGTACGTGAAAATTTCGATGTCCTGAAATGCAGCCCAGCGGATCAGAATCGGTTAATACACACACGAGAACATCACCAAAGGTGTATACAAGTCATAGATTGGTCTATTAGGGCCATTATGGCAGCCAGAGGTTGAACTGCCTAAAGGCCTCACATCGACGATGCCAGGTATGCAAAAGTACGTGAAAATTTCGATGTCTCGAAATGCGGCCCAGCATATCAGAATCGGTTAATACACACACGAAAACATCACCACAGGTGTATACAAGTCATAGATTGGTCTATTAAGGCCATTATGGCAGTCAGAGGTTGAACTGCCTAAAGGCCTCACATCGACGATGCCAGGTATGCAAAAGTACGTGAAAATTTCGATGTCTCGAAATGCAGCCCAGTGGATCAGAATCGGTTAATACACACACGAAAGCATCACCACAGGTGTATACAAGTCATAGATTGGTCTATTAGGGCCATTATGGCAGTCAGAGGTTGAACTGCCTAAAGGCCTCACATCGACGATGCCAGGTATGCAAAAGTACGTGAAAATTTCGATGTCTCGAAATGCAGCCCAGCGGATCAGAATCGGTTAATACACACACGAAAACATCACCACAGGTGTATACAAGTCATAGATTGGTCTATTAGGGCCATTATGGCAGTCAGAGGTTGAACTGCCTAAATGCCTCACATCGACGATGCCAGGTATGCAAAAGTACGTGAAAATTTCGATGTCTCGAAATGCAGCCCAGCGGATCAGAATCGGTTAATACACACACGAAAACATCACCACAGGTGTATACAAGTCATAGATTGGTCTATTAGGGCCATTATGGCAGTCAGAGGTTGAACTGCCTAAAGGCCTCACATCGACGATGCCAGGTATGCAAAAGTACGTGAAAATTTCGATGTCTCGAAATGCAGCCCAGCGTATCAGAATCGGTTAATAAACACACGAAAACATCACCACAGGTGTATACAAGTCATAGATTGGTCTACTAGGGCCATTATGGCAGTCAGAGGTTGAACTGCCTAAAGGCCTCACATCGACGATGCCAGGTATGCAAAAGTACTTGAAAATATCGATGTCCCGAAATGCAGCCCAGCGTATCAGAATCGGTTAATACACACACGAAAACATCACCACAGGTGTATACAAGTCATAGATTGGTCTATTAGGGCCATTATGGCAGTCAGAGGTTGAACTGCCTAAAGGCCTCACATCGACGATGCCAGGTATGCAAAAGTACGTGAAAATTTCGATGTCCCGAAATGCAGCCCAGCGTATCAGAATCGGTTAAAACACACACGAAAACATCACCACAGGTGTATACAAGTCATAGATTGGTCTATTAGGGCCATTATGGCAGTCAGAGGTTGAACTGCCTAAAGGCCTCACATCGACGATGCCAGGAATGCAAAAGTATGTGAAAATTTCGATGTCTCGAAATGCAGCCCAGCGGATCAGAATCGGTTAATACACACACGAAAGCATCACCACAGGTGTATACAAGTCATAGATTGGTCTATTAGGGCCATTATGGCAGTCAGAGGTTGAACTGCCTAAAGGCCTCACATCGACGATGCCAGGTATGCAAAAGTACGTGAAAATTTCGATGTCTCGAAATGCAGCCCAGCGTATCAGAATCGGTTAATACACACACGAAAACATCACCACAGGTGTATACAAGTCATAGATTGGTCTATTAGGGCCATTATGGCAGTCAGAGGTTGAACTGCCTAAATGCCTCACATCGACGATGCCAGGTATGCAAAAGTACGTGAAAATTTCGATGTCTCGAAATGCAGCCCAGCGGATCAGAATCGGTTAATACACACACGAAAACATCACCACAGGTGTATACAAGTCATAGATTGGTCTATTAGGGCCATTATGGCAGTCAGAGGTTGAACTGCCTAAAGGCCTCACATCGACGATGCCAGGTATGCAAAAGTACGTGAAAATGTCGATGTCTCGAAATGCAGCCCAGCGTATCAGAATCGGTTAATAAACACACGAAAACATCACCACAGGTGTATACAAGTCATAGATTGGTCTACTAGGGCCATTATGGCAGTCAGAGGTTGAACTGCCTAAAGGCCTCACATCGACGATGCCAGGTATGCAAAAGTACGTGAAAATATCGATGTCCCGAAATGCAGCCCAGCGTATCAGAATCGGTTAATACACACACGAAAACATCACCACAGGTGTATACAAGTCATAGATTGGTCTATTAGGGCCATTATGGCAGTCAGAGGTTGAACCGCCTAAAGGCCTCACATCGACGATGCCAGGTATGCAAAAGTACGTGAAAATTTCGATGTCTCGAAATGCAGCCCAGCGTATCAGAATCGGTTAATACACACACGAAAACATTACCACAGGTGTATACAAGTCATAGATTGGTCTATTAGGGCCATTATGGCAGTCAGAGGTTGAACTGCCTAAAGGCCTCACATCGACGATGCCAGGTATGCAAAAGTACGTGGAAATTTCGATGTCTCGAAATGCAGCCCAGCGTATCAGAATCGGTTAATACACACACGAAAACATCACCACAGGTGTATACAAGTCATAGATTGGTCTATTAGGGCCATTATGGCAGTCAGAGGTTGAACTGCCTAAAGGCAGTGTAAATTTCGATGTCCCGAAATGCACATCGACGATGCCAGGTATGCAAAAGTACGTGAAAATTTCGATGTCTCGAAATGCAGCCCAGCGTATCAGAATCGGTTAATACAGACACGAAAACATCACCACTGGTGTATACAAGTCATAGATTGGTCTATTAGGGCCATTATGGCAGCCAGAGGTTGAACTGCCTAAAGGCCTCACATCGACGATGCCAGGTATGCAAAAGTACGTGAAAATTTCGATGTCTCGAAATGCAGCCCAGCGTATCAGAATCGGTTAATACACACACGAAAACATCACCACAGGTGTATACAAGTCATAGATTGGTCTATTAGGGCCATTATGGCAGTCAGAGGTTGAACTGCCTAAATGCCTCACATCGACGATGCCAGGTATGCAAAAGTACGTGAAAATTTCGATGTCTCGAAATGCAGCCCAGCGTATCAGAATCGGTTAATACACACACGAAAACATCACCACAGGTGTATACAAGTCATAGATTGGTCTATTAGGGCCATTATGGCAGCCAGAGGTTGAACTGCCTAAAGGCCTCACATCGACGATGCCAGGTATGCAAAAGTACGTGAAAATTTCGATGTCTCGAAATGCAGCCCAGCGGATCAGAATCGGTTAATACGCACACGACAACATCACCACACGTGAAAATTTCGATGTCCTGAAATGCAGCCCAGCGGATCAGAATCGGTTAATACACACACGAGAACATCACCACAGGTGTATACAAGTCATAGATTGGTCTATTAGGGCCATTATGGCAGCCAGAGGTTGAACTGCCTAAAGGCCTCACATCGACGATGCCAGGTATGCAAAAGTACGTGAAAATTTCGATGTCTCGAAATGCAGCCCAGCGGATCAGAATCGGTTAATACGCACACGACAACATCACCACACGTGAAAATTTCGATGTCCTGAAATGCAGCCCAGCGGATCAGAATCGGTTAATACACACACGAGAACATCACCACAGGTGTATACAAGTCATAGATTGGTCTATTAGGGCCATTATGGCAGCCAGAGGTTGAACTGCCTAAAGGCCTCACATCGACGATGCCAGGTATGCAAAAGTACGTGAAAATTTCGATGTCTCGAAATGCAGCCCAGCGGATCAGAATCGGTTAATACACACACGAAAACATCACCACAGGTGTGTACAAGTCATAGATTGGTATATTAGGGCCATTATGGCAGTCAGAGGTTGAACTGCCTAAAGGCCTCACATCGACGATGCCAGGTATGCAAAAGTACGTGAAAATTTCGATGTCTCGAAATGCAGCCCAGCGGATCAGAATCGGTTAATACGCACACGACAACATCACCACACGTGAAAATTTCGATGTCCTGAAATGCAGCCCAGCGGATCAGAATCGGTTAATACACACACGAGAACATCACCACAGGTGTATACAAGTCATAGATTGGTATATTAGGGCCATTATGGCAGCCAGAGGTTGAACTGCCTAAAGGCCTCACATCGACGATGCCAGGTATGCAAAAGTACGTGAAAATTTCGATGTCCTGAAATGCAGCCCAGCGGATCAGAATCGGTTAATACACACACGAGAACATCACCAAAGGTGTATACAAGTCATAGATTGGTCTATTAGGGCCATTATGGCAGCCAGAGGTTGAACTGCCTAAAGGCCTCACATCGACGATGCCAGGTATGCAAAAGTACGTGAAAATTTCGATGTCTCGAAATGCGGCCCAGCATATCAGAATCGGTTAATACACACACGAAAACATCACCACAGGTGTATACAAGTCATAGATTGGTCTATTAAGGCCATTATGGCAGTCAGAGGTTGAACTGCCTAAAGGCCTCACATCGACGATGCCAGGTATGCAAAAGTACGTGAAAATTTCGATGTCTCGAAATGCAGCCCAGTGGATCAGAATCGGTTAATACACACACGACAACATCACCACAGGTGTATACAAGTCATAGATTGGTCTATTAGGGCCATTATGGCAGTCAGAGATTGAACTGCCTAAAGGCCTCACATCGACGATGCCAGGTATGCAAAAGTACGTGAAAATTTCGATGTCCTGAAATGCAGCCCAGCGGATCAGAATCGGTTAATACACACACGACAACATCACCACAGGTGTATACAAGTCATAGATTGGTCTATTAGGGCCATTATGGCAGTCAGAGGTTGAACTGCCTAAAGGCCTCACATCGACGATGCCAGGTATGCAAAAGTACGTGAAAATTTCGATGTCTCGAAATGCGGCCCAGCATATCAGAATCGGTTAATACACACACGAAAACATCACCACAGGTGTGTACAAGTCATAGATTGGTATATTAGGGCCATTATGGCAGTCAGAGGTTGAACTGCCTAAAGGCCTCACATCGACGATGCCAGGTATGCAAAAGTACGTGAAAATTTCGATGTCTCGAAATGCAGCCCAGTGGATCAGAATCGGTTAATACACACACGACAACATCACCACAGGTGTATACAAGTCACAGATTGGTCTATTAGGGCCATTATGGCAGTCAGAGGTTGAACTGCCTAAAGGCCTCAAATCGACGATGCCAGGTATGCAAAAGTACGTGAAAATTTCGATGTCTCGAAATGCAGCCCAGCGGATCAGAATCGGTTAATACGCACACGACAACATCACCACACGTGAAAATTTCGATGTCCTGAAATGCAGCCCAGCGGATCAGAATCGGTTAATACACACACGAGAACATCACCACAGGTGTATACAAGTCATAGATTGGTCTATTAGGGCCATTATGGCAGCCAGAGGTTGAACTGCCTAAAGGCCTCACATCGACGATGCCAGGTATGCAAAAGTACGTGAAAATTTCGATGTCCTGAAATGCAGCCCAGCGGATCAGAATCGGTTAATACACACACGAGAACATCACCAAAGGTGTATACAAGTCATAGATTGGTCTATTAGGGCCATTATGGCAGCCAGAGGTTGAACTGCCTAAAGGCCTCACATCGACGATGCCAGGTATGCAAAAGTACGTGAAAATTTCGATGTCTCGAAATGCGGCCCAGCATATCAGAATCGGTTAATACACACACGAAAACATCACCACAGGTGTATACAAGTCATAGATTGGTCTATTAAGGCCATTATGGCAGTCAGAGGTTGAACTGCCTAAAGGCCTCACATCGACGATGCCAGGTATGCAAAAGTACGTGAAAATTTCGATGTCTCGAAATGCAGCCCAGTGGATCAGAATCGGTTAATACACACACGAAAGCATCACCACAGGTGTATACAAGTCATAGATTGGTCTATTAGGGCCATTATGGCAGTCAGAGGTTGAACTGCCTAAAGGCCTCACATCGACGATGCCAGGTATGCAAAAGTACGTGAAAATTTCGATGTCTCGAAATGCAGCCCAGCGTATCAGAATCGGTTAATACACACACGAAAACATCACCACAGGTGTATACAAGTCATAGATTGGTCTATTAGGGCCATTATGGCAGTCAGAGGTTGAACTGCCTAAATGCCTCACATCGACGATGCCAGGTATGCAAAAGTACGTGAAAATTTCGATGTCTCGAAATGCAGCCCAACGGATCAGAATCGGTTAATACACACACGAAAACATCACCACAGGTGTATACAAGTCATAGATTGGTCTATTAGGGCCATTATGGCAGTCAGAGGTTGAACTGCCTAAAGGCCTCACATCGACGATGCCAGGTATGCAAAAGTACGTGAAAATTTCGATGTCTCGAAATGCAGCCCAGCGTATCAGAATCGGTTAATACACACACGAAAACATCACCACAGGTGTATACAAGTCATAGATTGGTCTATTAGGGCCATTATGGCAGTCAGAGGTTGAACTGCCTAAATGCCTCACATCGACGATGCCAGGTATGCAAAAGTACGTGAAAATTTCGATGTCTCGAAATGCAGCCCAGCGGATCAGAATCGGTTAATACACACACGAAAACATCACCACAGGTGTATACAAGTCATAGATTGGTCTATTAGGGCCATTATGGCAGTCAGAGGTTGAACTGCCTAAAGGCAGTGAAAATTTCGATGTCCCGAAATGCACATCGACGATGCCAGGTATGCAAAAGTACGTGAAAATTTCGATGTCTCGAAATGCAGCCCAGCGTATCAGAATCGGTTAATACAGACACGAAAACATCACCACTGGTGTATACAAGTCATAGATTGGTCTATTAGGGCCATTATGGCAGCCAGAGGTTGAACTGCCTAAAGGCCTCACATCGACGATGCCAGGTATGCAAAAGTACGTGAAAATTTCGATGTCTCGAAATGCAGCCCAGCGGATCAGAATCGGTTAATACACACACGAGAACATCACCACAGGTGTATACAAGTCATAGATTGGTCTATTAGGGCCATTATGGCAGTCAGAGGTTGAACTGCCTAAATGCCTCACATCGACGATGCCAGGTATGCAAAAGTACGTGAAAATTTCGATGTCTCGAAATGCAGCCCAGCGTATCAGAATCGGTTAATACACACACGAAAACATCACCACAGGTGTATACAAGTCATAGATTGGTCTATTAGGGCCATTATGGCAGCCAGAGGTTGAACTGCCTAAAGGCCTCACATCGACGATGCCAGGTATGCAAAAGTACGTGAAAATTTCGATGTCTCGAAATGCAGCCCAGCGGATCAGAATCGGTTAATACGCACACGACAACATCACCACACGTGAAAATTTCGATGTCCTGAAATGCAGCCCAGCGGATCAGAATCGGTTAATACACACACGAGAACATCACCACAGGTGTATACAAGTCATAGATTGGTCTATTAGGGCCATTATGGCAGCCAGAGGTTGAACTGCCTAAAGGCCTCACATCGACGATGCCAGGTATGCAAAAGTACGTGAAAATTTCGATGTCTCGAAATGCAGCCCAGCGGATCAGAATCGGTTAATACACACACGAAAACATCACCACAGGTGTGTACAAGTCATAGATTGGTATATTAGGGCCATTATGGCAGTCAGAGGTTGAACTGCCTAAAGGCCTCACATCGACGATGCCAGGTATGCAAAAGTACGTGAAAATTTCGATGTCTCGAAATGCAGCCCAGCGGATCAGAATCGGTTAATACGCACACGACAACATCACCACACGTGAAAATTTCGATGTCCTGAAATGCAGCCCAGCGGATCAGAATCGGTTAATACACACACGAGAACATCACCACAGGTGTATACAAGTCATAGATTGGTCTATTAGGGCCATTATGGCAGCCAGAGGTTGAACTGCCTAAAGGCCTCACATCGACGATGCCAGGTATGCAAAAGTACGTGAAAATTTCGATGTCCTGAAATGCAGCCCAGCGGATCAGAATCGGTTAATACACACACGAGAACATCACCAAAGGTGTATACAAGTCATAGATTGGTCTATTAGGGCCATTATGGCAGTCAGAGGTTGAACTGCCTAAAGGCCTCACATCGACGATGCCAGGTATGCAAAAGTACGTGAAAATTTCGATGTCTCGAAATGCGGCCCAGCATATCAGAATCGGTTAATACACACACGAAAACATCACCACAGGTGTATACAAGTCATAGATTGGTCTATTAAGGCCATTATGGCAGTCAGAGGTTGAACTGCCTAAAGGCCTCACATCGACGATGCCAGGTATGCAAAAGTACGTGAAAATTTCGATGTCTCGAAATGCAGCCCAGTGGATCAGAATCGGTTAATACACACACGAAAGCATCACCACAGGTGTATACAAGTCATAGATTGGTCTATTAGGGCCATTATGGCAGTCAGAGGTTGAACTGCCTAAAGGCCTCACATCGACGATGCCAGGTATGCAAAAGTACGTGAAAATTTCGATGTCTCGAAATGCAGCCCAGCGTATCAGAATCGGTTAATACACACACGAAAACATCACCACAGGTGTATACAAGTCATAGATTGGTCTATTAGGGCCATTATGGCAGTCAGAGGTTGAACTGCCTAAATGCCTCACATCGACGATGCCAGGTATGCAAAAGTACGTGAAAATTTCGATGTCTCGAAATGCAGCCCAGCGGATCAGAATCGGTTAATACACACACGAAAACATCACCACAGGTGTATACAAGTCATAGATTGGTCTATTAGGGCCATTATGGCAGTCAGAGGTTGAACTGCCTAAAGGCCTCACATCGACGATGCCAGGTATGCAAAAGTACGTGAAAATTTCGATGTCTCGAAATGCAGCCCAGCGTATCAGAATCGGTTAATAAACACACGAAAACATCACCACAGGTGTATACAAGTCATAGATTGGTCTACTAGGGCCATTATGGCAGTCAGAGGTTGAACTGCCTAAAGGCCTCACATCGACGATGCCAGGTATGCAAAAGTACTTGAAAATATCGATGTCCCGAAATGCAGCCCAGCGTATCAGAATCGGTTAATACACACACGAAAACATCACCACAGGTGTATACAAGTCATAGATTGGTCTATTAGGGCCATTATGGCAGTCAGAGGTTGAACTGCCTAAAGGCCTCACATCGACGATGCCAGGAATGCAAAAGTATGTGAAAATTTCGATGTCTCGAAATGCAGCCCAGCGGATCAGAATCGGTTAATACACACACGAAAGCATCACCACAGGTGTATACAAGTCATAGATTGGTCTATTAGGGCCATTATGGCAGTCAGAGGTTGAACTGCCTAAAGGCCTCACATCGACGATGCCAGGTATGCAAAAGTACGTGAAAATTTCGATGTCTCGAAATGCAGCCCAGCGTATCAGAATCGGTTAATACACACACGAAAACATCACCACAGGTGTATACAAGTCATAGATTGGTCTATTAGGGCCATTATGGCAGTCAGAGGTTGAACTGCCTAAATGCCTCACATCGACGATGCCAGGTATGCAAAAGTACGTGAAAATTTCGATGTCTCGAAATGCAGCCCAGCGGATCAGAATCGGTTAATACACACACGAAAACATCACCACAGGTGTATACAAGTCATAGATTGGTCTATTAGGGCCATTATGGCAGTCAGAGGTTGAACTGCCTAAAGGCCTCACATCGACGATGCCAGGTATGCAAAAGTACGTGAAAATGTCGATGTCTCGAAATGCAGCCCAGCGTATCAGAATCGGTTAATAAACACACGAAAACATCACCACAGGTGTATACAAGTCATAGATTGGTCTACTAGGGCCATTATGGCAGTCAGAGGTTGAACTGCCTAAAGGCCTCACATCGACGATGCCAGGTATGCAAAAGTACGTGAAAATATCGATGTCCCGAAATGCAGCCCAGCGTATCAGAATCGGTTAATACACACACGAAAACATCACCACAGGTGTATACAAGTCATAGATTGGTCTATTAGGGCCATTATGGCAGTCAGAGGTTGAACCGCCTAAAGGCCTCACATCGACGATGCCAGGTATGCAAAAGTACGTGAAAATTTCGATGTGATACGTGAAAATATCGATGTCCCGAAATGCAGCCCAGCGTATCAGAATCGGTTAATACACACACGAAAACATCACCACAGGTGTATACAAGTCATAGATTGGTCTATTAGGGCCATTATGGCAGTCAGAGGTTGAACTGCCTAAAGGCAGTGTAAATTTCGATGTCCCGAAATGCACATCGACGATGCCAGGTATGCAAAAGTACGTGAAAATTTCGATGTCTCGAAATGCAGCCCAGCGTATCAGAATCGGTTAATACAGACACGAAAACATCACCACTGGTGTATACAAGTCATAGATTGGTCTATTAGGGCCATTATGGCAGCCAGAGGTTGAACTGCCTAAAGGCCTCACATCGACGATGCCAGGTATGCAAAAGTACGTGAAAATTTCGATGTCTCGAAATGCAGCCCAGCGGATCAGAATCGGTTAATACACACACGAGAACATCACCACAGGTGTATACAAGTCATAGATTGGTCTATTAGGGCCATTATGGCAGTCAGAGGTTGAACTGCCTAAATGCCTCACATCGACGATGCCAGGTATGCAAAAGTACGTGAAAATTTCGATGTCTCGAAATGCAGCCCAGCGTATCAGAATCGGTTAATACACACACGAAAACATCACCACAGGTGTATACAAGTCATAGATTGGTCTATTAGGGCCATTATGGCAGCCAGAGGTTGAACTGCCTAAAGGCCTCACATCGACGATGCCAGGTATGCAAAAGTACGTGAAAATTTCGATGTCTCGAAATGCAGCCCAGCGGATCAGAATCGGTTAATACGCACACGACAACATCACCACACGTGAAAATTTCGATGTCCTGAAATGCAGCCCAGCGGATCAGAATCGGTTAATACACACACGAGAACATCACCACAGGTGTATACAAGTCATAGATTGGTCTATTAGGGCCATTATGGCAGCCAGAGGTTGAACTGCCTAAAGGCCTCACATCGACGATGCCAGGTATGCAAAAGTACGTGAAAATTTCGATGTCTCGAAATGCAGCCCAGCGGATCAGAATCGGTTAATACGCACACGACAACATCACCACACGTGAAAATTTCGATGTCCTGAAATGCAGCCCAGCGGATCAGAATCGGTTAATACACACACGAGAACATCACCACAGGTGTATACAAGTCATAGATTGGTCTATTAGGGCCATTATGGCAGCCAGAGGTTGAACTGCCTAAAGGCCTCACATCGACGATGCCAGGTATGCAAAAGTACGTGAAAATTTCGATGTCTCGAAATGCAGCCCAGCGGATCAGAATCGGTTAATACACACACGAAAACATCACCACAGGTGTATACAAGTCATAGATTGGTCTATTAGGGCCATTATGGCAGTCAGAGGTTGAACTGCCTAAAGGCCTCACATCGACGATGCCAGGTATGCAAAAGTACGTGAAAATTTCGATGTCTCGAAATGCAGCCCAGCGGATCAGAATCGGTTAATACGCACACGACAACATCACCACACGTGAAAATTTCGATGTCCTGAAATGCAGCCCAGCGGATCAGAATCGGTTAATACACACACGAGAACATCACCACAGGTGTATACAAGTCATAGATTGGTCTATTAGGGCCATTATGGCAGCCAGAGGTTGAACTGCCTAAAGGCCTCACATCGACGATGCCAGGTATGCAAAAGTACGTGAAAATTTCGATGTCCTGAAATGCAGCCCAGCGGATCAGAATCGGTTAATACACACACGAGAACATCACCAAAGGTGTATACAAGTCATAGATTGGTCTATTAGGGCCATTATGGCAGCCAGAGGTTGAACTGCCTAAAGGCCTCACATCGACGATGCCAGGTATGCAAAAGTACGTGAAAATTTCGATGTCTCGAAATGCGGCCCAGCATATCAGAATCGGTTAATACACACACGAAAACATCACCACAGGTGTATACAAGTCATAGATTGGTCTATTAAGGCCATTATGGCAGTCAGAGGTTGAACTGCCTAAAGGCCTCACATCGACGATGCCAGGTATGCAAAAGTACGTGAAAATTTCGATGTCTCGAAATGCAGCCCAGTGGATCAGAATCGGTTAATACACACACGACAACATCACCACAGGTGTATACAAGTCATAGATTGGTCTATTAGGGCCATTATGGCAGTCAGAGATTGAACTGCCTAAAGGCCTCACATCGACGATGCCAGGTATGCAAAAGTACGTGAAAATTTCGATGTCCTGAAATGCAGCCCAGCGGATCAGAATCGGTTAATACACACACGACAACATCACCACAGGTGTATACAAGTCATAGATTGGTCTATTAGGGCCATTATGGCAGTCAGAGGTTGAACTGCCTAAAGGCCTCACATCGACGATGCCAGGTATGCAAAAGTACGTGAAAATTTCGATGTCTCGAAATGCGGCCCAGCATATCAGAATCGGTTAATACACACACGAAAACATCACCACAGGTGTGTACAAGTCATAGATTGGTATATTAGGGCCATTATGGCAGTCAGAGGTTGAACTGCCTAAAGGCCTCACATCGACGATGCCAGGTATGCAAAAGTACGTGAAAATTTCGATGTCTCGAAATGCAGCCCAGTGGATCAGAATCGGTTAATACACACACGACAACATCACCACAGGTGTATACAAGTCACAGATTGGTCTATTAGGGCCATTATGGCAGTCAGAGGTTGAACTGCCTAAAGGCCTCAAATCGACGATGCCAGGTATGCAAAAGTACGTGAAAATATCGATGTCCCGAAATGCAGCCCAGCGTATCAGAATCGGTTAATACACACACGAAAACATCACCACAGGTGTATACAAGTCATAGATTGGTCTATTAGGGCCATTATGGCAGTCAGAGGTTGAACTGCCTAAAGGCCTCACATCGACGATGCCAGGTATGCAAAAGTACGTGAAAATATCGATGTCCCGAAATGCAGCCCAGCGTATCAGAATCGGTTAATACACACACGAAAACATCACCACAGGTGTATACAAGTCATAGATTGGTCTATTAGGGCCATTATGGCAGTCAGAGGTTGAACTGCCTAAAGGCCTCACATCGACGATGCCAGGTATGCAAAAGTACGTGAAAATTTCGATGTCCCGAAATGCAGCCCAGCGTATCAGAATCGGTTAAAACACACACGAAAACATCACCACAGGTGTATACAAGTCATAGATTGGTCTATTAGGGCCATTACGGCAGTCAGAGGTTGAACTGCCTAAAGGCCTCACATCGACGATGCCAGGTATGCAAAAGTACGTGAAAATTTCGATGTCTCGAAATGCAGCCCAGCGTATCAGAATCGGTTAATAAACACACGAAAACATCACCACAGGTGTATACAAGTCATAGATTGGTCTACTAGGGCCATTATGGCAGTCAGAGGTTGAACTGCCTAAAGGCCTCACATCGACGATGCCAGGTATGCAAAAGTACGTGAAAATATCGATGTCCCGAAATGCAGCCCAGCGTATCAGAATCGGTTAATACACACACGAAAACATCACCACAGGTGTATACAAGTCATAGATTGGTCTACTAGGGCCATTATGGCAGTCAGAGGTTGAACTGCCTAAAGGCCTCACATCGACGATGCCAGGTATGCAAAAGTACGTGAAAATATCGATGTCCCGAATTGCAGCCCAGCGTATCAGAATCGGTTAATACACACACGAAAACATCACCACAGGTGTATACAAGTCATAGATTGGTCTATTAGGGCCATTATGGCAGTCAGAGGTTGAACTGCCTAAAGGCCTCACATCGACGATGCCAGGTATGCAAAAGTACGTGAAAATTTCGATGTCCCGAAATGCAGCCCAGCGTATCAGAATCGGTTAATACACACACGACAACATCACCACAGGTGTATACAAGTCACAGATTGGTCTATTAGGGCCATTATGGCAGTCAGAGGTTGAACTGCCTAAAGGCCTCAAATCGACGATGCCAGGTATGCAAAAGTGCGTGAAAATGTCGATGTTTTGAAATGCAGCTCAGCGGATCAGAATCGGTTAATACACACACGAAAACATCACCACAGGTGTATACAAACCATAGATTGGTATATTAGGGCCATTATGGCAGTCAGAGGTTGAACTGCCTAAAGGCTACTGTTTGCATTGACGGCAGCGACATGAGCCTAGCTAGGCGTCATCTATCTGCTTATCTTCGGGCCAAAGAGTCTTTGACATAGAACCTGTGGTAAAATTCAAAAGAGGACGTCCAAGTTTGTGAATTTGAGCTCACTTGTAGAGATAAACCCCAACCGAAACTGGAGACAAACTTCTGTGTGGATGTAGTCCTGTAGGCAAGAATACGTCGAATGCACTTGATCGGCCACATCGAGCGCTTGGAGGCCAATGCTCCAGCGAAGAGAGTCTTCAAAACCGATGCTCCTTATTCAGGGAGGTGAAGAAGACCGAACGATCGCCGATTGGACATTTTCACTTGGATGACTTGAATTTTCAAATAACATGATCTTCAGTTGGCGAATGAATATCTACTGTCGATTACCATTGAGTTAAAAAAAAGTCACTGTCGGTGTCGTCGAAAATCAGGAAAGCGCAACCGTCACCGTCCAATCCTCAATGCTCTTGGTAGATGACAACGAAAGCACAACCACCACGTTCACGATACGCCCCATTTTTGTTTTGTTGCAAGGAGCATTTCTTTGACGATTGTTTCCCTCGCTTGGTTATTGTGGACTTGGGCAAAGCTCTTGACGGATTATAAGCAAACATTCGTCACGTTCTGGACGTGTTGTTGAATATAATTTGATAGAAAATAGTATTATTTGTATTCAAATTTACATTTGAACACACACTGTGGATGGGCCTGGCTAGTGATAGCTCGAAAAGGGGAATGCAATGTTTTTTGGCAGAGAAGTGGTCAAATGGAAATGTTTCGTTTTCAAGTTTTAACCAAAGCTGTGAGATCATGGGAAATAATGCACCCAGTCAATGCCTTTAAATAGATTTAAAGGGATATACAATTTCATGATCTTGTACAAGATCACCTGTTCTATCCTTTCGAGTACTTAAGTTAGAAAGAGATATCTCCACTATGTGTGTTCAGTTCGATCGCCGATTAAATCTTTCTTAGATATACTTTGCTGATGGATGATGCCAAAACGACCATTTCTTTGTTCATGATTTATTCAAGAAATGTACACTTTTGCAAGTTGCGCGATTGACAAGAGAAACAATGTACAACTAAGCAAAGCAGATGATCGCATATGAGTTGCAGCGTTTCCAATAAACTCCCTAATCCAGTCCTCGTGGAACTTCACATCTGTGTAGACTCCGGGGTAATTCGGTTTGGCACACTCCGCGCCGAACGAGACGATTCCAGTGAGCTTGCCATTGCAAACCAAGGGCCCGCCCGAGTCCCCATTGCAAGCATCCTTCAGTCCTTCCATGTATCCAGCACACAGCATCCCCTCCCGAACGAAGCCCAGATAGTTCTCAGCGCACAAAGTGTGATTGACCATGGGTACATCAAGGCTGATCAGCACTTCCGATGTGATGCCCTGGAATTGAAAACCAATTATTTGATGTGCCGCAGTCGAGATGATCGCGTGACTTACGTCCTCTGTGATGCCCCATCCAGTGACTTGACAAACAGTGTCATCTTGCACATCGCTCCAATTTATTGGAATCGTCCGAATTGTTCCGTGGTCTTCTGGAACCGAACCGTCAAGGATCATTATGGCGATGTCGTCCACAAACGTTGTAACGTTGAAGGTGTCCTTGTAGAGAATGTCCAGTACATCGAAGGAGGTACTGTTTGCTTCGTCATATCGATACGTGGAGCCCGTCACGACTATGAATTCCGAAGGATCTCGCATTACGTTGAAGCGGTAGCTGTTGATGCTTGGAAGGTGAGAAACTGTTCAATGGGATTAGGTGTGTGGGAACTTACTTGTAGATGCAGTGAGCGGCTGTGAGCACCATGGACGGTGCGATAAGTGAACCCCCACAGATGTGACCCGCCCCGAAGAACCAGTCCAAATTTTTTATGCGCACCGAGACTTGGTGCCGCGTGTCTTCGACCCGAGCTACGGTTCCGTTTATGATTTTGCCCCCAATTGGCCCGCCATCCTGACTTGTGCCTGGTGGTAATGAACCTGCGTGAGTAATTTTGATTAGCTAGATGAATGCGACATAGATGAAGTGAGTAGATTGTATGGATCTGGTTGTGTGATGGAATTTGACAGGTGGGTTACACTACGCATTGATTCGTTGTTGATTAGCAGTGTAAACTGTCGGCAGGAGAAGCGAGATCAGGCTCTCAACGAGTTAATAAGCGTATTCAAACTGTCGCCTTACAATGGGTCACAACTGACAACCCATCCATGTTTGGTCCACAACAAACAAAAGATCTGTTTGTGAGATCTAAGAAAGAGAAAAGTGAATGGAATGGAATTGGTTTAGTCTGGATTCGGTCAATGCAAGTGGATAAGTTGTGTTTCCTCCAAACCTGTAAGCCACCGAAACAGAACACAGGGTTTCTCGGAAATGCTGCGCTCCATTTAGGTCCCATTTACTACGTTCCATCTTCAGTGAGCAGAATCATTGTGCTAGGAGTAGACGACCCGTCACGAGGAATACCCCCGCTTGGAATGAATGGATTAGCCTTGATAATATTCGGGCATATGGTGATCATCCGGGTTAATTCTCAACATTATTAGTAGAAGAATCGGCTATGATGCTGATAGACATGTACACAGCAGCACACTTGTGGGACCAACAATATTCAAAAACATACTCTAAAGTGAATAGAATAGGATCTAGCTAGGTTTCAAACCAATTAATTAGTATCACCATCTCCTAGAACCGACACATAACCACAAGACTAACGCCTAAAAGTATGTATGAAACTCAGCGGAAAGTTTAATAGTCAAATGTCGACAGTGTGTTCTGGAACCCAATTGGAGAAGTTGAAAAAACTTTGGGTGGCGGACAAAGCCAGTCTAGTTTAGTCAAAACGTGAATACAGTTCAAGCACTGAAAGAGATCGACTAAATGTCAGGGTAAAAGGTAGTGAATGAGAAGTTTAGGGAAGTTCGAAGTTTGAGGTTTTTTTGCATCGGGTGCAATGACACATTAACTTTCAGGGGGTGACCCAAAGTCACCGTATTAGAAAACCCCTAATTGTCTTACTCTGAAAGGGACCAGTAGCTCATAAATCCATACAAGGCACATATTTGTCATTGTTGATGTGTCATCGAATAGTAAGTGTTGTGAAATTTTAGCGAACCGATTCTTGACATTGTTGCTCGGAACACTGGACGACCATGAACTTCATCCCCAAAGTGTGTAACATCAAAAATGCCTTTCTTTTTCCGACGCGCGTATGCCGCCTTGGGTATTGCAACCACTTCGGCGCAGTTTTCCATACCAGGGATTTTTTTGAAATGGTCACAGAAGTTCCCTGCCCGTGCTCATCTTTGTGCCGGCGGGGTATAAGCCGATTTCCCCCTGCTATTGCCACATGTTCCTTCGGAAACATTTGATATATGTCGGCAATGTGTAATTACTTGTGTTCTGATTAACGTAGTCTTAATATTGTTCCCCGTTAGTAACCATAACAATTCCAGCCACCCAGCATAAAAGAATACACTTCGCACACAAGGAATGCTTCTATTATTGTTGCAATATACACAGGTGACTGTCTGACACCGCCTGGGTCGTTTGGGTTGTTAAATACTGTTGACAGTATATGTCTGTTACAGTAATACTTTTTTAACATCTTTTATCTCATATCTGTGTTTCCTAGGGGAACAAAGCCAAATTTGTGAAAATTAGTCTCGCAACCAAAGTCGATACAAAGGTGGGCGGATTAGAGTTGATAATGATAGAAGACATGTGTTCATTGATGGCAAATAAAGTATTGTCGTGTTTGGGCATGGTTGTGTATTGGCAATACTACATTAGAGCGTTGGAGCATGGGAGCATGGGAACTACTCTCCGATATGTCATAATGCTCAGGACGTACATCCTAGCTCTTATCTTTGTTGTCTTGTGTACATGTGCAATCTTGTCTCAGTGCAGTTGAGATCTGACTACCAGCAAGTGCGGTCGTAGTGGTGAGTCAAACCTACTGACATGATGCCACAGAATCGCCCAATGCACTATGCACTTAACCACAAAGAGAACAACAATGCTACACTGAAGTAGTTCGTAAAAATTCGTCGCAATAGTAGCAGTACGAATATGGAGTACGTACGACTCCAGTCTAATAGACAGGGACAAGAATGGTAACGTCATTGCATAAAGATAATAAGTAGTATCTAAGATTAATAAGACAATGGTAAAAAACGTGATTTTATTAAAGCCTAATTTTTGGTTTGATGACGCTAAATAGTGTTTTAAGTAACACAGTAAAATGACTGTGGTCAAGGACGAGAAAAGGCTTTCATTAAGGTTGGCAAAATGCAAACATTTTTAAAATTCCCATTCTAATCATGTAATAAAAATAGTGCAGACAAATATTTCGAGTCTAACATCCTGGCAGACACACACACAATAATTTAATTCATTTAGACAAGTTAGAAAATGCTTCTTTTCAAAGAACCCGCATTTGCAGTGCAATAGCCCGACACACTAACCACTATGCAACGTTAATCTTACAAAGTTGTTAATGATCGGGTGAAAAAAACCAAATGATGAGCAATTTTCGTGTGGGATCCATGAAGAAGTTCAGGACAGAGACACACTTATAGTAATGGAAATATGGACCACTTGAGTTATTCGTTGAATACATGTATGTTTGGTAGCTGGCAACAATCGAAGGAACATCGATTTCACCTTATTACATGGTTATATAGGTGAGACTATTCCACTTCCCGGATATTTTGAGAAAGGAAGAAACAAAACCTTACCGACTATAATTTGTCTGACTCAGAAACGAATGGACTATTATTGGATTTGGAAAATGTCACCTGCCG
This sequence comes from Eristalis tenax, assembly GCA_905231855.2. Taxonomy (NCBI): domain Eukaryota; kingdom Metazoa; phylum Arthropoda; class Insecta; order Diptera; family Syrphidae; genus Eristalis; species Eristalis tenax. Next base: position 48,310,555 of record HG993128.1, on the reverse strand, counting down.
CTTGTGCAATGTAAAGAATTTGACTACCGTGTGTCGGGCAATGTTTGAAATGATGCCAATGAAGCGTTCAACTGAAAATTTAAAAATGTTGACGCTTCAAATCTGCCTCCATGCCAATCGGAACAACATCAGCAACTATTAGATCTCATTTGAAAACCCAACTCATTTTTGACGAGAAGCAGCCACCATCTTCTTTTAACGACGCTATAAGTCAACCAAACAATTTGTATGAGAATATCAATGTCTCAAGTAATTTACATGATTGCTACATGAAATAAAAGCAAATTCTTGTTGATTTAAATTGCCACATAATGAAGAGAATGAGGATGATGATGACGATGAAAGTATTCCTGATGTTTCCTTTTCTCAATTACGATGAGGACATTCAGTGTGTGTAACGCATGTAAGACCGATTTCTTTGAAAAGAAGCATTTTCTGACTTGTTTTGTTTACAAATATAAATTTTGATTACTTTTTTGCGTATGCATTGTTTTAAGTTCAAGTGCTCCTGCGAAATCGAAATGTTCACAGGTGACAGTGCCAGTGGCACGAATAGGTCACGTCGTCAGAGCAGATGATCATGAAAGCAACAAGTCTGAGTCTGAGAAGTAAGCGCAGTGTACCTAAATATATTGTTTTTACCAATCGTATTTATTGAAACAGCTTTGCTAATGTGGAAAATATTCAAAAGAAAAAAAAACCCAGAAGCAAAAATACAAAAAATCGTAAAATAAAAATAGGAAAAATAAAAAAAACGGTTCGAAAAGAAGCACCAGAACGGAAATGAAGAACTTGTAGTAGAGTGGCACTCGAAACTGAGAGTCTGGATAGATTCCGTTCCCCAGACCGGAATCCGTCCTCTGGTATTCACAGTTTGTTTTTGTTTACATTTTCCTACCACTACATTATCGATCACATAGATCTTGCCAATTGATTTATCCTAGACGAGGTCAAGATGGCAATGTCAAGACTGAAGTCTAACAGAACTGCTGGTTCGGAATTGAGATGGATGGGCGCATGTGCCAGTACAGATGCGCATCTGTAAGATATGGTCAAAGGAGAGCATGTCCAACGAACGGAACCTCGGTATCGTTTGCCCGATCCACTAAAAAGGAGACCCCTTTCACTGTCGCTGAGAACGGCGATCAAGAATTTTCGAAAATTTGAGTGTGGGCTCATTCAAATAGCTTTGTCTTAAATCTAACAAAAAACACCAAATGTATAGAAATTTCAAGGAAAAGCAAAAAACCTAATCTTTCTTATGTTTACTCCATCATGAAAAGTAATGCTCCATGAGACAAAAAAATCTCAGAGCGTCAGAAGATTATGGAGTATGTTCAGATTGGCGGACCAGATACTCGCGACCCCATATAACAGTCTTGATCGCGACGTGCCCCATTTAAACCTATAGCCTTTCCATAGCATTTTAGAGCCACGGAGGTCTGTTTGAAACGCGCAGACTGCATACATAGCAAAAGACCAATGAGTCTATCAAGGCCAATGGGCCCAGCTCCATCTATGCTTTAAAATGAAATGACAGATTGTCTGATTTTAGAAATCGCCCTCCGATATTCACAGTTTGTTTTTGTTTACTTTTTCGTACCACTATATTGTCGATCACATACATCCCGTCAATTGATTCATCCTCGTTTGTACGTTCTTAACGTATGAACTCCATTTCTTGTAAATGCTGTCCTCTGGAAACTATAGCTCATAAAATGAGCTACCACTACGTACTTAAGCCTGCGTTGCCTAGGTTCGATTCCTGGTACAAGCAAAATAATTTGTACGGCCCCACCCCTTTCGAATATCTTGAAAAAATCTTCTCAAATTGGCCATTCGTAGTCGGCATAAAACTGTATTTCCCTTAACTTCGTGAAAGAACAATAGCACTCACAAAACGAGTGGTTGCTGAGAACCTAGGCCCTGGCCCTATATGTGCTGTAGCGCCACCCATATTATTTGTAGGTTTGTCCAATCGAACAATCCTCTTTACAAGTTCAGCACGTCATTTAATGACAAAACAAAATCAACTGTCAATAATACAATCAATCATTACAAGTGATAATTACCATAAGGAAAGAACTTAAAGCTAAACTCATCTTAAATTAAAATAGCCAGCTAAAAAGCTTCAACCACGTATGATTTCTAAACAGAAGAAAATAAAGGTACAGTACAAGCTCGCTAGTCCCGACACAAAAAGCTTCGGGTATGTCCGGTCTAAACAGAAAAAATAAAATGAAGTGGACAACCGACAACTTTTCAGTAATAAATTCTGACACTAGCTGTCATTTGAAATGTTAAAGTTTCAGTGGGAACTCAAAATTGGATTTTGAAACATTTTCCCCGAAATGTTGAATTAAGGTGCAGTATAAATGTACTATTATGCTAAGATAATAGAGTCGCTTAAAATAAATGGTCGACCTCATAGCATGCTTATAACATAGGTACACTTGTAGAGTCGCTCCTCACTCGCTTCCTTCACTCACCCTGCCTTCGCAGTCACCGAATGAGCTCTGAACACAATAGCATTTAGCAACGCAAGGTAGTATCCCCAGTAACCCCAGCACTTAACTGGCTCGGAAACGCAAAGTCAGTGGCACAGTCGCCTCGGTGTAAGCCCTAGGGTTAAAAGTGGCATCCCGAAGGGCGATGTTTTCCTCCCTCTCCTATAAACGTTTATAATGAACGCATTTTCGCTTCTCCAAGAATTGAGTGTTTGTTCATTGCCTTCGCGGATAATGTTGGTGGATATTATGCACTCAACCTCTTTCTAGAAATAAGAAAAATGGACTAAGTACTTCACTCTAGTACCCTTCATTACTACCAGTTTCCAGTCTTTGACCATCTCTTCCTGTGTCGTATACTATGTTAGATTGCCAAAGAATGATAAATTCTTGGGTCAAATGTTGCTCGGCTCGGCTCGAAAGGTCTATGACTCCGCGTCGGTTGGAGAACGAAACGGAGGGCTACCACTTCTAAGGTATCACACACAAGTGGAGAAGGAACTCAACCAACCAAGGCGCGTAACTGGACAACAGCGTAAGAGGCCTAGGTTTTAGGCCCAGGTTCACCCGCTTTGTCGCTCCACACAAAAAAGAAGAAGACGTAGTGTCGGCCATTTTTGGAGTCTGCTCTGTTAAGAAGAGAAGAAGCAAAGCTCGTCCATTTTGAAGGTGTAATAAAAGTCCATGATTAGAATAACACGATAGCCTGAGAATTTGTGTTGACAAGTTCGACGGAAATTCAAAAATGAATTAACGGAGAAATAATGGAGAACGAGTATGCATATTTCGTCAATGTAGTTCTTAGGTTTCAAGAGAGGCTTTCCTCGTTGATCGGATGTCTGAGTTGGTTACCCGCACAAAACACTCTTGTAAAAGTCCGTCAAAATTCATTCACACTCACTTGCCAAAACCGTACAAACTGCTGAAGCACAAATAAATATAACAAGTCCGCGTTCGCCCATCATTTTGTGAACCAGTTGCCGAAAAATCAAGACGTTAACTGATCGCCTATCACCCGTCGAGATTTCGATGAGCCATCACTTTATTATAATTTGTTGATAATCTTATCAGCCAGCGCTTGGCTGGTTTGGGGAAATATAAACGTTTTACTTCGGTCTGAGGAGCGATACCCACCTGAAGGTGAGATACTTTAAAGGGAAACTGCAGCGTGCCGATCGTTGTGGAGGACAATTTGCCGTCGATAAGATTTATTGAAATGAAAGTAAACACCGGGAGTGTCTGCGCTTGATTGCTCAGGGAATTTCAAGTGTCGAAAGGTCGGTTCGACGGCTGTAATCAGGTTTGCAAACTGATTATCTGCTAAATGTTATCTCGTGTGAATTCGTCGTTTTGTACGGACATCTAGTATAAGGTGGAATCTCTCTCTTTCCTTTCATGAGCTGCTGGTATTGAAACAGTTCGGCAAATATGTTCAAGGACAGGTACTTCCGGCTTGTGAATAGGTAATCTTTATGATATTATGGCATGGCGATATTTTGTTTCCGATTTTTGATGAAATTTTATGAGGAAATCACTTGTTTTGTTCCGATTGAGAAACAGAAAGAGAAATGTATAAGAAGATCTGCTTAGAGAGAGAGTGTGTAATTCTCCCCTATTCACCACCAGACCACAGGTGGCTATTGTAGCTGTAAATATTTTGTCACATTAACTTCGAGACGATTATTTCACGCTGTAGACTACTCTGTGGTGTATGTCGCGATTCCGAGAGCACATCGCCTGCGAGGAAATAAGTTCACATTCAACTTGACATAGTTATTTCATCTTCAATGACATCTGAGGCCGCCGTATAATGGGTTGATTTGTATGGGATCGACGAAAAAAATCTGTAAAATCTAAACCAGTGTACCGATCTTAATGAGCTGAGTTCAAAATATTGTTAAATTGAAAAGTCTCTTGCTGGCGGATGGGCAGGTAGACTCTGATGAATATTTTAAGACAAGAATCAATTTGGAGCTCGATTCGGGAGAACAGCTCAGCACAGAAGAAGAAATTCTACATTTTTCATTCGAAAATGGTTCATTGACCTTTCGTCGATTTAATGTTGATGGTCGAACTTCTCTTACATACTCTTTTTTTTCACGAGCTGAATTAAAGCTTGGGGGTCTTCCCACCCCTTCTATAGATCCTACAAATCTCTGGATCAACCACTATACACACTCACTAAGCCAGATGTAGAAAAATGTAGGTGTAAAAAAATAATAGCATATGCTGATGACATTGGCCATCAGACAAATACTGAAACATTATGAGTGAATTAATGGAAGGTATTTTGTGAGAAAATTGGCCGCCCTTAATGACTTCAACAAAACGGAAACTTTGGTTCGACAGAAACCATAGTTGGAAATCTAACGTCGTAGAAGGATCGAAAAGAGCACAAAACGCCTACTTCGCTTGCAAACGCATGTTCCGATCGAAGTGGGGACTACAGCCGAATGTGACCCACTGGGTCTACACCTCCATAGTAAGGCCAATCTTATTATACGGTGTCGTGGTGTAGTGGCAAGCTATGTAAAAATGTTCCACTGAGGCAAAGCTTGAATGGCTGCAGTGTGCATTGGAAAAACAGGAGCTCCTCAAACAAAATGTACAGCGTCAATAAATATGCTTTGACATCTACTTCAAAGATTGTACGAAAGAAACAGCATATTTCACGCGGAGCCGGTAGCCATCCAGAAAGCAGCTGAGAAGCTGAAATGGAGCGCAAACCGCAAGCGCATTAATACATATGTAGATATGCAGACAGTGCTCAAAGTACACAATAAAGTCCAAAATGTTCCTCGACATCGATCAGCTGCAACGTATTCTCCCTGCTATGGGTTCCTGGACACATGGGTATCCAGGGAAACGAAATACTGACAGATTAAGCATCGCAACAACGGCTGTGATCGAAACTCTGAAGCATCTTCTCTGATTCTACCCGGTTTTGGCCAAAACTTGATTCTAAGTCAACCATTCCTTAGATCCCAAAATGATGTGGCCATCGTGAAGCCACGTGGTCTTATACATTTCGCAAAAACCACAGGGTTATTGGGTATATAACCTCATTCGTGCGGTTTACTAAGAGATGGCGTAACCTGTACTATTCCATTGGAGCACGCGTTGGGAAGGTACTGTCTTTGTACGTCATTTCAGTATATGTTATTCATTTGAAGCGTAAACAACAATAATTTTTTTCCACTCAAATATGTCGAACTTTGTGCCTGAAAACGTGATTTTGCGGGGAGTTCTTCTTCATTACTTTATTATGAAGGAAACTGCTGCCGAAAGTAATCGTATTTTCGTGGAAGTTTATGGTGAACATGCGCTAGCGGAGCGAATGTACCAAAAGTGGTGATTTTGGCTTGGCCAACCAGCCAAATCAACAGCAAGGCCGAATATCCATGGCGTGAAGGTAATGCTCTGTATTTGGTGGGATCATTGTTTTATGAGCTGCTAATTATGAGCTGCTGCTCAATGGACAACGCTGCAGAACACAATTAATCCGTTTGAAGAGAGCTGTAGCCGAAAAACGCCCGGAATATGCGACCAGACACGAGGCATTTAATTTTCCATCATGAAAACGCTCGGCCCCACGTTCCTATGCCGGTTAAGAACTATTTGGAAAACAGTGGATGGGAGGTTTTACCCCACCCGCCTTATAGCCCAGACCTTTTCCCTTCTGACTACCATTTGTTCCGGTCGATGCAGAACGCCCTCACTGAAATACGGTGCACATCAGAGCAGAATATCAAAAAATGGCTTGGTTCATTCTTCTCTGCCAAGCCACCGTAGTTCTTTTAGGATGGGACCCAGAAGTTGCCTGAAAGATGGGCAAAAGTCATAGCTTCAGATGGACAATACTTTGAATAATACTATTGTACATGTTTTTCATAAATAAACGTTAAAATTTTGAAAAAAAAACCCACGAATTAAGTTATAGACCCAATAAATAAAGCTGCAGGCTGCAACTAGGTTTACTCTAATTAGTAGTGGTAGCACTATGGACCTACAGGTCTATGTGAGGCTGTAACACAGATCCTGGATCATTAACGGTTGAAATTTGCTTGTTATTACACTCATCACTATTGTTACTCATCACTATTGTTATTACACATACACTATTATAGCCTGATTTTTTTTTTATTTGTGTGCATATTACATGAGATAAACCACAAACACCGCACCAAATACAATGAGAATTCATAATTAGATTAAAAAGGTTGTACTGTCACGATTGAATCTGTTAACTGAATCGATGTAGATACTATGTAGATAAAAAGATAATGTTTTTTCTAATTGTTCCACAATCAGCCCTATAGTGGAACCTCACTTTTTCGTTTCACTTTATACTGCTATTGTGGAATCGTCCGGAAGGGTCTCCTTATCGACAGGCATTTGGGTAAGATGGTTTCACTATCAAACAGCTGTCATTCATTTCGCAACGTAATTATAAGATTTCTTTAAATAGGAAAATAAAACGTTCATCCAAATGAAGTTCAATTGTAATTATTTTGAAAAGGAAGCAAGTATGTACACCACCGTGATATAACATAAATTTTTCATTCAACTTGGGGCAGGTACCTATCAGCGAAGAAAAGTTACTCAATCTGCTTGTACATCGCCAGTGACCTCTTTTGCAGCATTTACTTGCATTTTTGTTTGCAAATAGAAGATAAATCAACCAAATCGTATGAAGTCCGCAAGTATTTTGATATGGATAAGAAATACCATTTTCTTCGAAACAGTCGCACTCATTCACTCATTCACGGAGAACTACATCAACTCTTTGCGGATTTGACAATGCCGGGTGAATAACATGTACTCTCAAAATTATATCTCTTTTTTAATAGTCTTGAACTTTGGGAAATGCCGGAAAAAACTTTGTATAAGGAAATGTTACGTATTAGAGAGAGGTTTTTAAGCGCTTTTTAAAGACCATGGAGATATGGGACGAGGGGTGCATAAATTTAAAAAAATCATAAAAAGCAACAAACTCCTTTAACACTTTTCCACAAAATGCTGTTAATATGGACCAGAAAGCTGTAAAAGAAATAGGTGTCTACTACACACCAAAGTGCACTGTGCTGTCCAACGAATCTACGTGGTTTATGGTTTAGTGAGGTTAAATTGTTCCATGACTTCCAGAATACCACAGTCTTCTCTTCCACGACAGCTACTGCTACTCCCATATTTCCGGTGGTTATGTAGATTTTGTAGCATTTTGTTTTAAATTTGGGTTGAATTAAGGACCTATGAAGGAATCCTTCGATATCCAGGAATGCGGCAAATCTTCTGCAAGACTAATTACCTATTGCATAGTGCTCGGTAAGGACTAATATTAGCATGCGTACTTCCTGAAGACTAAACCCGACCAAGGATGATTTCCTTTTCTTGTTCAGCGTCGGTTATAGAGCCGTTGCTGTTACTCCAATACCCAGGCGAAGCCATCGAGTTTTGGCTTCATCCAGTGCTTCGTCCTTCAGTTTGTTCCTTATAGAGCTCAGCGGCGGACTCTCAAAACGGAGACTCTCCCAGCTCAGAACCCTTTGGTCGTTTCCTTGGTTAATAATGTGCCCAGGTCCCCAGCAGTGTGTCACTGAGTTCACTTAGGTTACCCTACTGATGCTCTGCCTGCATAACCTAACCAACTTCGATGTCAGAAAGTCTGATGCGATGGCCCTTATTTCCGCTTGGCTGTCAGAACAAACGGTGATCGAGTTGCGGTGACAAATGATGCCCACACTTCTACCACCGCTTGTCTTTGAGCTGTCAGTGCATTTCATTGTCTCCGGTCCGGAAAGCGTTGATGGAAGCTCTTCTCAGAAGCTAGGGTTGGTGGTAAGTGTTTTTCATTTAATTTTTATTTCTTAATAATTTCTTAATAAAACACACTCCTCAGAGCCTTAGGGACGTTGAGGCTCCACAGTTGCTGACACACCACTTTCTCTAAAATTTTCTCATTTCAATGCAATGAAATATTCCTGTCTTTATTGATACTACTTAATGGAGACGACAGTGAGAAGCCCAAAACTATCGTCGGGACGAGAGTAACTTGCAGTTGTGAGGTTGCGTGATGAAGCCCAAAATTGTTTAGACATTGTTAGCCATGCTAATGAGGCTATGTGGAAACAGCTTAACCGAAATTATAGAGTATAAGAACGAAATTGCGGTTTCTTTAGTAACCTGTCTGAAGTTGAAATTAACACAACTGATCAGGCAAACATGGACGCTAACTCGCTGGCTAGATCACGTAGAGCGAATAGCTACGACCCGGAAAGTGGTCTACTCCAACCGAGAGGGACAACGCGGCAACGGAAGCCCACGCCCTCGGTGGAGTACACATCTGGAATGGGATCTCGTAAGTATATTGATGCAACTATCAAGAGACTGTGCTGGTTGGAGAGGCATTTTGGCTGAAGCCCGGGTCCACCCCGGACTGTATCACAAGCCGAGAACGAAGAAGTTCTGACAATTGAGTCTGATAGTGTAATGATATAATAGCTCCTTGAAGATTCCAACGACTTTTTTTTTTTGTGTAAGTAGGTTAACTTCCAACCTTCAACGTAATCATCAAATCTAATCAATTTCCCGATCAGAATCAATCCCGCTCGCCACTGCATGTTGACTACAAATGGGTCTGACTTTCGTTGCCTTATTTGCAAAATAACTATTCAATGAGACGTATTCCCCCAGAAGTACGGAAATGCATGCATAACGGTTTTTCCATTTCGTTGCTAGATTAGGTTTTGTTACCGCACACTCAGCGTGACCAATCCCTTAAAACGAACAACGCCCACACTCCCGCTACACCTCCACGAATCGACGACATCTACAACCCGGCCGCCTGACTTGATCCCACTGCGAGAACTTTCATTCTTAAAACCACACGATTTTCGACATACTAGAAAACAGTGTTTTATTGCTCGTACCTATCTTATCGGAGAAACGTAACTTTGCGCAACATTCGAGTGGCCATAAAACACAATTCAATGGATTATCATGAAAACAGTTCCCTTTATTAAATCAAATCAACACTAAACTAGATCCACTTAGCACGGAGCATCACGAGAATAACCCCTAGAATGACGAAAAGTCCCGAAGCAGTGCTCGCACTGGACGCAGACTTGATGGTCCTCTCGATCCAGTTGGCGTAGTACCGAACATCTGTGTACACTCCCGGGTAGCCCGGCTTTGCGCAGCCATCGCCGAAGGACACAATGCCCACTAATTTGCCATGGTGCACCATGGGCCCGCCCGAATCACCCTGGCATGCGTCCATCTCACCCTCCATATAGCCGGCGCAAATCATTCCGTCCACAATGCTGTTCGTACCGTAGTTTGTTGCGCATGTATCCGAGTCGATGAGCGGCACGTCGACAGTCATCAGCAATTCGGCTTCAATACCCTGGGAGATTCACCTTTGAGTTGGTCTTGGAACACATTGACTGATTGACTTACCGTCTCCATCATACCCCAGCCGGTGACCTGGCACATCGTTCCGATAGGAAGTGCAACCTTGTTGAGAGGAATCACACTAAGCGCAGGGTTGGTGGATGGCACGGTGCCATCCAGGAAGACCACCGCCACATCATTCCTAAAAGTCGGCCTGTGGAAGTCCGCGTAAACGATGTGCGTTATGTTGTAGCTCACGGTGTAGTTGTCCGGCTCGAACCGGTCCAGTGTGCCCATCACCACAAAGTATTCGCGGGCGCTGTTGAACTTATCGTCGTCTTCACTAGAAACACACGCATTCAGATGAATCGCTAGGAAATCACTGAACACACTCACTTGTAGAAGCAATGCGCTGCCGAGAGCACCACGGTTGGGGCAATCAGAGACCCTCCGCAAATGTGTCCGGTGCCGAATATGATTTCGCGGGACTTCATTCGAATCGAGACCTGGTGTCGCGTGTTATTGAGAACCGCCTCCGTCCCGTTGATGATCCGTGAGCTCCATGTGTTCAGCGGTGGCGTTGTCAGGCTGGCTTTGTGGGTGAAGTTGATGTAGAAAAATTATGCTTGACCATGTCTCGGCGATATTTACCAACGAAGGGCACCAGGAGCAAGAGAACTCTGAATGTTGTCATTTTGCCGCTCAAATTCAAACTGAAACCTCTGCCAATAGAGCGGTGACCAGAGTTGCAGTGTTTCACGGCTTCACCATACTTTTGTAAGCAATCTTATCTAGCCCAGCGGGCGCGCACAGCGATTTTAATGATATTACATTAATTTGATGGTTCTATTACGGAAGATAACACCGAGCCCCTATATAGCTCACTCCACTTGATTTCTGATTTCACTCACCACTATCGAACGCGGATCAGTCGAGTTAGAGTGCGGATACCAAGCATAACATAACCTTTGGCTGCAATAAGTGATTTGTGAGCTTCCGATCTGATAGCACAACGAATTGATTAGATCCTGTATTGTCTTGATACTGAGAGGAACATTGGTGAGGAATGACTTGGCGGTGATCATGTTCATCCGTTAAAAAAACCCCGAGCTGTGATTCGCCTTCAATATGGAAGCAGTTCCCTTTGGATGGATTTACATCGATTTACCGAGTCTTCATTAGCTCGTTGTGGATCCTTTGTGATGCCCGATGCCCGAAGAGATCACCTCCAGATCACTTATAAAGTCACAGGAATATTAGCCAATTGCCTTTTTAGTAGAAACAACGGATGGCAAGGTTTTTTCCGCTTTTGATTTAGTTTTCATTGAAGTCGCCGTCTTGCGCGGAACATCGTATCATTTGTGTTGGCGAGATCGAACAGGACTGTCAAAACTTGGACATGGCACTGCATAGTCGTCCCTATTCATATGCAGCGTTTAAATCGGCGAATGTGTGGGGAGTATCGATCCCCATTTATTTGTTCTTTTCCAGAATCTGACGTAGTGCAAAAATCTGGTACATTGTTGACTTCGAGGGGCTCACAGATGTGGACCTATCAGATTGTTTATAAATGGCGACCACACAAAACTGCAGAGAAGATCTTACATGCTTTTCTTTTTTAGCAGACTTATCCCTCGAAATCTCTGATAGACTTGCATCTGATTCGAATCAAAACAGAGACCGACTGCTCCCAAATGAGAGGATCGATTGCAGTGTATAATCGACGAGGAAGTTGCCTCGCTCCCCAGCTAACAGAACATCCCGCCGCACTGAACCGGAGTATACCTTCCTCAGCTTGTTATGCGACAAAACAGTTGGGGTTGAGTCGCCCATTCGCACTTAAGCGGGTGATGTGATAGATGATAGGTACCGCATTCTCATCTTGTATCAGACCGTGTATGTCCAAATGGAGGTATGCTTCTGGGCGGACGAGGCCGTTATGACGTACCTTTTCGTGGTATTGAGGATTGGGATAGTTAGATCCAGAGATCAAATTCTTGGCCGGTAGTGTGACCTCGAATCAACTTTAGCAGGAAATAGCAGGAAATACAAGGTTTGCCCCGTTGTATAAGACCTCATTGAAATAGAATTAGAATTTTCTGTAGAGCTTGCAAACGGCTGTCGTCCGTCTATGTAGTCTCGCCGTATAGGGCACTTGCTTCGCTGAACGCGCTTGCCAGGACTCGTCGTCAAACCATGAGTTTATCTGGGCGCCATTTTAAAACCGAGCACATCGAAGCGTTTTGATTCCTTCGTTCGTTGATTGATTCACCCTGGAGGGTTGGAATCTCTTCGAGCTTCAGGAAGTCTAGATCGGCAAAGTTCCTAGGGATTCCGATTGGGTAGTAGCTCTCCTACGGAAAACTGTTGTGGCCCTACTGTTCCTTTACTCTTGTCCTATCAATATCAGAAGTATTCATTTTGCCAGGAAAGGATTCGATCCAATGTTGACTCGGGCATCGGGCAATGTGATGATCTATTTGAAGTTTCCCTTACTATATTTATCTTTGCCTTTGGATCAGTTTTGCCCATTTATAGGGATCGTTGCTGACAACAGAGTAGGTTGAGAGCAATGGATGCGGAGGCCCATGTCTTCCATTAGCGACCACTCAACCGTTCTAATCGAAATTCGGACTTCGTTTCCTCCTTGAAATAAGATGCTTGAATGGATAATGTTCGCGGAATATCTATTTCAAAAGCATTATTAATCAGAGCTGTCGTCCTTTTTATTGTTCAGTTTTTGGCCCAACATAGCCAACTACTTTGTAATTGATGAAATCCTGAGATCCGACCCAAAAAAAGAAAGCTTAAAGCAGATGGACAGTCGTTATAAGTTATCAAAGCTCGGATCCTCTTGAAAAAGCCCGTCTGAGTCGAGTTGCCAATAATTCTCTAAACCTCATCCACTTTTCAAGAAAAAATTACTTCCCGATTAATTTCTTACCCGCCTAAGAGCATGCAATAGAAACCAAAATCGGATTTATCACACGCAGCCAATTGCCAAATTTCTATACGCAGTTGACCGACGCTATCAAAAGAGTAGTTTGTGTGTGCGGGTGTATAAGCTCTGGGTTTTGTTTACAAAATCTTATCGCCATAGTTTGCTACGTTCCCTCAATCAGTCTGATTTGATACTGATAGTGGCGGCTAATCTCCCAGAAAGTGCGTTGTCCCCAATTTATTGATTTGTTTAATTACGGCATCCGGAACGAAAAGTATCCGGGATGAAAATCATGACGTACCTTCTTTGCTGGTGCGCAAGACCCTGACAAGCACATGCACTCTCGCACGTAAACAAGCAATACACGCGCTGCAGTTTTATTTTTTTTTTGTCCGAAATTGATCATTTGAACTTGATGACAAGTGGTGGTGTATTTGTAGAGATAGAGAAGCACATTCAAAAGTGCCCTGAAAGATGCTTATGAATTGGGCGAGACGTGATATAGCCGTGCAGTTTCTACGCAATCCATTCCTTGAATACGATTACCAAGTTAGCAGGTAATATTTCCAAGCCCAGTCCACTATTTCGCAACTTCTTAGCGAAGTATGGGCCTGATTGAAGACACGAGTATCCAGTTCAACATGACATGCGGTAGTCCTCATTTACGTTCTATTGCTTACTTTCAGCAATACCCGGACGTGCAGGCTTTAATGATAAGCCCTTGGAAGCTACATTCTTCAATTTTAAAGTACCCATCGCTGATACAGTCATTAAAAAGCTGAAGCATACCTTTTGACCAACTACAGATACCTTTTGACCAACTATAGTTGGTATTTGATACCAACTATAGAGGTATATCCCACTGAGTGAACTTTTAAAGCCGTTTTGCACCGCACAGTTTCGGCCGTGGCGTTGTTAGTTGGAACGTCGACCCCTACGCACTTAAGTCTACGTTGCTGAGGTTCGATTCCTGGTACGAGGAAAACACTTTTCATGGCTAGGCCTCTTTCGAGTCACTGACAATGCTCAAAGAGTAGTTATTGTCTAGAAAAAGATTCTCAAGCTTGGTAGTTCGGAGTGAGCATAAAACTATACAACTTGTGAGAGAACATGCACAACACGAGTGGTTGCTGAGAACATAGGCCCTGGCCCTCTACTTGCTGTAGCACCATTATATTTATTATAATTCTCGCGTACTGGGCGCACTCCACTCGGTCTTAGTGCGATGATGACGATGAGAGGATTAGATCAAGATTCAAACCTCGAGTTGGCTGACATGTCATCCCCCAGTCTGCATTCAACCTATCGACCAATTGCGATTCCCAAAATCGCACACTGATAACTTTTACGTTCCGAAATTATTCACACGAAATTGTTTGTGTGGCTTATCGTCCGTGCGAACGATAAGATTGCCGATTAGCCTAGGCTTTCGCACGCACACATGCAAATCACCCAGTTGCCAGATGAATCGAATCCCCAAGATAAGTCATTCACAAAACAAAAAGAGAAGCACTTGGCTTTTGTAGCTAATCACCTCACAGGTGAGCTTGTCGAAAGCAATATCCGTTGATAAGATCTGAGACTAGCCGCCGTGTGACGATTTAGCTAATTCGCAATCTGTACTTCTGCTCTGTGTGGTTGGGAGGGGAGAAACCCATCCGGGGGGTGGTGGTCAGATCCTGCTTATCGGATGGCCGTTGTTAAGAAATGTGCTTTTTATTTGCCGTTGTTTAGTACTTGTTCGTCGGAGTTGATGGTCACATTAGTTTTGTGTCGCAAAAGTGTCAAGTGCGGAATCAAAATGATTCGCAAATTTTGCAGAGTCTTTTGCTTGGTCTTCTTAATAAGTGATTTTCAAACAAGTAAGTGCTTCGTGGTGAAGTGAAGACTGACTTGGAACTTTGGTGTGACACTCGTTCTGTGAAGTAGATAGGTTCTACTAAGTTCCGCCGTACATTTTCGGTTTATGAGTGTATTATTATTTCCTGTCAACAGACAGCTATTCTAGCGACGATTTAAAAATTTATAGCGAATGACATTTGTTTTGGCGGGCACTTATAAATTGAGAGGGAGTGGCTTGAGAGTGAAACCACAAACTCGGTGGGAACAACCTGTCGAGGTTCCAGTAAAAGTTATACGGGCTTTGTGGTATCGGTTCGTTGGGAACGTAGCATTAGGAAGCGGTGTGGATTGGTTTCAGTAAGGGCTTCAGTTGACAGTTTTTTTGTCATTAATTGTTTTAAATTAGTTTGACGGGATGTGGTTCGAATAAGGAGGAATACGTTTGGGTTTTGGGTTGGTTTTCAGATATCGGTGTTATCTGGTGGTCAGGATTTGACTGACTTTTTCGAGTGCTACAGATGTGATATGTTAAACTCCAATCTCAGTAGATTAGATTGCATTATGTTCTTATTATACAGTAGATACTGATTAGTCCGAATCATAAGGAGAAAGGATTAGGATACGGGTGATAAGATGCCTATCATTGTGATTAGCTGACATCCACTTAAGAAAATAAAATGCCGAGGTTTGATTCGATCACGTGTGAATGGGGGAATATTTTGGCTAGGACTGAAACATCTTAGTAAACACAATTTTAACATCATCTTCAAAATACCTACATCAGGCTGTATATCGTCAAAATTATCAATAAAGCGTAAAATGTTAGGTTCAAAGTCAACATTTTAATATCAAGAAATGCAATTCAATTCAATTCAATTCATTTTTATTTTCAGAGAATATTTTACAATAGTTATATGTTTCCGCGAAGCCTTATAAAGGCTTTTCTGCAGATGATCGATTTTCAAATTTGTATAATTAACTTTAGAAAGCAAGCTTAGTTTAAATGAATCTCAAACATTTCATTATTTGAAAACAATTCATGGATAAGTTAATTGGTTTTTAAAAATGAAAATTAGATTTAAATAGAAAAAATTGCTTTATGTTTTTTTTTTTCTAGTTGTTAAGTTTGTGATGTTTTTTAGCTCTTGTGGAAGTGTATTGAGGACTTCTGGTACACTACAATTCAGCTGTCTTCTCCCGTAGTTGTTGCAGAATCGAGGTTTTTTAAACATACCTTGTGCCCGTCTTCTTGTGTTGATCCCATGTTGAATTGGTGTGATGAATCTATTGTCGTCATAGTACTCCAGTATTAGGGTCATCTTAAAGATTTCATCTACTGAAAAAACTTTAACCCTTTCCTGTTGAAATACATTTCGCCGATTATCTACACTTATCTTTTCTAATGCAGTGTTTTGCAGTTTCTTCAGCTTATTTATGTGTGTTGCAGATGCGTTGCCCCATGCAAGTATACCATACCTCAATTTCGATTCCACTAGGGCATAGTATACTTGTCTCAATACAGACTTTGTGGCATAGAACTTTAGATGGGTAAGGGCATATAGAGCTTTTTTAAGGCTCAAGCGTAACTCATCGATATGCGTGTCCCACAGAAAATTACTGTCGATGGTGACTCCCAGATATTTGTATGTCTTCACTATCTCAATCGGGCAGCTCAATGAGCTACTGCAGGAATCATTTCTAAAATTAATTTGTTGATTAGTAGCTTTAAACTGCGGATTTCGTATGTGCATCATCTTTGTTTTTAATGCGTTTATCGTTAGACCGTGATCATGGCACCATTTAACCTCATTATCAAACTTCTCCTGCATAATTGCTGTTGCTGTGTTCAAGGATCTATTGCGCACCACTATCGCCGTATCGTCTGCATACGCGAATGGAATGGCCGTACTGGTTTTTGTGTATGATCGAGTTTTTAGCTATAAAGTCTTGAAGCCTATTTGTTACAACCTCTTCAATACACATTTAAATTATCGGCAGTATTGAAATCGGCCTGTAGTTGTTGAGCTCACTTTTGGTACCTCCTTTGTATATGGGTCGGACTACTGCTGTTTTCAGAGTTGAAGGAATTTTTGCTTGATTTATGCTAAGGTTAACAAATTTGCATAATATTGGAGTGAATATGTCCGAGTGTCTTTTTATATCCCGGGCTCTTACCCCGTCAAAACCTGGCGATTTGTTATCGCTTAGTGAAAGAATAATTCTTCGAACTTCTGAGACACTTGTTTCCTGTACGAATAATGATCTGGATAATGTTGAGCTCGTATGTGTCGATGTAGCAATGTCGCAATGATGAATAATGTTTTTAATCTGAGTGCCAAAATTGTTTGCAAATGCACAGGCGAGATTATTGAGACACATTTTGCCAGAGAAGTTCTTTGTTATAGTTTCGTCAACTCCAGTTTTTTTCCTTCCGAGAATTTCGTTTATAAGACCCCATGTTTTACGAGGATCTGACCTGATTTGGTTGAACTTGGTTCTATAAAAACAGGATTTTTGAGCCATTATATCCTTGTTCAATTTGTTTCTGAAAGTCTTATATTCTAGTTCATAATATTTGTTCAGTCGGTTGTTTTTCCACCTTCTATAAAGTATGTCCCTATTTCTACATTTGTTGATTATATCCGTAGACATCCATGGGTTAAACTTTCTTCGGTTTTTTATCAGTTTGGTAGATGTCGCTCCATCATAAATATATGCCATTTTATCGTGAAGTTTCTGATAAAGTGAGACTGCATCACTTTCATTGATGACTTCATCCCAGTTTGTTTCTGCAATTAATTCGTTAACCTTTGCGTTATTTTGTTTTTTGTTGAAAGTTGGCATTACTTCATGGAGGTAAATGGAAGAGAGTGAGAAGCCAATTGGCACTGCGACGCACAGAGGGACGCTTTGTATGTAAATGTACTCATTTTATATTTATACTTATTTACAATAATTTGAAATATAATGGTATAAGCTCGTTTAATGGCCTAGACTGTAGCTCAAAAATAAAGATATAATTTTTTAATAAAAAAATAAACGATTTCTCTTTTAATGCAAACTGGTCTGTAGGCGTATGTAACTTCTACACCAGTAAACATTAAAAGATCCCCCTGAAAAGGTGTACTTAATGAAGATTTCCGAGCTCCGTTAATGGACTCATGTAATTTAAAAAAAATATATATTTATATTTCCTCCTTAAAAAAAAGTTTTACCTTCATTCTTTACAACCATTATTAACCAAGAGATTAAATCCGTGTTTTTAAAAATCGATTTAGCGAAAGAAATTTTGAACTCGTCTTCTCTGGGTGGATCAGGATGGAACCCGTTATTTTTAGATTAGTTAACTAAATACTGTGGCTTCATAAAACAGTTAACCACTCGTTGGAGCTTAGTAAAAGCTAAAACTGTAACTCAAGGAAAAGAGGAATAAAATATTAATTCTGGTCTAACCCAACTCAAACATGTAAATCCATTGTTTTTTGTTATTTTGGAAGCTAAATAACATTTGAACTATCAGTTTAAAAACATGCAACTTCACAAACCAAAGAAAAGAATTCCAAAACTAAAAGAAAGGATAACTTCAGAGCTCTTCAAATTCTGAAAACATAGGCCAGTTATAAATCTATAAAAAAACAAACATAAAACAAAAATACACTTGAAACAGCTCCATATTTTTCCCAAATTTCATTTTCGGTATTTTTTCCGCTCCATTCTAATGCCACACAATTACAAGTGTGTATTAGAGACACATCAAAATCCAACCGGAGGCATTTAAGAAACAGGAATCTTAATATCCTTAGCAGAGATCTCATCAAGTGAGTGGATGAATGGTTCACAAAGCACTACCTCTCTGGCTCTAGCAAGAACCGACTAGAGACAAATAAAATGTGTTAAGGTAGCCTTCTCAGATTTGTTGTTGCAACTGCGACAGTGTGTGCCGTGTCGGTATTAGGTTTCACTGAATTCGCAAAGTTTGAAGGCGTGATCTTCTATCCCTCAGTAGACCACTAATCTGGCGATATTATGAGTTCGGCGGAGGAGGTCTTTTGATTCCTATCAGTTGTACCCAGGCCATATTTTCCTTTACGGTAGTCAGCCGGCCCCATCTGAGGTTTTCTATTTCCCGTGCGTAGATGTAGTGAGATGTACATCTCCTCTGCAAGGAAGCACTGAACGCCAGATCCCTGTCAGCTCGTCGGTCTTATAATTTCTCGGGTTGTTACTATTGTCTTACCACACGGATTGGATCCTGTTGCCATGTCATTACGGTAACATCCTCCTAATCAAGGTTATGCCTCGTGATCATCTGCGTAAGCAACAACTTTTTCTAATATATACAGCAATGCAGTTGCCACGAGATTCCTTAGAATACAGACCGTTTGTTTTAGTCGCTAGGTGCAAATGATGAAATTGTCCATGACATTTTTCAACTGTCATATCATTTGACGCACATAACCGAAGACGAAGGCCACGGCACATTTATCGTGCTACTAGGAAAAACCGAATGACTTATAAACAATCCACTGTAATTTGCCACAATTGACACTGAAAAGCAGCACTCCTTCACAAGTCAAACAAAGATAAAGGTGCTAGTTCAAACGCCCGGTAAAGCCTTCCGCCGGTGTTAAGGGCGAGAGCCCAGAATCACACAGCCTATCGTCAGACAGTCATAAATAGCTTAATGATAGTTTCGTGATAATGTTTCAAGTTGTGCACTCCTCAAAACGTTGCCCTGACCTTTATTGCTTGTCGATGAAGTAAGCCTTTTTTATTATGTATCCGCCTTAAAACTAGAGTAGAGTATTTCTTCGCGATTTCTGTTCCACTTCTGCAGCGATAAGGGCAATAAAACGATCGACGACAAGAGATCCAATGTTAAACCACGGCAACCAAATGTATGCACAAAGTTGAAGAGGAACTCGATTGACGTGAAGTTCTTGATCAACGAAGTCGACGATAGTGTAAAGGGCGTTTCATGTTCGATTGGATCTATGATTTTTTCAGAGACACATTAATAACCACTTATTGCCTCTTAGCCAGTGGCGAAGTGTGGATAGACCCAATTTATGCCTAGTAATTTGTCGCACACTAAAAAACCTTTGTATACGGTTTCAACATGTACCTACGCATATGTAGTTTAGGTAAGGTTGAAGTAGCTGACTGATGTACGGAAAGACAGCAGGCACACTTAAACCACCACAGGTTCATAGGAATCTAGGATCTAGGAATACCTAATCCGCAAACCCGTTAGTGCTTTTAATAAAACGAAGAAAATGGCTCAATGTTATGCTGCTCAGTTCAGCCAGGCTATAAAAATAATAAACTCCCAGAAGTATAAATCTACGGGATGAGAGAGCATTGCATTTGCGTGGTTTCTTCTCATTCTCGTCTCTGCAGCTTCTGTCTTTGTAGGCGAAACCTACTTTAGAGACGTTCCGTTCCTCTGGCGCAATGCCTTGTTATAACGCCAATGAAAGTTCTAAGAATCGGTCTGCTCAATCTAATCAGACTAAGCGGACTCTTAGTACAGAGCGTAGGCCAGAGTTGTTTTGTAATAAGGCATCCTGTGCCACTTGACCACCTACACATTTGTATGTATGTCAACAAACTTGGTGGTCTGTCCAGATACAGCAGCATTTGTATTTTCAATACGTATGCCGTAAAGCTGAAGGAGACATATTTGGAATGTTAAAGTATGTTCCCACTAGACGAAATTGAGTAATTTCGGTAATTTCCCTCAAAATGAGGAAATTACGTTAAGTTATTCAACGAACCAATTTCAAAATATCCGCAATCAATTTCAATGAAATTGTGTATCATCACGACTTCCAAGGCGGGCGTTGAATGCGATTCCATGAATGGACGACCGCTTGGCAGACCCAGGACGAGATGGTTGGAACAAGTCCAATAACCCGCCTGGTTACGCTTGGGAATAACTCTTGATGAGTTAGAGTCGATGGCGGATGCTCGAGTTGCCTGCAGATCTCTCGTGCGTGGTTTACCCCTTCCTTTAGTGGAGCTTGCGAGTCAGAAGATGATGATGATTGTGTATTGTTTGAACAGATTATCCCAGTTTCCGTACAGTAATAACAATCAAAACCAGCTGATTTTTCATTATTATGCCAGTTAACTAGCAGATTGACTGAGGGTCATTGACTCCTGTTGCGCGAAGGTGAAAGATACTTATTCTAGAGTATTTTCTCTAATCCGGTTTCCTTTAGGAATCTGAGAATGAGAGATGGTTCTAATAACTTAAATTCTTCCTCTGGTATTTGATGCTTGTCCAATATCATTGCTTTTTGTGGCTGCTTGATTGGTCGGTTTAAGTGGTTACCCGATTGGGGTAATCAGGGTTTTGATACCACACCTCGTAGTCCTGAGTTGTGTGGATAAGTTAAGTCCAACATGTTGGGTTTAGGAATTAAATTAAGTTCGTAATACTTTGATTAACGATTTCGGAGAGGTCACTAAGGAGAGTTTTGTCGGACGCGATATGTCTTTGTTTGGCAAGTACTGGACTATCAGAGAGAAAGTAAGGCAGACTTTCCTCTGTGAGTTTCAAGTCAACTGCTACAGTGTGGTATACCGAGTTAGCAGAGTTGATGCCTAAGGGCCAGTGTTCTGTGCTTACAGCTCTAGCTACTTCTTAGCTATTGAGGAGATCATTAGTTCTGCTTTTTGTGGAGGGTTGTCCTAGAGAATTTGCACTTGAATGACCTAGCACTTGATTGACATAGTTCTACTAGCTAAATATAAGAAGTGTTTGTAGCTGATGTTTTTGAAGTGAATGATTGGGGGGCCCACAAGCTAAGTGGAGTCGTTGCCGGAAACTCCTTGCTTGGCCAGTTCGTCGGCAATCTCACTTCAGTGCATGTTGCTGACCAGGAACCCAAAATAAAAAGTGATTTTGCACTTCCTACTGACATGTTTCATGCTTAGCTATCGCTGCGGATAGCTGCTGCTCTACCAAAAGGGCAATGAGGGCAGGTAGTACTAAGAAGTTTACACGCTTCTCTGATCGCTGGCACACGTTGGAAAATACTCGAGTGTTCTGGGAGGTGGTAGGAATTAGAGATGTTGAAATCCGCGGAGAAGACTGCGCCTACAGATAGATTAGACCCGACTGTGCAGATCAGAAATTCCAGTCAAGATCTCGTCTCATCTCGAACCAGGACGCTGCGATTGGTGTGCAGTCGACGGATTTTTGCCTTCCGGAAGACATTCACATCCTGGTGCAGCTCGTAGAGTTTGCGGTTGTGTCTTCTCCCACATTCACCGTCCTCTCGGACGGGATCATATAACCGACGTAGAATTTTTCTTTCGAAGGCACCAACAATCAGCTCTACAGTTTTGCTTATCGTCCCGCTTTCGGCTCCATATAGCAGGGCTGCCAAAAAAAAAAAGTGTTTGGCGTGACATGATTTTGGTCCTTCGAGTCAGGAGTTTTTAGCCCAGTTGTTTCGACTGACCGAAGTATCTCCTGTTTGTTACGAAGGGCCGCGGGTCTCCACTGGGATGTCCTTTATGGAGTTCAGATATGCTCCGAGATAAGCACACTCCTTTACTGCCTCGAAATTGTAGTTGATCGTGAAACGTTTTTGGTCGACAGTCTATAGGTATTTCGTTTTGCCCTCATTGACCTGGTGACCAGTTTGTTTCGCCTGTTCTCCAATCGCCGTAAAAGCTTCCACTATGGCACATTGGGACCGGCCATTTCGATGTCACCTGCGTACCCCAACAGGTGGACCGACTTGGAGAATATCGTGCTTACAGCTACCCACCGCACTATCTTCTTCAGTACTAGATTGAAGAAATCACACGACAGCGCATCTCCTCGCCAATATACGGTGCAGTTGTGGATGAGGCATATAGAGCTGTCGCGTCGGGCACGCCATTGTCTTCCCATATTCTACAGATGATCTGGTGCATGCTCCGTTTTCGATATAAGGGAGATTTTTCATGGTCAGTTCCTACAGGTTACTTTTGCAGACACCTTTCCCTAACTCCGCGAAGCGACATGGATATGACCTGAAAAGACAGTATCCGTCATTTTTTTTTTAAATATTGTCTGCGACTACGCCGTACAAGGTGTAATTTTGGATCAGTGTCTTAATCGTTTCGACCAGTATTTGCCCAATTTAGATCGCAGCTGGCTAATCGGTATGTATGTGGACTATTCACACGCGTGTTATCCAATAACGAACCTTGAGACCCGAATTTGCGTGTGATAAAGGCAATAACGGACTAGGAGGCCGATCATGTTTATGTTGCTTGAAGTGTACGCTTTGGCAATTCAACTGAATTATTTGGAGATGTTGTAGAGGTGTGAGTATGAAGAGACAATTTGACAAGCAATACAGAATCAGAATAACCCAACACCATGAAGCCGTCGTTACGCATGATCTGTTCCAGGTGATGAATCACCCTTACAAACTCATAAACAACAGTCTCCAGCTCTTCCAGTACATTTATTGGCAATTACTTCATCTACTTCACATCAACTTCATTCAAAATACTCCAATGCTCCTTGACCAAGGTTACTTTTAAATTAAGAGGCCTCGTCTGTCTATGCCCTGATTAAGTAAATGAGCAATCAATGTACCAGGTTTCATCCAAAACCGAACAAGCATTTAGTAGCTAGAGTTCCACAAACACCCAAACATTCAAAGTCCAGAACTTTCTAATTCACGATTTCAATCACTGGATCTCTTTCAGGTTTCTCACAGCACAATGTTGAAAATGCAAAAGTCGCTGGACATCTAAAAATGAACACCGGCCCAATAGCATCGCTTGAGGACACCCGTCATCAGGCATCCATCCGGTTGGCCGAGAGGGAAAGCACTTTTGGCGAAGGTCACATCTGCGGGGGCTCTCTGATATCGTTGCGAGTGGTCCTCACAGCGGCACACTGCCTGTTCGAGTAGGTATCAACATTTGAAGTTCCGCCAGATTTATCAAATCTTTCATTTCTTAGCCCGATCACAAAAACGCAGCGTCACCCGTCTGAATTGAACGTTGTCATGGGCACTCTGAATCGTTATCAGGAAACGGAGCACACCTTTATCTCGAAAGTGACACACATCCGCTATCCGCCGACCTTCGATGTCCACACTCGACGTGACGATATCGGCCTGCTGTTCCTCAGCCAGGAGATTCCCGACAACCACGTGCACGTACAACCGATCGAGATGAACAGTGAGGCTGTGCCCGTCGAAATTCTGGGAGCTGTGACCAGCTGGGGAAAGGACGAGAATGTAAGTTGCAGTGCTACTGAGAGACTGGTCAGCACTAACAGATCATTTTGCAGGGTGAGATATCACATCACCTCCTGGCAGTAAATGTGTCCACGATGGACCCATTCAACTGCGCCAAGAGCTTCGGCCGCCTCATCACCGACGGAATGCTGTGTGCAAAGCATCACGGCTTCGATGGGGAGGTCTGCCAGACGGATGTGGGGGCACCCTTGGTGCATGCGGGCAAGCAGATTGGCATCGTTTCGTGGGCCAACAGTTGCGCACTGAAGGACTACCCGGGTGTTTACACGGACGTGGCATATCACAACGAGTGGATTTGGAGGGAACTGACCGATGGGAGCAACACGGACAGCTCGATATGGGGTCTGCTGGGGCTTCTCTCTTTCACTTGGTACGCCCTGCGGGACCACCGCAAAGTAGTGTACCCGGCGTAGAGCGAGGGCCGCCCGTTGAATCTGAGTTTTTTGCATGCGATATTTTAGGATAGACTTTATTTTTTTGTAAAATTTATTTAGTTTTAAATGAGGACATTAAACGTGTGATGGTCATCTGTAGAAGCTTCATATCGATGTTTTCTGTACTGCCTTGACTTTTGCAGGCACGTTCCCGTTTAATAAGACCTTATGTTCAAGCCAATGTCGAGTTAATGACAACTAGGCACTCGTTTCTGTTTGCCATGACCTTCCCCCTCTCCAACCACACACCACATATGACACGCCCTAACTCGAAGACACAAATGGAAGTCATTGTCGCGTCAACGTTGCCTCTAATCAAGCCAGTCACAGTAGAGAGTCTTTTTATGGAAATGCGTTCTCAGATGATTGAAACGAGGGGGTAATTGCCAGCAAATGACTTCTGGTCTCGTTTTCCTCATCATCACAACGCGCTCTGCTCGGGGGGTACTCCCATAGATAATTGGTTCTTTGAGATACTTGAAGTGTGCTGCTTGACACTGATGCAGAACGAATGGCCTTCCATCATCTGGTAGTGGCACGCCATCAACGCCATCAACCCTAAGTGCATACAATGCGTCTGATAAAAAGCTGAAGGTTAAGTGCTTTGCAGCCGGCTTCTGCTGGTTGCATCATCATCTTCTGTTTTAATGGAGGCCGGAATGGGCCTCGGCTGGTGGTTTGGGGTGGGTGGTTGATGCGGTTTGACGCTAAAACTTCTACGTTTGGAAACACTTTCAATGGTGTCTTGCTGGAAACGGAGTGAGGAATGGTGTGGGAGTGAATGAATTCACCTGACGACGATGAAATGTGCCTTTCATTTTCGATAAAATTTGTGTGACATATGTGATATGTGACAATTTCAGATTTGGGGAATCACGCTGAGTGTGTCACGTCAGATTGAGTTTCAAGTGCCAAGCTTTGACCGAAAAATCTACGACGTTATGAATAGAATTAGAGTCATTGAAAGAACATTTGTTACCGAAATGGAAAAAATTTGCAGACCAGAGGTGCGTTTGCAGGTACTTCGATAAGACTTTCGATGGCGGTCAACGCTGCCACTGACTAATAAAGGGCAATTAATGGGTCTCATCACCCTCCTAATGCATGAAGTAGGATTGTGCAGATTTGAATGGAACTTCCACCTCTCACATATGGTCTTTAAATTTGGGTAATGATCGAAAGAATAAGATCGCGAATAGAATGAGATTTGTTCGTGCTGTTGTGGGAACTACTCGCCAGGATAGGGTGAGAAACACACATTAACATTGAGGAGCTGAGGGGGCTATGCTTCGTTGATTTGGTCACGTGGCACGAATGTCCCCTTTATCACGACTTCCGAGGCGGGCGTTGAATGCGAATCCATCAGATAGGCGACCGCTTGGCAGACCCAGGACGAGATGGTTGGACCAAGTCCAAAAACTCGCCTGGTTACGCTTGGGCATAATTCTTGATGAGTTACAGTCGATGGCGGACGATCGAGTTGTCTGGAGATCTGTCGTGCGTGGTTTACCCCCGTGACCCCTTTAGTAGAGCATGCGGGTCAGAAGACGATGATGACTTCGAAAGATTGTTTGTGTTCTGAGACACAAATGGCGGAAGAATTTGACGGGCGACTTCACTCTTCCTCTGTCAGAAATCAGTATCGTTCTGTCAATTCCAGAAACTGTAATTTAATTTAAATAAAGCATTGTCAGTTAAAATTTTAGAGAGTGTCAGGGGCTCTCGACAGTGAAGGGTCTCTGCTTGTTACACGGCGGCCTTCCATGTCCTGAGGTCGCGTTCGCGCTGATTCCAGTTATCTAGACCATGCGCTCTGACATCCGCGATAGCTTGACGGAAACGGAGGTCCGGTTTTCCATTCCTTCTCAAACCTGTGAGCTGTGATTCGTAGATCCTCTTTTCTACTTGTTTTCTTTTTTTCCGAGTTTAGGTGGAAATCTTATACAAGACTCTATGGCGAACGTACGCACAAAGAATTGTGAGATTTTTATTCACTAAGACCACCTTCCTTTATATGTTTTGACCAGTTTATGCCCTTGACCTTTATTGTTAACCAGTAGTTTGTATTTCATGATTTAGATAAGATTGGCAGGTAGCTCTTCAATGAAAGTTCCTACTGACACCGCAAAAATGCGCGGGTGTAGACTATCGCACGAGATCAAGGGGTCTAGTAATTTGAAGTCAGTGCAAGACATTGGTTTCGAGAAGGATGGGGTAGACTGGGGAGTTTGTATGCTCCTACAGGTGGAGCTTATGTTTATATGCGAAGTTCTTAATTCCATCTTGAACTGGTAAAATTTCAAGATCCTTGTAGATATCGTCCTTTTTGATAAACCATGGTTAATAACCGATAGTTCTAAGCATTACTTTGAAATGTCCGTATAATGTTCATACTACTTGCATCATATTACTTCTGTACAATCCCAGGATTTGGTTGTTTACAAGCAATTTGTCGTCAATACTCAGCTTGGATTGTTTGCCAATAAGAAAATACATTTATTTGCATTTCATGTCAAGTTCTGTGCGTTTCTTTTGAACGTGCTCCTTCCACTTGACTATTACATCGACAGTCATCCCGTGGTATTTCGCTTCCAAAAGGTATTGGGACACGATTTAGGAAGACTGGCAAGTTTTTGACGTACCTATAAGTAACATTAATATGAACTGATTTAGGGACAATTCGCCAGAAGTTTATCAATTCGTGTGCCTGATCTAGAGCACGTTGTAATTTTACTGTAGACTCCTCAACAATTTTTGCTGTTAGCAAAATGGCGATGGCGTCAGCAAATGTGCTAAGACCAGTGTGTTCTTCTCGAATATAAATAGTAATTGTTGAGAAACAAATATGAGCAATGCATCCACGACGCGTTACTCTATGGTGCGGATTTTGAGCTGGAGGCATTATCAGATCATTCTTTATCGAAAATGCAGCTGGTCAGGCAGTAACGTTTAATGATGTTTGTTATCGTGACATCGTGACAGATATGAATGTGAACAACATTGTCACGGGGACCCAGATTTTGGGATTTTTGAAGTCATAGGTCTATGCAAACAAGCCTACGACTACCAACGCCTCGAAAGAGGAAAGGGAGAAGTATTAATGAAACTTAGCCGGATTTATGCGAAATGGTTTTAGAGAATTTTAATAAAAAGGTACGTAATTGCTAGCAAAGCCGTGGTGGCCATTTGTCCGATGGTATATTCCATACATTGCCCCAAGCCGTGTACTTTATGAATAAATAAAACAGTTAAACTTACTAACTGTCTGTATTTTTTAACAAAATTACACTGGTCAACATGAAACACGCTTTAATATCACACCATCTATGCCACTGGGGACATTATGCTCATACAGCTCACACGACAGCTGGTTGGCAGCAGTCAAGGACAGATCAGGCTGATATAATCATATTCCGGAAACTAGTCAGTGCTTTGGATAAAGCGTTCAAGATGACTGCTACTGATGCTATGTAGTTCGGCCAAGTTGTTAAAGCACAAGGTCTCTAAATGAGTTATTCAACACTATTAGAGAGCTCTGCAATTACAAAAAAAATGCAAAGTACAGTAGAATCTTAAATAGATGAAAAGATATAAATCATGCTCCGTTCATCTTTTCAAATTGTTCACCTTGTCGACAATCAAATTAAGTTAAAAATGAATATGTATATCTACCAAAAATAAATGTATTGAATACATCAAATTAACAATTCATTTTGTTAAAAAAAAAACAAACATAAAAAGATATAGAACGTAAAAATGCAGACTTAATGATTCTATACTGCTTTAGGGTTAGCCAGAAGAAAGTTGGCACAAATTCGTTCAACTTTCCGAATTGTTCATCTTATAGAACCGCTCACTATTGCTTTTTTCTTTCTCCTCACTATAGAAAAATCTCTCGATCAGAAGGAATTCACCCCTACTGCTTTTGACGACATTGAGCCTTTAATAATATTGAACCCCATGCAATAACCTCAGCACTCAACAGGCTCAGGATCGAAAAGTCCATAGTGCATTTTATTCACCAGCTTCTCAATAGCAGAGTGATCAGCTCGAAGCTTGGTGAAACCACAATCCGCAAGTCTGTTAACAGAGGCACGCCACAAGGCGGCGTACTCTCCCCTCTCTTGTGGAACGTTGTGGTGAACGAACTGCTCCTGACACTGGAAAGGACTGGGTGCAAGGTCATTGCCAATGCAGATGATATTGATCTGGGATATTATGCAATCTGCTATCTCTGAGCTAGTAAAATGGACTAGCGAATGTGGCCTAGGCGTCAACCAAGAAAAAACGGACCTAGTCCTCTTTACTAGGAAGCATAAAATCCCTAACTTTGATCCCCCTTATTATGCGGGACCCCTTAAAGCTTAATGAGAGCGAAATTCTTAGGTCTTATATAAGACACGAAACTAAAGTGGAAGCTTAATATCCACGAACGTATCAAGAAGGCCTCCACAGCTCTCTTTTGCTGTAATACATGCATAGGGTGCAAATGGGGACACAACCCCGTTTGGTCCATTGGCTATTCGTTTCGGTAGTCAGATCCATCCTACTGTATTGCGCCGCAATCTGGTGTACTGCACTCGAAAAGAAAATTAACCTCATACCACACACCAGAGTATCAGCGGAGCATTAGGGACTACCTCCTCCGAAGCTATAAACATACTCTTTAACCTGCCACCAATAGAACTAGTTGATAGCCAGGCAGCAGCTAATACGGCCCCCAGACTGAGATCGCTGCACAACTGTAAAGAACTTCCGTCTGGACATTCAACGATCCTCAGTAGGCATAGTTTTATACCTATAGATACATGCCTCACGTCACCTAAACTCCTCTTCGAAAAAAACCTCTCAACCGGATGCTGATCCCAGATCTTGCTAGGAGTATGTACACCAGACGCTAGATGGTCCTCTGCGAATCTTCACAGATGGATTAAAGATGGGTACAGGTGTGACATTACATAATCTAAACATTCAGCTCTCTTTCCGATTGCCGATGCCGATCGGATGCCTCATTATCAAACAACTCTGGGCTACGATGGAACCTAAGCGATAGCTCAAACTGATTAGTCCAAGTAGGCCGAATCTTATAACCCTCATTGGCGTCATAAGAGGGCATTGCGCCATTGGAATCCACGCCTCTAGACAAGGCCTTCCTCACAATGACTTCTGCAGAAGTTGCGGGGTCGAGGATGAGAATTGAACACCTCCTGTGCAGCTGCACTGGTCTCTATTCCCGCAGATTCAAACATCTAGCGGCCTACTACTTCGATAATCTGGCTGAACTGGCAGCATTTGTGTCAGCCATCTCCTTCGCTTTATTAAAATAACTAATTGGTTGCCGAAATATGTATACACAGATCCGCGCGGTAGCACAATGTGCATATTTGGGAATAAGTATGGTGTCAGCCACCTCAACCCTAACGTCTCTGTAGGATAGTAGGATCATAGAACAGGCCTAATCTTGAACCGTGTGTTCAGCTTACTACTCCGATAAGAGCTATGAGATTGTGTCTCCTCATTTTGATCAGGCTCTGTGAACTTGTTGGATGGATAACTGATTCCTGATGTTTCAATTGACCATCTGCGATTTGTTAGAGAGTTGCAATTGTTATGACGCCCTGAGTTCACTGTGAAAGTAAACACTTGGGTCATTGCTGCATCATGGTTACGTCGACAATGACCATCTATCGATTCCCACAGAAAAACGTAATTCTTAAAAAAGGAAAGCGAATGCAAGATATCAGATCCAGACTACAAATGCATTTCTCTCAACTTGCATCGCATCAAATTGTACGCCCAATCAATTTGCACGCATCATTAAAACCGTCACATCTTACACCTTACGTTCCACAGGTTCCACAAACTAATGACATTTTGGTGTCGGTTCCAATCGCTCCAGTCTGTGCGTCACCGTTACAAGCAAACACTCAGCAGGGACCGTGAACAGAGGCACAGTACAATGCGGTTTTTTTCACATCCACCCTAATTCCTTTTAGAGAGACGCGGCCAAAAATATCTTCACTCACGCGCCATAAATTCACACAAACCACTCGCTAAGAACGACGGAATTGTGTGAAGGGCAGTGAGGGCAACGGCAAGAGAAGAATAGAAGAAAGTCAGTCTTGCTTGGAGAACATTTGTAAACACGACCACTATTGCGTAGGCTTGCGTGCTTCATCTGGAATGCCTCCAGAGTCTGCCTCCCTTTGAGCACCAAGCAGTGCAGGGTGCATACTTCAGGGTTATCGATCCGAGGGTGATACACGGCGATGGAGGCTAGAAAGTGATTTACGTTCGATTACAATGGACCGCGAAGAGTCTGATAGTGCAGCAGCGAACTTCACGCGAGTGGTGGCTGCGTACTTCTGGCACCACTTGGTTTTGGCCAAGTAGCAGAACGTTGCCTAATGGCTTTATGTGCGTGTGCGAATGTTAAAAGTTGTTGCATCAAAGGGACTGTGTTTGATTGAAGGGTAGTTGAGCGGTTTATCATTCGGTTGTGCGTCTGTGAACTGCGGAGGCGATGAACTTTGAAAATGTAGCACAGACATCTTGTGCCTTTTTTATGTGCCATCGATGGCAATGGAAATTGACGCCGTCCTTTGAAAGCTATTCGTTTGGGGATAATTGGTGTGAGTCTACATCCGTCGGCATTTCTGTGTATGAATGTGGAGAAGCTAAGGATGGAGGGAACTTTTTCGGCCATGTTTTCATTTTAAGGCGAGCTCTTGAAAGTCACTCAGCATTTTCTTCTGTTGGAATACGCAAAATCCTGATATTCTTACTCTTAACGATTCACGCCAAACCATGATTTACTTCTCGTGTGTCACTTCTGCATGCACTCGTACCACAGGAGTACACCGATTTACACCTTTGTAAGAGCTTGGAGCAGTAGACACCAGGCTAGGCTCATGTCGTTGTACGTGGTTGAATCTTCTACTCCAGATCTTACCAGCGCTCTCAGAAGTTTTCTCTTTGCGCCGTAAAGTAGGACTGGGATGATCAGTGTCTTATATAAAGTCAACTTGGTTCTTCGGGAGACAGAACTACTATTTAACTGCATTTTACAACTCAAGTGCATTTACTCAAGTCCTCATCTTTGACACTTGTACATGGTTAGAAAACCACACGCAATCTAAAGTCATGTTTACATCAGTACTACATAGTATCTAATATAAGTCTAATTCAATCTAATAAGGCAAAAAAAGAATCCGAATAAGGCATAGTAAATAAATAATTACTACAACCATTCTACGTGCGGTATAGTTATAAGCCCCCCTAACCTTTGCTCGTTGATAGCTACGTTGATAGCTACGTGGCTATGCGACATGTGGCATTAACAGATTTGTGTGGACCAGACGTTTTGTTCTCAATAACCCACTGGCCAAAGCTGACGTGGTGCAAAACCAACACTTGGAAAGATAGAGCTACGGTATTCCATCAATGAAAGTAGAAAGGCTTGAGCATTTGACTCAGCATATTGCTAACTATCTTTACATCGTTCTTAGAGAGACCATTCGATTTTGGGTAATGTGTCCTGGAACGTACAAACGAGAGAATTTACGCCATTTAAAATTTAATTTAATGCCTGATTATCACATATAACTTGCTCTGATATGCTATTTGCCGATAATTAATGCCCAATCCCATAAAATCCTTATGAGTTGTCAATTTTGGGACATTACGCAAGACACAGAACAGATTCTATGGGTTTGGGTTCAAGACAATCATTACTAAATAGTGTTTTTACTTAAAATCAAATAGGTCGCTAGCCACATTTTGAAAGGCATAATCATAGCATTCTACCCGCAATCATCTCATATTTGTTGTTTACTAAATTGTTCACACATCTGACGTCTTTCATTAAAGTTTTAAATGTCCCAGTTATGAAAATGATTCTGCTGCCGATTTTTTGCCTAATTTATATTCCATCATATACACACTTGAGCCTACGCAGCCCAGGTCTTTTGAGTCACTGACAATGCTTGATGAATATAACTGTCTAGAAAAAAAGCTACTCAAATTGCCCTGTCGAAATCGACATAAAACTGTAGGTCGTCTCTCTAGTGGTTGCTGAGATGCTGAGAAGATAGGCCCTGGCTCTTACACCACCCATATTTCAGTCTCTTCGAGATTGTGAGGTTAACCCTTGTGTCAACACCCAACAAACTATACATAAACACACGAGTACACCCAATACACCCGGGTATGTCATACGTTTTTGTATGTCCACGGCCGTCGGAAGGCGTTGGTTTTTCTATAATTGTGTGAAGTGTTTATGCATTCAAGGACAAATCTATACCGGTATTGCACCTTCTGGAAAAGATAAACAAACACATAGTAACGTGGGGTCAAAAATTTGTTTTGCAATCAGTTCCGTGAAAGTGCCTGAAACATCGGATGTGACAACATGTTTAAAAGCTATTATTTGGCTTCTTCTTTGATGTTAGACCACAATTTATCAATATTGGGAACTGTAAACGGAAGACGTACATTTGTACCAGCCGAATTCTCTACTCCAAAAGGAAGACCAGTAGAATCCATCAATCTGTAAATTCAGCAGCAAATCAGCAACAATTCGCCAAAAATGATACTCGATTATAACAAATGCCTTGGTGAATACACTACTGTATCACAACAGAAAACACTACAGTTGGCCTTTGGCTTTTGTTTTTATAACATTTTGGATGTGGCTGCATTCGTGACTGTTACATATATCCCAGAAGAAGACCAACACGAAAAGTCTGCAATGAATGCAGCATTTGCAGCAAATAATTTACGTACATTTTTCCATGCACACCCGGGTGTTTTGGCTGTTGATATGAGGGGTAAAAACTGCTTGTAAATCTTGACCCAAAAGGAAAATTTGGAATATGATAAAAACAATATTTTAGGAGGCTATTGAAAATACCATGTCGATACGGCACCTAGAACTCAAAATATATCAATTTATAAATGAAAAACACATCCGGGTGTGTGGGTGTTGACACAAGAGTTAATCTAGTTACTGTCCTCCAGGGAATAGTAGATGTATTTAACAGCACTTCCAATAGCTTCTTAAAGGGCTTTGCCAGGATATTGAGGTAGACAGATTCATATGGCTTACCCGCTCTTCAAGGCCGGTGGCGATGCTCTGGAAGGGAGCATGTACTAATACATCAGCAGAATTTGCTAGCATATCAGATCAATATGCCCCATCCAGAATTATGACGAGCCTACCTCTTGGAACAGCTACAGAGGCATGACCCTGCTCAACGTCTCATAAGAGATCCTGTCCATTACCAGTGCTCCTTCTGGCCCGACTAAACTATTATAGACCAAATCTTCACACTAAGGCATGGCAAATCCTGGAAAAGACGTAAGAGTTTCCGACACGCACCATCTCCTTATCGATTTTAAAGCGAAATACGACACCATTCATCGGGTCATTTTTTTAGTTTAGTATATTTGACTATTTATTTCATAAAAAGAATGGATTTTAACAATAAAAAAAATTCGTAGTCTATATGGTTTGGCTTAGGGCCGTCTACCAGATTAACATTTAAAGTATGTGTTTCTAAAAGTTCTCTGTTTCTAAAAGTTCCCAAAGTGGAGTAATGCACGGCGACTGAACGATAGGCGAAATGAGCTGGTCTTAAAGTCAATATGGACTAAACAAAATATATGCTGTCGACCAAGAAACGTTTCGTCACACACCTCCCGAGCAGAACATCACGATTCACAAGTACAATTTCGAGGTAGTAAAGGAGTTTGTCTAACTCGGGGCAAACGTGAACTCTACAAAAGATATCTTAGTGCAGAACCGGCGTAGGATCGCCCTTGGCAACCGCTACTACTTCGGTTTGTTAAATCAACTGGGTCAAATGAAAGTCTAAACCATGCAAGGGATAAGCCAAACAGCAGAGTTATTATTGATGTCCTTCTGCGAGGAAGGAGATTGGAGGAAAAGACATAAAAGCAAACTCTACGAGTTGTACCAAGATGTGGATATATTCCGGAATGCAAAAATCATATGCACATCGAGCACATGGACATCAATGAGTATCTTCGAATCAGAGCGAGAAAGAGAGGAAGACCGAACCTCCAGTGTAAAGATCAGCACGGCGTGGATTTCGGCTTGAAACGCTGTAGAACCCGACCCCATTGGTACGGAAACCCTTGTGTTGGGTTCAAAAACTACTGCCGCTACAGCATTATCCATCTTTTATCCGTCCTCGCAACATAACAGACTTCTATGGTCTAGTGCTGGGACAACATTGGTTCAAAAAGCATGTCGAAACAATACTGCCTGACCATAATAACCGGCATTGTATAAAACACGTCTCTATTGGGGATTGAGTTGAGTATACTAAGGTGACCAGTTCGGTTACCTGGTTTGTAATTGTACTCTAACTGCAGTTTGATGGCGTATCTTGCAGCAATCTTGCTGCCGAAGATTGGTAAGGCAGTTTGCCCGACTATAACTTGATGATGACAACAAATGTGGGATCTGTTTGATCAAAGATTCGAAAGCGAGGAAAGCATTGTACGACTTGCCTACTCCTTCACAAGTTTCTTGTTCCTGTTCACCTTCTTCAAAGCCACAGCATCCATGCATTCGACGTTGTTGGCACGGGTCTCATCACAATGCTGCTGAATACCGAGAAAGCACGTCTTCATTTTTTTGGAGGGGAATGTGCTTCAATTTGACGTTGCCGGAGTAACGCTTCTCCTTCTTGCGGTCGTAGTTCTTCAAACCGTTTTGGAGTTCCACGGTTTACAGAAACCATGATTCTTATTCAACGAATGCTCGAGGGTGGCATTGTCTGCCTCATAGAGAGTATCACGAGATACCTTCGACGCCATGTTCGCAAAATCAGCTCAGCTTGACGGCTGTTTTTACGAACAAAGTAACGGCTATCTAGCATGACGCTGATCTATCAGTTGGTCGATTCTTCGATACCTCGGCTACTGATCGTCCTTGTGATCGAGTCGTAGCCAGAGTGATTAATGTCGAGAAAAGAACATAGCACAATTTCTTTGGAAAACAGTGTACTCTCTATCTTCTTGACAAGATACTGAAGGACACCTGTTGTTCGCATACCAAGACACCACCGGGCGCTTTGAAAGTTTCTAAGGCGCACACAGCCCATTCGATTCTGTCTTTACTTAAAATCTATACGTCTAAAATCCACCCCTCCCATAGCAAATATTATTGCTTTTGACCCCTCTAAAAATACCGTTACCTATACATTTTTGGCGTCATAGTTATCGTACTATTTTTGGTGTCTGACAATGGCACAAACTCCAAGTTACCAGACAAGTTTATTGGCAGATGGATGCCTGACAATGTGCTTTCTGCAAATAGGATTGTCAGAAGAAATTGTATATTCACCGTGCTTCAATATCTTCGGACACATTTCTCACTGACGTATCAAACCATCGTCTAAATATGTCATAACTCTTAGTTTTCGGACTACAAATAGACGCGAATTCATTGGACTATCGCTAGAGAGCCGCACCTCAAACAGCCGATTCCCCAAAACAAAATTGACACGATTTTTCCTTCTTAAATCACCATTTCGTAAGTTCCAAGTCAAGCAACAATCGTTTGTGTGCCAAAATTCACAACACTCAACTCAATTGAGTAGATAATCAGTTTCACTCGGTGTTCGAAATGTTGCCAGACACATGCTGCCAGCCACCAGAACAGGCATTTCCTCGACTCTGTTTTGAGCATTTTCTTTGATTTTCTTCAGTTTTCACGTCCATTTCCACCCCCCATTCATGTACACTCACACACATTCAATTGTCGTCCGCACAACAGCGGCCTGTCCTCAGCACTCAGCTGTCTCGTCGAGAAACAACGAGTTGCGGCTGTTGCGCTCAGCCTCTTGCCCTCGTGCGCTGTGTTATGTTTTGTATCCAAGTCGTCGAGAGTGTGCTGTGTTGCCGGCAACGTGCCACACGAGATACACCGCACAGCGT
Source organism: Eristalis tenax (assembly GCA_905231855.2). Classification (NCBI taxonomy): domain Eukaryota; kingdom Metazoa; phylum Arthropoda; class Insecta; order Diptera; family Syrphidae; genus Eristalis; species Eristalis tenax. The sequence continues at coordinate 48,274,194 of HG993128.1, read as the reverse complement.
TCTTTTCGCGTTCATCACCACTTTTCATTGTGCAATTTCATTTGGCCGTTACTCGTCGTGGGACTCGGATAGCTCTGTCGGATTCGGAAAAATTCTTCAGACACACACACACACACTCACGCACGCATACACAAGAAAAACACACGCATACAATCACCATAGTGCCCTGTAGCATAGGCCGTGCACGCAATACGCGACGGTGCGCGTCTTAAAATAGATCACCGAGATACATATTCGAACTACGAGAACGTTTTTATTATTCGTTCCTTTTAAATAAATTTGCCTTGCGGTGCCGTGCCGTCGTCTTGTTCGTCTTCGTCGTCGTCGTTGACGTAGTTTCTTGCGGAAATTTTTGGGTAAACTAAACACAGTCTAGTTTTGTTGAAGAAAAGGTTTTGCCATCAGCAGAGCCCGCCGCGCTTTAGCCTCAGTCCCCCGCTACCAACCGCCCACCGTTCGATGAGTGATGATTAGTTCGCGCAGATATCACAAAAGTATCTGCTTGTAAGTGATGTTGAAAATGTGATGAAAATTTAAAAATATAGCATAGAGTATATTCATCTCCAAAAATGTGGGGAAACAGTGGGTGAATACGAGTGAGAAAGAGAGGAGTGAAGTGAAGGAGGAAAATTGTGAAATTTTTGATGGAATTTCAAAGAGAATAGAATTTACAAAAAAAGGATTAAATCTTCAGATACGAGTGCGCGGTGTGAGACAAACGTAAACGCAAAACAAAAACGTAACGCCGCGACATGAAGCTGTGGAAGTCAAAGAAGCCCATCAGCTGTGTTCCTGGCAAATCCAGTAACAGCAGCAGCAATAGCAACAGCGGCAGCTCGTCCAAAAGTGACGACAAATACGATTCAACTGGGATACCCTTAGTGCCGATAGTTGGGGGTGAGTTATGGTCGTGACTTGACAGTTGATTCATTAAGAGAAATTATTTCGCCAGCTCCTCATTGTTTCAACTTCGGTTTTATGTACACACAGACAAACATCCGTTTGTTGGCAGAAAAAAGGCAGAAAAAGCATCGACGCTTTTAATTTGAAAACGTACAGGGAATGGTTAGAGATGCTCGTACAAGAGTACGAGGCAAGGCGAGTGAGTCAAGGAATGTCGGCTTTGCAATTAACGAATTAATTAAGCGACTGTCAGCAAGCGATGGGCGCTAATGGCGGCTGAATGGTCTTAAGGGGATAACCAATTGATTCGTTCTGGTTAAGAGGGAGCAAAAGGAGTGGAGTTCCTGGAGCCACATATAAATGGGGTGCTGTAAAGATTGAGATAAGAAGGATTTACTGAGTTCAATTGCAGTTTTGTCTTGGTTCTGAGAATATCTTTCGAATTATGATGCAATTGCAAGCTCATATTTTATGGTGTAAGATCAGTTCCTGCCGCTGTTTCGTTAAGAATGAAAGTTGGTGACCTATTTATTCGGAATTGCCGGAAATGCCTTCACGTTTCGCCGGCAAAATAAACAGAGATGGGATCTGCTAATGACGATATTACGCTTTAAAGAACAGTAACAATTTTTGGAGAATTTTGAATTTCGAAGAAAGAAGTAATTTGTTGGGGGCCTTCGAAAACGCAGTTATCTGCGAAAGACCAACAGTTGCCTTCGTTCAGCCTGTGAATCGAACACATCTCTTTTTGGCACGCATTCGACAATGGATGTACGTTGAGCTAAGTGCTATCATATGAGCTCACTACGAATTGCGAACTTTAAACTCTGACACTTCATTTACATGGAGTTTCCTCGTTCGCAGAGAGCAACGGGTAGAATATGAATGAAACAAATACTCCATCGCGAATTTCGAAATTTTAGTCGTGAATTTGTGGATCGCATTGTATTGTGTACTCAGATTGACAGTTCGCAAATAGAATGATTGATTCATGGAGAATATATTTAAAATAATAAGGGTACTTAATCTATGCAGATGTGGATAACAAAAAATTGACAATTCAATACTCATCTTTTCTTGTTTATATTCCTTGGAAATTGGTGGTTTCTCAAACTTCGAGTTAGCAGTTCGGGGCTCTTATGAATGGCACTACACATATAAATCGTTGCATCAAGTTCCGCCATTTATCGGAAGTAATCGTACTATACTTTCGCACGGTCAAAATATCATCTTTCGATAGCTTAAGATTTTATGTGTTTCTCTCGTTCTCAAACACGCGTTGCATGCTTTTGATACCGAAAGCTGAGGATAAGAATGCAAAAAAGAAAAGAAAAGTGCGAAGGCTCACTGGAAAGCTGATAAAATTGCTGCAAACCTGCGACCCTACAACCTGACTTTTCGCTTCCCTTGCTACAAACCTAGCAGTCCGTCAACTGTGGAACGACGGGATCTAAACAAATTTACCATCGCCCCTTGTGACCGCGGGCCTTCAGTAACAACCATTATCCCGTAAATATGCACATAATGTTATACTGCTTGGTATACCCAAAAAGACGCGCATTGAATCGTCTATTTTTTTTCTATTTTTATTTCAATCGGGGAAATACTCAACAAAAGTTTAAGTATCACTTCGAATCAATCATTCTTTTTCTGAACTGTCACACTGAGAACGCAATACACAAAGAGGCAAACGCGATCCACAAATTCACGACCAAACAATTTGAATTACATAAGTGTCAGATTTCTTAAATTGTATCATATGTGTCAAGGTTGGCTGGGTTCACAATTCATAGGGTTCTCATATGAATGTCACTTTTATTACTTGCGTAGTGACTTGTTTGAAATGACTTGATTGAAATCGCAATCCACAAAGTGACGACCAAAGCAGTCATCTAAAAATTCCATATGTATGTAATGGCGATGTTAACAGATCGTAAGACGCGGCTCATGTGTACACCAGTGTGTTAGGTTATTGGCAAGAAAGGGTCCAGTTAGTTTCGTTGAGTTTCGTTCAATTATACTTCAAAACTGCAGCTGAATCAATTGCTGTCTACCAACATAGAGCGTTTGATTGTTGGCGTTGACATTTTGCGAAATTTCACTATGTTCTGGTTTCTCTTCGTCAGGTTCTGACATATGTCTGTTTACTTAAGTCACTTCTGATTGGACATTTAGAAACTGCAGCGAAACCTTTTGTTTCTGTGCGCATTAATCTAAGAAAATGCTGCGCCAAAAGGATAATTGTTAAAGGAAAGGCAAAAGGTACTGCAATCGGTTCTAAAGTTCTTCTTCGCATATACTACACAATTCTTATCCAACGTATGGGATTCCCAAGGTGAACGCAAGATTTGAAAAAGAAACACACACTTTTCAGTCATTAAATTGTTATTGTTTACTGAATCCTAAAGTATACATACGAGAAGGTTATTTATGAAAAAACACATCGGGCAGATGCCATACTTGCTCATACGCGTTCTTTTGTCGAAATCTGGCATAACACTTCTGAATAATTGTGACTGCATTTGTGGTTTCAGGTTGTTGGCATAGACCTTTGAAAAACAGAATGGTGTTAAGTCTCGTGAAAGGGCCAATTCGGAAACGAGAAAGTTCACGACGAGGAAATGTCTCACCCAGTAATTGAAATGTTACACTGGTTGTTTGTGGCAGTATGTCATCATCACATCCATTTAATCCAATTTCGACAGAAGGAGCAGTGTTATCTGCTTGACGACCCTCATTTTTACAAACGTATTGTCCAATGATGTCTTCAGCCTCTCAATTAGTTTTGAGATCACAACTTCCTCTGTGCCCCTTAAATTTTTTGACAACTATTTTTTATATCCTTTTCTCAACCCAAATTGACCAATCAGAAAACGGCATTCACATTCTTTCGTGAATAACCGTTAACAATTCATGAACAGCTGTCGGTCGCACTTTTCGATGTTCACTGATACAGAATTCATTTTCCTACTTTATTTTGGCAGCAAATCTTCTTCTTCCTTATTTGTGGCTATAGTCAGTCAAGCAACAAGCCTATCCAACTAGCACGGTCTCTGGCTAGCTACCTCCAGTGTCTCACGACAAGTTGGTTGAGGTCCTTCTCCAAAGTCTGGAATCGTAAACTCATCGTCGCCTGCGAATAGTTTCGTTCCACACAAAATCAGTTTCAATATCTACAAAAGGCAAAAAATTAGACCGTTACGTTAATTAACTTAGCTTGTCAATGGTTTGGCAAAACACTTTGAAAATTGGTTGATGATGTCTTTATAGGACTAACTGCAATTAAAAAAAAATCGTGTCATACAGTTTCCAATGGCGGGTGGAACAAACCCATTCCGGGGACGGCGTTATGTCGTTGTATATGAATAAAGACCACGCGAATGTTCTCGAAGAGAGCAAGGACATCTTCGCCTGATTTTGAAATGCATTCTATAAAGCCAGCTCAAACCTTCGAGAGAGGGCTCTGTTATTCAATTGCACAGAGAAACAGATCTTGATCGGGGTTATTCTGAAATGAAAACTGGCGATCGTCGGAAATACCCCAACCCCCCGCGATCATAACCACTACATCATTCGAAGACAGCAGTTAGCTACCGATAAAATTAAAGCACAAAGTGTTGATGCTGTGGTAGCACTACCCTTACTGTCTCATCATCTGAACACCTTCAACAGAAACAACTTCTCATCGAAGACAACAACCAATAATATCGAGAAAAGTATCTGGACGATTGTGGTAGCTTGTGGCGAGGGATCAAACCTTACAGAATTAATAAATAAATGTATATTATTGGTAACCACAATTGGGTACTCCGACGTGATCGAAATTTCTTAAAGACTAAGTGAAATTGTTTACCAAATAACGGTGTTGAAAAACTCTTCTAAAAAAATGTGTAGAGAGACTGCTCCTGATATTGGCCCAACGTTAACGAAATATGACAGCCAACAACCTTCCTAGCTTCCTAGCAGCTTAGTGAATCCAAGTCGTTGCTTCGCACAGGTCGAGGCGCAGTTATGTATCACACATCTGACAACTAATCATGGCTGTAGCCTGAAATGTTCAACGAAGTGGCTGATTTGACTTAGAAATAGCTCATAAGAGGTAATGATTCCATATTCATTCAGCTTATTTCGTCATTCTCAGAATCGAACGAAAGGCAGTTGAATAGGCTAATGACTGGAATACAACTGGGAGGCTACCATCGAGTCTTTTGCCAGAAATGCGCAGCTTAGCTGGTGAGAATATCCCAATGATATGCTGTCCTCTTTGGATGAACGACATGCCCAGCCAGCCACCTTCGAGGCACATTATCAGCCAACCATGGGATTCCTCTTACTGGCTTATCGGGTAATTCCACACACCACCAACTACGTTAATCAGCGATTGAATGAACTTTCCTCCAATTCCTATCATCACTGTCAACGGTGTGTCAGTCTCTTTCACACAGTCGCAGTCCATACCAGAGATGCATTTTTTAATCCCGACGTCGCAATAAGCATAACACCACTTCATAAATTCCACTTGGGTTTTGGTGAAGGCTCTAGGAAATCTCACCATCTAAGACGGTGTGTAACAACCAACGAGAGTACGACAAGAACACAAGCCAAAAATGTTTGCTCCGTTTTGCTTCCACAAGTATAACCGCAATAGTCCATAGCAGATCACACTCTCCAGCGCCGCCAATCCGTATATAAGATGAAGTCCTGTTCTTAACCAACAGATAGTTCCCCCAAGACGCAGCCGATCCCACTAGATTTTAATTGCATGCATAGGATACTCCTTTGATCGATCATGCCAATCCCCCGGTGAATGCGAACATAACACAAAGTACTCTACACACAACGGCAACTCTTGCGACATGCAAAATTATCTCATCATGGACATCTGTGTTCTTTCGCGGAATTCCCAGTTGTGATTAGCCAGCCTCCTCCACTCGAAGCAATCAATTAGTCCGGCACGTGTCCCGGCTGCCCGCTTGTTGTGGCTTCTTGCCGAAGCAGTAGCAGAGCAGCAAATCCCAACCGCTGTCACAATCGACTCGAATTTAATTTCCAATCAAAAGAATTGACGAACACCAGAGCTAATCCGCAGAGCAACATTCGCTTGGCCTCATTACACTATCTCCTCAATTTAGATCCCTCAATTAGCTCTGACGTAATTCGCCTGCCAAAACCAGCACAGCACTCTGCTCGTCGAAATCATCCGAAAATCTAAAACGATCCGCGGAGGTCAATCCGTTGCCAGTGGCAACCCCCACTGTGCACCACTATGTTGGGCTCGTAAATTTCCTTAACAAATGATTTAATTCATGATCTGGCTCTCTCAGTGCATCTGCCGTGGCAGTCTGCAGGACTAGTGCGGGTGCGCGGGAGTCAAGATGCGATGCACAATTAACAGTTTTTAATTAAATCTTCGGAGCTCATGAAGTGCACAGCTGCTAGGCTCTTCAATGAGTTCGAGGTGGGAGAATGGAGTGACTGCTCATCTCAGTGCACGGCTACGGGCAGTTTAGCCCGACGCCATGGAGAAACAGACATAGTCAGATGAATTTTGTGAACGTGTTCAAGTGGTCACTGTAGTGGTTGGAGTCAGAAGTCCTCATGGACATCGGAGTGGGTTTGTTGAACTTTGTTCAAAAGTGAATGTGAAACAGAAAGTTTGTTTGGGAAAGTTTCTGCAAGTCGGCGACTTGCGAGTGAGTTCTCAAACAAGCAGGGGTGGGGTGTTCTTCTTTTAGGCCAGAGGAACTGGAATGAAGTTGTCGCCAGTGAGGCGTATGCCAAATGAAGCCACGACCGATGCGAGGTGACATTTAAAAGTGAGGTCTTGCAGATGTTTTTTTTTTTTTTGCTCACTGGAGGCAGCTAGGCCATGACCGCTGTCTTATGGCGCTTTTGTGGGCATTTATCACTCTGAGTCAAGATTATCACTTGTATAGTGGTCTCACGGGTCCGTGACGAATGATCAATGTATCCTGGAATCTTTACTGATTCGTGTTGATTTGCACTCGCTGCCGCGAGAAGCTCTTGTCTCCTCGAAATGGTGTTGCTTACTGCGATGGGTTTGCTAGGTCCTTGGTGCTCCTGATAATTTTCTACGATCCCCACAATATCAAGTAAAAGTAAAATGGATGCAAGCCATGTGTGACTTTTGAGATTTAAAAATTCAACCATTTTTGCGGTCCTTTCTTTCGTCACTGTTTTGCATTGAGTAGATCCCAAGTTGGAACTTGTCCTCATTTCCAACGACGCAAAGCAAGCGAACACCTCCATCTGATGGAAACACATAAACACAACACAAAGCATCGGCAATACACCAGTTGACCTCAAGATCTCGATGAGAACTAAAGTCAGCCACGAATGTGAGTCAGTAATCACTTCCTTTTGTCATACTCGTAAACCACCGTCAATTGTGGTCAATTGAACGCGCATTGATCCGTCGTTTATTCCGGCCTCGATTTACAGCGTTTGTGTAGGGGGAGCCAAGTCAGAAGCTACCGATTAAACTCGTCATTCTCCGAACCGAACCACCAGAAGATCAATTGTCACAGAGCACAATGATTTTACGAAGGTAATTGATGTTCCCATATTGACTCGTGAGTTTGACAGCCGCAACGGGGTTGATGCGCTGTCTCCCTTGCACTCGCATCTGACATTTGCGCAGTCGGTCGAAATCATCACATAAAGCAGATCATAAAATCCCAGTCCCAAGCGAAAGGAAACCCAACCAACGATTCACTGTGGAAGCACACACAACGATGCAACTAAGTGCACAATTATTTTCAAATAAAAACACTGGTGAGTGGCAATAAAAGAATTTTCATTTTCATTACTCGCCGCCGCGCCGCTCGCATTTACGGCGAGGGGGAAATCAAACGAAATCAACCAGAGTCGGGGGGCTCTTCCTGCTTCTTTCCAAAAATACTCGCAATTCCACATGCAAACAGCGCTCGTTAATGAAAACCTCGTAAATCACTCGTCAGAGAATCGTGGAGATATGGTTCCAAAAAAAGGAAAGACAAAAAACAAATAAACCCAAAAAATGCAGGAGAGTGTCCCTTTTCGTGTGATGCGGAGGGGTGGGCCTCTGCATTTAGTCCGATTGGGGAACTGGATGTCAGTGACTTTGGAGTGGTTTTATGTCGCAATGGAATTCGAATCAGATTGAAATTGATGAATAAACCGATGCTAGTAAAAGTTCAACAAATCTGATAGCTCTCGAGGTGTCGTGTCGGTTTACGAGTGTGGGATGGAACTGAATCCACAAACGAAAATGCGATCTTCAACAAGTGTCATGAGACTGGTTTATGTCTGCGTTTTATGTGGCCAGTCATGTAATTTGACACTTCGGCATAACTCATAATCTAGGAGGCTTTCGGAAGCCTTCAATAGAGACAGATGAGGGCGTTTGATTAGGCCCAATGATTGCTGATACAAGAAACCCTGGTTTCAGCATAATTTTCGAAGGAATATTGTCCAGTGACACTGCCAGCTAAACAGCAGAACAGCCCACGCGTATTGGATGTTCGTTAAGTAGTGGAGTTTACTTAAATAATGGAGTACACAGTGCTTACAGGTACATTCCGTTTTGACATTAAGTCTGCGTACGCTCATTATAGTTGGACCTTACAACGGAGAAGTTGAAGAGACAAGAAGGAGGAGACCCATGAAAGCAACCTCTGCTCTTGCACCATACTCTCTGATGAAAAAGCCATATAGATGCATATCGACGCATCTAACAAACGCCTTCATCTCATGCGGATAGAATCCATTTGATACAAACTATGGGAATATGCCGGCCTCTGTGCGATGGCTCTTTACACTCGGCTCTTCACGCACAGCATGATTCCTCGCCACCGGTGTGAGGCAGCTGATGAACTTGGCAGTAAAAGCTCGACGTAAACAACCTAATGCGTTGCCGACTTAGTAAAAAAAATGGACTACACGCCTGTGGGACAACGCAGCAGTGGACACCCATCTCTATGGTGCCACATCAGTGGAGAAGAGTGCACGAAACGCGAGCCTTATTGGTTGAATTCCATGTTTGTAAGAAAGTGATTCTAAAGTTGATAGACATTAACTGGCGCTCCCCTTCGAACCCTTTGAAATTATCCGAGTAAAGCCTTGGTATGCCATGAGGATGGACGATAGACCAATCACAATGGATGCAACATCTGTTGTGAGATGTAACAAACGACGGACGAACCTTTGTCTTTGCCACATTTAAGAGCCGCACCACTCGGGTGTAACATCTCCTAAGCTAAACAGGTCAAGTTGTGCAACCTGAGCCAACCGCCACAGCCTCAAAGAAATGTTGAAAGTTTTCACACGACCACACACCTTTGAACTACCTTCGCTACACAGGCACTCACCGAGGATCCATTAAGAAATTCCAAAGGAAACATGAGCTTTTTCCTTTGATCTCCAGCCTCTGAGATCATTACAAAAGGCTGTACATCTTCGCACTGCAGACTAACATCTGCCAACAATGACGACAGAGTACTTAAGCATAATTCCGACACAAGGCAGATTCCCAGAGGATGAGCTGTTGGCTTGAGGCTCCCTAGCAGGCTGCTCATCTTCACATTTTCTGTGCCCCAATCCGTGTGGGATATCACTTCTTTGAACTCGGTATGCTTAAGCAGCAATTTTTATTGGACTATGTTTCTTGTGCTATCTCGTCCGACGGCGCGGCGGTTGATTTACGAGATGTGCGGGCTTTGCTCTAAGCACGCAAAGGCCTACGGCGCTGCGTCCGTCTGAAAATTGCGTCACCGGGCAGGGGATGTCGTAAATTGCCGCAAATTTATGAGAAGTTTATAACATGATCCGATATTTTTATTGGCTCTCGCAGTATTTATGTGAATAAACTTCGACTTTAGGTTTATTGAGTGAACCTGTGATTCAGATGGCTGATGACAAGCTCTTTGACAGATGAAATGGTTTCAAGCACCGTTCAACGCACGGTGGTCGAGACACCTTCACAGCGTGTTGTTCGAGAAAGTGTTTGAAATCCAGAAGGCACGCAATATTTTATTAAATATCGTTGGGAATTTTATTTTGGGACCGGATATGTCCGGGTGAGGAATTCTAAGACTGCGCATTAAAGTTGCCACTGGCGAGATCAAGAGGGGAGATGTGTCCATCGCAGGGAGGCGGACGATGATCTCGGAGCTCGGCGATTCGTTCTGGAGCAGACATATACCTTTAGGTTTTTTTTTTATTTCCAGAGATTGCTCCACAAAAGACGCTAATGCCGAATGTGTCGGTATATTTGAATACCTCTTCAGTGGTCTTTGTGGCCAATCAAGATTTGCATGTACCCAATCATGACGAGCTGTAGAATATTCCCAAATTGCCAAAAAAATGTGGTATCGCGGTTTGGTGAAATGCACTTGCCTCCAGAAATTGTTGCAGCAACCGTGTAGTGTCCAACCCGAGGTGAAAACGCGCGCCCCCGACCATCTGTTTCTGCTCCTCGTGGTGATTCCACCACAAAGACCGGCGAAGACTGTTATGGCATACAGACGCGCCCCTGAAGGGTAATGTCGGCGCTGGAGCTGGCCGTGGTGATTCCCGAAAACAACAGTTTGTACGTTAAAGAAGAAAATCAATAAGGAGCCATCCCTTCACAGTCGCACAATATGGCCTAACAAATCGACCAAATGAAGTGTGCATACTATTCTGGGACGGAGGTCAGTCCATCGGTGAAAGTGCTCAGAGGACCACCGAGTGTCTAAAAGTCAGACCTTTAGTAGGATCTGGTGAGAATGTTGCTTTGAAACAGATTGAAACGTTCGCTGGTCTGTGTCCATTCGAATGAATATAGTTGTAACGAGAATATGAAAGTACCGGCAACGGCATTCTAGGCGACTTCTTCTTGGAGTGGAGAGAGCGCGGCAGTTGCACAGGAGATGGACAGTAATTTTTTCCTCACCTTCGTGTCTGCACTCTCTGGATTCAATCCAAGGAAGGCCTAATCTAGAGGCTTGAGTTCTAGATTAACTCTATCACCGAAAGATTAAGGGGTGTGTTCAGAGCTGTAGAAGGGGCTGTCCCTTACTCTCCGCTGATACCTACACACACCATCCGTTACACCTATTCAAGAGATTTGTAGTTGATGTCATGGGGGGGGCTGTAGTCCCCATTTGCACCCTATAACATCTTAGCGGCAGTAAAATACCGGGGAAGTCTTTTTGACGCGTTCTTGGATATTGAGTTAAGACCTGAAAATTTCGTTCTGTCACTCAGCTTTAGAGGGATACTACATGTTGAGGGAGGGTCAAAGTTATTGAACTTATATTTCCATGTGAAGAGCACTAGATTAGTTTTCAGTGGACTAACGCCTAAGTCGCATTCTCTTGTCTAATTTTCTAGATTGAAGAAGCTGGATAATGTCTCTGATCGTGGATATATACTTCCCAGGGACGGCAAGAGGAACATCATATGCATAGGCATTGACATTTCACCCTGTCATATCTGGTGTCAGTAGAAGTTCGCGAACCGCTACATTCACAAGAGAGGGGAGAGAACACCGCCCTGTGGTATACCTCTGTTAACAGATCTGCAGATCTCAGTCTCACCGAGTTTCGAGCCTAACGAGCCTTTCGAGCCTGTTGAGTCCTGAGGTTATTGCTTTGGCTTCCATATTGTTAAAGGCTGCCTCGATATGCCCGAAGTTAGCAAGAGTGAATTCCTTATGGTCGAGAAATTCATATTAAGCCTGTCAATGAGAGAAGGGCTGTTTCCAAAGATTTGCCCTTGTTGTAGACGTGCAGGGACGGCGACATTTTGTTCGTTACGATTATGAGCCTAATAAGTATGTCAATTAGTTTAATCAATGTCTTGAGCAAAATGGATAGTATGTTTATAGGTCTTGAATCCCTTGGTTTGAGGTGCGAGCAATTTCATGCATTTGGTCTGAAGACTACGGCACGACTGCTCCAGAGCTTGCGTACAGGGCCAAGATCTAAACACCCATGAACGATATTAACCAGCCAGGGAGAGATGAGGTCTACAACTTTTTGTACTTCTTCTGGAAAATGCCACCTAACGCTTAAAAGAATTAATGGCCCATGTGACGTTGCTGACAAGCGTGGTTTAGGCTGATCGCATTATGAATGAACTTCGCCGTCGCAACTTTCTGGAAAGTGAGGGTCGATAAGAAGCCAGACTCTTCCTGCTCAGATTAGTCCAGGTACAGAACACCGTTTGAAATTGACAGGATATTTTTGGAGACGATGCCAGTACTTTGCTGAATTTTTGAAATTTCCTCGATTTTCTCACTAAAAACTCTCCAAAATGACCTTTCGGCTTTTTTCGTTTATACGAGCTCTAGTCTCATATATTTCATCGTCAAAAAAGAATGAAAGAAGTTCTGTCTCTCTCTTGTGATAGCACGATATTCTGTTTCTTGGCTCAAGAGATTGCTTCGCTTTATTTGAGAAGCTAGCTGGTTCTTAGAAGTTCCAAGGTTCCTTAAGGCTTAGAATGAATCAAGGCTCAAGGCATTGAATACATATCTGGGAAATAATAATCAGTGATGATATGTAAGTGAAGATGCTTGTGGTACCGACACAGCGACGAAGTACACTGAAAAGGTCCAGTAAAAGATAACAAGTTAGGCTAAAACCATCTGAAACGGTTTCTTTTGTTTAACCCGTTCAGGTCAGAAACTCTGAAATAAGTGATTGGTACTTGAAAAGGGATATTTTCTTTTTCCATGTATGTTTTACTTACCATAAAAGGCAACCAGTACTAAAAGCGGGTGTCCAAAAGAAATCAAAGTGAAAGCGGTGAAGATCTGGAAATTCGTGACACGAGACCAAATCCACGAAGCATAGCCCTTTTCGTTCGAAGAAGCAGTGGCTTAACTTTGAGTTCGTCGAGTACTGTCGTATTTCTCACCTTATCCCGGCGCTTAACTCCCAAAAGAGCACGAAGAAATCTCATCCCGGGAACTTGTATACGCGACATAACTCTTTTGGCCATTTCCCATATTCTATGACCATTGATTAAAGATGCAATAACTCTTAAGTTGAAACCCGCTAGCTTAGATTCTGCGCAGCTGTTTCAAAATGAAGGCATCTGGGAAATTTCGGAATTACTCCTCCCATCACTCGTGAAACAGACTCCGATATACTCGAACTTCTCCACCTCCTTCAATGAGATACTCCTGCATACTCTTTCCAACAATTCGGCCGGTATCTCACGAACAAATGCTTCAATGTTTTCTTCAGATGAGTCAATTGAAGCGGGCTTGTTTTTATAGACATAAACTTTAACATAGCCACAAAAAATAATAAAAGTAGTCTAAAGGCGTTAAATCGCACGATCTAGGCGGCCAATCGACCGGTCCCGAACGTGAAATAAAATGTTCACCGAACTCGCCTCTCAATAAGTCCATTGTTGCGCGTGCTGTGTGGCATGTGGCACCGTCTTGTTGAAACCACATGTCATGCAAGTCAAGCTCTTGCATTTTGGGCAAAAAAAAAAATTGGATATCATCTCACGGTAGCGCTCACCATTCACAGTTACGTTACGATTCGCATCATCTTTGAAGAAATACGGTCCAATGATGCCACCAGCCAATAAACCGCACCAAACTGTGACATTTTCTGGGTGCATTGGTAGCTCTTGCAATGCTTCTGGCTGATATTCGCTCCAAAATCGACAATTCTGCATATTTACGTACCCATTGAGCCAAAAATGAGCTTCGTCTTAAACTGACCATAAAGTGGAAGAAGCGCGCGATGAACTTTCTTAACAGAGCACGCATTTTGATAATAAAATTCAATAATTTGCAAGCGTTTTTCGTTTGTAAGACGATTTATGGTTAAATTATAGACCAAACTGAAGATGTTTGACAGTGAAACAAAACACGAAACGTGAGTCAGCTGTTTAAACCAGTGTTGACAAAAAGATAATAGCTAAAAAATCACCCTTTAGTACCGATAAGAACACTTCAGAGTTTACCTGTCATGTTACAAAATCTGTAAAACAACTGCAGATGGGCTTGGCATACTCCCAAGCCTTCTCGAGTACCATTCTTAGAGTGAAAAGCTGGTACGTTGTACAGGGGTTGAGGGGACTGCTAGTGATTTCACCAGCATACTTAGACCATGTTGGTCCAGTCTGATACACACAGTCAGACTACTACCACCGGTCGACCACTCCAGTAAGAGTGCCGTTATTTTGATCCCAACGGCAAATGGTGACCGGATCAGAATTGAAAGCCAGGCCTTTGCTTTCACTGTGACTGTGGTAGGCCCCCAAGGGCAGGCACTTAACCAACTGCGCCAACCACACGTATTGGTAGCAGAGAGTAGCTTAAAAGTGTTAATAAGTTAAAAGTTAAGTGAACCTAATAGGGCCAAAAACCAAGCCTGTTAAATGGTAAATTTGAAATCGGCGGCGTTGAATTAGTAAACAACAGCTATAAAAATCCATCCAAGAAATTAGTTTGGTTTCCATCTCCTTCCTTCATTGAAATCTATTTAAGTGACCATCCCGAAGACATAATCGGCTTTACACGGCCAATAGAGATGTTTTGACATGCTTACAACAATAACAGCTTCGCATCTACGGTGAGCTTCTTCAGCTTTGCTGTCCTCTGACTCTGCATTAGGAGCTCCGAACATAAATACATATGTTAATGGCTTTCATCGGACTCTGTCGCCACACAACCTTTGATACTTCCCTCGATGAACTTCTCCATCAATTCGCGATCTCTTCCTTGCCTCCATACCAATCGAGCCCCTCACGTACGGACTGTGCCATAAATTTATCGAATCAGTCTTAATTCGGTACGGACTCCAATTTTAAGAAAAACGTTTTCGGAAACGCTGTTTCCGCCCATGATCGCTATCGCTCGTCTCAGCCTAAGTGCATTCGAATTTATGGCGTCAATATTTATGGTGGTAGCAGAGGAAAGCAGAAAGTGTGTCGGAAAAATATGATCTTTGTCGTGGATCCACGCGGCAACAACCGTTGATGGCATGGTGCACGATGGAGAGCGATCAACCTTCGTCAAATATTTCAATCAACACGGCCGCCCAATTCCGGAAGCGACTGCCATTGACATGAGCCTTTGATGTAATTTGACTCAATTACCGAACAGATAAATTGAGGCCCTCTCCCTCGAGTGTCCATCGCATTGAGTACTCCGAAAATAATTTCCACAATCAGCACCGCACCGCCCCGGTGCCCTCAGTTATGAAGATGTGCGGTTGCGGAGTTTCTAAACATTCTCGAGTGATCCCGCTAGGAGATTTGAAGTGCCTCACCGCGGACTGGATGCCTGAATGAAGGTCTTTTGCGTCAGACAGCTTTTGCTGATTTTTTTCTTTTGTTTTGTTTATGAAAAACAAGGCGTTTTCGACGTGACAGCGAGGGTGGCTGGATAAGAACAAGCACCATGGGCGACTCGTGCGCTGTTAGATGTTGGTGCTGTGGCCGTTTTGTACTGGCTTTTGTTTTGTTTTTCTCTCGAAAACACTGTGGCTTCGCTACGAAATGTGCGAGTTCGGCGTTTATTTTTGGAAACGCACATTAGATGCCGGAGAAAGAAAAAAAATATGTATAATTTGGTCGTGGCTGTGAGCAGAAGCAGAGTCGGTTCGTGCGTCTGTGTCTGGGTGATTTTAATCGACAGGCGAACTGTGAAATGCCGAACAAAAATGCTGAAATCTCGAAACATGTGTCGGAGATTTATGCTGGATGCTGGAGGACCCTTAGGCGGGATTATCTTGTCAATTTGTTAGATTCTGTTGTTTATTGCGTTTTTCAATTGATCTTGAACGTGTTTGTTGTTTAAGCGACTGACTAGAGACGTCAGTCGTGAGATCAGATGAGGTTTACTCCATCTTTTGGTCATGACATGCATACATCGATGAAGATGCGAATGTCCAGCATGTCTGCGTCTTCATCTGATGACGATGATTTCATCAAATTCAACTCTCTAGAAGAATGTGAAACTGTGGCAGGATGGTGGAAAATATCAAATTTCAGATATTTTAATTCACGGTCCGAGTAACTGACAATACTCAGAGCTCCTCGAACTTCGCCGTTTGTATTGCAGTGAGAAAACACGTCTTGCCAATTTCATTTAATTTTATTTTTTATTTTCAAATGAGTAAGAAAGTACGTATCATATGGGATATTCAGAATGTAAGAGATTAGATTTAAGTGAGTGGCAACTAATTCAATTAGCCATTATTTTAAAACATTCCAAAACTATTTTAACACTTCCACTTATGAATGAAAAGATGTCTTGGTACTTGTACTATAAATTTCATTAATATCGGTAGAAGGATTCAAAAGTTACATATTTATTTACTCTGCGATCCACAGCTCCGCTTTGTATGGGAACAATCTGCACTATGAAACGTAGCAATTAAATATTCGTTGTTTTATCACGACAACTTTTGATTCTTTTCCCTCATTAGTTCTCCGTGCTCTAAAGGTTAAGTTAAATCCCAGGTGCAATATGTACTCCATAATTCTAATCCGTTGACATTCCCCGTCTAAGAGCCTCTTCATTTTTGATTTGCAACTTGGATAACTCATTGATCTTTGAAGGTTTGATTCCACAAAGCAGTAGGAGACAAATACAGTAACGACAAACCAGTTATTTCGGGAGTACCACAAGGGTCGATACTTGGACCACTACTGTTCATCCTATATACTAACGAACTACTTCGCATATTCAAAAAGAGCATCCCTTTGCGTTCGCAGATGATGATGACGTCCAACACAAATGTCTAGTTACTGCTACGAAAATATTGCAAGATGAGTTCGACAAAGCTGTTGAATGGTGTCATGACAATGGACTTGTATTAAACCCTTCCAAAACCAAAACGCTTCAAGATCAGAAGCAGGCGTTTTATTTCTTAGTCGAATCCAAGTTGAGATACGGGATACTTGCTTGGCAATGCATCAAATGCCCACATCAATGAACTGCAAAAGCTGCAAGATACTATCGTAAGGAAGATTAATAGCAGACATCCAGCAGACACACACAATTCATGGAAGGTAATATCTGTAAAACAGATTTACAAATTGACGCTGTGCTTGGAAAATTATGATGACAGCCGCTTCAAAAGATCCATCGACCATCAACACAACACCAGACGACTAGATGGGATCCAGAAATTGCCAGAAAGATGGAAAAAAGTCATAGCTGCAGATGCGCAATACTTTGAATAATCTATTGTAAAGGTCTTCTTAAATAAACGTTCAAATTTTCTGCTGTACCAGGATGTGAATGCAAGGCAAAAATCCCTCGTCTGCACTGGCCTGGTCACATCGAGCGAATCGACGCCAATCCTCCAGCCAAGAGGGTCTTCGAATCTGAGCCTCCTACTTCGAGCACGACATAAAGACCGATCCTCCGGTATAAAGACCATGTCACCGCGGACGCAAAACAACTTGTTCTTGACGACTGGAAACAGCATGCCAAGGCGGATGAAGGGCAGCTATTGCTCATGTGTCGCAAAACTGCATTAATTCATTCACATTCACCTTGAGATGGTTTCTTGATGCCTGATGGGGGCGCAGACTGTCCCAACCATCTCTGATCAACTCGAGCACTCTAAATTCTTGTCACCATGATGCTCCACAACTCACAACAACATTTAAAATTAGTCCCAACTAATGTTGGAAACTGTCAAATGGCAACTAACAAGTGCCATCCAAACCAAAATAGCCTACTAGACGTGGGAACAGTTGGATGGTATGTTAGGCGATGGGCATCTCCCCCGGCGTCTTTAGGAACCATAACTTTTGTTGTCACACGAATTGTGGAATTGGTGTGGACTTGCAGTCTGATGCAGTCGGGACATTGCCAATAACTCGGCAGTGTGGGAGTTTATAAGGTCGTACAAACCCAGCGTCCAGTCCGGGATAAACCTTGAACAAACAAGACTCTCCAGCTAGTGTCAGTTACACGCACCAAGTTGGCTGAGGTCCATCTCCAACCTTTGACGCGGGTGTCACCTGTTGCGTTATCACACAGTATCGGAAACGAAGACTCTTCGGGCTGGAGCGAAATTTTCTATGCACACCACATGGCCAAGCCACCTTCGGTGTTGGATCAGTAGACTCCTAGCTAAGCTCATATCGCCGAAAAGTCCGCTCAGTTCGTGGTTGCGACTTCTCCCTCAGATTTCACCAACAGAAACATTATCAAGGAACACCCGCAGAACTTTTCTCTCGAAGAGACCAATGACTTCTTCTACCTTTGAGATTGTCCATGCTTTTGCGGGTTAATTTATCTTTCCATGGCCCCCCTTCGAAAGATAAATCCACTTCTATCTAATCGTTCACGTACAACTCGAGGAACATATTAAGAGCCACTGGTGAGTTGTAACTGCCAGACTGCATTACAGCCCCCCTACCGTAGGGCTCATTTGAATCAAACTCTGTTCACTTGTGTTGATTGACTTAGCACTCGAAGACTATGTTGCTCAGCCTTGAACAAGAAGCAGGAAACATTACAAAATCCAAAATGAAAACGATTATCAAAGAGTTAAACGCTTACTGGAACACCCATTGCCGGATCATGAGAACCCGTTCCATAGTTCATGCAGCTGAACTAATTTGCTCAGGGGCTTGCAACCGAGGGCTGTCCTCAGGCACCTTTCTCAGAACAGCCCCGGCCGAACCCTTAAACTCCATCGGGATTAGTGATGGATTTAGTGCTGCGTGCATTATCGACAAATCCCCGGATAAGTGTTCTCCCGTCCGCACTGCCAGCCTCGCTGCCCCGCGCCTGTTGAACACTTACATGCCCCCAGGGGATGGGACAGCGGCATAACAAAAATCTCGTTTATGAAATTGTTTTCCCGGATAATTTCCAAAAATATCACGTTCACTAGCAGAATGCCGATAATCGAAATGAGCATTCCATTCCTCCCTTCGGGACCGTGAGGAATGTATGACCTTACTCAATGCGCCTTCTCATCCACCCTCGCCGCTCCGCGCCTGGCCTGGCCTGGCCGCGCTGCCATTGTGTGCCCAGTCAACTGGTAGCAGCCATAGTCATCCTTCACATGTGGTGAGGGCATGGTGAGCGCTTCAATTAATGACTCATTTGGTGTCCTTTAATAGCTTGGCGACGTTCTCGTATTTTGTTCTTTTTTGCCTTGTGGTTGAATGCTTCGAGTCAGGAGAATTTCCTAACAACTCAGTCCTGGGGAATGCCAGTGTGTAAAGGCATAGATACATAGAGAGCGGAATGCTCGCACTGCGGGTAGGCGCAATGACTTGGAAGGGTTAAGTACTCGTATGCGAGCGCAATAAATCATCGCAGATGACGTACTCCATCGTGTTATGCGCTGTGTTCCACTCTGATCCGGGCGCACAGTGGGACTCTTTCATTGATGACGGATGGATGAGGACGACTGTACTGCCGTCGGCGGCGTCGGCGACGGATGGCTTCGTTGGCGGTTCGCTGGAACCGGAACTTCACTTGAGTAGAGAAGGAGTTCTCTGTTGTGACTTCGAATTGAGGGTAAATGCTTGTGTGTTGGGGGGGTTCTCCACTGACGGGTGAAAATGGATTGATGACGTTTATGGGTGAGACAATCTTGTCTGATTCCAGGGTCGGGGTGTGCATTTTTTTTTTCATCTGGGAATAGGTGTTCGATGGCGGATCAATTAGTGTATTGATGCGATTGTCACATGATATGTGTCGATTATCTTGAATTTCCACCGGAAGGTGCTGTCTGTCAAGATGAATGGAACTTGGTGTGAGTTTTCGGGACATATACAAACATAAACCCAATCCTTATACTCAATGAATCAAAAAGAAATTTAGCTTTCTAAGTAAAAATCTTCATTTTCGATCAAATCACCCTTTACATTGGCAACAGCGTATGTACGTAACCGTAGTTAGTTATATATTATATATATTATTCCAACACGTTTAACACTGATGACATACAACAAAAGAGTTTAGGGCTTGGACGGACAACAGGAAATTGGAGATGAAAGGCTGCTGTTTGGAAACTTTCAAGATTGATCATGAGAGCATTTGCGCTCATTTAGTAGTGGTGCATATTAATCTGAAAAAACTTGAGATAATTTAACCCATAACTTCAGAGACCGCAACGATTTTGCAATTTTTCAACATGATCTACATGGATAAGGTATTCAGTTTGGAACCACCAACAGCGCACAAGGAACTTCTATGACCATCTAGAAAGGATCAACACCAAAATCGTTCTAAGAGATTTCAACGCAAAACTGAGATTTTACTCAGCTTTGTCGTCCTTATTAAAATTATCGAGAAACACAGCCTTCACGGCACTACTTCGGATAACGAACTGAGGCTGGTCGACCTTAACATCCATAAAGGGACCTGGTGGGTCTGGTGGTTGGGACCGATACTTCTCCAGCATTCTTGATGTCCTAAGTAGGGATGTATGATGTTGGCAAAACATCAATGTTGACATCGATGTCAACATTGATGTTTGAACATCGATGACGAACTCCAAACATCGATGATTATTAATATCGATTTTATAAAATCGTTTTATTCTTAACGTCGATTATCCGATGTTTTACACATCGATGTTTTGTGAACATCGATGAATATCGAAGATCCCGTCCGAACCTCCCGTCCGAACCTCCCTTCAAGAAGCCAACATTTACTCGGATTATTTTGTTGTTACAGCAATGGTAAGAACACTGATATGGAGAGAACAACGGAGTCGAGAAAGAACACCACGGCTCATCTCTCACGTCGGAAAGAGTACAATAACTTTGGAGCCAAAAATGTTGTGTTCTGTAATGGGTGATTTTTTTAAATCTATAACAAAAAACACATAAAATTCAGAAAAATTCATGAACGTACGGTCCATATAATTTAATGTTTGAAGATTATTTCATGCAAATGTTGACCTTGACTGCGCCTCAAATGGTCCATCCGCTTAGTCCAATTTTGGCATACTCTTTCCAAGATTTCGGCCGGTATCTCACGAATAAATGCTTCAATGTTGTCTTATAGACATAGCCTGTATAGACATAGCCCCACAAAAAATAGTCTAAAGGCGTTAAATCGTACGATCTAGGCGACCAATCGACCGGTCCCGAACGTGAAATAAAATGTTCACCGAACTCGCCTCTCAATAAGTCCACTGTTGCGCGTGCTGTGTGGCATGTGGCACCGTCTTGTTGAAACCACATGTCATGCAAGTCAAGCTCTTGCATTTTGGGCAAAAAAAAGTTGGATATCATCTCACGGTAGCGCTCACCATTCACAGTTACGTTACGATTCGCATCATCTTTGAATAAGTACGGTCCAATGGTGCCACCAGCCCATAAACCACACCAAACTGTGACTTTTTCTGGATGCATTGGTAGCTCTTGCAATGCTTCTGTCTGATATTCACTCCAAAATCGACAATTCTGCTTACCCATTGAGCCAAAAATGAGCTTCCTCGCTGAACACAATTTTTCGACCATAAAATGGAAGAAGCGGGCGATGGACTTTCTTAACAGAGCACGCATTTTGATAATAAAATTCAATAATTTGCAAGCGTTGTTCGTTTGTAAGACGATTCATGGTTAAATTATAGACCAAACTGAAGATGTTTGACAGTGAAACAAAACACGAAACGTGCGTCTGCTGTTTAGACCAATGTTGCCAAAAAGATAATAGCTAAAAAATCGCCTTTTAGAAGAGTAAAAAATAAGCATTTTGTACTATGGGAGGGTGGGTCCATGCTGGGAGGGTGGATCCATGCACCCTTAAGGAGGTAGGTGTTATCGATGAACGCAAATCTAGATTTATCTTCATTGACGCTGTAATCGAAACATCTTTTATATAACTGCAACTACCTCAGTATCTATTAGTTGCGCCAACTGGTTTGCGTAATAGGATCGATTAGATCCACGTTGTAACACCACAGCAACACTTTGGCCTAAGTTTAACTTCTACCCGACGGCAGTAAGCCACTTTAACCTAACTTAAACTTCAGTAGAAAGAGATACATTGGATAGCGTTTCCCAACGCCAAAATTACGGTGGCAATTACAGTTTAGCTTCAAGGCCTTAGGCTTATCTGTTTTTTTTTTTTTACATTTTGGCTTTCCATAGACTTTTAAAAATGTACTAAAATACAAAGGAGTCGAGATGTTGCCGTTCAGAACTAGTTTTTACTTTTTGCCCTCACCCCATTTAATTTTTTTTTTTGTGAGTTAACATCGCTCATGTATATATATAATAACAATTATATACCCATATATACCCATCCACGATCAATACAACTCCGCGACAGGGGTTGAGGAACAAAAGAGTCGAATTCCGGTGACATAATGGGCATTTTTAGCATTTTAGTAATTCTCCAGATCAAGCAAGACATCGAATTCTGAACAACCTTCGATTGTACACCCAAAGTGTACAGCGATATGCACTAAACCGGCAAGTAAACTTGCTATTGCCTCACAAGTGTCGTTAAGATCGAGTGACAAGAGAGATGAGGCAAATCTGGTTAAGCAGCTTGACAGTAGTTAGTTAGTGGCAGCGTTGTCGCTATGCGACTTCAGTCCCAATTTGACTCTTTTTTTGAATCCGCGACGCTCCGAGAGACCATTAAATGACTCCGGCGACTATTTTATATGAAAAATATTTCTTTCACGAAATACGTCGTTAAGTTTCTCATAAGCAATAAATTCAAGACTAATTATAAGAAAATGCAACTAGATGACTGCAGCACTCCTAATCATGATAAAACCTTAGAACTAGTAGCAATTTTTGTCCAGAGACACTTTTTTGTGCGATTTTATCAAATTTTTCAGCGGCAACACTGGTTAGTGGAGTTACCATTCTCAAAAAATCTCGACCAAGTGAAGAAAAGCATAATAAAATGCTTGGGTTAACATAAAATGAATTATTTTTCGGCACAAAGGTATGCAGCGGCAGTTTGGAGATATAAATTCGAATGCGTAAAGACGTATTAAACACATTTTCAATTTCATCACGTAGAATAAAGAGCCCCCAACCTCAAGAAGGTATTGCTCTGATGAAGGCTCCCGAAGGATTTCAATCATAGTAGCAGCTCTGATGAAGACTATGATAAGAACAACTGATTTCAAATAAATAATTCTAAAAATTTCTAATCTTTAATTTACGTTTTACTTATAAATGATGAATGTGATGATGAATATAAAATGTGTAAGTTTCATCAAAATATCATGGCAGGTATTAATGTTGCGTTGGATATGAAATGTGTGTATTCTTCTGTATTTTCTAAACACATTGGTTTGAACAAATATCGATAATACATCAATACCTAGCGCCACAGGAAGCGGTGTGTTTCAATTAGCTGCTCTGTCGATTAGTATTAGCAATCTTTAGTTTATCACCCTGCCAGTGAAATCGACTTTTCAATCTTGATGTTGCTGGGTCCTTGGGATGAATCCCTTATATTCGCATGATTGTTCAGTTGTCCCCACCCGACCCTGCTCTATAGATTCACTAAACGGGTGCTTACCAACATAGTCGTGTCTGTGCCACAATAAATCCATCGCGCTGAATGACTGTTGACTGTCAGCTGATGAACGTCAACTAAACCGCAATGGCGTCTAAACAAAATCGACCTGGAATGAAAAAAGCACCCAGAGTTCGTGCTTAATGCCTTCCTTCGCCAGTAGTGTCTGTTGTGATCGAAATAGCGCCGAGCCATAACAAAATATTGTCACGGTTTTAATCGGCTCTCTACACTGTCGCCGCCAACATAGCTGATGTTTCTCACATCCATTCGACATTCCTGCAAACTGTCAAGTCTCGAGACGCTTAAATCAGGAAATGTAAGATTTCGAATTGATGTTCAAACAAAATTCCATCCAGAATCCAAAGGGGCTGAAGCATGTTGCCTGTCAACACCTATTCACAGCCGCCAGCAGTTCCCGGAACAAACCAAGATGATCGTGCACGATCAGTTTATGACAGCTGTCAATGTGCCCTCTTGTCTAGCCGCAGTTAAAACAGCACTCTCTCTCTCTCGGGAGCAACTCCAGTCGCAGTCAAAACACGCATTGCCCCCGTATCTTCACCGGAACCGGAGAAACGAAGGGGGCAACCTGCAGCCAAGAGCCAGCGTCTCCCATAAAAGCCACAAGCACACGAGATAAGCGAGGCACAGCTCTGGAATCCGACTCGTCCAAAAATAGCAATCACTCGACGCAGGCATTTGCTGGGATGGATGACATGCGGTGGATTTATCTGCACGCAAGAACTCTGGGGTCCTACAACGGCTTCGGCTCCGTTCAAATAGACTCCCTGTTCTTTGCTTGGTGCTGTTGGGAGTGTGCGGTTATCTTCCTCCAGCAGCAGTGGCTGCGTGCTGGTGTGGTACGTCATCTCAGAAGTCATCGCAGTCGCCTTCGCGATCAGAAGACACGTGTTAATTAAGTGAAGTTCGCGATGATCATTGAACTCTCCCTTGAGCGTGCACATTTGCAGCACTCGCTCTGGAATAATGACGACGAGTTTGACTGATGATGTAAGCGACACTTGGACGCGAACGCGAAAGACATCCGTGACAGGGCGTGCAATGGGAATCGCTTGACCCATTCTTCATGGAAAATGCTTTCGCTGACATGATCGCTGAGAGGTGAATGGAATGTGTGTTCAATTTGAGGCTTTGTCACGTTTGAGAATTACGGAAGGCAGCTGGAAGGTGTCAATTTCATGGCTTCTGTGCGGAATACAAATCGTTCGTTATGAGCGGTCGGCGACGCATTCTTTTGGTGCCATTCCTCCATTGGTTTTTTGCATTTTTGAGTTGAAGTTGATTGCTACGTCGTTGCAGTATTTTATGGCACCATCTCTCATGAAGCGGTGACAATGGATGTCATTCATTTGGAAGAGAAGTATAAGTCTGAAAGCATTGACGACCACTCATTGCCGCAGCTGAGTGGAGAGTGTGATATCCAAAACTGCTTGGATTGAAGTTAAATAGCGGAGAAAGCGCAGAGGTATATTTTGTGCGAAAATTGATTTTGTAGCCACATACATCCAGACCTAAGGAGTCAATAAAGCCGAGTCAAGCGAACTTCTACTACCCTCAGATCAAACTTGTGCTGAACAAATGATTTAATTCGTCTCGACCGGTTCATTTCTACTCGAGCAGTTGGATGAGCCTTCGAGACGTTGTGTTCCCATATCAACGACTTATAGCCTCGCACCTATGCATGATATCTTATTTTATGCAAGGAAGGTAGGTGTGGTGGTACTATGAGATCCTAATTAGCACTATGTGCCGTGTTCATGCCCCAACTCTGTTCTGTTGTCTGTTGTCCTATAAAAAAGGAAGGTGTAGGTGTATTTGTCTGTTTCTATATTCTCAAGTGAGTGGGCTGTCAACAAGCGCTCGCTGTCTGGCTTTAGCAAGAGCAGGCGAAGCTCAAAAAAATGTGTTAGGGTCTCCCTCTCTCAGTTGTCAAATCCAACCGGCCAGTACTCCGTACAAACAACCACTAGTCTAGCAATACCACGGCGAGCTGGCTCTAAGGTCTGCTGTTTCAATGAAGTGTGAAGATATATTAGACTAACTGCATGTAGTGAGATGAACACCTCCTCTTAACGCCAGATCGCTGCCTAGCAAGTTCATAGTCCTGGGGAGTTTCTGGGATGTCACTGATTTGGAACCCATATAAGACAAAAGCCAGCACCTCTAACGACTCTATTTCAGACTGGCATTCTTGTGCTTGTGGCTGCCTGACTCTGCCAGGCCAAGGTATTTGGGTGTGTTGCAAATACTTCCACTTGGAACACACTGCAATTGTCGGTCAGTCTATATGCTTGGGATTCTGAGAACACAGCCGCAATGACTCCGCCGCCCATCTTAGGTCCGTCAGTGTAGATAGTCCAATTAAAATCCCTGCACACCTGCCCACTATGCCTTCCCGCTCTTTCTGGGATAAGAATGGGAACGTCATTTGATAGATTAATCTAGACCAGATCTCTTGGTGTAAGATCAATGATAGTGCTTTAATTTCCAGACTCTCCGAGACTGATGGCGCTGTGTGCTATAGTCTTCATCAGGGTCCAAGAGAATCTGACGGAGTCGACCGTAAAGTGCCTGTGATGCCTATGCATGTTTGGCTTATTCTTTCTAAGGGTCTGCCACCATACTAGTGATCCGTACGTTTTAATCGAGCGAGCTACCACCGCATAGGCCCATACGTCTGTGGCTGTAGACGACAGATTTCTGTCTGGGAGGGCAATATTGAGGTCTTTGGAATAGGCTCCTACGCCCACCCCATTTTCCGTCTTTGATAAGTTCGCGCAGGGCGTGGAATCGTCTAGCTGCTTGTCAGACATCCCAACCAATCTGGAAGAAATACTAGTAGAGCATTTCTTGGTGAAGATAGCTTGGGATAACAAGCGGTCGACGTCGTTGTTAAGGAAGTTGTATTTGTTCAGAATAGTTGAGCTACCCATGGTGTGTTCGCACCACAATCGGAGTGTTTTCAATCTTCGGGCTGTGTTGGCTGCTATTTGTTTACCGAATAGCTTCAGTGAAGAATAGTGGAGGAGTGGAGAAAAAAACGGCATCTGACGACGAGCTCAACGATCCACTGATACGCATGCAAGCCAGTCTTTGTACGAGTTTGAGTGCCCAACAGTTGAGACGTCAAGAATAAATACAAGCAACTAATGGAACCTCGTTCAATGCGGCAATCACCAATTCTAATGTACATTCTTACAGGAAAATAAAATTGCCAGCTTCTTGCTGGTACTCTGGCATATACTCCTCTAAAGTCAATTTACGCTTATAACGCCTCCAATCAAGCGTGAGGTCTATGTTTTCACTCGATTTTTATTTAAGATTTAAATTAACGGAACTCAATCTCTCTTAAATTCGCCCTCAATCACTGTCCCATAACTTCGTTTCGTATTCAAAGACAGTCTCCACTTAGCAAATACACACAATCAGCATGTCAAACCAGAAAACTTTCACACTCCAGAAGCGGCTCTGCTCAGGGGGAGTGTAGCGTCCGCAACAATCCCCGAACAAAGTTTACGATTGTCTTCCAGACAGCACTTTCCCGAAGCACTCTTGCAAAACTATGCCCCGGCTCGGTACATGTCCAAGTCGAACACGACTTCCACACCAGAGAGCTGCACCATCTCAGCTACCCTTGGTTCATTCCCTCCTATCGATCATCTTAATTATATATTTCCCGTCCGCTTCACTGAGCAACGTCGATACGATGCGCTCGTGTTCGGGACGGAGGCCGAAAACCATGGAATTTAATTAGTGGCGGGATGAAAAACAATAAAGTCCACTCTAGCAGAACCGAGGGGCTACACACCCCTTCGGCGGGCATCTCATGGACACGAGCGAGTCGGCAACATGTTGCTTCCGCAATTCACTGGATTTATGAGAACTGTCGAAATCAAAGCGCGACTGACAAGCTGCTGGCCAAAGGGTGCACAAATCCCGTGCATCCCTGGGTCAGCTGCAACAGGCTTCCCTGCCATAGATCAAAGCGATTCCCCCAAGTCGATTGCGAAAAGTCGAGGTAAATTCTCCCAAATTAGCCACGGTCCGACGAGGCGACATGTTGAGAGATGAGCACTTTTTGAAGTCCGTCCACATCGTCGTGCGTGGAGGTAAAAATATATCTCATTTCGCGGGTGGAGTGTAATAAATTGAATTGGATACAGTTTCCACCTTTGGCACGCACTGTCCACGGTGCGTCGTAAATCTCTCAACGATGCGGTGTCATTTGCGCTTTAAGCAGACTTTGACGGGGATTTGTCACACGGCACCGGCGAGACGCACATGTGGAGGCGGGGACGCGGCATGAGACATCTCTCACAGAAGTCGAGAATAATTGACTTGGAAAATGACATCAACCGACGACGGTACGAGCAGTATAAGGACGGGATGGGATAAGGAATGTGCACCGCTTCCCTCACGTAATGCAGTCGGATTTGACAACTGTCAGCATGCAGGCACAATTTATTTGTCGCAGGCAGCCAAGACGGCGCGGCGGGCACAGGCATGGGCTTGTGTTCGTTCTAGCGTCACGCTACAGCGAGGATCTGTGCATGATCCTGGATAATTTTCTGAAATTAGATTGTTTGTTGCCATTTTAGGGATCATTTGGAGCGAGCCATTCGGCGGAATTAATTTGCCAGATGCCAGCCTCTGAGTCATAGTCACAGCTAGAGTGCCCGAAATAGATTGATCTAATGACGGTGGTGGAAGGATGACTTGACTTTTGAAGGGAGTCGCGTTGGAATAATGAAGATGCAGATGTGAAGGGTCGCTTTCCATCAGTGGCGAGAGTGCCCCAGTGATTTAATCGATTAAACCGTCAACACTAGAGTGGTTGCTGTGTAAGACACACGGCGGCGCGGCTTCATGGACCCCGTTCACATCGACAAAGGTTTGACATTTTGACATGCGTCGCAGCCAATAAGGGACTGCAGCACCCATCGGGCGAAATTCCTATATTGGAACTATTGTTATTGCGAATAGTCCAACAGTTGTGGGAACGAAACAAGTGAGCGGGGTATGCTTTTTTTTGCTGCCGTGATACATCCCACGTGTGTGCCGGTTGTTAAAGAAAAACTCAGTTTTATTTAGATTATAACCATCTTGCCGAGTTTATTAACGTCACTAGTCCCTTAATGTTCATCTTGGTCATCTTCAAGAGATTTGATGAAATGTTCTCCTCGAGCTCGATTTCTGTCTCTAGCAAGTGTTGGAGTGGTACAAAGATAGTGATGTATGGTCTTACGTTTTGAAGCGCCATCACAGCTAGGCAGTGATCACTGTAGGAGATGCCCAATCTGGCTGCGTGTTCGCCTAGTGACCAGTGACACCCGATGATGGCCACAATTCCTGCGAGTTCTGTAAAAAGAAATTCGGTTGTCTTAGCAATATTTAAGTTCGCCAACTAGAGGAAATGCGCTGATATACTTGCCTTAACCAACCTGAGCGGCGGCCGGCATCGGCACATCCATTCCGGTCGACCGATGGATTGTGGGTCTTAATCTTGCGAGTTCGTCCGTTTTCTCAATACCCACGATGGTGTTCTGGAATGCAAACTAAGTTACACGGCACTGTCCCTTCAGCGAAGTCAGTTTACAGCGACATTCCCTGACTAACTTTGAGCTGCACAACAGCTTTGTTCTGTGAATGAGACGATATTGTTCACTAGTAGCTAGTGCTTCAATATACTATATTCTTCTAGGATCCACACCTCCTGATAGAGAGAGAGACGGAAATGACTGAAACTAATGGTCTTCTTTCCCAGTTCCCATTCATTCCCAATTTTGTACTGTTGGTTTCCTTCAGTAAAAAGTTGGTGTCACCACCAGAGTTGGCTGAAGGTTTTCTTACATGCTCTGGCATTTTTTCCAATGGTTTTTCCATTGTCTCATGCACAGACTGTTTCAGCGTTGTTCTGGTGTGCTACATCACCACCTTTCATGTTGGGCTTAGGGCTTAAGCCAGGATGCCACTTGTCATCTCTCCTTTTTTTATACAAATATGGAGTGGCGGTTGCTAAACAGTCGAGGCGTGGAATTTTTCACGGTGGGTAAGCTCTTCCAGACGAAATTCCACAGCACTAGATAGGCTGTAGCCGTATATTCGAATCTGGGATTAAATGACCGAAGATCGAGTGGTCTGGAGATCTCAGCTTGCCCCAGCGACCTCCCTTTTAGCATTCTGCTTGAAAAATGGTCGACGCAATGGTTCGGTAGCACAATTGATTGACTGATCTTAAGAGGAACCGAGTACAGACCAGAAACTCAAGTACACAAGTCACATCTATCGGTTTGGATAGCGTTCTTACCACTTAGGAGTATATAACTGGAAGTCTAATATAGAAATCCGGGTTAAGAAAGAACGCGCAGCTTTCTACGATTGTAGCAAAACTTTCGGTAAAAGGTGGGGTATTAAATCCAAAATGACCCTTTGGATGTACACAGCTGTTGTCCATCCCATTCTCATTTACGGCTCACGAGTATGGTGGCCTGCCCTAAGCAAAACACACAACTTGGATAAACTCAACAAAGTCCAGAGATCGGTAGGAGTCGGAACCTCCGGGGCGATGAGAACATGAACGTGCTCTTACACCTCCTCCTTCTGGACATTTACATCAAGTATGTAGTCACGTGCAGCGGCTTTAGACTCAGAGAAGCGGGATGTTGCTCAGAGAGACCGTATGGCCAACTACAACTCCTGCCTTAGTGCCAAGCTCCCGCGAATTACATTACCCCCACTATAGACTTCGACAACTCGGCTCAATGCCGATTTCCATCCAGAGAGAAGTGGAAAACGGAATCATTCGCCTCAGAAAACTAAATTGTGATCTACACTTATGAGCCGAAGCTAGACCACGGTGTAGGCTCAGCGGTCTTCCCGGCAGACTGCAATATCTCCAATTCTTAACGCCTCCCAGATCACTCGATCATCTTCAAGCCTGAAGCACTATCGATAAGGGAAGCATGTAAGCCTCTCAGTACTACCTGTCCTTATGGTAGAACCGCAGCGGTCTGCAGCGACAGCCTAGCAGCCATAAGGGTCGTCTGTCCATTAACCACTTCCTCTAAATTGGTGCACCAGTGCAAGGAAAAACTAAATCATGCCAGTAGCAGGTGAAATATCACTCTTGTCCGTGTTCCAGGCCACAGGAACATAGAGATAAATGCGATTGCCAAAGAACTAGCCAAGCAAGGGGCTTCCGGTAACGCCCCCACTGAGCTGGTGGGTCCCCAAATCAATCACCTCAAATTCATCATCTACAAACACTTCCTGTCCTTAGCTAGTAGAAGGTGGACTAGGTCATCCAAACACAAATGAAAACCTGACCCTCCTACACGAAAAGATAGGAATAGAAATCGCTCCGAAATAGCTAGCGTCGTGGCTGTAAGTACGGGACACTGGCCCATGGCCATCCACGCTGCTGGACTCGGAATACCGTTCAACCACACTTGCCTCTACACCCACTCAGAGGGAAGTCTAACCCACTTTCTCTGTGAATGTCCGGCACTAGCCTAGGGAAGGTACATCGCTTTCGGTAAGCCCTTACTTAGGGACCTCTCCGAGATTGCTAAGCTAAGTGTATCGAACATAATCAAATTCCTAAACTCTACCGGCTGGATTTAGCTAACACTTAAAAACCAAGCTCTACGAGGCATGGTATCAAAACGACCCACAACTGCGCTACTTGTACCCGGCTCGAACCAAATCGGGTAGCCACCTAAACCAACCAACCCACCAATTAATGAACAAACTTTAAATCCACAAACAACATTCTAGCTGAGATCCGCAACAAAATCATCCTTGCCAATCGATCCGTTTAAATATCTTGGATATATTGGATCTTTTGGGTATCTTGGCCAGGGGACCAAGAGGTCTCAGACTAAGGATGTGCATATATGGATCAGAAAGGCAAGGGTTCGTCGACAACCACCACTTCTGCTCCAGGCAATAACGTCGCCGAATTCAAATATCCTGTGTCGAAAAAAGGAAGAACAAGTAATGGCGAGCACAAGTCAACTTGGTTTTTACGACTGAGAAACCTTAAGCGAAAATATGTGCCTCTGGGCTCATATCATGTGCCTATGGGCTCCTACCATGTACCTGTGGGCTCATACTTGCTTCTGCAGTACAGTCCAGCTTATAAACCAAGTCGGATGGATTAGTCATTCCTCCACAATCCGCATAGTCCATAGATCATCAAACTGACTCCTCAACCAAATTGAAATGGATTTAGTAACGACATTGGACCACAATCCCCTTATTATTTTTGTGGAACTCGTGTATTATTCGAATAATTAAGAGTAAAAAAAAGTACAAGACGTTAGCCGAATTGTGAGTTATTCCAAGGGCAAATGGAGCAACGAGTGTCTTACAGTCTGACAGCCCTCCCACAAGCGTCACTCCCATGTTTCAGTGTAGACGTATAAACAAATCTCCCAAAGTATCGGAAAATGGGCACGGCCCGAAGAAAACATCAGAAGGTCATAAACTACTGTCGCGAGTGTTACGCCATCTGAACTCCATCCCTTTCCTCTCGGCCCTCGAAATGTCTCATATGCTCGATACACGTCGCACTCGCTGCTTCAGCATATTTTTAAAGATTCTCTCATTCGAGCAAGACTTCCACACGAAGAAAAAAGCTACTTGCACCGAGAGCAGAAGCAATCAAGCACATCGACGAATCCACCCAATTAATCATGTTGCTCTCGTTTCTCGTCTCATTTGAATAAAATTTATTTATCTTCGTTGTCGTTTTCGTTTTCATTTTCGTTTTTCCACGCAATGGCAACGAAAACGAGAGCCAGAGCCGAGCCAATGCGATGTCAACAAACCGCGTGCCCACTTCCTTCACCAAGCAACCCGCAATCGGAAAATGTTTACATTCCCACTTGGCGTGCAACATTTTTCCGTTTCAAATCATTCACTGTTTGTGTAGCGCAACAAATCAAACCGGTCAGGCTCACTCAAGGCGCTGTGTTTATGTTCACGCGTTTTCCTCAGCGCGGCGTGTTCTCCTTTTATTTTATTTTATGCTGTTTTTGTTTTTTTTTTGTATTCAAAATTCAAATACGTTGTGTTTCGTTTCGTTTCGTTTCAGTTGAACGAGCCATGTCGCCGGCCCAGTCTGAGGACAGCGGACTCGCCCCGGAACGGGGATCAACTTATGCAACAATTTCCCTGCCGCGCGACAATGTTGCCCAGAGCATGGGAATCACATTTGCAGGTAAGTTCATCACAATCACAGCAGCTCATTCCTTCAATTGTCTCTCACATCAATCATAACTCCGGCGAAGAGGGAGAGCGTACGCGCTTGGCGTTGGATCTGGTAGCTAGTGCTGGAGCTAGGGCCCGAGTGTTGATGGGCCGCTGCAGGGATTGGAATTAATAATCCAATTACTAGGGCCGCAGCGCTGACAAATTGGAGTGTTGACTCAATCTGAAGAGGATGAATGGCAATTGGATTTCTTCTCAAAAATAGATTTTCTAAATCATGTGGTAATTAATAACGAACGCACGCGTTCTGCTTCTGGCCGGCACCAAAGGGTCGACAGTCGGTTGTACGGAGCCGATTCATTTGGATGAGATGCTTAGATGACGGACGCACGCCACCAGCGAATGCTGACGCCGATGCGGGTGCCCACTGTCGCGGCAGAGGCAAACACTTGGTTCCAATGGAATTTCACGGTTTGGGTGAAACTCCAAAAAATGATTTAGTGCAGCTGAGAATTTTGTTGATGGAGTATTTTTGGAGCGGAAACGTAACGCTGATTCGGGGAATCTTTGCATCGGTGTTTTAGGGGGGACTCGAGATTTTTCACATTTTTTCCGATTAAACAGCGGTCGTGTTTGCAGTCAGTGGGGAATGTCTGGGGGGGACATTCATTCTGTGAGGTGTGTCTACCTAAGCCAGGGGCTTCGGAATACGTGCCAGAAACTCAGATGACATCGGACGACCAGAAGCACTTATTGTGTTATAGATGAGGCATCTTGCAGGCATCCCTTTTATGTTGTCTGCTTCTTGACGTGTGACATTTAGGCAGGTCTTTAAAATGCAAGGTGGCGAGGTTTTGCGCGTATTATGTCTAGTTTCTCTCTATCGTGTTTCGAAGATCTTTGAGGTCACAAGTAGCACTGATCGTTGAAAGATGAAGCAGTATCTTGTAAAAAAAACGACCATATCCAAAATTGTTTCTCTTGTATATCTGGTGGAATCGGACTCAATTCTTTGCTTCTCTGCTTCGATTTTTAGCAGCTCTGTCTGTGTTGTTGTTTGTCCTTGTAACAAACGACGTTGTTTTCTTTCAGGATTGTCATTCGTTGTAGCCCTCTTCGATGGTGGCGTTTGTTTACTGCCTTCCAAGTCATTCACAGTGGTCCAGTTTGCGTACAAGTTTGCGATGTAATTTGGAGAAAAAAGAGCTGTCATTCACAGAATATGAGTTAAAAATATTTGTCAAAGGTAGATTCCAATAAAACTACGTTTAATGCTTCAGTTTTCAACAAAATAAATTATTATGTTGTTTGAAAAATACAATAACGAAACCCAGAAGAATTTGCAGAACTAACTAACTAACTCCACAAAAGAGATAATCGTGTCATCAAGCCAATGGTGGTCAAAAGTGCATGTATAATGGCTAATAAGGTGAGCGCTCAACATTAACAATTTAATGAAACCTTATGTATCCAGAAACAATAAGGTAAACAATAGTTCTAAAGGGGTTCAGGTCATGGACATCTAGGAATTAAGTGTTGGTCAACAAGTTCAATCGACAGAAACAGGTCGCTTTCTCAAAGCTGCACCAGAAGTCTGGCGACGCTGGTGTGATGTTATCTTTTCCGGCGAATCGAAATAAAGCGTTTTGGAGTTGAGGGTAAGGATTCTACAAAACGAGCCCATAACACAAAGAATTTTATCGGTCCTTATGTCGTCATCAGGGGTCGGAAATTTAGTAAACAGTAAAGTTGTGGAGTGAAGTGCCTCAGAGTTGAGGCTCAGTGAATGGCGTCATCCGGGTTCGCCAAAATGGAACTAATCGAAGGAATGATGAACTAGCTCGTGTACCTTGATATTTTCCAACGATACCGCAGAAAATAAGAGTATTTGGTTGTTTTATAACACCTGCAACAGGCTACGAGCGCCACAACAGAGCCCAGATCTCAATCCCATTGATCACGTGTCGGAATCACTGGAATAAAAGTTCCGTACCCACGATACCAGTAATATAGAGATGTTAAAAGAAGCGTTATTAGTACACTAATATGAGCATTTTATTCATGCAAAACCGGTTAAAGATGGTCATGTGGTTGAGGGGACATCCGAAAAACATTTTAAGTGATTAATAATACTTCAATTTTTTGCTGAGAACTCTAGCTTGAAACCTTAATTTATTGGAATTTACATTTCAAAAATATTTTTAACTTATATTCTCTAAATGAAGGGTATTTTTTCCAAATTGCATCATTGTGCGCCGAATTTTGTGATGCACTGTACATGTGAACTCCAGCAATCATCGATAGCAAGGCCCAGAGTTTACTCATGAATCAACCAGAATAGATAAGGATTTATGACGATAACTTCATACGATCGGATGGGAAAGTCAAATATAAGGAAATTTACTGCCCCCGTGGTAGTAGATAATCGATGAAGATCGATTATGAAAAGGTTGAGGTGCAGATTGAGAAAACAATGGGGGCAGTCTCCATTACGAAGAGAACAAGACACGTTCTCCGCTGGTGTTGAAGATCAATTTCTATGAATGCTTTAAATGTGCGATTTTTTTTGTTTGAGATATTTATTCCCTCCTTTTACTCTTCTTCTTTTTTTGTACAAGTCATCCAACGAAAAATATATAATTTCCTTGAGGCAGCGATGTCTCCAGAGGTACTTGTATGCTGACTGATCAACCCTCTGTAATTAGGCTAGTCAATGTAGCGACTGTGGCATTCTGGGTTTGTGCGTCGACCCCTATGTGCTTGACCTTACGTTGCCTGCTCTTGCCAACTCTTTCAAGTCATTGACGCTCATGATGACACTCTTTTAAAACTTTTCTTTCTGAGAAGAAAAGACAGTTGTCTATGAAAAGCTTCCTCTATTCACTGCAGCGCTACCCATAAAAATGGAAAAGGCCCTATAATTGCGACCTGTGCTATAAAAAAAAAACTTCAACGACGAAATCTTATTTCGGATTACATACACGAATTGAAAAGACTCATAAAGTGTAAGCTCAAGTAGGCGGACAGCGGCGGTCGCAGCACCTTTTTCCGGCTAAGGGAGTTGTCCGTCCATGGAACTTCAATTTAAGATCCACGATAGTGAAAAATGGTCGACATAGGGGAATTGTCCGCCTAAGAGAGTTCTCCGCAATAGGAGCTTCCACTGTATTTCAAGAAAATAAGAGGTTTTAAAAAATAACTTTTTAAGAAAAAATGTTTTGAGTATGTAGAATTCATTGAAATACCAAAGCGAATGAATATAAATAATTCTTCTCTTCCTCTCTTTCTTGGAGCTACAATCCGGGGTGGATCTGCACCTCAACCAACATCAAGCTAGATCAATCTCCAAGAAAAAAATAATATTTTGTTTAACGCTTTATATAGTTGTAGTTATTCCCAAATGGCCAGATAACAAAATATTATCATTGTAGTGCATTGGCTAAGAGACCATAAGACTACCAGAAGTGTGTGTGTTAACACAGTTTTTTGGATCTTTAACAAAAAATATGGGAAAATAACGTTACACACTATGTTCTATTTTTTAACTTGTTTTTTTACACAAGATTCAACTTTTTTCCTCGATGACAAACTATATTACGAACGACGTTAAATTTGCAGCTGAGGAAAGCAAAGGGATCATCCTGAAGACTCTTCTGTGGAAAGATCGAGGTTTCAGAGACCTCTAGGCTCAGGAAGGTACTGTCATCAGCCTAATTCAGGCAGGCAGATGGAACCTGGACTTCTTCCAGCTCGGAAAGTCTGGGTCTTCTTATCGAGACTCACTGCGACAAGATTGACCTTACTGAGACCTATACTTCATGCAGCTCACTCAGAGTGGCGATCGACAGTGTCACGTGGGCCATTAATACTAATACAATACAAAATGCCATTTTAGGCAGGTCCCAATGGCATATTTCCTGGGAAGCTACGGTAGGTCGCTGACCTAATCTCTCCCCGACTGGGCACCATATTCCAGAGATGTGCCAATCTAGGACACGTACCTAGACTGTGGAGGATGACCACCGTTGTCTTTATACCGCAGCCAGGGAAAAGCTTCAATGTTAATGCAAAAGGATATAAGGCCAATCAGTATATTATCCTTCCTGCTCAAGGCTCTCGAAAAAAATGTTTCGATTCATTCATCAGAAGCACAGTCCCGGTAAATAAGATGTCGATCTCTCAGCATGCCGACGACAAGGGTAAATCTGTAGAAACAGCCCTTCACTCACTTGTTGGCATCATAGAAAAATCCCTCGAGCATACCCCCTTACTGCCATTGAGGGAGCTTCTAACAACGGCATTACCTCAGCGCTCAACCGGCTCGAGATCGAAAGTCCATAGCGATGGTTATTCACAAACTTCTCAATAAAAGAGTTATTTGCTCCAAGCTTTGGTGATACCACGATCTGCAGAGCGGTTAATGGAGGAAGTCCACAAGGTGGAATACTCTCTCCTCTCATATGGAATGTAGTAGTAAATAAACTCCTACTAACATTGAATAGGACGGAGTGTAAGGTCATTGCCTATGCCGGTGATGTTGCCATCGCGGCGTCTGGGATATTCATTTCCACAATAAGGCAAGGCGCTATTGTCGAATGGACTAATGTTTACGGCATAAGTCTTAATCCGCAGAAAACAAATCTAGTCCTCTTTATTTGAGAATACAAAATTCTTGTCTTCGATCCGTCTAATATCAGGGGAGTCCCTCTTAAGCTAAGTAACAGTGCTAAATTCCTTCGTCTCTTTCTGGACGCGAGGCTAAGCTGGAAACCCAACACACAGAAACGCGTAAAAAAAGCCTGTACGGCTGTATATTGTTGTCAAAAAGCTATAGAGTCCAAATAGGTGTATGTGAAATGCAGCGTCTTTCTGGCGTCTATAGCGATTAATGAAGCTCTGGCATGACTAAATAACAATGTACTATTAGGTGCAGATATTGTCATCTGTTCGGATAGCCAGGCAGCTATCAAATCTCTGGGTGCAGTCACATTTAATTCCAAGACTTTCCTTAATCGCCGCCTATCTCTTATCTGGGTGCCGGGACACAGTGATATCCCAAACAACTGCGAAGTCACTAGACACCAACGACTCTTTCCGGTCGGGGAACTGCCGTCTATGCATATTGCTACTCCAAAACATCTATTGAAGCTTGAAACGCTTACTCACACAAAACGTAGGCGGTCTTCTGGCATTGGATGCCTCATAACAAAGCAACTATGGCCTACCAGTGATTCAAAACGCTCACGCGACCTGATCAAAATAAGTGGATCGAATTTTAAGACTCTCATCGGCGTTATAACTGGGCATTGTGTCACTGGTATTCATGCCTCAAGACAAGGTAGTCCCTATAACGACTTCTGCAGTAGTTGTATGGATGAAAAGGAAGAAGAAACCATTTCACACCTTTGCAATTACAGTACCCTCTCATCTCGGAGACTTTGCTACTTCGACGCCCCATATTGCTAAGACCTGACAGATCTAAGCTGTATGAGAACCAGTCAGCTCCATCGCTCTATTAAGAGTCCCATGAGTGGTTACCCTTAAGGTGGTCAGCCACTTTAACCTAACCTAACCAGGGCACTGATCATTACGTTCATGGTGTTGCTATAAGTCTGACGCGAGAGCGGGAGAGAAGCCGGACAAGTTGATAAGCACATGATCGTGAGGATCATGCTTTCAATTCTGGAAGTTGACTATAAAACCAATGTTCGAGCACGTCACATTTCAGTTCCAAGTCAATACCCCAATTCACCCCAATGTAGGCGGACGTGGAGAGAATATTTTACGTTGCTCTTGATGCCTGATGGGTTTTTTGGGAAATTAATCTCGTTGATTCAACTTTAAAGGGGCTCCAAAGCTTCTCTTTTTTTTTTCAAATTAAGAAAAAAAAATAAAGTGGTGGAGTAAAGTGGCTCAGAGTGGGGGCTGGTGGTGAAAAAATAACTGCTTGATTCAAAACACCAGGAATTTAAGAAGCTTAGGGGGATGTTCGTGACGGGACACTGAGGGGAGAAGAACCTGCAAATTGGCGTAGCTAAAGGGTAGTCCTTTCAAATGACCATCTGCGAAAAAGGTCTTCTCGCAAACCATTCGACATCATCAATCGAGGCAAATCGGACTTCGTGATGTTTATATACTCGCCATGACTGGGTGCTAAACATGGCAGTAAGCGATCTTCGAAAGGGGTATGCTTCGATGGTTTGGTCACGTGACACGAGTGTCCCCATCATCGCACTTCCGGGACGTGCCTTGAATGCGATTTCATCAGGTAGGCGGCGACCACTTGGCAGACCCTGGATAAAGTTGTTAGACTCACCCGGTTGGCTTAACAATTGATGAGTTAGAGTCAATGGCCTGAGATTTGGTCCCACTATTATGTTACGAGAAAATGCAAAACTAATGCTTCTTTGGAACAGATTTTATTTTGATTTTTCTTTTATTATTTAGAAAACTTGCAAGTTTTTTGTATGTACCGATTTTTCAGGGCCGAAAAACGTTTTAGACACTTGAGAGAAATCGCCATCAGGATCATGAGCTCTTGACTCATTGCATTGAATAACATCAAAACCCCCAATACTCTCTGTAGTGTATTGGCAACACGACAGTGCTCGTCGATATGTCATAATGTTCATAATATGCATCTGATCTCTTATCTGTGTTGTCTTGTGTGCATGTTCAATCTTGTCTCAGGGCAGTTATGATCTGACAATCGGCAAGTGTGGTGAGTCGACTCTACACTCCCCACACATTCAAAAGCATCAAATCGTCACCTTCATTGGGGTGGTGACGAAATGACTTCAATTTCGTCATAACACTCCACTTTATTATGCATTCAATCATGTTTTTATATTCCCAGCTAATGACTCGCCTTATTTCTCTCGTTCTCTTTCTCTTTTACTGAGTCATACTGAATCTTATCAGCTGAGGACAACCTGGAAACATTTCAAACACGCCCACATCAAGGCATAAATCAATCAAATGAATACGCCATCGTCGTATCAATTAGCTGCTACTCTTCCAAATTGCGCTGTCATATCAATAAGCAGTAGCTTTCGGAATTGATGGGGTGTGGCACATTCGTTGTGCCTTAGCTCAGTTCCCACGTCATTCTCGTTCGAAATGGACGAAAATGAATCGAAGATCAACTTCAAGTGCTCAATAAGAGCTTTGTTCGGGATCTATCGTCTCTGCGGACTTGTCAACTTCTCCTACAACCGAGTGACAAACCGGATTGAGCCGTCCGCACATAAGGAACGCATATTTGTTTTCATCCTCAAATACTGTGTCGTAAGCAGTCTAGCGTTAACAACTGTTGCAGTTTCTTCATATCTGTTTGTCTACTTTACTCAAATTGACAACTATTTCATTCGGTGGGAAGAATTCCTCATGATAAGCCGCCTCTTTGTTACGACCTTCAACACATTCGTATTGGCAACGAGCTATCTCAAGCACAAGGATATAATCGTAGAGACCCTCAATCGGATTATCGTACTCTTCGAGAGGGTTCGAAAGCTGACCGATGGCAGCTTACATTATCCAAGCAGTCTTCAGAAGCTCATCGTCCTTCGAGTGATGCTACTCGTTGGCGGCATCATTTTTCAGGCGTCATGCGCGACGGTCAAACAAAACATTACGAATAACTTGTTGATCCTGCACTGTGTGCTCTTAATGGAGTTCACCTTTTGGACCCACCTCTACGGGAACTTGACATTGATGTGCTTCTACCAGAAGATGAACAGTCTGCTGCGTGTCCTAGGTGCAACAACCAGCAGAAGGAAGCTCAGGCGGCGCATTCGGGAAATCACATCGATTTCCTATGAAATTCACCGCGTGAAGGAGAAGTTTAATGACGCCTTCACAATGTTTCACGTTGTCTGTTACTTCGGCCTGTTCACTGACATCTATTCCATCTACAGTCTGCTAAAGCTTCTAGTCATGATCGGGTTGGGTAAGCTGTACATACCTCCTCGGTTTCTTGCCGGTTTGGTTTTGGAATTAATCTTAGCCCGATTTTCCGGTTGGCAAAATCTGTATCTGGGTAGTAACGTAGCAGAGAGGCTAGTTCAGACCGAAATGATATTTCGGGGGAAGTTGCTGACCATGTTCTATGCAAACCGCACCTCTGGAAGGGACGCAGACCAGGAGCGAGATGTAAGTCTTCAGTGGATGCCTCTGCTGATGGTCTCGTCATCTCATGTTTTTCTTTGCAGATTGAGTTGGCCTTGTTGTATCACAATATTCAAGACGTCGTCACGAGGACATTCAAACTGTTTGTGTTGAATCGTAGTTTCTTGTTTGCATTCATGGGGGAAGTGGTTATTTCCTATGCAGTTGTGCTGTTCCAAGAGTACACTGCGGAATACCTTACGGCAACTGGACAACGATTAGGTATGTGGATTGACGAATGAAAAAGGACGAACTTTTCAAACACTACTGTTTCGTTTTAGCAATACTACAGGGGAGCTTGACACACAATTACACGTAACCATCATTTTCAGATAAACTGCATGCACACAGGCAGTCGCAGTGCAAGTGTTTATGTGCAATTTGTGGGTATATTTTTCTAAAATATTGGATTGGTTACTGATATGGAGAAAACAAAGTCAATAAATCATCAAAGATGTTTTCCTGATAAAATTACTCGTGTACAGTATTTCCTTTGGGACCTGTGACTCCCTCAGCATATTCAAGAGCCTAACGCAGAGAGTGCGGATATATAGACACAGTCAGTCACAAGTGTACACACACGTTTTAAACACGTGGTGTGACCAAAACACGGATGCGGTTACTACAACAATCTCAAGAGTAGTCTGCGCTAAAGAAAAAACTTGCAAAAGAAAGTCAAAGCGGTAAGCTTTGTCAGGGCAGACCTGTGGAGGATTGAACCACCATTTGCTTGAGAACAAATCTAGACAATATTATCCGGATCGAAAGTATCGGGGCTAACTTGGCTTCGACCCGAAGAGTCATCGCAACGCAGGCGCCTGCATTTAAGGTGGTGCACTTACATATGTGGAGGAGGACCTCAGCCAACTTGGTAGGTGGCAGCGAGGAAGTTAAATGGAGGCGGTTCCTACTAGAAAGAAAAATACGGATGATAGAGATGTATTATGAGCGAGAATTACCTCCAATTGACAACTATGTAGTATTTAATATGTGCTCGTGGTCACAGCTGTTTCTAGAAAGACGTCATGTCTAATAAAATCCATGTCTCCTCAGGTTCGCCAACCTCGCCAGGTTGTGCAGGATGGCGATTAAAAATTCTCGCTGCTCCACCCAAGTCGGTAACGAATTCACCGAGAACTTCAATGTCAAAGAAAGGATTTAGACAAATCGACGCGCTGTTGTGCCTTCTGCAACATCATCTTGGAGAAGATCGCGCAAGACCACGCGCCAGCACTAGACGTGAGTCCGTGCAACGATTAGCAGCTGGAGAGGCTTGCTGGATGAACCCCATTCCCATCTAGGACTGAAGCGCCATCAGACCAAAACGAAGAAGTTGTCGGAGTTGTCTCCTCGCCGCGAAGAATGACAGCATCGAAACCAAGTTTTCGAATGTTTCTTGCTGTGGAATAACTTTTACACTATTGCATCAGCTGTGCCCCATCAACTAGTCAAATGACATTGCCGCCACGTCGACATATCCCCCATTACCAAGTGGCACTTCTGTGGACCAGCAGCCGGAAAGTGATATTTTATCCTTTGTCTGTCAAGTCCATTCTCGTGAGCGCAAACTAGGAAGTGAATGTCTGGCCGACACATCGCGACACAATAATAAATTCCACCCGAGACACCCGAACAAACATCCTCTGGCCTCAAACGCACACATCTGGCAACAACAATACAAGATCTAGACTATGCTCCCAATGCAAAGCCAGCATGTCTTCTCCTTAGTTATTCATGAGTTCGGCCCCAGCTCCCCCTCGGTCCACTGGCCAGTGATAGAAATTTGATATTTTTTCTCTTTACTCCTACAAGGCCCAAATAAACTGCCAACGATTTTCAATGGCCAACTGC
Organism: Eristalis tenax; assembly: GCA_905231855.2. NCBI lineage: Eukaryota > Metazoa > Arthropoda > Insecta > Diptera > Syrphidae > Eristalis > Eristalis tenax. The sequence goes on along the minus strand of HG993128.1, from coordinate 48,231,548 downwards.
CAATAAATAACCGAAAAGAAAGCGCGCAACGGGCGACAGGCAAGAAGCTTGTGAATAAATTAGGAAAATATGAATCAAACGTTGCGTGCTCCTGGGAACATCGAGGGAGGTGGCAGCACGGAACCGTGGCGTTAGACATTCGACACAAAGTGATTTCGCCGTGTGTGACATGTCTAGACGGAAGATATGAGTTATGTGCTTGTCGTGTCTGAACGGGCGATGGAATGAGAATCCTTTCGAGTTGACGCTGCTTGGACTCGGGCGGGTGGTGAAGAATTTCGAGACAGATTTGAAGGAAATTATGATGAGTTAACACTCTGGTGAGTGGGTGTTACACGCCCACGCGATTGGTGATATTACACTTTACACCGACAATAAAACAAATTGAATTGATGAGTGAGTGAGCATGCGGGGATTTTTTTTTTCTTGGCATGCGCAGGAGGGTGTATACCACAGGGACCTTTGCAAACATCTAAGGGGTTCGGGAAAAACGTATCCTCTGGAAACCATCCCTTAACTGATTGAGAGGCCTTGACGAAAGAAAGGTAACCCCAATCCGCCTACCCCGTGACTTTGGATCAGAAATGAAGTATGATAGAGATGCCCAAGTTCTACATCTCTTGCCCCTAAACTTTTTGACAACCATTTATTATATGGTTTCCTAAAGCCAAATTGACCAATCAGGGAATGGCATTTACGTTATTTCGTGAACAACTGTCAAAAAGGCTTTGAATTTCTTCGATGGACTAGGGGTCAATCCGTTGTGCAGTTGGGCATCTCTATGATATTCCATTTCTGCTTTGGATCACCGTTTCAGTTTCGAGAGTAATTTTCACAAATTTTTGAAAGCAATCCCATTCGCACTCTTGGACTTCGTTTCCGTGATGAAACACTACGAAGAAGTGAAAAAAAAAGTTCAAAATGCAGTGAGGGACCTTAGTCGCAATGATGTACGCACGCTAATAGGAGTCCTCACCCTGTCGTTTAACCATAGGCACACATTCAATGCGTCTGAACATATAGCACGACGACTTTTGCAGAAGCTGAGATAGCTGTACAGATGAAACAGAATATAATCAACATCTGCGCTCGCAAGGAAAAGACTGCATTTTCTAGGTTAGAACTTCTCACAGAGCTGGAGGACTTAAGCGGTGTTGAATTGAGAAAACCTCCTAAGTTTCACACGTGAATCTGGCTTACGACTGCAGTAGGTCTCTCTTGGTAGCTTTAACACTCTGAAGCATGGGCCCAATGGACCTAACATGTAGTCGTAAGCCATTATTGGTCTTATTGTGAAATGCACGAATGGCCATGGAAATGGACAAGTTTCATAGGACTACTTATTTACGTGTTTTCTAAAACTGACGACATTTTGGATTTTACAGAATTCTGGGATGAAGTTGATGACCATCCAGTATATTAGACAAAAACCCCAAAGAGTCGGTTCGACAAAATTTCGCAACACACAAGATCCAATGACACATCGACTAGGTCAGATAGACGACCGAAAGACGAATCTGCACTCCGTTGACAAAATGAATTGTCCTTAACGACAAATATCAAGAAGATGTATGTCCCCGTAATGAATCTGTCCCCTTAAGATTAAATAATATTTTCCAATATTATTTCAAAAATGAATGAACATTTTCTAATACTTTGACTTTGGGTCATCATCTGGTAGGGGTAAGGAATGCAATGAAATGAGACCTTTTCTCCCTTTCTGTCTAGACATCCAACTTTCGTATTTTCTAAAGCAATTTACAACCTTTCTTCCCTCAATCCATAACCGAATGTTGTAGTTGACTTCTGAAAGCACTCTGTTGGATGGGCAGTTTGCATTCTCTTGATTAGCAGCTCGTCTGTACAAAATTTAAAGAGTATACACCCGTTTCGTGCAGTATATTTCCTTTGGAACTACAGTAAAGCCTCGCTTGTCCGGACGCTGCAGTAGTCCGGCCATCTCGGACACTTTCAGAATTTTACCTCTACAGTCCGGACAGATTATTAAAATGCAAACATATTTTGACTCTGCTCTGTACACATGTATGTTGATACAATTATGGGAATTCACCTACCAGTTGTGTCGCTTGCTCGAAAAATAATTTTTACAATTGAGTTTACAACAACAAGTTCCTTATTTCCTCTATAGGGATGGTTGTTGATGTTTAGTAACTGCTTTCTGAACAGTGTCACCATGTACTGTTGCAGGGGGATGATGTGTGCTTTGACGTACAGCCTATTGTTGCTGTAGTGCCTTTGACGGTCCCTGTCGAAGGTGAGTCCGGTACATATTCGCAGTATTTTCTTTCGAAAATTGCGAGCTTCGTCATGCTGGTCTTAGAAATGGTGTGCCAGATTGGGAAGCCATATGTTAAGATCAGCAGTATAAGCTCCTTGTATAACAGCAGTTTTGTCCTCTGGCTTAATCCATTTTGCCAGATTTGATGGAAGCCAAGGTTAACCTTCTTAAGGATCAGTTTGGAATTACTGTTGAACTTCAACCTTTCCGTGAAGTTAATGCCAAGATAATTGACGTTTTCGTTTGTTAATATTTCTGTACCGTTAGGGAGCACTACCTTTATGCTTCGACATTTGGCTGCTGATCTGCAACCACCTCTGGATGGTCTCCTTAAGCACATATGTACCGATTTCCCAACATTGATACGAATGCCCCATTTTGTATAGCAGTCAAATTTGTTCGCTGTTTGGATTCCGACCCTTTGCGCGGCAATCTGTGGTGACGTAGAGCTGGCATAAATCTGCGATTCATCTGCAAATAGACAGCATTTTACTGTGTCAGTTGGATGTGGTTGATCTGTCGTGTAGATGTTGAAAAGCCACGGTCCCAGCTTTGATCCTTGTGCAAACGTGTCGCTATTGCAGACACACCCGATGCTTTATGTGTCCCCCCTGGCGAGGCTGTTATGTGAAATATATTAGGTGTAGAAAAACAAATGCATTATTTTTCCAACAGATGGCTTTAGTAATATACACCAGGCGAAATAAATATAGAGGCATAATATATAATTGATTCATACATCTGAATAAAATCGTTTGTTATGCTTTAATGTATGCCCAGGGAGACACCAAAAGTAGGGAACAAAAAAATATGATGAAATACGTTCCGTAAAAACGTCAATTTTGACAAAATGCGTGCGAAATTAGAAAGGAATTTTGATGCTTTTTCTTTTTAATTTTATTTACGTATTTGTTATATAAATGTTGTATGTTAATAATAGGTACATCCTCTCTTATCCTATCTCGTGTTGCATACGTCCCATATCGCCAAACTAATAGCCGTTAGAGGAAAGAAACTTTGCGGACAGTTTTGTGATGGATTGACTCAGTTTCGTCTGAGTGTGTGTCAAGGATGGACACCAGCAAAGAGAAAAGACGCCATATTTTACAGTTTTGTCTTCGATAGAGGCGAAAATGCAAGAAAATTTGAAAAATGTATAGTCCTGTTACTGTAACAGTATATCTGTTATATATATACTGTCTTCGATTCTGTTCCAGTAATTTTGATGTCAAATATGTACCACGCTCCGAAAGGCCAATTGTCGAAAATACTATTCAAATGGAAATCGACAAGTCTGACATCGTGGAAGCACTGTTTCGATTGCCCATTGCACAAAAAACGGTTTGGAAGCATTTAAACAAGGCTTGATATAAAAAGAAAAAGATCTATGGTTACCGTACGAGTTAACGCCAGAGAACCAGATAATCACTGCTGAATCGCAACAACATCTACCGATGAAAAGGATGGAGACTGGTGACGAAAACTGGATCACTTACGACAACGTCATACGATCAAACAGTAGTGGTAGAATAGCTGTGAGTCGGCGTAAACTGTGGCCAAGTCATGATTGACGGCCAGGAAGGTCTTGTTGTGTGTTTGGTTTGATTGAAATGGAATCGCATATACTATGACCTCGTACGGCAAAACTCTTAGTTCTGGCCTTCATTGTGGACAGCCTGTGAGCAACCGCCGCAGGAAGAAATCGCTCAGAGCCGGCCAACTTTTGCCCATGGAAGAGAAATTATGTTCCAACAGGACAACGCCAGGCCATACACATCCATAGCGACTCGTCAGTGTCGCCAGTTTGGTTATGAGTTTCTTATGCATCCACCTTACAGTACCCAAATTTCACCAAGTGTTGCAACCAATGGTAAATTAAATCATTACCATTCAAACAACAAATAACATCAGTATGCTTCATCATATCACAACCCTTCTCTGGAACGTCTGCTTGTCAGGAAAGGGGTTGCACACACTCATCAACGTGCCGACACCATGCACATACGATACGCACCTGTCCATGGAGTTCACTTTTGCTGTTAAAAGTTGAAATGTTGTTATACAAGCGTTTTGCGGTTTGTTGGTACCAGTCTTAAGCACTAGTGCAGCAGATGTGGTGGTTATATGATGTAGAATGATGATGTTGCATTGAAAAGCATCGTTTCGCTGGAACATATTAGAACAATATTCTTTACTGAAAAATATATTATTTTCTCACTTTAGACAAAGGCTTATAAGGGATGGCTATCCAAATTTTATGTAAAATGTAATGATTGGTTGGTGAATTGGTGATTCACTTAATAAGTAGCAGTGATCACAAGGAAAATGTTTCTGCTCGTGGTAAACCAAGGAAGGACTGACCCGGCCAAAAGATATAAACTTGAAGAACTCAGACCTTCGATCTCACAGGAACTCACGGAATTTCGTAGAAATATGTAAGCGTACCGTTTCATAGTTCAGATTTTACAGATTTCTTCCGCGCTCCTATACAAAGCGCACCAGTGCGACTGTCCCTGAACATGTGCTGTTAAAAATGAATCCAATGACTGGCCACACAGATCTCCTGATTTGACCCTTCCGGACTTTCTTTTGTGGGATTATTTGAAGAGTTCAATTCACGTGTTGAACGTGTTGCATCTTAGATTTGGCCTTGGAATCCCACATCTGAACAGTACCCGTCCTGTTAGATTGGATGTCTGCTACAACAGTAGGCCGCACAATTTGACAGTGTCCAAATTGCACCATTTATCACCTTACATCCTTGCTCCTAATAATATAACAACTCGTTGACTACTACGAATAGAGAACTCGTCAACAAAAGAAGGGTGAAGGGCCAGGTGCCAATGAGAGATATCTCCTACTCATGACGCGGGCGGTACTTGCAGCCTCATCTCCATTGCTCAGTGAATTCTAGTGGTTGTAGCACAGAACATAAATGAAGTGGCGGTGGATTGGCTTATTACAATAAAGTTGTCTAAGAATTCTTTAAGCTATCAGTGATAACAGAATTGACTCAGTTGATGGCATACGAGGGGAGAGCTCGTGGACGCGCCAACCGCCATAACAAAACCTAAACTTCTTCAAACACACTGTGCCCACATCCACTTCATACATTAGGAAAACTAATAAATGCTTACAATTGTGTGAACATTTTTTCCCGTCTGCGATTGTTTGTGTGATGAAAAATTTGTGCCAGAATGATTATCACAAGTCAATTGTGTATCAATGATTTCTGTAAAATTTCTAAGACAAGAAAAAAGAGTCAAAACAGGCTTAGGACACATTAATCAAATCACATACCTAATCGTTGTCCCGATGCCACAAAGTATTCCCCAGTGTACTCCTGGAACATCACAAGGGCATAGGCAACAATCACTTCCGCCATAAATGCAAATAAAAACCTTCGAGTCAGCACAAACAATTTGAATGCCTTTGTGGTGACGTCCTGAATATTGTGATACAGCAAAGCCAACTCAATCTGCAAAGCCAAACAAGAGATATCACTATCATCACCAGTCCTTCCATATAAGTCCTACTTCTCGCTGATGGTCCGGATCCTGTGGTGGAATGTCGTCTGCATAGAATATCGTCAGCAAATTCAGTCGAAGGATTCTCTCAGCCTGAACTAGACCCTCTGCTACGTGACAACCCAGATACAAGTTTTGCCAACCGGAAAATCTTGCAAAGACTATTCGAAAAAGCAAACCGAAAACCAGCCAAAGTGGGACGGACAACTTTCCCAGCCCGACCATGACCAGAAGTTTAAGCAACTCATAGATAGAATCGATGTCAGTGAACAAGCCGAAGAAACAGACAACGTGGAACATGGTAAATGCGTCGTTAAACTTCTCCTTCACGTGGTGAATTTCATAGGAAATCGATGTGATTTCCCGAATGCGCCGCCTGAGCTTCCTTCTGCTGGTTGTTGCACTTAGGACACGCAGCAGACTGTTCATCTTCTGGTAGAAGCACATCAAAGTCAAGTTCCCGTAGAGGTGGGTCCACAAAGTGAACTCCATCAATAACAAACAGTGCACAAGAAAAAATAGATTTGTAAGTTTTCTTCCGATTGACCCGCAAAAGATCTGAATAATTATGCCGCCGATGAATAACATCATTCGAAAGACAATGAACTTCTGAAGGCTGCTAGGGTAAAGTAAGCTGCCATCGGTCAGCCTTCGAACCCTCTCGAAGAGTACGATAATCCGATTGAGGGTCTCCACAATTGTGTCCTTGTGCTTGAGGTAGCTGGCAGCCAATACGAATGTGTTGAAGCTCATAATGAACACACGACTCGTCATGAGGAATTCTTCCCACTGAATGAATTGCATGCCACTTCTGGTATAATAGCTATATGCGTATGCTCCAATCCCGAAAAATGTTATCGTTATGCTGCTGAGGCAGCAATATATAAGGACCCGAATAAATCTGCGTTCCTTAAGTGCTGATTGTTCAACCCTGTTGCTCACTGAATTGTAGGTGAAATTGACCAGTCCGCAGAGATGGCAGATCTTGAACAAAACTTGCACTGAACGTTCGAAGCTGATCCTTGCTTCGCTTTCGTTCATTTTCAACGAGACTGAAGTTATAACTGAGATTTGTCACAGCTTAAGCAATTGGACGATTGTACAGAAATGATTGACTATGGCCATAATTAATGTTTCGTTAAGTTTCGTTAGGTTTCGTTAAGTTTCGTTAGGCTTCGTTAAGTTTCGTTAAGTATCGTTCACTTTCCTAACTTATGTGACAGCGAAATTAATCCCTTTCTACATACGTAAATGACCTTTGGTGTTGAAGAAGATCTGCGAAAATTCCCAGCAGCAAATGCAACATTTGACACTTCTGTCTACTTTTTGTTCGATTGTGTGAAGTTTAAGGTAACACTTATGTTGACGCCCTAACAGATTGTTTTAAAGTCTTCTTGTCGCAAATGAACATTGATACTGGTCTCAGTATATAATATTTTCCTTGGAGTAACCGACTGGTTGTATGAAACGCGATTCGGATTCGACTGCCTTTCAGTAGGTATTCACGTTTTCCATTGATTTCAAAAACAATTGCCTGTTATTCATTGCATGGATGATGAATGACACCACATCTCATGTTTAATTGACAGGGCTTAGTCAAATTTGTGACACTCCGAGCAGCACGATCACGAATCAATAATTACGGAAAAGGAATTGGAAGAGAAGGATATAATTAACTGATTGGTTAATTCATTTACTAGACTGTTGTCGTATGTTGTTGAAATGTCGTTTCATTTAACCGATATCAGTTTTCCCAGGCGGTCTTCGAAGAATGTTTCGGTGGGGTTGACTAGAGAGTGAAGTGTTACTTGTAGTATATTGTCGTTGTGAAGTGCAATTCTTGAAAAAAAAAAAAAAAAAATCAACAGATACTTGAAGTTCTCCATCTGCTTCAATTGAACTCCACTACCATGTGAAGTGCATTACACATGGGTTCGGGAAGGGGCAATAAACTCGGCTTCGTCCACGTTAACCTTCATCCCACCATCTCTACATACGGGCAAAAACCTATCTGGAGCGTACTGGGACGAAAACCGCACTGTTCATCTCCCGCCCTGAACTAGACCATATCTCAACAACAACATCCAACATCTAAGAGTAGACCTTCCCGGGAAGGCTATAAGGAGATGTGCCAGCAGTTGGAGCAAACTCTTTTGTCCTCTTCTGAAAAGAGGGAAAATTGCCCCAGTTTACCAATCATGTCATTATGGAAAGTTTTTTTTGTTATTTTGAACATGTTATTCATTTTATTTTTAATTCGAATCCGAAAGTCATCGTATTCTGGTGGAAGTTTATCACAGATGATGGAGGAATAGATGGGCCACTTCCACGTTTCTTGTCCCTCAGATTCATCTGACAGCGTTTTTTATAACCTTTTCAGAGACAGGCGTCTGTAAATACGTGTGAGCTAAGCGAAGCTGATTACTCCCGTCTAGCACCATTGCGTTGGTCTATACTTCTAACAAGTGTGCGTGAAAATAAAGTAGTATGCGTGACTTGAGAGCAAAACTGCGAAGGACTGGGGGTTTTCCACTGGAAAGAGGAATATCTCTTTCTCCGCCATCTCTGAAGTTTATGGTGAACATGCGCCAGCTGAGCGAACATGTCAAAAGTGGTGATTTTGGCTAGGAAGACGATGAACGTCATAGGCAGTCAAAAAGTAGCTTCAGATGGGCAATATATGATACTATTGTACACGTTTTTCTTATATAAGCGTTCAAATTTTGATGTTATCGTTTATTCAGCAAATTCTACATGACTTTTTGTGGCCTGTTGATGTCTGGCTAACGCTGGGCTGTAGAGTTATATTTTGCAAAGGTGCTCCGAAGAAAGATTCGATGTCATTTTGAACGGAAACACTCGTATTATTCTTGGATTGTTCATCCTCGCTTCGATCTGAGAGGTCACTTACTGCTCAATCGAAGAACGTAAAAATGTTTGACGTGCATTTATTTTATAACACTCACATCATTTAGTTTTTTGTAAATTATGAAAGATGCTAACGCTGCGATAAGTTCCAACATGTTGTAGAAAAAAGCTAATGACATCGACATTGTTATAAAAAAGAATTGATTGGGGTTTTCTTGCTTTTCCAACCAATTCAGTGTCATAGTGAACTGTTGGCAATATAATGACTGCTTAAGATTTTTCTGGCATGTAAAACACTGCTGCGACATTATCTGTAAATCCAAAGATAGTTGATTGTGTTGAGCGACTATAATCCGGAAGCATATATTTAGGGATGCACTTCTTATTCCGTCGAACATCCTCCACACCTTCTAAAGTTGTAAACAAATTGTCAGCTACAACAGCACTCCCGCTGGATTGGTACTTGGTTGTTAATTCGATCATCACTTCCTCGCCCAATTTTACAGCTCTCTGATGTGCATCTTTCTTGCTTCTATACAAATTAAAATGTTATTGATGCAGATTCTTTAGAAAAAAAATACTCTTTTTGAGAGTCACCCCTTACAATTTCAAACTTAGACTAAATTACAATTTTCTTAAGACCTTACCTTAAATACTACCTTGCATCGTAGAGGCGTGCAAAGTATCCCACAGCACTGGTTGTTTGTTCATCTTTTAATTTCTGGAGTGGATACATTCGCGGGTCTGCAAGGGTATGCGTTGCTGGAATCACAAGCCCACCATACTTTTATTCCAAATTTCGCAGGCTTCGATGGTGTGTATTGTGTATTGTGGAGCAGCTTTATCTGTACTTTGCCGTTCGACACGTGTCCTTTGATCGTCAAATCTTATAAACTGATTCAAAGTCCAAAATCGGTTAAGCGACGGGATCCATGTTGGTTTACCACAACTCTTCTGAATGCAGCATGTTGGCGTGATTAACACCAGCGGCTAGACAAAGACCAAAGTAAGCATATAGTTCCTGTTCAGTAACAGATTTCCAAACTAAACTTTGTCGGGTTATTTTCGTTGATTTTTACAATTTCTTGTTGAGCTCTTCTATAGGTTTCCCGCATGATGATAACGACCATGTCTTCTGATATTTTTGTCTGGAAGATACCAAGATGCTTACGAGGCGTTTCTCATCTTGCGTAACCACCAACGTCTCGAATGACATTGTGTACCCATATACCTGTTGCTGTGGTTTGTTGGTACCAGTATTCCTCGGCTAATTGTCCTTCTTGCACTTGGCGAACTCGATCGTTTCTTGCATCATCAGTATCTTTTATCCGATATTCCCCCAACTTCCAAGTTTGAGTCCTCATCGGAACCATCTCCATCGGGAACATAGTCCTCATCGCCATCGCCACAAAAATCGTCTGTTTCAGATCAACTCACTCGTACTTCTTCGACAAGCCTGCTAACGTATTGCTCCCTTTCTTCTTCGCTCATGTGGTTCCAGTTGAATGCGTTCATTTCGTCAGCCATAATTATTTACTTCCGTATAAGTACGTTGCTTGCAGTTTGCTCCTAACTCCAGAGTAATGATTACTGACTGACAATCATGATACATTTACTCTCATATATACCCATTAACTGAACAAAACTACACTATCTCCAATATTAACGAGTTGCATTCTCAGAAAACGCCTGTTACGGATTTCAAGTTAAACTGTTTCTCTGGTACAGACATAACTGAACTCGAAGTTACCAAGAAATCGGGTGTGGATTCAATTCCACCACTTTTATTGTCCAAATGTGCATTATCAATTTCCACTACATTAAAAATAATTTTTAATGAGCCTATTATAAGTGAACATTTCATCGATGATTGGAGAATATCTTTCATTAATCCAATTTACAAAAGTGGTCTTAAAACCAATTTCCAAACGTTCTGCGATACCAAAGTTGTTTGAAAAGCTCATTTCTCAGAGACTATACTTTTCTGTGAAAGAGTCAATTTCATCAAAGCAACTTGGTTTTGTAAGGGGCCGTTCAACTGCAACAAATTTAAGTCTTTTTTTTTCATATTGCTGCTTAAATTCTATAGAAAATAGAAAACAAGTTGATGTGTTGTATACAAATTTTGTTAAGGCATTTAATAGAGTTCATCGTGGATTTTTAATTCAAAAACTTCGAAAGCTTGGACCTTTTGAAATCTTCTTGAAATGGCTAAAGTCTTAATTGTCTAACAGGAAGCAAGTTGTACAAATTGGTGCGTTACAGTCATCCTTTATTAATGTGAGGCCGGTCTTCCCCAAGGTAGTGATTTGGCACCACTTTTGTTAATTTTATTCGTGAGTGATGTGCCTGAATTCATAAAACGGTTAGATTGTATAATGTTTGCAGATGACATCAAATTATTCAGAGTAATTCAGATTATTAACTCATTTTTAAACTGGTGTGAGTACAATCATCTTATGCTAAATATATTAACATGTTCCGTGCGCACAGAGTATTGTTACCCTTTAATTTCATGTACACGCTCGGAGGTGATAAACTCCCAATAGTTAGTCAAGTGAAAGATCTTGGTGTAATCTTTGATTCGAAATTGACTTTTTCGGCCCATATCGATTTTATTATATCGAAAGCGAATCCACTTTTAGGTTTTCTTAGACGAACTTCTGGGGATTCTGGGAAAGACGTGTACACATTAAAGGCAATTTTCATGTCATTGGAACTGCCTACATTAGGTACCCATTATATTGAAAAGAATTGAAAGAATACAAAAGAGTTTTACACGGTTTGGCTTAAGATATATAAGAAGGTCCGATGAAATGCCTGGTTATTCTTCAAGACGCACGCTAGTTAATTTAAAAACTTAAGGATGCCGCAGACAAACCCATAGCGTTCTTTTTCTCAAAGACATTGTTTGTAACAGTGTTAAATCTGAAGAGCTGCTCGCACTTGTCTATTGGTATGTCCCAGAAAGATGCCTTAGACATAGAAATGAGATTTCCATTCCCTGTCGTAGAACAAATTATGGTTGTAACAATCCAATAACTCGCGCATTAATGCTATACAACTCTATGTGTTTTGAAGTCGATCTACAAATGAGCAGGGTTAGTTTAAAGAATGCAAAAATGTCACCAACATTGAGCCTACCCAAAGGATCCGTTACTGACATCTACAAAATAGCGGCAGTCAAGGGCCGTAGTCTGAATGAATCAAATGTATTTGAGATGCAGTTGCCGCTCACCAATACGCAAGAATTTCAAGTTTTTAATTTAATAAAGATTCCCATACGCTACCAAAATTCGAGTTACATGGTCGACAGGAATTCCTCGTATCCTAATTTCTTTTCATTAACAGATATGGAATTAGCGTCGTGCACATCTCTTCAAATTGGGAACTATTCCTGTGCTCAGATGCATCCAACATCCATACATCGCGATAGAAATGTGAAATGGCTTTATTGAACAACGATCGAAACGCACTGCCAGAATGCATCCTGAAGCCAGTGCCAGCTCAAGATCATTGGAGAAATCTCAAGGCATCCAATGCCTGGATATTTTCAATAGTATCGAGCATAACTGGTCACCTCATTTGTCAAGGCAATTCCCGTTCAATACATCTGATTGTGAACGACTTAGTTGAGTTCAAAATGGCATGTGTATTAAAACTGCCCGGCGTCATACAGCAGTCGTATAAAAGGCTCCTTTACACCAACTGTAAACATCTCCAACCGGATAATGCATCAAAATTTGGCTAAAGACATTGCGGAGCCACCCGAGATAATTGACATTGACTTTTCAGATTTTAAGAAACTTAAGGACAAGATAGACGATGTCATTGATCAAAGCAAGAACCTTCCAGAAACCGATGGTATGAATAAGCACGATTATCACCACTATGGGTTGGCCTACTTCCTGTTGGCTCGCATGATTGGGATGATCGTTGCGTATCAATACAACCACGGGAGACCAAAGCCGATGCCTAGACGTAATTTTGAAGTTAATGTTCAAGATTTAGGTTTAGAGGGTTAGGAACCCTCAAGAGGAGGAGTATGTTCAAGTATATCGTATAATCATGTAATAATATCACACTCTGTGATCACACTGTGAATTTTCCGATAATCGTCTGTTCTCACACTCGTGGAGGAAAGAAACAATTTTGTAAAACTCGTTGAGGTAAATAAAAGGAGTTAAATGTAATCCGTCGTCACAGCACTATATAAGAAAGTTGCAAATAAAATGAAATGAAAAAAAGAAAAAAACTAAAAAAATGCGCAATTATGATCTAATACCATAATAAATACATTTCTCCATACAATATGTATGAAGGTCCAGTCAGACCTCTTCCATTGGTTCTAGGGGTTGTTTTACAAAAAAATGTTCAATGTATCGTAAATGGTAAAGCGTTAAGCATATGTACGCTGACAAAGTGAGGAAATTTGATGAAGATAGCTCTACAATCAATTAGGAAAAAATGGTTTCGAAAATGCAAAAGGTCTGGCTGGACCTACTCACTGACAGAAGGATTAAATGAAGCAGATCTTTGCATCGATAATAGGAATCTACTGAACTCAGGAACATCAATATTCGTAGATAATCAGTCAATACTTTAGGCCTTAAATACTTTTATATTCGATTCCAGGGCCGTCTGGATGGCCAAAAATGACTCAATATACAGGCAAAGAAAAACAGACCTGTCAGGCCTTCGTTGTGAAACCACATGTCGACAAAGTTTAGCTCGTGCATTTTGGACAACAAAACAAGTTTGAAATCCTTGACTGATAGCGGGGCCCATTGATGGAACCAACGCTGGTCTCACGGACATATTTTAAAAAGGACCAAGCAATGCATTCAACAACTCTTCTTGGCTTGAGCTTGATTATCGGACCAAACATGACAGTTTTATTTATCGACATTCCTATGCAACCATAGATGACCTTATACCCTTAAGACAACTTTTCACAGAGCACGAATGAAATGGAATAATTTGTAACCGTTTGTTCGGGTGTAAGTCTTACTGAAAATGCTTTCCTTTGACACATGTGCAATAGAATGGACTTCCGGACATCAAAATGTTCACCTAAAAACCTGCTGGGCCGGGGTGGTGAGTCATAGACCAATGCGCCGTACCTCCGACTTTTTCACGTGTTCAACTGGACTACCAAAAAATCTTCCCTAAGTTCTTTCAATTATATGCCTAAGATGAGTTCCAGATATTTGCCTTTATTGATTATCTTTCAGTTCCAGGCATTCATATATTTGCATCAATATGAGGAGGTTTATATTTCCTAGTGAATAGGCTAGTCTTTGTATTTTGAGAAATTCCAGGTGCCAGACTATATGGATATTGAAAGAAGCATTCGATCGATTGTATGTTAGGGAATAGGAATGAAAAACATGTTTAAGTTCATCGAAGTAGGGACACGAGTGCTGACCGGGACGTCTGCATTCTGGGTCGTCATACACTGGCTCTGCACCCAAAACACTTCGGGGCAAAAATGTCTAACTTCATACACCTTCATACACCAAATCTAAGTGAAATCGAACATTTTCCAACTGACCCGAACTCACTTGGCAACCATCAAAGCAGAACTTTAGAAATAGCATTTCAGGGTTGCAATGGCGCAAAGGAACCTTGAAGCAGTCTCAGTATTTCAGTCTCTCACCGCCCAAGTGCCACGACAATATCAGCATCAAAGCGCCCAGCGGGAATATATCACTCCTCGCCGAACCTACAGCAAACCAAATAGGCGCTGTCACACTGGCCGCATGTCCCAATTTTACTGCCATTAGTTTGAGGCTGTCAAAAATATGCTCTTCGCTTTAATTAAAATTAAAACAAAAACAGATAGAAACGAAATCCGAATTTCAGCCACCGCCACGCGGAATCCCTTAAATGTTTTTTAATCCACATAAACAACGCATTACATCCGTTCCGAATTTCTGACTTATTATTAATAAACATCCGAGCTGTCAGACCAGAGGCATTGACCAGTCAGCGTGTGACATTTATCACGGCGGAGCTGCCGCGACTCGTTTCCCAATCAGCAGCGCCGCGTCTGGTGCTGCCGTGCACTGCAACGGTCCGTTTTCAATAAATCTCCTCCGGTGGATTAATCATATCCGTTTCCTAGAAATCCGAGACCGAAGTTTGTGCGTCGAAGATGCATAACTCATCGGGAGATAAGATCGAATAATGACGATCATCAGTGCGGGCGCAGATGTTGCTCCAAAATGGTGGAGCGCCAACAACGCCGGCCGACGCGACTCTCCTACCGCCGTACTGTCGAGTACATGCATTCGCACAGACTTGGGGTGAAATAGATTACGGCTACTAATTAGTTTAGCAGAAGCTATAAATAATGAAAGAAAATACATTGCGCGGGATAGATTAATTTGGTAAGTGAACGAATTACCCGGAGCGCAGGAGTCTGCTGTGACGCCAGTGAAGGCGGCAAGCGACGGCTTCCCTTTTGCGAGCGAGACCGAAGTACACCCTCTTGATGTCGCAAAGTCTGATGAGAACATGTTGCTTGTGTCGAGTGCGATGACAGATGATCAAGTCAGAAGGCTAACGTGTTTTACAAGCCCTCGCCGTGGCGGTGTATGCGAGAAATGGGGTCACAACGGATTGGACTGTCCCGACTTAAATTGCTGAGAAATCGACGGATCAATAGTCTCAGCCCATCAATGTTGCAATTGATTTTATGGTCGTTAAATTGATTCTCTCGGGAAATCAATAAATTGGTGACGCAGTTTGATTTAGTGCGCGGCTAGAGCGTGTGACAGTCAACCTTGGTTCCGTCGGCAAGTAAAGCGTCACGGACTTTTTCGATTCTGACTGCAAATATCAGTCACACATTGGTCAGCATAGGCCCCTTTTGATACCACATTTATTCACCTTCTCAAATTCCGAGCGGATTAGGTGGCGTATACTGATGTCATTCAGATCGCTTATTTTTTTTACAATTTAGGGATTACCTCAAGTCACAAAACGGACCGGTGTTCGAGCGGGTGTAATGAGTCTACGATGTATGTGTAATGGCGCACCAAGCTTAGATTCTATATTTTTATAGAACGTCACGCAGCCATTGCTGTAGGTATGTAGGAAAAGGAAGGGGCTGCTAGTGAGTTGTTACAAGTTGGTTAATTGTGATACCCACAGACACCACTACCACTGATCGACTACTCCAGTGATAGCGGGGTTCATTTGATCTGGCGACCGGAAACGTGTTAGCTTTGCTTTCACTGGGATTCGAACAGAGGACCTCAGTAACCATGGGCAGGCACTTAACCAACTGCCCCATCCGGGCGTCTGCCGTTCCGTTTCCTCCGACAGTCGAAAGGACTGTCTTCAGCTGTTCCACTTTTAAATTCCCAAAGTTCACCTTTACCTTTCACGTATCTAATTGAGATTAAATTGTCCAGGAAAAATGTTTTCGATAGCTGGATTGTGACGAATAAAACAGACAGCTTCCTTAGTTCTCCTTTTTTTCATTTTACTATTTACTTTTGATGTGTATCAAGCAGATGCTTTTTGCTTCGGGACTCCAGACCAGCAGCGTTATACTCTACCTTAGGGTGGATGTAAACCCAAATCAGACCCAAATCAGAGGGGATTAAACATAGGTTGAGTTCATAATTGCAGTATTGTTGCCCCTGCACAGCACCAAATATTCTCTCAATATAAAGGGTGATTTTTTAGCTATTATCTTTTTGGCAACACTGGTTTAAACAGCTGACGCACATTTCGTGTTTTGTTTCACTGTCAAACATCTTCAGTTTGGTCGAACAACTCTTGCAAATTATTGAATTTTATTATCAAAATGCGTGCTCTGTTAAGAAAGTTCATCGCGCGCTTCTTCCATTTTATGGTCAGTTTAGACGAAGCTCATTTTTGGCTCAATGGGTACGTAAATAAGCAGAATTGTCGATTTTGGAGTGAATATCAGCCAGAAGCATTGCAAGAGCTACCAATGAATCCAGAAAAAATCACAGTTTGGTGCGGTTTAAGGGCTGGTGGCATCATTGGACAGTACTTCTTCAAAGATGCGAATAGTAACGTAACTGTGAATGGTGAGCGCTACCGTCAGATGATATCCAACTTTTTTTTTGCCCAAAATGCAACAGCTTGACTTGCATGGCATGTGGTTTCAACAAGACGGTGCCACATGCCACACAACATTTTATTCGGTGAACATTTTATTTCACGTTCGGAACCGGTCAATTGGCCGCCTAGATCGTGCGATTTAACGCCTTTAGACTATTTTTTGTGGGGCTATGTTAAAGCTCACGTCTATACAGACATCTATACAGACCGTACTATCGATTCAAATAAAGATTTCATGCATTTTCTGAATTTTATGTGTTTTTTTTTTTTAAACTTTCCTATAGCTTTTTAAAAATCACCCTTTATTTATGAACATGAATACTGCCGCAAGTTTGCAGCAGGTCAGCCTTGTCAAAAAAGTATTTACAAATGCAACATCAGTGGACGACACAAAAAGTGTTTGGTAGACATTTCTAGACATGTCTAGTAGATGAAAGTCTACATCATGTCTAAGAAGACTATGATACTAGGTTTAATTTTTAAAAAGTATAATGAACTGACCATCTTTCGAAAATATTAAATAATGAAACCGGAGCAAAATACGCAGCAAAAGGGCCATGTTTTTAACTAAAAAGAATTGGAAGTCAAACTGGAAAAAAAAATAATAAGAGATTTTTTTTTCTTAGCAACCAGTTTCGCATAGAAAAGTCCACTTTTCGGTTTCCCTACAATCCTGCAACAGAACAAAAATCACTGCCAATTTGATCGCAGTTTGACTGTCACATTGCTTTTTTGAACGCATTTGCCGATTGCTCTTATGCAGTTTATTTACATTTATGAACGCAAATCTTGCAGGGCTGCCGCAGTGTGGCGTTTATGTATTCCGCTATAGTTTGGATTGATTAAGAAAATATAGATATTTCCCCTGCATTTTTGGCGACCTCAAATATGTGATCCATGGATGATCATCGGGACGTGCCGTTCAGGGATAATGGCTTATTATTAAGGGTTCGCCTATGTCGCAGTAGACAGGACTGCGTTTTGGAAGCTTCGAGTCCTACTCTATTGGTCGTACTCCAGTTCGTTATGGTGGTAAGATGGGGATTCAACGTGCTTAACATATGCTACCGTGCTGCCGGCCGTAGTGGTGAGTAGTTTTGGAATGAATATGAAAAGCTGAGATTGCTGCCAGCGAAGGTGTCAATTGGACTAGAAGTAGCAAGCAGGAGGTCAAGAGCGTCTTGCAACTGCACGAGAGCGAAAGTGAATTTGTCCGATGGTGAATTTACGTTCTCAAGTACAAGTGGACACAATTTAGATGTGACAATGTGACAGGTTATCGAAAAACTAGGGAATGTGTGTGAGTTCCAACAATTAGCTAAAGCACTGCGCGAGCAGAGTAGGTGATCTGTGGTCCCTTTTCTTGATCCTGATCCCTGATCCCTTTTCTTCTTATGCAGCTTCTGCAGAAATCATTATAATACGGACATCTCGCTTTCTTTGTTCCCACAGCAGAAGTTAAAATAATTCAAATTCCTCGTCATCCGTCATAACTTCTACATTAAAATTACCTACAAATGTCATTTGCCTACATCGACCTGCGTAAACGAGTAATGGGGCTTAAGTAATGAAATCTGAAAGAGAAACTTATCGAAGTGGTTCACTGGAAAGTGTTGGATACTCAAAAATTAATGTTCAGCATAAAATTGGCACTTACTCAATTCCGAGAAGAGCCAAACATCGCATTCTTGGTGGCAAATTCTTCACTATTTTTGAACCAGGATCAGAAAATGCTCAATCATATTTAGGGAAGCTTGAGATTATGATTTAATTGAACGAAAAGTAGTCACAATCACTGACTAACTTCAAAGTGTTTGTTTCTGGCAAATTCAATAAGATAATGCCAAATTCAAATGTAGGAAACTACATCGACGACACGTAGGTGTCTAGTCTTGCCTAACGAAACTTATCGAGACAGTTATTAAGAAAGAACATGCCTCCTCATTGCAGGAACAGACTTAAACTCATTTTCGTGTTACTTGGACGTATATTTTGGCTAGTCATTTGTAGTCGAGTCTCTCGATGTGGTGCATTATCACAACTCATGGTAATGTGCAACTGGTGGGGAAACTTCTGCCTGTTCCCTTTTTCACCACACTCCTTTCACAACCCATTCTACTGTCCTGAGCACTTTCCGAGAAGATATTCGCATGTGTCCAGAAAAATATCACATGTGTCGCTAAAAATGGAATGCCTTCTACCACCCTTTGTGTTTGGCTCGGTGTTGGAGTTAAAATGTATCAATCTGTGTTGAAATGACCAATCTTTGTGCTTATTTTTGCTATAAACATGTCCAGCATATGTAGGAAACAATAACATTCCTTAATCACCCGACTCCTTATGACATCAAAGAAAGATTGCTCGTACGTCCACCTGTCCATCCATGCTCCGGCCACCTATTCACCTTCCCATCATCAGTAACGCACACGCGCACTGTTTAATTCAGAAATTATTTTACTAGCCGCAACTCTCACAATATACTGGACATCCCACTACATTTCTTAGCAGTCGACTACAGCAGACTATGAGGTTATATCAATCGTACTCACAGTCCGCCACAGGAACTGCAGCAATTAAAAAACCAACCACCCCAAGTCATATCCCTTGACATGAACAAAATTTTCTTTTTACAACAAATAAAACCGCTGGAATCCAGTATACACCCACCCCACACCACCCAGCACTCCCCATTCCACGCACTCATAATCAACCTAACCCCAATCGCATTCACTCTCTCTCTCTCTCTCGCAACCGAACAATAATAAACAATCATCGATCAGTGCGAGCACTTGTAGTTCTCACTTCATTCACAATCACACTGCATCTGCTCTTCTCATTTCAGAACGGAACGACCTCTCGTATCCACCTGTTATTGGAACCCTCAGCCCACTGGGTCATGCGGCGGATTTTCTAGCGCCTGGCGATCGCATCCATCAAGTGGATGGCATTTCGACGATCGGTCTCACCAATCAACACATCATGAGCATGCTCTGCCATGGCGATGGCCCGGCCGTTGTTGAGATAGAATATTCCCTGCCCGAGTACAGTAAGTGTAAACACTCGCAATGAAGGGTGCCAAGAGCGAGTCCTTTCACTCGTCCCACGCTCGTAGTTTGTAATGATTCCATGGTGGCGCGTATGATGATTTATTTGTTTACGCAACATGGACGCAACACGATTCTTATTTTGATTGCCAACACGATGCATTCCACTTGTGGATTGTTGGATGTTTATGTTTATCCGCCGGAATGGCATTGCATTCCGAGAGTGGTAAACAGGGCGGGCCTTTGATGGGAACCTTGTGGCACATTTCATTGCTAGTTTCCTGCCTCCGGACAGCCAACGGGTCGATGACTTCGGATGATAATGCTCCCCACTCGCATCGCTAACAGACTGCCCTTCCTCTCTTTCCACAGTGTCACAGAACAGCTTGTGCGTTACCTCGAAACTGGCGCAAATCACCGTGGAGCGTGAGAGTGGCTGCCTGGGACTGACGCTGCGCGGCGGAGGCGACTATCCACTGATCGTCACACATGTTCGCCCGCACGGACCAGTCTTCAAGACGGGACGCATCAAGCCCGGTGACCGTTTGCTGCGCGTCGACAACGTAAGTGCATGGGCATGAGACGATGCACCTGTGGCATGGTGCTTTGATCTTCAACTCACACTCATCTCCATTGGGGAATCGCTTTCCATTTTTAGGTTTCTCTAATTGGAAAAACGCTGGTGGAGGCGCAGGCAATCATCAAATGTGGCGGTCATGTGTCGGGTTACACGAATTTAACGATCGAGTATGATGTGTCCGTGATGCAGAGTGTTGAGTTCTCCATGGGGCCGCTGCTGATTGAAATCGAGCGACCGATGAATGACAAACTGGGACTGGTGCTGTGCAAGTACTCATCGGCGATGCTTAACGATCATACGAAGATTGACGAGGTCAGCCAGGCGGCGGTCTACATTGCGAGCATTCTACCGGCGAGTATAGCTGATAGGTAAGTTGAGAATTTATCGTGTGAGATGTTGATGCTACGTCTGAAGGGAACCGGTCTTTAGTGGCATTGGGTGTATGTTGGCGCCTATGACGCTCATTCAAATGCAAACTAGAATCAACAGAATCGAGAGATTAACTTGAACGAACAGCTTAAAGGAATTTGGATAAGGATCCCCTTTTGTTCATCTTGGTGGTGCTGAAGTCTTTAGCAAACATGACCCAACATTCCAGACAGTTCTTACATTT
The DNA here is from genome assembly GCA_905231855.2 of Eristalis tenax. Lineage (NCBI taxonomy): Eukaryota > Metazoa > Arthropoda > Insecta > Diptera > Syrphidae > Eristalis > Eristalis tenax. The sequence goes on along the minus strand of HG993128.1, from coordinate 48,210,514 downwards.
GATAGCGCGGCATGCCGTGTACACTAACATGTCCGCGCTTCATATTTATTAGTTGCTATGCATCTCAACGTTTATCCGGATGTGTGCATTCATCGCTTCACATGGAATCACGATGAATGCGATCTTGTTTACCTGATAGAGCCGTCTGAAACCACACTCCGCAAAAGAGGGTCTACCATGTCCTTTGAATGACGCCTCCGTCTTCAAATGGTGGTACCGTCTCGGTTGAACCTCCAAATCATTTTCTATCTTTTACTTGGGTTCTATCGCATTATTAAGACCGAGTTTTTTTCGTTTAGGTTGGTAGGTCGACCTTAGGTTCGAATCCCAGTACGAGCAAAATAATTTTCACGGCCACACCTCTTTCGAGTCACTGACAGTGCTCAAAAAGTAATGACTGCCAACAAAAAGCTTCTCAAATTGTCCGTTCGGAGTCGTCGCAAGAGGAAAGTAATAGCAGTTGGCAAACAACTCGCTGTCTTCGGTTAATAGTTTTAGATGAGAGCTTTGGCAATTTGACATTCACAGGGAGTATATATTTGCTAATTGTCAAAGTTCAGGCGCTGTAGTCCGGGGTGGACACGGGCATCCGCCAACATTCCTCTCCATTCAGCACATTCCTGGGCTACCGCATAGTTTCTCTGGGTTGCCCCATTCGTTCTCCTCGATACACCAGTACAGACTATGCGAAGCACACTTTCCTCTCGAAGCAACCATTCATCTCTCTTCTAAGAGGCGCATATATCTTGGACACTACACTATATCTTGGATACACTAGGAATATGATCCGTCCATCTTACTATTCTTCTTCTGCTTTTTTATGTGGGGCTACAGTCCGGAGTGGACCTGAGTATCAACAAACATATTTGACTCGAACTCTGGCTAGACGTTGATTTGTCCCACAGGTCCTGAGTCGAAGACTCTTCGGGCCGAAGCTGAGTGGTCCATATGCTCTACATGGCCCTCCCGCCTTATGCGTTGGATCCGTAGACGCCGGGCTAGGCTTATGTCGCTATAGCCCTTGTGTTCGTGGTTGCACCTTCTCCTCCAAGTGCCCTCAATGCAAACTGAGTCAAAGTTCGCATTCAGAGCTTACGATACGAAGGACTCCTTCATCCACATTTGAGATTATCCATGTCTCTGTGACGAGCCGTACAGTAGGACTAGGATGATCAGTGTCTTATATTGAAGTATCCTTGGTCCTGCAAGACACTCAATTCCCTCTTGAGAGTTATTCTGAGTTTGATCGCGGTACTGATGTTGTTTCTACTGTTTACTGCAGATCCAAGGTAGACTAAGTCCTTGACCACGTTGTGGCCATGTCGTCGACGTTGAATATGCTTTCTTAAGGTCAGCATATACTTCGTGTTGCCTTTATTTTTGCCGCGACGGATCATTGTGTTCTGGAAATCATGTCAATGTCATCCTCCTATACTAGCAATTATCTTTTTGCCACTCCTTCTAAGAAGTCATACTGTTGCGCTTTTGGGTGTCAGTATAATGAGAAACTCATATCACGGATAGTTTTTTCATGCCCAAATATGCACCTTACCACTCATTTGAGATGCCTAAGGGATACAGCACATACAACTTGGACGGCCCCAATGTGTTGGTGAGACCAAGATTACGACCCCAAATCAAATTCAGGAAACCACATTTTAAATATCCATTAAAATTGATTGTGCAGAGTTCTAATAGCTTTTACTTGGTTTCGGTGATGGTTTCTATACGCAAAAAATAATGCTTAATCAGAGCCATAAATAAAAGACTACAGAGGTAGTCAACTTCCCAGCTGATTGTCCCTTTGCCGATCGACGAATTTGAGTGCCTTAATCTAATCCTGTAAAAGTGAACAAACTCGTAGAAAAGGTAAGGAAAACGTAAATAAAGTAAATTCCTGAGAAAAACGGGAGTAGCGTTATCCATTGATGGTTTCACTCGGTTTTAGCAGCTCATAATACAGCACACCCTTCAGATCCCATCAAATACAAAGCATTACCTTCGCGACATGGATATTCGGCTTTGCCGTTAATTTGGCTGGTTGGCCAAGCCAAAATCACCACTTTAAAATCGTGCAAACCACTTTTGGCACGTACGCTCAGCTAGCGCTTGCTCACCATAAACTTCCACCAAAATACGATGACTTTCGGCAGCAGTTTTCTTCATATTAAAGTAATGAAGAAGAACTACCCACAAAAACACTTTTTCGGGCACAAAGTTCGACATATTTAAGTGAAAAAAAATTATTGTTGTTTACGCTTCAAATGAATGACATATACTGAAATGATGTACAATGACAGTAGCTTTCCAACGTATGCTTCAATGGAATAATAAAAGTTACCCAATATAATATTTAATAACACAGAAACAGGGTGGGCAGTGTAGGGAAGGGGGCTGCTAGTGAATTGACTAGCACACTTAGACCATGATACCCACAGTCGGACTACTACGTGTGATTGACTACTCCAGTGATTTGATCCAACAGCAAATGATTAGTGGACCCAATTTGAGGACCAGGTAAAAGCGTATTAAGCCTGGGATTCGAACCGGGGACCAAGGGCAGGCACTTAACAAACTGCGCCATTCAGTCGTTTAATACAGAGTTCACTACTAGGGCTCCGCATACCCTTAAGCGTTGAGAAACGTTGGAACGACAGATTACGTATCTAATCTGTTTTCAACCAATCGGGCTATTTAATTATTTTATCGAAAAAGGATAGAAACCCAGTAGTTTTTGGAAGCCGCTCAGACTGCTCAGATCCAACTCTCATCTTCTGTTCTGAAACTCCGCATATCATATTGTTTTCCGTGTTTATAAACTTTTATTTTACCTTTTTCACGTATTTTAGAATGTAAAAAACTCATGTAGAAAACTTAAAAAGCTATGTAAAAAACGTAAAGTAACAAAGTCGAACAACACTGTCTCTGATCATTCCATTTGGTTTGAGAAAACGGTATAAAAAACCTTTGTAAAAAATGTTTAAGGTCAAGAGAGGTAGAAGTTGACCGTCTCTGTAGCACTTAATTTCTGATCAGAACACGAAATTCACTTACAGCAGCTCCGTTCGTCTTTCCAAATGGTTCATCTTTTCGAATATCAAACTTATTTGAAAAAATAGCGTATATCTGCCAAAAACACTAAAAATAAGGAATTAATAATTTATTCTAATTTAAAAAAAAGTCGAAAAAGCAAAAAAAAACCTAAAAAGAAAAATTGCTTGTAAAAGGTATAAAAAAAAGTAAATCTTTTTTTTGGAATAATAGAAAAAAATCGTGCATCTTTCCGAATTGTTCAGGTTACAGAACCGTTTCAAAGTTCTTGAAATTCCCAAGGTATCTACTTTCAATTGCTGCCAAACAAATGAAATATAATAAATAAGTAACGCAGCTATCGCAATATGTGACAGTAGTCTTATTACAGATGACTGTTGACGGTTAATTCGCACGAATTTCTAAAAGTCACTGACTTATCGAACAACAAGTATAAGCATGTCAAAAAACACTATTTAGTCAGCCATTTAACCGGTCCAAAACGAAATATAAATTGCTCATCAAACATATTTCAGTATTGGTTCATCGATTCGAGTGCTGTGTGACATGTAGGCTCGTCCTGCTGGAACCGCCCATCATAGCGACTAGAGACAGTTCAGGGAGCACATAGCGGCGAACGTTGAGTTCGTGTGCAACGACAACGCTCTTCTTTGAAAAACACGGATCAATGATTCCGTCGGACCATAACACGCACCAGATAGTGCAGTTTTTCCGATGCATTGCCAGCTCATTACCTGAGGTCTAATCTCATCTCGTCTTCCAGGACCTCTATGATCCACTGAAAAGGTTTCGAGGCGGACGAGAAATCTCCAGGAGGATTGAGACTCCACCATCAACTCTTACTCATCAGAAGTAGCCAGGCGAGTTCGTGGACTTGGTCCAACTACCTCGATCAGTCGCTAACTTGATGAAATCGTATTCAAGACACACCTCGGATGTCCTGATGATGGGAAAATTCGCACGTCACCAAACCATCTTTCCATTCAAAGATTCAACTATTCAACATTGAGTACTCGCTCTATCCCAGTGCGTAACTCGCACAACAGCACGAAGAAACCGTATCTCTGCAGCTTGCATTCGCGACCTTCCCCTTTTGCTTATCGGCCTACCCGCTCAAGACAAATTTGTACAGACCAAAAAATGTATAACCCCTTTTGAATCGTCAATCGGAACACGTCTCAAAAATGTGACATTTCAGGCTCCTGACGGTTTTCCTCGTAAACGTCTCACCTCAATTATTAAATAATAATTAATGATGCAAAACCTGGGCATAAATAAACTTGATGCAATATCAATTTATCGCTCTATTGAACTGCGCACGCTCCCTACATTTTCACCGAACACACCGCAACAGCCATAAACTAAAATCCTCAGATCATTTTCTCATTCATATTTTTGGTTTGTAATAAAATCAACATTTTTATGTTCAGCGACAACTTTTCTTAATTACTTCTCTTTTTATTCACTTTACAAGCTTAACGAATTAAAATAAATTCGAAATGCGTGTGCTGGACTCTGTCCAAACAGTGAATCAATTTTTTCATAAATTAAGAAAAGTTGTTCCTTTTTAACGGCAATTGAGATCACGTCGTGCATAAATATGCTCAATTTTGATCGAATTCGATTGAGTCAGAATTGTGGATAATGTGAAGCTAGAAGGGATAACGATTGGTGTAGACAATTCAATAGGTAACTATGTGGTCTGTACCGGTAGCCATCCACTCAATGCATTAGTTGTCTCACGGACGTGGATATTACATTCATGAGTCAGTTCTAGTGAAAAGCCTGTGAGACTTCTTTTTCTTTTTTAGCGGTCCGGGTGGACCTGGGCCTCAGTCAAAATGCCTTTCCGACTACCATGGTCTTGGGCAAGGCCCCCTCCTCAACTGATTAAGGTCCCTTTACAGCTGGGCAGGTCATCGGATCCCTGGTCTTCCTCTATCACGTTGTTCCTCGGGTTTGGACTGGAAGACTTTTCAAAGCGGAGCTAGCCATTTGAGTCGAGACACTCGCATTCGTCTGACTAGATCGCTGCTCGTGGAGTTGGTCGTTCAAACTTCTCCTACAAACTCTTCCTGCTGTGAAAACGGTTTGGTTCTTCGTGGGAGGGCTTTATTTCTCAATTTCCAAAAACTTTGATTTATCACCGAGGCGGTGTCATTTCCGGTGTATACTGCTTTAATTCCTCGAAATTGTCTCTATTGTGACATTTTTACCAAGACATCAGTGTTGGGAGACCTAGCAAGTACTTCTTCTAACCCTCCTCCACCGAAAGAACAATTTTAGCCGCTTGCTTCTCGATGCTCACAAATGCCTCACTGACAGCCCGTTCAGTTCTTCTGATATTGTCATCGGCATATGGTTGCATGGACTTGTGCAAGAGCTTGTCTCCTGTGGTCTGTGTTGACGTCTATGTTACGCACGATCACCTCGAGAATTAATGTTAACAAAAGTCGCGTATCAGTGAATCCCTTATCTAAATTCTCGAATACCGACCATCATGGAGCAACGGGCGTTCTTCATCGTTATCCAGCAAAGACTTCCGAGCTTAGCATGGACGCCAAAACTAGTTGATGAGCTAGACAGCTCGTCTCTATAAATACTGTCATACACGGCCTTAAAATCGATGAATAAATGGTGAGTATGCACCGGGAACGTGGTGGCTGTTGCGTTGTGGGTTGGTACGCACTTGAGTCCACGAGTCTTCGATTCCCGGTACGAGCAAAATAATGTTCAAGGGCCCACCTCTTTCAAGTCTTTGACAATGCTCAAAGCGTAACTGTCTGAAAAAAAACTTCTCAATTTGGACGAGTCGGCATAAAACTGTAGGTCCCTTTCACCCGCGAGAGAATACTGTCACGCACAACACGAGCTTCTGAGAAACTAGGCCCTAGCCCTCTACGGGCTATAGCACCACCCATATTACATTGTTATTATCGACCGGGAACTCGTACGTAACACGTAACAGCTCAGCCCACCACTCAAATCCGCAAAACCAGCTTTGAGAGCCTAAAGTAAATTGCAATTGCTCGGTCCCAATAAGAATCGGAAACCTTGCCCGGCTTTCAGTCTTTTCTCTGATCGTAACGCTCACAATTCTGTTGTGATGTCGTCTCCTCCTATCCCTTTAGCCATCGTAGGTCAGAAAGGAAACGATCAAAGAGGATATTTCTCATTGAGATCAACAATTCCCTGCCATGAATTTCCCGCACGCAATTAGGACATAAGCTTCTTTCAAAAATCCACCTTCATCACTGTCGCTGAAAGATGCGTAATTACGTCCTGTCCACTCTAGACACCGCAGCTCAGCGCCAGTTCCACTCACCAACGAATTAATTGCAACAATGTCGTAAATCTGTAGCATCATCATCTGCTCACGCCATTACCGTCTCCACTGCGAATTATTCGCGTACAAAAGCGACCAGCTCGATATGTACTGCAGACGCGTAGCGTCAAATTAATTCCCAAACGAGACCATACGTTTGTTGTCCAAAGCACTTAATCTGTCGCAGGTCCCTTAATGAAGGCCTATGACATAATTGCGCAAAGCGTCATCATTCATTAGGTCGCTGCCGTGCATCGAAACAAAGCAAAACAAAACGCACGCCAAGACTCTGTATCATAAAATCGCATGCTCTAGCAATAATTGCGTCTAAAAATATTCCCCCGTTAACTAAGCACATTTCTGATTTATTACAGATGCGGTGCACTTTCGGTCGGCGATCAGATCCTCTCCATAGACGACACAGTAATCGAGAACACCGCGTACAGCCCGGACGAGGTGATGACACTCCTCGATACGACCACGGGCCGTGGCTTCACCCAGATGCAGATTTTGCCGGCGCACGCACTGGCCAGAAGAGGTACGTACAAGATGGCGCCCTTAAGGCGACGCACACATCCGCCCATAATAAAAAAGTAGACGTTTGCCCAAACGGAGCTCACCCAAGAGACTTGTTTGTCAATCCGAATCCGAAGTAAATAAATCTCGAGCGCAAAGAGGCTGCCCGTGCAAAAATCCTCTGTCGAAAATAGATCCACGCCCGACGGCATGTCGGAAGAGGCTCCTCCTGGCTGCAGCTGCTCGACCAAAGAACTTGAATGGATCCACCGTCCGCCGCGCCGGTGAGCGGATGTGCGGCTGCGATTAGTCTCCAACGTCGCCTCTATCTCTCAATAAATATAAATTTCCGCATGACAGCCTCCAGAGGCCTCGTGTCAGAGCTGCAACTTTCTTCCCTAGACATTTGCGTGTCATAAAACACGCAGCTGTCAGACGCGGCAAGGAGCGCCAGCGTACACCACCACGACCGTCGCTGCCGGCGCAAGCAACTTGTACTGTCGGGTGTCCCCTCAGTTGTCGATATGTCAAATTGGAGAGCAGGGCCGTGCGGTCTAAAAGTATCCATGCCGAATTTATGAGACGGGCTGATTGGACAGCGGCTACCACTTTAAATGTCATCTTGACACTTTATTAGAAATTAGAGGTGTTCCGCTGATGCACTTTCCGATTTATGACGTCCAAACTGACAGTAAATCTCGCAATGTCAAGCCATTTGATCCCGCCTGCCGGTGACATTCCTTCCGCAGTTTTCGTCGATTTTCCCGATTCGGCGGAACGTGGCCCGTTCGAAAAGTTCAAAAAGACAGGATGACAGAAAATGTTTGACGGTTTATGGGTGTCAATAAAAGTTTATTGGGAAACGGACGACGCGTCGGTCGTGTTCGACGGTCGAAATCGTGAGCAAAATGATGTTCAAAATAATTCTGACCTAGATTTGGGCAAAAAGGGAAAATTGGATACGGGCGTGGGTGGAATTCAAATCAAAGGCGGCAGTGGCAGTGGCGGTGGCGGCTGCCGCCTTTGTCGTGGGCGGAAGAGCGCACGGTGTCTATGGGAATGCACGAGGGTTTTCATATTTTCATTCAAGAAAATGAGAAAAACGAGAAAATTATGGAAGAAAGTAGAGCATTTACGAGCGATTTTAGAATGCGATGACATTAAAACGTTTGTGTTTTATGCCGGCCCGTAAACATGCAAGGGGTCATATCTCAGGAACGCTGTTTTATTTCGAATAAATTTATTAGTAATCCATGTTCGTTTCCTGTGCGAGGAGCGATTGCATTTGTTTTGTTTAGTTTGGTCCAGAGAAGATGTGTGATGTTTAGTAACCTGTTGTGGAATGTTCTTGTTGTTCGTCTTCTGAGGCAGTTGATGTGTTGCGTGTATGTTTTTTCGCATATTTCATGGATTTGGCGTGACTTCGATGAAAGTTACCGGAGGCAGGAATTATTGCACTTTTATGAACTTTTGCCACATTTTTGATGCGAATTTCTTATGGGGCCATCGTCTGAGGGATTCTCTAATTGATCCATAAGTTCATAAAAGTCAGAAAGTTCATAAGAATGCAATCCACAACATGATACAAGAGGGGTCGTTGCAAATTGCGTGCCAATGATGAGCTGGAACTATTCCATAACCAACATTTCGACAACATTTGACGAGCAAAAATCTGGGAATCTGTCAAAAATATCACACTTCCTTAATTTCGTAGAGCTTCTGACCACAATCAAGCGCCTGCTTCGCTCGCGTTTCAACAGTGAAATGTAAATGACACTTGTATCTGGGATGCTGTTCATGTTCGTTTACTTGACATGTTTAAAAATATTGCTGCCATGGTTGAGACTGTGTTACCTCCCGCAAACAGCGACCAACTTCGCCGTCATTTTGATTCGGTTTCTGGCTGGTGTCTGTTGATAAAGTTATTTCAAAATACAGTCAAATTTCCTGGTACAGCATAAAGGTTCCTGGTTCTCATCAAATATATATTTCAAACGGGACTCCAAGCCAAGATCTTTAATGTCGTTTTCTGAAGCAATAAGTAATGTAATGCAAACAAAACGAGGATATCTCAAAAACTATGGAACTGAGGAAGCTGAAACCCTACAGTGGCGAGCAAAAGTGGATACATCATTTCAGTTTTTGTGATTTTTCATTCTACTCAGTGTCCTCTCGCATAATATACGCAGTTTTTTGGTTTTTTGATATCAGTTTCTGCCTTTCAACAGTTTTTGGCGCCAGCCATTACTATACACTAACTCATTTTTTCCTTCCATTCAACCTCAGGTACATATGGTGCGATGGCATAGATTGAATTTCTGTGCTTGGTCCCATGATTAAGGAGTTTTTTTAACTTCTGCTAAACTTCATTTTATATTTCTGTATATTACTTTTTAAAATTAAAAAAAATTAAATAAAACCTGGAATGTCAATGCTTACGCTCAGTCACTATCAGAATGGCAAAATGTACCACAAATTATGATACGTCAAATTTAGACATAACGGTAAATGCACAAAAAAGGAAAAAACGTACAAAACTGGATGCATAGGATCCGCATAGATTTTATTTTACTTCATTTCTTTTGATTTCTAATAATTAAATAAGAAAACAGCTCAAAATATGTCAATCAAATCTGCCGTAAAGATGAAAAACAAAAAAACTGAAATGACGTATGCAGTTTTGCTCGCCACTGTATATGCAGTATTCAGACATTTGCGACAGACTGCATGCGTATTTTGTTGTTACTACATTATGAAGTAACAACAAAAAATACTATAATAATAATAATTAAATACTATAAAGCCGCTTAAGATGCATTATAAAACGTATTAAATTTGGAGTGAGTACGCTGCTAAAAGACCACCATAAATGGTAAACATTCGTTTAAAAGCAGCAAGTAATAGTGTCCATACACAACACACTTGTGCCGCTGTGTTAAAATGTGTCGGGAGTGTTTTCTCATCATTATCATCTTCTGACCCCGAGATACTTAAACTTCTCCACCTGCTTCAATGGGACTCCGCTAACCTGTAGAGTGCATTGAACAGACGTTCTAGATGTGACCATAACGTCCGATTTGTCCACGTTCACCTTCATTCCAGCATCAGCACATACGGCCACAAACCTATCGAGTGTGTGCTGGAGTTCCATCTGGGAAGATGTGAGGATAATCAAGCCTCAACTCTCCCAATCTAAAACATTCCTCGCCTCGGCTGCGCTGCTACATCCAGTCCATATATACAATGAAAATAAGAAGTGACAAGACGCACCCTTGGCGAAGTCCAACGCCGTGGTGAAAGGTGTTGATTTAGCAAAGTTAACCCGAACACAGCACAGTTTGTGTATAGAGACTGAAAGAACCTTCAATCCCATACTCCTGCAGAGCACTCCAGAGTTTGCCTCGAGGAACTCGATCGTATGCCTTTCCAAATGCACAAAACAACTGTAGATGGGCTTGGCATACTCCCAAGCCTTCTCAAGTATCATTCTAAGAGTGAAAACCGGGTCGGTTGTATCTCTACCGGGACGAAAACCGCACTGTTCATCCCCCATCCTGGGCTCTACCATAGCTCTAGAACGCGCTTCCAACACCTTAGCTTAAACTTTCCCGGGGAGACTTAAAAGAGATATGCCCCTGTAGTTGGAACAATCTCTTTTGTCCCCCTTCTTGAAAAGTGGGACAATCACCCAGCTTGCCAATCGCCAGGTGTCTCACCACGTTCCCAGGCCACTTTATCGACACGAGAGAGCCATAAAACTCCCTCTTTACCTATTGCATTTAAGCATTTCTGGCCGGATTTCATCCACACCGGCGGATTTGCCAACAATTCTCGGCCCCACTCAAGACAGGTCTGCCATCGTCAGTGCCATGTTCGGGATTAAGCAGCTCTGAAAAGTGCTCGCTCTGCGTAAGATGTCCACCTCATTGGAAAGCAACATGTGGGTTTTAATTTTCTTGTGTCGGTATTCCTAAAATTATGATGTGTGTGGGCTAGTCCGCGCCCATTCTTACAAAATATAAGTCACTCCCATTGAAAGTGATTAGCTCCGATATTATACCCATATCACAATGTCGCGTTCGCGCTGTCGGGCTCTGAAATTTTAAGTAGGATACACGTAAATCCATTAAACAAGCACAATGCAGCGGTCGGGCTTTGAGAGTTCACAGACCGTTATAACAAACTCCAGCTTTTGAAAGTTGTGAAAACTTTTTTTGCACTTATTTTTCTTTTATTTATTTTCTTGGTACAGCTCGTAGAGTTGATGGTTGTATGAGATGACCACGTATTTTGAAATCCAACTTATGCGGGTGCCGGGCCACTGTGACATTCCAGAGAATTGTGAAGCAGACGAACCAGCTAGAAAGGGTACAAGCTGTGTACTCTTTCGGGGTGGTGATCCACCATCTATGCCTGTCGCTGCTATAAAACATCAACTAAAGCTAGAGATACTTGCTCAAATGAGTCGTAGATGGTGAACTGGCACAGGATGACTCATCACCAAACAACTCTGCCCTACGCTCGACCCTAAGCTATCTCTTACCTTGATAGGAATGAGTTGGCCGAATCTTAGAACTCTCATTGGGGTTGTGACAGATCATGGGAACACACGTCTAGACACACATTAGACTAAGCCTTCCCTACACCGACTGCTAGAAGCTACTGTTCACTTTCTATGCAACTGTAGTGCTCTCTCATCCCGCAGATCCAGACCTCTAGGAGCCTATTACTTTGATAACCTAGCTGAACTAAGTAGAATAACTGTCAGCCATCTCCTTCGCTTTGTTAAAAGTTCTAACTCGTTTGCGAAGTAGGCAGTCACGGATCCGCGTGTTAGCACAATGAGGCTGTCTTTCCGTACAGCAGTCAGCAACCTAACTTCAACCTAACCTTTTCCATACGCGTAAATTCTCATTGCATCTTGTATTATTGCGATTGTAAAAGTATCATCCGTTTCTGGCGCAACAGCATGGATTGCGCTTTGTCCTCACTGACCATAGGATCAGCTAGTTTCGCCTGTTCTTCAGTAGCCCTGAAAGTTTCTAGTACGGTACGTTTCGAGCACTCGACGATGTCAATGTCATTTGCGTGACCCAACAGATGGAATGACGGGTACAATATAGTGCCTTCCGTATTTACAACAGCCCTCTGCAATCTCTTCTCCAGTATCAGATTGAAGAAATCACACGACAGCGCATCTCCGGTGAAGGCTTCGAACGGGTAGGAGGCCCTTGAACAGGCAACACAACATCCAAAATAAAAGACCTAACAAAAAAACAGCATGTGCGGAGAGACACTTTCGATTTAACGTGAGGTCCAGATAATGCAGACTGTTAAATATTTTTACAAGCAGAGGACTCAATGGGTCCTAAGGACGTCCAACATCATCCGGCATTTGTAGATTGCGGGTGAGACCGAGACATTTCTGTACAACACCCTATAGGCGATGAAAGTCTTGACCGATTCATTTAATGATAAATAATCAGAATTTGATAGGGGCGGCAATCCACGCGGCCTGCGACAAAGACTGAGGTCTGGAGAAGCATTTTAAATGAACCCCAGATTTTCCATTTTTGAAAAAAATATAGTCGACTGCGTATTCTTCCCACAGGAACATCAGGGCAGTCTGTGGTGATAACCATTTAATGGCCATCCATGCCTGCTTACCACGCATATCTTAAAGTTCCGCATTGAGCGGTCTTAAAACTTGAATCATATTTAATATCCTCCCACCATCCATCCATCGCAGACGCTCTCTCCCAATAAACTCCACACGCGCACGCACTTCGAGGAGCAGCGACTGTAATGACACGCACTCGATTACGATCGAGTGATGACAGATTCATGGCCCCATCTCGGCGTTATGACTTCTGTTCGCTGCGCATAGACGCGTCCAACACACCATCATTGCATTTCTATTAATATCCATCAAAGACTCACTCGTTTCGTTTCTCTCCCGTAGGTCACACCCTTGGCAGCCCAAAATACGGATTCAGTACGCTCGAGTCGAGGAAATCACGTCAGAGGCAGCGATTCGCCCGGAAGAGTTCACTACCGCTCGAGTCTAGCAACACCGGCACGATGCACTCGAGCATGGGAATCTGTCGCGCCGAGACATTTCAAGTGGTTCTCGACTGCACACATGGTTCGGGGATCATCCTCGGCGCAACGACACCCTGCGGGAAGGCAGTGACTATCGCCCAAATCGTCACCGATTCCGTCGCCGATCGAAGTGGCTGCATACAGAAGGGTGACCGGATTATTGCTGTCAACAAGATGGCATCGCTGGAAGTGAACACCATTCGACAGCTCCTGGGCGACGTGGGCCCGCGGCCAGCCGGCTACCAGGGCGCCAACTGGATCGAGCTGGAGATAGAGTTCGACATGTCGGACGCAGTCGTGCCCTCGAGTGGAGTGTTCAATGTCAAACTGCCCAAGACCGGCAAAGGGGGCATGGGCATCAGTGTGAATGGCTCGAGTCACGGCGGGTTTGTCATATCCGATGTCAAGCCGGGCAGTCTGGCACATCGCACTGGTTCAGTGAGAGCGGGCGACGTGCTCCTCGCCGTGGACAATCATCCACTGCAGCACTTCAATGTGGACGCCATGCTAAAGGAGGGCGGCAAGAACGAGTACACGACGCTGACCATCAAGAGGAACCTGTTGCCGGACTTCCTGTTCGACGCCCAGCAGAAGGTGAATCCCATCTACAGCAACTGCGGAGCGGCTAGTGATCACGAGATCTACGGGAGCTACGCCTCGAAGTATGGCGATGTCGTCAAGTACACAGATTGCATTTCCATGAAGTCCAACACACCACAGCCGGAGTACTTCCGGGCGGAAGATCCATACAACTCGTCGGCGGTACAGATTCGACAGCATCCAACTTGGGCCATGAAGAGTCCTTCGACGCCACCCTCAATCGGGCGCAGCTTTGGGGCTGAGAATACAGTGAGCCTCACCACTGAGCTGCCCGACGATGCGTACAACGATCTGAGCCCCTACGATCTGGACTATCCAACGGAACGCTTTGCGAGGTGAGTGCTGAATTGATAAATTTTTTTCTTCTTTTTGCTATGTGACATGACTCTTTGAGGGGAGAGAGGTGACACGATGTATTGAGAAGAGGGGCTTGTGGGAACAATCCGCAGATAAGATTTGGTTTAAGGGTGGAACCGTAAAGCAACAATACCGTGACAGGTTTAGTCTTGCTTGATGGCGCCATTCAATTCGATTATTTGGACTGATTTGACAGGACAGTGTGGCATTACGGCTGTCTGCCCTGTTAGCTGTCTGCCTGGAGCTTGTATTCCGTTTCCAGTTCGTAGTTATATCGAGGTCTACATTTATTTTGTGCAATCTGCGTTTAACGTCAATCCCGCTGTATTCTTCCTTCGGGATTTGGAAAGTAGGACACGATTGAGTCATTTCTAGAATTCCCTTCCGAAGATGACTGCTCGCAGCTGGAATGTGATCTTGTTGGCCTTCGTGCCTCATACTTCAGTAACCAGGCTCACCAATCTTCTTGTCATTCGTTCTATAGGCCAAGCTAAACTGAAGTCTAAAGTGGCTGGTTCAATAATTTTGTCTTTTGTCGGCTGTCTTCAGAACCGTATTCCTGATTTGCAGAGGCCTTTTCGTCGTCTAGTGCTTCATTGTTCCTCCGGCAACCGTGGTGAATTCGAATACTCACCAGCTCACAGCTGTGTCGCCTTTCATAACCACTCACCACACCTTCCCGTACCCGACCTTTGGTGATGTGAAGTTGTATTTTCTGCATCAAGTGTGGCCACAATAATCGCTTCGCTCAGTTTCGTAAATTTTTGAAATGGCCCTTTAAATTTCGTTAAGTTTCGTCCAATCTGCAAAATTTATAGGTTTCCTCAAAGGCACAGTTCACTCGGGACTGTGATAGTGCTTCCTCACCCAGTCCTCAAAAGACAAGCATCTTCAATTAGTATCGCACAAGGGACATGTCCAAAGATCTCTGTAGATCGCTACCCTCGAAAAGACCAAGTATTAATAAAATTAATTTTTATTACAATACAGTCTTTAGGAATAGAATGGAGCATAACATTGACATGATTTCCACGGGAATTCTTCCAAGAGTCTTCGGTAATTGGAAATGACTTTTCGACACAAATTGAAAAATATACGTTTTCAAGAACTTGCAGACAAAGCACAGGACATACATAAGTGAACGCCAAACAGGTCGTGTGCTAAGCAGGACATACAAAGCAGGACATACATAAGTGAACGCCAAACAGGTCGTGTGCTAAATAAAATAACATGTGAAAATTGGCCAACTCTGATATTTAAGTACAAAATCGACGCATGTTCCAGGCATTGTCTGGTCAACTGGGTTGAATTCTTGATGAAGTGTGATTTTACAAAGATGTAGATGCAAACAATAATCTACAAAGAGCTGTTAGATCTTTCAATAACGGCAATTTCAGTTGAACGTAAGACATCTGCTACCTTTGCATTTTCAATATAGTCAGATGGACGATAAAGTAGACCAAACCTTGATCCTAATTCGCGAAAAATACCTTCTACAAAATCACTGCTCATCGAACATTTTTTAATGCCACACATATTCAGTTGCGGATGCCAGTTGGGGCATCCATAAGTTATTGAATCAGGGATGTCGTGGATTGGATTATTAGAAATTTCCAAACATTTGTCTGAGTTTGTTCTTTGCCGAAGCTGTGGGACAACGACAACTACCAAATGCACACTTCCCTTGACCGCACGCTTCTAATTCTCTTCTAAAAGGCGATGCCCTCTGATACAAGCAACGAATGCAAAATATTGTTACGTTGTACAGAAATGATTCTTGGTCATTTGAATTGAATGGTCCACAAAAAGGATTCACTTATCCTATTTTTTCCTCTTGTACAACACTTGCCGTGAAGGCAGCGACACAGCGAAAAGGACAGATCTATTGCATAAATCAAAGACGTACTACTTCCCTCATGGAACATACTTTGTAGTGGAATTGTTTAATTCCACTGAAGTAAGTATCTCCCTATGGAGGATACGTTTCCGTAACCAGATAGGACATTCACACAAGATGTGCTCAGAAGTCTCATCTTCTTCGTGTGCCCAGAAGTCTCATCTTCTTCGAGGCACCGACAAGCCTTGTCTTGACACAGTTTTAATTTGTGATCATTCAGACCGAAGTGGCCGGTAAGAAAGTTGGTTAGCAATCTTATGGCTTCTTTGTTGAGATGGAGTATATCCTCATATGAATAAGTCCTGATTAATCGTTTGGATAGCCTAAGACCATGACCATATGTCCACTGCTCTAGGCGAAGTTTGTTTTCCCATTCGTTAATTGCGGCTGCTGTCCAATCTCGCAATCTCATCTGCGGATTCGTTGCTTGCAATCGCCCTGGCCCCTGAGTTCAGCTACCCAGACAAGCTTCACTTTGTAGTACCTGGTAAGCGATTGTAGAGAGTCATAGTAACATTTGACTGCTTTGAAGTCCACTAGGATGGACGAAAGTGCCTTGAGTGCTGCTTGACAATCTGAAAATGTCTGGATTATAGCGCCCTTGATACTTTGTGGAGGTTTTGTGTCTGGCGCAGATCTCCCACTTATCCTACACACCAATTTACTTACAAATACTGGTTGCATCTTAAACTTATTCCACTTTTGTTTTCCAAACAGCACTGAACCCGCCTCGGAACGTATCCATCTCATACGAAAGTAGGGTTCCCCAAATCATTTCGATGATAAAATGCCGCATAATTTAGTTTCGATATTAGCAGATTTTTCATTTCTAAAGAAATATGTTAATTCAATCGCCGATGTGCAGTGGGTCGGAATAAAAAAAACTTTTCAAAGGCGTTTCCTGGGAACTTTTGATTCAGGACTATATTGGTGTTGTAAATTTGGTAATGACAAAAAGCGTATAATAGTTTTGTATAATATGTAGAAGATATATCTTGGTCCGCCCCTTTCTTATATGTTTTTTTTTTGATTTTCAAGCAGACATTTGACGGTAAGCGCTGTTTGCCGCTGCCTAGTCACTGATCTGATTATAATCCCCCCTTATTCTCTTAGACGAGGTGACAAATTATCGCCTCGCATTTTTTGTCACCTCTTCCAATAATAATTGAACTAGTTCAACTACATATGATGCAGATAAGTGTCTTCAAATGGGATCAATTTCAATTCGGTGGTTGCATTTGATTATTTGTATAATTCTGGGATGCCTTTGGTTTTGAACACGGATATGTTGGTGCGCGTATGTGATGGATTGCATTTCAATGACAGCCCAAGAAAAAGGACAATTCAAACGTTTCGTTGTCTTAAAAAATGGATGTGATTGGAATTATCCTCCATTGAAGATACCAGACACTCAAATTGTTGATTTATTGTTATTTTAACACTAAACGTGAACATATCAATCAACTTTTATTCCTACCAATAAAAAAATTGGGTTAAAACTTGCAAATTTATCCTACGTCGTTTGGCGTCACCCACAAAAATGCAAGTGCCAAAATCTCACTCATTCTATCCCACTTTCTCATGAAATGTTACTGAGGGAATACATACAATCGTCGTGCAAGTGACAAAGGTCACATAAAGTGACTAAGAGAATATACATTTGTCGAAATCACAAATATTTTTGGGTGACAAAACTAAGAGAATAAGAGGGCATACTAAATTAATTTTAATTCCAAATTTTGAAATTGTGCTCCTTTTTTGCCTTTTTTTCAGACGCAAACATGTGTCGCACAGTAAAATTTACCATTTGCAAAATATTTGTTTCTGATGACGTTCAAAACATAAATCCTTCATAAAAATAATATTGAATATAAATATACGCAATAATTTTCCCCCATGTAAAATTTGTGTTCATCAGAAAAGCAGTTACAATAATGTTAAGTTATAAAACCATACAAGTTCAATTCATTCAAGGACACCGACCAAGAGCGTTTTTCAAGGATTTTTTGGATGAAGCTACAATGCTCTTGGGTCTGCATAAAAGTGAATAATCTGATCACAACACCGTATGCAATAAGTGATCAGATGAAAGTGTAGCTCATCGTGGTTAGACGGTGAATTTAAATCCCCTCCATCAACATCTGCACATGGAAGACCTTCAAAGCCTTGAAAACAAAAAAGTCTCAACCTTGTGTGTCAAAATAAAAATGTTACAGATGCTTGAGACAGTTTTGGACCACTGTGCGGAGTTCCGATATTTATACCTCTGTACCACGCCGTTTGGCTATGGAATTTTCCGCTGATGTTTATATACTTAATTCCATCTCCTCTGGTAATGTGGTGGAGCATTTTATACGCATTGTATAACAACTCTTATTCCATGGTGTTATGAATTATGATCGATGTCTTTAATAACATATATGTCGCCTCTGTTCTATGTGGACTGTGGTGGTTTATGTTAACGAATGTTATGCAATCCACGTCACAGTGGGGCAACAAATCAGCTCACACTGGTATGCCCAAAATTCCAAAATCACTTAGTCTTCATCCCGAGCGTTCAAGACTCCAGATTGCAAACAAATGACACCCTAACAACTCAATTATACTCTAGTCACCTTTTTGCTCCCATTCTCCCTATTCTCCTCTCTCTCTATCTATCTCACACGCTCTCCCCCACTCGATCTTTCTTCTCTGATCTTACTATTCACTTTCAACAAAAGCAATTTAAGCTCTATGTGTGCATACAGCCCCGATTGCATGGCCATTCCCCCGCCCATGGAGAGCAAGCATTACGGCACGACAAACCATCAGATAATCTTCACAGTTCGCCTTGAGCCGAAAGGCGGTCTACTTGGCATTACCCTGGCAGGCAGTGAAGACACCAGCAATCCGATATCCATCAGCGGCATGGTCGAAGGTGAGTACTTATCACATATACAATAAACACCTCTGAACGATCCTCTATTCCATCTAGGTGGCATTGCCCACAAGACCGGGCAAATACAGATTGGCGACCAGCTGCTGGCCATTAATGACGAGTCCGTTCAGGGCATGCCGCTCTCATTCGCCACCAAGATGCTGCAAAAACCCAGCGACACAGTCGACCTTAAGATCCTGCGGTCGCTCGATGTGCCGAACAGCTACGGACTAGACTCAGCGTCGTCCAGCAATCCCCAGCCGCAAGTCATCTATGCCAAGGTTCAGCGACGACCACGTAGTCCATCCAGCAGCGAGGGCGTCTCCAGTTCGAACAGCAAGGACAGTAAGCACCGCACCTTCCACGTCACCCTCTACAAGGACAAGGTCTACGACGACTACGGCTTCTCCGTGTCCGACGGCCTCTACGAGAGGGGCGTATTTATCAACCGGATACGCTCGGGCGGACCGGCTGATATTTGCGGCATGCTCAAGCCCTTCGATCGAATCATGCAGGTAAATGTTAGATACTCCATTCTCGCTTCCAACTACCAACTAACGCCCGCTCGTTTCTTCCGCTAGGTGAATGAGATGAAGACCCAGGACTTCGACTGCTGCCTGACAGTGCCCCTGATCGCGGCTGCCGGCGACAAGATTGATCTAATCATTCAACGATCGGAGTAGTTTATAAGTCCCCTAGCTATAAGTTGCCAAGCCAAATATACTCTAGACTAAGGCCTCGCGTTGCGAGACCATCAATCCACTCCACTGTGCGCTTAACCCGATGACAGTTTCCAAGCTAGAAAGCCAAACACAAAAATGAGCAAAATTCCAAAGAAAATCTGCAAGATACATTAGTAATGAGCCGTTGCTGACGTTGCCCAGACTCAGACGACAATAACCACGACAGATTCATAGATATGTTTAATATTTTCTTTTTCTACAGATACTTCATAGCTTTACAAGTAGCCGGCGGGGGCGCATTTAAATTGCGCCACCAGTTCGCGCCTTTGTTTACATTAAGAGTGACTAAAAGTACCAAGTAGGATTTATTTGTCTAATCGAGATATGCACTAGATAAACAATGTTATTCGTGTAAATTTAATAAAGTTAAACCTAAGTGAATGAGGACGTGTGTGTTCTTGATTCTAATGTTCATGTTCGGCCCGTGGTTAGGTAAAGTAAACCTAGGTTTTGCCATTCGTGCCTAATTCGAGTCAAAATGATACCGAGACACGTGCGAGTTTTGTGACGAAATTCCCTCGGAAAAGAAATCATACAACAACCATGTCTCGACTAAATGCGAGACATGCTTCAAAATATCGTCAAACATTCAGAGGAGCAAACGTCGACTCGTGTCATTTTCTCCTAGCCGCACGCTTCAATACTCCATCGCCCAATGTCAGAAATCTGCATCAGTCAACAAATAGGAGTTGTGACATTAGACGCCTGAGCAGATCGTAAATTGCCAGAGTTTAGGATGAGCAACCAGGCGAGAGCCTCTCCGTTGATACTACGAACATCAACGTCAACGATATTTTTTGCACTGCCGCTCGAACATCAAAGAGAAATCTGCGCCGGGTTACCTACAACCTTCGATAAGAAACCCAGAAATGAATGAAGAGATATTGAACTTCTTCTTCTCTTGCCCTTTGATTTCATCTGACAGCGTTTTTTTACGCTTTTTCGAACCTGTCTGTGAATACGTGTGAGCTCTTGTGAACAGCTGGCGAACAGCTGATAGACTTCCCCTCCAAGCAAATGAGGTGGTTTATTATTTATTCATTTGACGTTATATTTGTTTTGCAAAACTGCTGAAATCAATACGTTTGGGAATTAAAAACGAATATTTATTATTTTCGCGTATAAAGAGCGATTATTTATTGAAAAAAACTGTTTTGAATTGATAAAAATGAATTACCTTCATTTAGAAATAGGCATTTTCAAGGAAAAGTACAAAAACAGCGTGAATATCATTGGATGGAATATCCTCACTGCGACGATAGTGTGAAGATTGCGGAAAGGCTAAGTTTTATTTGTTGTTTATACCATTAACAAATATTTAATTTATTCTTCCTAACGTGTGATATTCGGTCCGTTTTTCCGTGCTTATTAACATTTTATTGATACGTAAAAGTCATCCCTTAACAGTCAATGCCACATTCATTCGTTTTTAAGTGCACTAGTATTGAAAAAAAAAAAAAAACGAATCTATCGTATAAAGAGCGATTATTTACTGAAATAAATTGTTGTTAATAGAGGAAAATAAATTACCTTCGTTGGAAAGATGTCGTTTTAAAGGAAAAGCCGAAAAATATCGTGATATGTGATATAATATGTTCAACGATAGTGTGAAGCTTTGTGAAAAGCTATGTGTGTAAGTTTTATTTAATGTTCATAGCAATCAAAAATACTGAGTTTGTTCTTCCTGCAGGATGATTCGTAGTTGCAGTGTAACAATGGATCCATTTGCCGGTGCTTATCAACGTCTGAATGATTCTTTTTATCATCCCTTAACAGTCAATTTTGACACTAAATCGTTTTTCAACAAGTGCACTAGTTCTGAAAAGAAATTTGTACTAAATTTGATTTGTTTTACTCAGGATTTGTAATAATATATAATTTAATTTATATTTTAACCGATTTTTTTTTAACCGGGGACTCGGTTTCCCCATAGGCCTATTGCACCCGCACTAAAAAATATTAAAATATGTTACTTAAGTATATATGTAGTAAAATTGAACTCATTAACGAATAAAAACGACATGCACATGCAATTAATGTTACAAAAATGTAGTAGCAAAGTATATATAGATACATATATTCTATGTATAAAAATGGAAGACTTGAATAAGCTGTGTAAGCTATCGGTAAATTATAAGTGACAAACGCGAAACATCTTATTTCTAAAATTGGGGTCACTCAAATCCCTATTCCAAAGCTTTATGATAAAGTATAACCTAACTCCAATAAAATATCTTAAAATGAAATCTTCCGGCAAATTCCTACAGCAGATAAACTTCCTGTCGGTCTGAAGCTGTGCGAAGAGATGTCGCGCTAAACCCCTTTGGTGGAAGCATTCGTAGAACGATTCAAGAAACTTTTTATCGATTTCCCGAATATACTCTACGAAATCGTGTGGAGCTGCGAGTAAATTGCTATCTTTAAATTGCTTAAATGAGGTAAATGTTAAGCTGGAGGGTGCCTCAGACAGCGAAAGCACATATGGCTTTCATAACACTTCCTAGAAAGCCAACCACAGACATAGGTAAAACTATTTTCTTGTAGAAAATCGTTAACGTTTACATCTGCAGTCGTATTTACCTTGGATATGCAATTGGGCCTATCGCTTAGTTTGCTTTGCCCCGACGATGTTTGTGCTACCAGGGGTTGGTTGCTGATCGACTGCAAACGCTCTGCTTCAACATTTTCGCAGTTGCCGGCTCTCACAATTTTCAAATATTGGAGCCCCCATAGCTTCTGAAAAATGCTTTTGAATTGCAGAGCGGTTACGCACGTATTTTTCCCTCCGGCACTTCTTGCTTCACCGAAAAACTGCTCAAGACAATCCTGATTCAGGTGCCGAGTAAGAATAAATTCAAACTCGCATGGCGATAGAAATTGCCACAAGGAATTGAGTGACGAGAAGTTAAGTAACCAGCCTTTTATAAAGGAGAACTGGTCCGTCAAGTCCTTGCCTGAAGAATCAATAACTATTATGGAACTTAAGAGTTTCGTTGCCTCTTGTAGGAACTGCCTTTGACTTTTATTTTTTTTCAAAACCTTTCCTATATATACTGGTGCTATATGTATATATAGTTAAGAAGGAAAGTCTACTATTTAATATCTAAATAAATCCAGCATTTCAAATAGAAGCATGATGCATAAAATCGATAATAGATTACATATTATACCAAATGGGAAAAAACCGCGAAATGGGAAGGGTGGCAAAGGTTTGCCGCTCAAATTTGGAGACATACTACAAGACATTTAAGATAGATAATAAGATACTTACGTTTTGTCATCTCTTGGCTTATATGTATGGACGCAATTATCGTATAATGCAAAAGTCTTCATATTGTTTTTGTTTATTTTTATTTGTTAAATTATTCACTGTTTTTCACAATTCTGCGTATTTTTTAAATTGATCAGTTTTGTTTACTTTTGTATATACCACGAAAAATAGGGGAAATTAATGAAAAAAACGAAACTGAGAAACTAGAGAAATCGTGTCCACATTCACAACTTTTATATATTAAACACATATTCAAATGGGATCAATTCAATTATAGGTGTAAATTCTGTGAACTACATATGAATCTTTTCTCATATATATTATTGAGTATGATGAGTACTATGAGTTGGGTACAGTTGTATCCACTGTTCTTAACAAACTATATAATTTAAATGCAAAAGTTTTCAGAATATACGAATGAAGGCTATAAAAGTTAATTTGCCAGTAATGGCATATAAATAAGCTATATATTACTCTGCATAATTTAATTGATGTAAAGTATTCCTGCAAATAGAGCGTAGCATTACATTTATAATCACGCAAACCAATATTAAAAATATATGCCCTCTTAAAAAGAACTTTAACAGTCTTCTGAACTCCCTCCGAACAATAAGTACATGTTCGTGGGCAAATTCACGAATCGGCCGCCATATTGGGGTGAATTGACGAACGTTGTAAAAGTATGAGTATAATGCAAAGGAATTCCACTACTATCACATTTTTCTCTGGTGTGGACTAGGGTCAAAAATGGCCGAAGATGAAAATCTCTTTACTCATTCATTTCTGAAGAAACCCATGGTACAATGGCGAGTGTGAGCAGAACAGAAAAATGCAACCGAGGAAGCGTATCAAAAAGTGCTGGAGCCCAAAAGAAGAGCGGAGCGAAAGATAAGAATCGGTCTAAAAGGCGGGAGAAAAAGAAACATCCCACTCGTAAATAAAAGGTCTTCACAACCTCCCAGTCCAAAAATATCACAGAGTGTAGGGACAAGCTAAACGCATGAGACTTTTTTAAGAAATTCAAAACTTATTATGCGGTCCTTAGTACTTCCTTAGGCACCCGGTCAGTTTGAAACTGTGAGGGTAATCTTATTACCGATCCGCAGGGTCAGTACTCACACTAGCAATGTGATTGCGAATGAATCTGACAATCGAATAAATTGTCGATTATTAAAAATTTAATTCTATTGTCGGTTTATTCGGTCTCATTAGAATCCCAACGAATAATAATCGAATCGAATTTATCGATTCGTTCATCTGTTGTTTTAGATTTTGTTTTGTTTTAGTTTCAGTTTTAGTTTCATACATGTAAAGTTAAAATTGTAGAAAAACAAATGCCGCATCCGTGTAAGTGTGAAGACGAATAATTAAGTCTAATAGATAGAAAACTTCTACCTCTCGGCACTCTTACCCCTAAACATTTTGGCAACCATTTTGTATATCGTTTTCTCAAACCAAATTGACCAATCAGAGAACGGCATTCACGTTATTTCGTGAATAACCGTCAAAAATGCATGAATTACTGTCAAGAAGCCTCTCAAATTCATCAATGGGCTACGGGAAGTTGGCTCCCATATTCGCACTTGCCCATCCCATCCGAAACTCCGAAAGCCGACGAAGTATTTTTCGCACCTAGATTTGAAGGTGGCGTGACATTGTGCCAAATGGAAAAATTTGGTACAATGACGCTTTGGAAAGTGTCATTATTCCAAATAAAAATAAAAAAATAAATTCAAATTCAAAAAAATATTTCCAAAAATAACCGCTCACGCGCCGCTAACTTCGTCGCGCCGCTAAGGGATGTCAACAACCGTCAAGCAGGCGCCTGGAGCTTAATTAGTTTTTGATAACATAAAAACTTTTTAACCAATTGTAACGATTGTGGACTTGTGACACTGTAAAAAATTTGGCTCAATGTCGCAAACTAGTTTGGCCCTATGACACTTTTGAAAGCACTTTCAAAAGCATCATACTTCCAATTTGGCATGAATGTCGTTTGGCACAATGTCACGGCACCGCTTTGAAGATGTCTGCACAGACTTCAAACAGATGAAGAACAGCGAAGACTCTAGATGACTTCCCGTCAGAGCTCATACTCGATGGACATGTTCTGGTATTGAGCATGCAGCAGATCATCTGCAGAATTTCAGCTCCGTATACCTTATCCACAAAAATTCGATCCTGTCTCTTACAACAACTGTAGAGGAACATACATATGTATATCCCATGTGTTCCCTGTCCGGCGTGCTATGAGAATGCCTTGCACGCAGAGGAAACTTTCGAGAGATACTCGTCGTTCCAGACAAAAAGACCCACCGAAAATCACGCGTTCTACTTTATTTCGAAGCTATCTCGAAACGCCTCTAGAATGTCGGTATTACGATGGTCGTGAAAGTAGTCGTCCTACGTCATGAAACGACATAAGCTTATGTGGAACGTATTTTATGCGTGACACTTGTCACACTTGTATCGGTATTCTGAAAGAGTAAGTAAAGCGACAAAAGAAGGCGATTTGAATTTTGTGAACGCCTTAAATGGAAAAGCAAGTAAAACATGAGTTTGTGTTTTAACTGGAATGGTGTAAAATGTACTTTGTATTAATAATTTATTTTTTAAATGCCGTCGAACACCGATAATAGCACATCAACCGTGCAATGAAGTATTGTGACATTAAGCGGGTTCTGCTTTTATCCGATCTTTCTTGCAAAATGTTTTAAAAATGCGAAAATGCAATAAAATGGTTGACTTCCAAATTCGCATACATGCACACAAAGGAAAACAGTGGGAAACTTCCAGGATAGGTACAAACTCAAATGTAGTGTAAAGATAACTCATATGTAGATACCTATGTTTTAAGTGAATTTTAAAAACAAAAATCTTCTCTTGGAAATCAAGTGAATTAGGGGTCTGTGTAGGATGTGCTAATAAGCGGGCACGATTGTTCGTGGACTGTTTGTTTTGTCATATTTTTGGTGCGATATAAAGCAGGTTGTGCCATTAAGCGATGGAGCACATCATTAAAGGGTTTTGCGTTAGTAAAACATGTACAAAAAAGATATGCCTTTGCTATAGTGTGCTATTAAACGGTTTGTGCTCTTAAGCGATGTGCTACTATCCCTGTTCGACTGTATTACGATTTCAGGTCCAAAACAAATAAAGAGGCAGATTGAATTGATGGAGGAAACATGAATTTAGCAACGAATTTCAAATGAGGTGTTGCTCAAACATATGCAACCAAAAACGCAGTAATTGGTTTCATATGTAGTTTAGGTTATTTTGGTCTAGTATTTCTTATTTGATCCAATTAGCTTTTCTAAGATTCTTGATCGTCGTCCTCTTCACTACTCCAATCAATTGCAATATCAATGCTGTCCATACACCAAACACCGATTTGACTCGAAAAAACAATTTAAAGGTGTTATTTCTGACAGAATCTCTGAAAACTACCCCATTTTACGATTTGAGCTTTCAAACTGACACTCAGCTTTTGAGTGGCAGCTTTGGACTGTGCGTGGAACATAAGCTCGAGTCGATTAAGGTTAGCAAGACCGATACTTAAACGCGTGTCAAATACAATTCCAATTTGGTTAACTTGCCCACGATCTGCAAACATTCCAAGAGTTATGTTCGTCAAGTCAATATTTAAGTTTGCTATAACTCTCGAATAACGCACACTTTTTTCCAATAAAAGCTATAGCTCACTTCATTGTATGGTAGGGGATGTCTTCCAGCTGTTAGCAAACCCCTCTCATGTATTCAGCTATCAGCATAATTGCAGGGGCAAGAGAAGAGGAAGATGCGTACCTCTATTAGATAATCTCTGCTTTCACGACACTATAGGCAAGTCCTGCAGAAGGCTAGAGGTTTCAAAATCTTTACACACCACCTTTTCATCGATTTCTAAGCCGCGAGGGCATATTCGATGCTGCAGTTTGACATTCGTCTAGCTATTCGAAGCCATAGCGGAAGCTCATACGTCGAAAAGAGCCGGACTTACGGTCAATGAGGACAAAGATAATAAAACATGCGGCGGAACAAGAACCGCTAGCATTACCTCGCAAATATTACCTCTTTACTGCCGAATAAATTAAGCTTAAAAACTATTTTTAGACCAAATTGTTTCTACTTACGTATGATCAGGGTGTTCCAAGACATTGTAGTTGTCTGGAATACTCTTGCACAGTCGAAGCATTCTTACTTTTTTTCTGTAGATTTCATTTTCTTCGCGAAACAAATCTTGTCGCTAGTAGATATTTTTATTGGCTAAGGAATTTATCAATTGTGAACACAATTCAAATTAAAATTCATGAGAAGAACTCACATCGAACGTTCGATTCGTCAACCGTAATAGGGGGACTACGTACGACTCGGACTGTAAAGAATCTTTCAGGATAAGAGTGTACCACCTTAGGTATTGAATACATAAACGCCAAGCTAATCTAATGTTGCTCTACAGTCCGTAAGGTTCATCAAACAGGGCCAAAAATCGCGTGCAGAACTTTTCTCTCGATGAGACCAATAACTTTTTCATTCGCTTTGAAAAGATCCATACTAGTGATGGGCATAGTTGAGATATGCTAATTCAAATGATTATTCGAATGACTACTAATCAACTAATAACTACAAGAGAACTCGGGGCGAGAAGAAAGGCACGAGAACAAATATAAAGGAGTTCCGTTGCGGGCTTGTTCGAAGACTCCTACGCAATTGAACTGCTGGGAAATGGGTACTTACGTGCTTAAGGAGATCATCCAGAGATAGATGCAGATCAGCAGTCAAATGTCGAGATAGTGCAAGATAGTGCTCACTAACGGTACAAAAATAGCAACAAACGAAAGGGTCACGTGTCTTGGCGTTAACTTCACCGAAAGGTTGAAGTTCAACAGTCATTCGAAACTGACCCTTAAGAAGGCTAACCTAGGCTTCCAAATGGATTAAGCCAGAGGACAAATTTGCAGCCGATCTTAACGTACGGCTTCCCAATATGGCACACCATCTCTATGACCCGCATGACGAAGCTCGCAATTTTCGAAAGAAAAATACTGCGAATATGTACCGGACTCACCTTCAACAGGGACCGTCAAAGGCACCACAGCAACAATAGGCTTTACGACCAAGCACGCGTCATCCCCCTGCAACTGTAGATGGTGAGACTGTTCAGAAAGCAGTTAGTTGACATCAACAACCTTACTAACCAGGTAATCAGGTACCCGGACAACAATCCCCGGACAACTCTACATCAACGCGTTAAATCTGCTAAACGAGCAGAACTTTCCACCGACGTCGAACAACGAGCTGCATGGTTAAGTCGGCTAACACATCACCACCCCATCCCAAAAGTACCACCATGGACACACGGACTTGGACAACCCGATGTAAGCACCAGCCATTGTAGGACATATACGAGTTTTAGGACGAGTTTAACCAACAATTTTGACTCCGTTTACGGTTCAGCTGAACTTAAGTTTAAAGCTTCACTGTGAGCCTCGGCATGAGACATTTTCGAGCTCTTTTTTGTTAATAATTAGTAATAGTTAGTACTTTAGTTGGTATTGTTAATTAGTACTTTTATCTATTATCAGTCGAATAATCATTCAAATGCGCCCATCACTAACCCATACTGTGATCAGTAAAAAGGCAGTTTGGATAAATTATTACTCTATTGCCTCTTGAGCCCAAACAAGAGCTATTCTGCACTCAAACCTCGGTAAATTGAGTTTCTGACTACGTTGAAGTGAACTTTTCCTTTCCCATTGTTCACCTCCAGCGAGGACAGGTTATTAATTGTAACTGAATTGTGTAGGCTCTTAAGCTGTGATCGACGGGATCACCAACTAATTGGTCAGCTGATCGAATTCAAATGAACATTCAAAGGCCACGGGAAATGTCACTGTTTGAACTAATCGCAATTGATTTATGTGACAGGTGCTTAAAATATGTGGAATGAGTCATTGAAAATCATTTATTTTGTATTACTGCGGGTTACTGATTTCCTCATTAATTTGTAGCGCGTTAAAAATGCCATCAGTGAATAAAGTCAAAAAACTCCTTAAGAATAATTGACCAAAACCTTACAAAAAAACCAGTCAGTCATTCAATACAAGCGACATGTTACTCCACAAATCAGTCGTCAAAGTGACGTTAATTAAACGGACGGACTTCCCCCGACTTTTTTCCAATTAAAACTGTCGTCGCTTCTCTGGCGACACATTATTCACTCGCTTAGGGGAAACCTCTCATCATGCCACACGCCTCCTAATCATCTACATACGTAAGCAGCTCGGAATCATGACCACTGTTTCTGAATAAACGATGGATAAGCGGAATCGAGATCAAAGGCAAATTCCCTCACCGTGCACGATGAAATTGAAGCTGTTAAGGGTTTTTTTTTTTAGAGTTTCTTCGAAGCGTCAATGGCAGCAGTGACACCAACCAAGGTTGGTTGGGTTCTGATCTGAGTAGCTCCGCACGAAACTAGGGATCTAATTTGAAATGAAAGGGTATCGCAAGTGACTCATTTTCTAAGGACTCATGAAATGAACGCCTGTTAGGATATGATAAACAGGGGCTTCTTAGGGACTTAGAGTGGACGTCTAAATCGCTGGCTGCTTGAATAAAAATAAGTTAAAAGCCAGTCATTAGTGATGGTGGCGCATTACACCACGAGTCAAGTATAAACAAATAGACCGATAGCAAAACAAACCTTGAAGTGCGCATATGCCAGGCACAGACGGTCACAATGAGCGACGAATCGCGGCTTAACTACATACAACTAATAGTACAAACAACAATCAACACCAAACGCTCTTGCCAATCGCTGTGTCTTACGACTCAAGAGGTAATTGAGTAATGAGGCTGTCTGCGCAAGTTGGATACCGGCGGAACCGAGTTAAGACCTGAGTTAAGAAAGTACTCACACCGAGTTGGGTGTGGTCCTTCTTTATTTGAATGCACCACCGAAGATGGGAGTGCCATCTGTTGCTTTATCCCAGAGACTGGGAATCGCTACAGCTTACCATATTCTATTCTCTGGTAGGAGAAGTATATGAGCGAAACCATACAGCACATTCTCTGCTCGTGGATTGCCCATATGCTTAGGATATCCTCTTTCAATATTTAAAGCGAGTTAAATAATAGCGTAAACCAACCAAGCTGCTTCATTGCAAGCGTCAACAGATTCCAAGTTAAGTAGTTCGTCTGGTATCCCAATGACTGGCTGACTGCCTAACTTCAACTTAAATAATTGTTGTCCATCGCTGAAATATGAAAGAGTCTAATGCAGGGTTGGTGCGTCGACCCCTACGCACTTGAGCCTACTCAGCCCAAGTTTGATTCCAGGTACGAGCAAAATTCTTTTTACAGCCCCACCTCTTTCGAGTCACTGACAATGCTCCAAGAGTAATATCCAAGAAAATTTTCAAACTTGGCCGCTTGGAGCCGGCATAAAACTGTTGGTCCCTTTCACTCGTCAGAGAACAACAGCACGCTGAGAAGCTAGGCCCTGGCCCTCCGCAGGCTGTAGCGCCACCCGTGTTATATTATTATTGCAAATTCATCACTTTATATAATGACGACCTTTCGGTATGTGCCTTTTTTAGGAGACATGATGCTACCGTGACATCTTCCTACACAGTATTGTTCTCCCGCGACTTCCCTCTTTTCCTTTCTAGGGCTGGGCGTTGGCAGACCAGGTGTCCGACAAGTAAGGACTTCTTTTAGCATACACACTTATTTACGACTAATCATTATCCTTGCGTCCTTGCGACCATTGATGATACTCTCTTTTGATCGGCTGCCATAGAGCCCTCGCTGTTGATCGCATATCCAACCTAGGGTAACCGTGTTTTCTTATGCCAACCATTTTCTCTGACGCTTTGTTCATCCCATCTGGGAGAAACTCTACAATCATCTCTCTGTGCCTGGCTCTTTTCTAAGAAGTCACAGAGAGGCCCCGCGTTTGTGCAAGTGCTTGCTTTTGAGCGTTCAGATGATCATTCCTTCTGTTCCTGTGTTTACAGTCTCTAGAAATCGTAAATGAAAGTTTTGATGATAGACTGTCTGCCTATTGAATGCGCTGTTATCGCTTTTGGCAAAAAAAAAACGCAAAAACGTGGCATCTCTGAGCTGCCCTTCTGCTGCAGTGTAGGTCAAGTGGACCTTGTATAAGTACGCCCTTAGGGCAAGGTTTGCTTTTCAAAAGCCCGTAAACAAGTCTTGTTGACGACGATACCGGAACACACGTCAATAGTATTTACATCAAATCTGCTTGCAGTACGAAAAGGATAGCTGGACAGTCTGCAACATTCTTTCGATTTTGGCAAAAAAAAAAACGCAAAAACGTGGCATCTCTGAGCTGCCCTTCTGCTGCAGTGTAGGTCAAGTGGACCTTGTATAAGTACGCCCTTAGGGCAAGGTTTGCTTTTCAAAAGCCCGTAAACAAGTCTTGTTGACGACGATACCGGAACACACGTCAATAGTATTTACATCAAATTTGCTTACGGTACGAAAAGAATAGCTGGACAAGAAACATTCTGAAGTGCCCGTCACAGATCAGAGAACACAACACAGTCCATCCCAACTGGTTGGGGTCGACTTGCTGATACAAGTGTTATCTTCGGCGCTGCTAAAAAGAGTACACTTAATCGGCGAATAATATTTTTAGCTGTGCATCGAGATTTATTGTCTGAAGCAATCTCGTCTTCCGTCAGCCATCACGCGAACACGGACTGGCGGTGTATCAAGATTTTGCACTTTACTGACGCAATTTGTAGGAGGCTCCGAGGGGTTTGACTGCAAACGCGTCAGAAGTGTTCATTCGATGTCTCGAGGCCTACGTGCCTACGGCGCTGGAAGAAGTGTTTACTGTTGTCTCTAGGGGGTCAACAGGGTATAATTGATTGGCAGCGAAGGAAGTTGTGTGCATCGTCGGGTTGTTCTGATGGAAACAGACTCCTTATGCGGGACAGAGTGTCAGTCTCTGCGGTGAAATTGATAACAATTTCAGTCGTATGGAAGTAATATCGTAGAATAACAGTTAAACTTACGTCAATGATGCACACTATCTCTCATAGCACACTAGCTATCAATCTGTGTACTTCAAAATATGTTGCCACACGATGGAGTTCAGCGGAGAACGCCGCTGCTGCAGGTTGGCTTCCACCTCAGCCATTACTCACTGCTGGATACATTCTAGCTCGGACTGTTAATTAGGATGCACGACGTCAGTCAGATTCTCCAATTATCGTACTGTACCAGTAGCCCGAGCTTAGGCAAATATTCACTAGACGTTAGAGGAATATGATTGTCTAACCAAGTTAGGGTCTACCCCAGTGTAAGACTGGTTGAGTGTGTCAAGCAAGATGCTAAGTGTGAAGGAAACAAACTAGTGGCTGCTTTCGTGTTACGAAACTTGACCGGAGTCTATATTCTGGTTCCAGGAAATGTAAAAGGCCCCTGAAATATATTTCAGATTGAGCGCGTGCATGACCGCCGAAGCCGATGAAGCGTCGCGCCGTATTCGTTCAATACCAAATTGCAGACATAGTTTCAAATATCAATACATCTTAGTCGATTGTGACTAGTGAGCGATGGAGTCGCGTGTGTCCGCGGAACTAGGATCCACCACGGTGAGGAGTCGCATTACAACCGAGAGCTGCGACACAAAGTACGAAGAGTTGTTACATAGGCCCGGCCCTAAACCAAACGGAAGGCATTAACTCGAAAAAATCCTGAGCTCAATAGATACTCAGAGTAATACTTAAGGCGTATGCGAGTGTTTTACAGACTTGCGAAACTTCGACTGAAGTGCAAATGGGCACTCACCACCGAATGGGTGTCTGTAAGACAACGATGGAAAATTCTCGCTGCTTCATCAGGTTCGGTAACGAACACACCGAGACCACCGATGTTAAAAAATAGGCCAATTGTACTAGCAGCCGGCAACTTACTTTTGGTGGATTTCTTAGACTTCCGGAGAAAAACCAGAAGGCACTTCGGTGATAAAGACCCTACAACATCAGCTCTCACCTCGCTAGGGACAGCGGTAGAGGAAGTGCTCTGCTGTGTCGTCGTCTTCTCCACAGACATCGCAGATGGTTTCGCTTTGGCCACGCGTCTGCAGTCTTTTCTGTCAAGGGAGCATGCGCTTGGTCTCTCTACATCCTGGAGAGTCATGCCACATTTGGTTGTGTTCTCGTAAGGTCCAGCCAACGATGGCCCTAACCAAGAGTGCTACGTGAGAGACTGGTAGTCTCTGATCGTTGTCTACCAAGTTCATCGGCGATCTAATTTTCTGTGTCCCCCTGATGGCCCGGGACTCTGAGAACCCTTACCGTAAGAATTTGGATTGCGGATCAAATTCAGAGACGATTTGCATCCCTAACTTATCCTGGAGGTATTTAATAGGTTGAGCAACGGCATCAGCACGGTTTGGCTGTAGCTAGAAACAAAATAGCAAAATACAGTCCATGGCCATTATGATCGCATGGGTTTCCGTTTGGAAAACCATCGAAAACTTACCTAACCATGTGCGCAGTCTCATGTGTTCGCTCTTCACGAAGGCGCCAGCCCCAAATTCTTCAAGAGTTTGGTGTTGGAGCCATCCGTGAAGATTCGACTACAATTCGTTTTAGGCTCAGATTCTGAATAGAGCGAAAGAGTGGGGTGATTCAGTATGCATAAGAGCAGAGCAAGGCGTACTAGGGCAGCCAAGACAGACTGCAAAAAGAGAAAAGGGCACTTATCGAAGCTGTATCGTATCTTTTTGGTGACATAGCTCCACTCGTGAACAACGCATACGTTAGCCAAAGGCATTTGAAGGAGGCACCTCTTTGGAGGTACACCTAGGCATTTTGAGATGAGGGTGGGTCCCCTACTTACGCATCTCGCAGTTGTGTTAATAACTCGCGGGCAATTGCTGACTTAGTACGGTTGGTTCATTGGGTGGTGTGAAAAAAATTGAGTGTGAGAGTTTCCTCAGCTTTTGATAGAACACTCCATTTGGTGTGAATACAAATTTATTTCGTTAAAAAAAGTAACCCCTCCACTCACATTTTTGACAGATGTATGTTTTCCCCTTTTGTGTGAATAAAAATGGAATTTAACGAGAGATCTCTTGTAGAAAGAGAGAAAAAAGTGAAAATATGAAGAATACTCTTTTGGAAGAGGAATACTTGGAAGCAGTAAGTGAAAACCCCTAAAAACAGAAATCCTGAAAGAAGACGATTTCATAAAATATTTAAAATTTCATTCGTGCTTGCTGGAAAAGACCCAAACGTCAGACATGTTGCGTTGAATAAAAATTCATTCATAGACAACACCGGCCAAACTGTGGGTCTATGAATCCCAATGTCCTCCAAATTGGGATCCCAGGTCACCAATGTTTCGAAGGAATATTTCCATCTTCTCAATTCTTGGCATGGCACCACGACGGGTTCCACCATTCTATGGTATGAAACTTGAATCTATACAGATTCTTGAACTTAACCCCTGTGTCCCCGAAACGATGATTTTAGCTTGCTTATGTTTCAAAGCATGACTGCCTTTACTTTACCCACCTTTGCACCCACCCTTACTCTAGTTTTCAAACGTCAACTTGAGCGAACGAACCTACTTTGATGCAACTTTTTATTCACACCAAATTGAGTGTTTAATTCAACAAAATTACTTGTCTCGAGTGTTTTCACTCAGAGTGTTCCCTCAGTTTTTATTCGCACCACCCATTGTCACTTATCACTTCCCACAGCGCACTGGTGACTATATATGGATAGGCGCCCAACAACCATGACGTGACCTTCCGAGGGTCTGTGAGAAAAAAATCTACGTCGGATATTTGGACCTGTCGGTGATGCAAGTTCGCAAATATCTGACGACCAACCTGCATCGGCCACAACAAGAGCATGAACAATAATACTCTAGCTAAGAAGCTGACCTGAGCTTCCTGGTTTCGGATGGAGAGGAAAACCGAAGAACAAATGTAGATTAGACACGAATTGGGCACAGACAACTTAGTCTTAATAACTGGAAGCAAAGTTCGGCATGGATGGAAAGCAACCTTAGTTCAGCCTCACACCCTCCATGGATCACAAGCCTGAGAAGTGTTGTAAGCCTGACAAAAAAGAAAATAACCTCGTCAGGGATGGAAAGCAACCTTAGTTCAGCCTCATACCCTCCGTGGGTCATAGGCCTGTGTTGTAAGCCTGCCAAGAAAGAAAATAGCCTAGTCAGAAACTAGTCAAGATTCAAATTTCAAAATGCTTAGTCATTGAATTTCTGGATGGCTGGCTGGATACAACCTTGAGTTGGAGGATACACTCAATTTTAGAACACGCCCCAAGAAGGAAGTAAACTGCATCTCCTTCAACTCCAACATTTTTCTTGAAAGCGTTGCAAGCAAACCGCGAATGATTTTCAAAGCAAGTCTACTGAGCCGCTATCAACCCACACACACACTCACACACATAAAGAAAATGAGTTATGTCGCCGTGTGGTTTTTGTTGTCCATCATTTTCATCTCGATCGCTTGGACTTCGTCCATTGACGTCAATCGAAAGTACGAATGGAGTAAAAAGAAAATAATTGGGTCGACCAAGGCAAGTCCTTCACAAATCAAAATAAACACATCCTCCTCCCCCTCCTTAGAGCGAAAACCCTCCCATTTAACAGCAACAAAAAAAACATATTCTATAATTATCCCGATCATCCATCCATGTCGACCGTATCGCACAGACAGTTCCTCAGCCTGAGTTCGACTTTGAACTCAGAAATCCGCATCGATCCGCAGCAATCAGCGTCGCCGCCGATAAGCCCGCTGGAAGTTGTCAATGGAAAGAGAGAGAAATCAAAGAGACGCGAGAGGGGCCGAAAGACGAGATCAGTATCAATGCACGGGGGCCACGTTGTGTCACATTGATAAGAGCTCCAATTAGTGGTCGAGTGCGAGTTCTCCTTCTACCTGCAACCGCACCCCATTAGAGAACGACTATTTTCAGATCGTGAATAGTGAAGCATTTCACGACAGAGACGACGTTGCGGTGATTCTCTTTAAGACGACGTACAAGCGTTTCCCCATGCGTCCACGCCGCGCCATGCGAACTTCGTCAATCGTCAGAACGATTCACTCTTCCCAACTCAATTCCCCTCGCGCGCTCTCTTAATTTCCGAGAAGCTGTCAGTGTCCACTGACGATCAATTCATCAAACATCGACTACATAAAACCACCACACCAGCGGCGAACACGATCAGTTAAGTGCAGATTCTGAGCCGTGTCGGTACAGTCAAGACGCGTGCGACATACGATTAAAGACTCGGTCTCTCGGTAGTGCCTTCAGAACCGATTCAAATCGCGAATAATCATAATCAGACGCTTGCGTGAGTGTGTGAGTTCCCTGTAATTGCATTCAATTGACTTGTGAGGGCGTCCCCCTTAAGTGCTGTTGTCAGTTGTCTCTGGCTGACTAAGTGCAGTGGAAATGTGAAGAATTTTTTGAGAAAAAAAATTAAAAAAAAAAAACTTCAATTAATTGTCGGTTGAAACGACTTCTGTGCGCGCGTGTTAATTGCTTCGATTCGACGGCATTCACTAAGAACAACAGCAGCCATCATGTACATTGCAAACTCGACGGGTGGTCTGATGCTTCAGACCATGCTCTACCTGGCCAATCAGTCTAGCAGAGCTGTCAACACACTTTACGACTTCCCCCCTTCGCCTAAGAGTGGTAAGTAGAATTTGAACGTAGCGTCGCAGTGCGCATGGTGGTGTTTGCACAAGAGATGCAAACACAATTAGAACACGGTCGCGCGGCGACTTTAATTGATTCCCTCGGTATGCACACGTTTCTGTTGTCTGTGGCGGAGCGGAGAAATTTGAGAACTTTGACTGACGGATGAGGTGAGACTGAAGTTGCCGCTTACAAAAATACAAACAAACCAGCAGTCGCAGCAATTAATCAAGTCAAGAAAGTGATCAAGGAAAACTTGAATTCTTGCCATTTTTGTGCATCCCTTTGTCTGTCTATGTCAAGATCGTTTTGGTTCTGTCCGGATTCTTGCTGTGCTCAAAGTTCTCTGCGGACGTGACAAGAATGCCGGGCAGAGAGTGATACAGATCGTGAGCTGTGTTGTTGTTGGTTGTGTGGAAGCGTGTTCGATTAGTTTTCTGCCGGGACGTTGGGGTTTTCCCAATTCCCTCCAGTTTTATTGATTTTTGACTTTGCTTAGCGAGTCACTCAATCAGTCTTGAATTGAGAAGTGCGTTCAAATCTGCTTAATAAGCAGAATTGATCATTAGAACATGCGCAGCATTCATGATAAGTTTTCAGCGACGGTCGAGGGCATTCCAAGACCTTTTTTGAATTGAAGACAACGTGAGATGACGTGAACTGTCACCACAAGTTTTACAAACCTCCTTGGCCCATTTTTGGATCACACCTGATGACACTTTATGCGAGTCGTGTGTAGGTGCTTTTGTTTCAAATCTCGGCTTCTTCCATAATTCGCGACTTTCCTTTCGTGTCACTGACAATGCTTAGGGACTATGTCCCCAAATTCGCCGTCCACTGGCGAGAGTAGAATTGCAAGAAAAAAAAGCACGAATGGTAATTCGTGTAGAAGCTAGCCTCAGGTCTACCTCGTACTGAAGCGCCACCTAAATTATTATAATTATGAGACTGAGTGTTTATGGAGTTTGGACAAACATCGGAAGAATTAGATCCCGAGTGGAAGCTGCCAAGAAGGGAGTTACTCGCCGTAATATGGTGTGAAACATGGTAGTACCCGAGGAAGCTGATTTTTCGAATGGAAAGGGCTGTACTCCGATAGTTTGGTTTGGCGATTCCATCAGGTAGGCGATCACTTGGCAGAAAACTTGGTTGGACCTAGTCCAAAAACTCGCTTGATTGTTGTTGGGCATAACTCCTGATGAGTTGAAGTCGATGGCGGATGATCGAGAGGCCTGTTCGTGTTGAACTGAAGATGAGATGAGAGACACCAAGAGTCAGCTCTGCAGTTTTGCTTATCGTCCATGCGTGTTATCGTATCTTTCGGCTCTATAAAGCAGGACTAGCAATGGTTTTGGTTTAGAGCCCAGTTGTTTCGACAAACTGAAGTAGCAGCGGTTGCCAATGGCAAAGGCGATTCAACGCAGAGGCACGTTTAGTCCGAGGTAGACAAACTCCTTTACCACCTCAAAATTATAGCTCTCGATTGCGATATTTTGTCCCTAGGTGGGGTGTGACGTGCCGATTCTTGGTAGGCAGGACATATTTCGCAGCAGAGTGAGGTGTAGACAATTGTGGCTTCAGGGTTTACAGTTGCCCTCCGGGCTATCATCTCCAGTTCAAAGTTGAAGAAATCATACGACCAATGCAGGTTTCGAACGGCTCGGAAATCATTGAGCCGTATGTTCGTGGTGCGACACGATCTGATCAATTTTCACCGGATCCCGAATTCGGCCATCGCTTCGAATAGTTCCTTGCGATGAATACTGTCGCATGCGGATGTGAAATCAATGAAAAGGTGGTGCGATTTAGCCTTCTCCAGTTACATCACCGTGTTGAGCGATATTGCACGAGGAATACAAATGATCCCTTTCCCCAATCGACTCAACCAGCAACATAAACTATCCTCTTGAGTGAAAGAGAGAGTGCTCAACGATCGGGTGAATTAGAGAGGACTTGCAATCGT
Source organism: Eristalis tenax (assembly GCA_905231855.2). Lineage (NCBI taxonomy): Eukaryota > Metazoa > Arthropoda > Insecta > Diptera > Syrphidae > Eristalis > Eristalis tenax. Next base: position 48,172,054 of record HG993128.1, on the reverse strand, counting down.
CATTGGATCGCGAACGGGTACTATCGTGGACCAACGATAGTACCCGTTCGTGCTGGAAAGTCGCGCATTAACCATTGCCTACTTACGATCGATCCTAACGTCGTCGGCTGAGTTAAATATTGTTCAAAAACCAGCAAAACCGGGCACGTCTCAGTCCATCTCTGCTCAAATGAAATGATCGGAATGCAGTGCATCTTAAAATTTACAAAATCGTAACCCATTCCTAACTCGCCATGAAATTCCTTCTTCTATCGAATGCACTCCGATATAAAACTCAAAATTATTTCTGCAACTGGGGCGTCCGAGGTAAGCTGCAAATTCCTTAATTCACCAGCAATGTATCAATTTGTGGCACGAGTGGTTGTGATTTTCTTTCCGACGTGATCGTGCCGATCGCAGTGCAATCGGCTTGCAGACGGTTGATTGAAAATATATTTCATCACCATGACTGATCGGTGCGCAGTGCGGTCGGATCGGTTGGAATTCCATTCGCTGACCGATCGATCGATCATTCGCGAAAAATCGATCAAGAGGGCTATAAATGAGATCCCACAGTTCGAATGGACTACCTGTTCGGTGCGTGACCCTGAATTGTCAGCATCTTTATGCATGAGCATCGTTGTCGGTGATCCGATCGCACAATGCGGATGAAACCTGTTCGACGGACTAGATTTCCGAGATGTTTTAGTTCAACCAATTGAGTCCATGACCATTTGCAGAGATGCGGCGACGAGGGAAATCGGGTCAAGGTTGCATTCCACACGACTGTTGACTCGTCGACGTAATCGACGCCAGCGCGTCCAGCGAGGCCGGTGTTTCGTTGACCGGTTTGACAGGGAAATGGAACGCACTGATCAGCACATCATCTGGCTTCGTGATTTAATTTTCAGGAAATTCTTTTAAACCGCTTGCAGGTTGAGCGTTGGACAGAACTTGTTTCTAGATGCCGTGCGTCCAGGTGCCCTTCAAAGTTGGTTCATTTTGAAGGTTTTTCGAATTACTGTCATTCACGTGAGTATAGTCGTGATCACTGATCACGTGAGTGTAGTCGTAAGACGCATCGAACGATTGGAAATTGGAAAACTGTCGAAGCGTCACTGATCATCCAATCAGTCGATGCGTGCTGCAATTGTATATTTGTTCAGCTCTGATTTAAAAGCTTGAATGCCACATCTGCCTAGTATGAGCCTAGCAGACGAAGCAGAAATTCATGCTTGAACCTTGCTGTCTGACTATATTTGCTTGCATGTGCTGTTCTGGTGGAATAGCTGATGTTCATCAGAGTTGTCAGGGGACACACTTCGACTTGACGTCATACTCCCCGATCGATGGCGATCCCCGTTAGAAATATCGCCAATAACATTGATTCGTCTTGGACCACTGTTTCCCACGTTTCTTTCCACCTAATACCTGTTGTCACCCCTAGTTCAGTTCTCATCCCAGCCAGCTCCTCTTAGAAGACTTCGACAAGTGCCCATACACAATCCACTTCGCTTTGATTGCTTTTTAAGCCAAGTCGATTTTGTGTGCCTTTTATTTTGTTTTGGATGACAATTGACAGCTGACATTGGCCGATCGTTTAGAGTGATCGATATGAATATATTGGGAGCTACCGGAATTTGCTACAATATGGCATACTTCGACTATACGGAATTCCCATCGTCTTCCTCCTGGAGCACGACTTCCCACGTTCCTTCCGACCTCGTGCCTTGGCATGGCTCTAACCTCATTCCAATCCTCTCATTTCCTCACGTCACTTCAACAAATTCGGACACAAAATCCACTCGCATCTGATTTATTGTCTCACTGTCACCCAGTGCCTCCTCAGCATTTGTTACGTATTCAGTATGTTACATCTGCCGTTTCACTTTCCTCCTCTTTCACATCACGAGCATCACCTCTCAGGTCTTGTGAGTCTCAACTTCGTTTTACTGAGGTCGTGGCAAAAGGTGTCACAAAGTCAGTGCAAAATCTGTCAAAGCCGAAAGCACAAATCCCACAGACCCTGACGCACCTTCTCGAAGTATCCACACCAAGTCGGTAATTTTCAAACGATTTCCGCATAATTCCCCTCCACCAGCCACTGACAAACACGACTGACAGAGTCGGACAAGCTCCCAAATTCAGCAATAGCCACTTGACCCAATACCACAACCATAGCCAAATGCAGTCTTTGTTCTGATCCAACAGCCAAGCCGGGTGGGAAGTATGTAGGTCTCAAGCACGAAATGTCAATTACCTGCTGCTTCTGCTTCTCTCGCTGCTCGGTCTCGGTCTTGGCGAAATCTTGGTCACAAAAGCAACCAAAATCTGCGGCCGAGCGTTGCTCCATTGCCGGCACAGACGAAGCGAGAGTCGCATACGTAGTATGCAAGTGCGTACTCATAGAATGACCCAAATTCGAGAAGAAACAAGTTGCTACACTTGCTGGCGGTTTTGTTGCTGCCTCTCGTTTGTCCGCTTCTGCTCTGATAAACCGTCGCAGTGGAGATTGCAAATATATGCGGCGACGATTGCAAACCAATCGGAGTGCCACCGAAATTCAAACAAGCCCAACGGAAGCAGGTTCTCGGTGTTCCCAGGCAACTGGATCACACGCTTCGCGGATTAGTGAGCACACAAGAGCTACACCCAGTATGCCTCCCGGGGCATGGTAATTAGCTCAATTGTCGCACGCTAGCCTGGGGTTTGACGAAGTGACGAAACACGGCGATCGATCGGTGGGGCGTGCTGCGGTCTCACGGGTATTAAGCTGGCTGCCTTGACAGTTTGCGAAAAGTTGTGTCAGAGTGCCCCGTCTGGAAGTGCGAAACAACGCCGTCGACGCTATCGCTTCGCGCCTGGGGTCATACTAGCTTGAACTTTTTCTTCGCAATCGGCATGTGGACGTATTGCGTTATCTTTGCTTGGGAATTCGAGTGAGCGCGGACTGGGGGAAGAGAGCGGGCTATGACGAAAGTGCTCCCAATGGTCAATGCGTAAGAGACGGTTGGATCCGGTTCGGTATCGATGCAGTTGCACTTGGTGTGAGCCGCCGTAGAGGCAGATGCGGAAGCTTGCGCCCTGGTCTGACTCATAACTCGGATGTAATCGGAAGTGTCATGTGTCAACGGAGTGATAAGAGAGAATTCGAATATTTGGCGGCGGCTTTAGAGGTCACGGAAAGTTTTTGTACACAACTCTGGGAGAAGCCCCTGAAACTTTTTGTACTGATAAGGCGAGTGATTTTGGGAAGCGATAGTGACAATGACTGTGGGTCCGTTAGCAACTGTTGGACGCTTTTGTTTAGAACGGGGAATTTTCGTTTCATCGTTTCTGTTGGCATTCAAAAAGGCGCTTAGGATATGAGCCAGGAGGAAAGGACGTTGACAATTAGAGGCAAGCGTCGGAGGTCGTTGAGCTCCGCGCATTTTGTCGTACTTGGAGCAAAAAATGCGTTGGGTATTTTCTTGGTGTCTCCTGTTTGTTTGCAAGTGCCTCTTTAGCAGCGGCTAGGACCCGAAGGCAACCATACTCTGGGGCGAAGCCTAGCACGGATTTGCGAGCAGTGGTAAAACACTAGTCCGGCATTGGGCCAGGGGTTTGACATTGACATTGTCGCGTTCAGTTTCTCTCCATAGTCCGTAGTCCAGTATCTTACTGGTTAGCATGGTAATTCAGACTCTCCAGTTTTCTCTACAGAGGTTAGGTTGCTTTTTCGACTTCGCCGAAGAGTAGGGTCACCATATCGGCACTCCTCACCCTCTATGGAGTCTTATGAGCCTCATCTTGGGAGCTCGATCCTTTAAAAAGATTTGTTCATGAAGACGTCCAGTCCCTTGCCCACCTGATGCAAATTAGCCATTTGGCTTGCAATCCGTCCCGCCGTTACTAATAGGCCTCCTAAATGAGTGGCTCGTACTAGGTCCGTTTTGTTAGAGAGGCCGTTGCATATCCTTGAATCCAGCCTGGAAATCGACGAATAGTTGGTGGATGTCGATCTGCATTTCTTGGGGTTTGTACGTTTCATCTGCCGTAGTGTGAAGATTTGGTCGATGGTGACCTCCTGGCCTGCAACCGCACTGAGACAGACCTGGCCACGTCACGCAGAGCTGCTATTTAACTCTCAACGACCGACTTAATCCACGTATGCCCCGATTTATGGCTTTGATTTATCCTTACCTCGAGTGACCGCACAATGAACCATTTTTAAGCACAGGCACACTGACTCCTCAACTTACCTAGCTCTCTAGGAATGCCTTGCAATTGTTAGTCTCACCAGAGGGTTTGGCTGTAAGAAGGTCTAGAACTCGATGAATCGTTTCGCTTCCTAACTCAGAATCAGAGGAGACTAGGGACTGCACTGGACGTCATTCGTGTTCTGAGCAGCACAGGTATGTCAATGAACTAATACTCCCATCTCCACAGGAATTGGGACAGGCGGCGGAAATGATCAGCTGATTGGCAAACGGCTGCGTCAAGAGGCCCGCCGGTGCACACTCCTCCAAAAGCAAACCTCTTCAATCCCGGCAGAGGACTAAAAACTGCCATATCTCCTTCAATGATTACTGCAGAGTACTAGATGTTTGAGTAAAAACCTCTTGACCTTCTAGAAAAAGCCGCACCAAGGTAAAGGGGTTAACATCGGGCACAAGTTGCTCTTTAATTCAGGCTTTGTCGGAATTCACAAGACAAGACTTGACTGAAGGGCGAGGGAAGCTGAACATACATTCCTTCCCACCGTCAGCACTTCAGGAGTGTCGGAGGCATGTGAACAATGTGCAAAATGCATGCTGATGCAATACATCATGTTACGCTCATTGCGTGTCAAGGCAATGCCTCTCCGGCATTGACTGTCGTGTATGTGCGCTCATTCGCGTGTTTTACTTCGCAGCGTACTCGATGTTATTGCAGTCTTGAGACAACTTGTCTCTATGCCGGGACAAGGCCAACACTTGTTTTTAAAACGCAGCTCAGAACCTCTGGTGCATCTCTATGTGTCAAGGTCAATCACGGTGCGCGGCAGGCCTTTAAGCAGATGTTTAAAGAGGAGACCCTTCCAAGTGCCTCTAGTTCCATGATACCAAGTCCAGCCCCTGTTGTGATGGAAGAAGCATCGACAATGACGAGCTTCAGAATTTACTTCTGCCATATGCGCGTTGACAAGTGCTCTTGAAACGCACCTCCCTTGGATTTTCGTCTGTACAAGGAAACCAACCCCTGTCACTTACGGCCGAACCCATTCTCTTTTTTGTCTCTCCGTCCACAAACGCAACATATTCGTCTCCATCGAATTGGCCGCCACAAACCCAGTTTACAGCCTCCAGTTTCGTAATCACACAAGTCCCACTCAACGTCTTCCTCTCTTGCGCTCTCCCCCCAATCCACATGCATTCTGCGACCATTCCCGAACGTGTTTGCATTCAAAACAAGTCGCCAGAGTCTCTGTTTGCCCAGCAATCGGCTGTGCAAATGCGCCTATCGCCACGTCTGTCCACAGACTTCATTTGCTTGCCCCGCATTCGGCCCGCAAACTGTTTGCTCGCGCTGTTACTGATCGCCTCTCTTTTGCCATTTCAGATCTGAACGAAGTTAAGTGCTACGGCGTCTACGGATGCTTCCCGCTGAACGGGCCCTGGACCACGAACAACCGACAGATCAATGTCCATCCGCAGAAGCCGTCCGAGATCCAGCCGCACTTCACACTCTACACTAGCCGCAGCTTTGAGTACCCGATCTTCATAGACCTCAACGACCCGGAGGCGGTGCGCAACATGGGCATCAACCCGCACGGGAAGTTGTTCATGCTGTCCCACGGGTACCTGGAGCGGGGCGACATGCCATGGGTGAGTTGGAGAATGCCCCTGTTTGTCTCTGAAACGAGACGCTGACCGCGATGCTCTTCTGATTTCAGCTGATCGAACTGGGAAAGACTCTACTGGCGAGCGAGCCTGAGGGCATGGCCTCGGTGATCTTGATCGATTGGGGCGGTGGCTCCATTCCGCCATACGTCCAGGCAGTGGCCAACATCAGGCTCGTGGGCAGCATGGCTGCGCATGTCATCCACATGATCTACGTAAGTTCTCTCACTCAATTTGGAGGCCCCTTCCTTTCCTTGTTCACGATGATCTCTTTCTTTAGGAAGAGCTGGGGATGACGAACCTGGACCGGGTGCACTTCATCGGGCACTCGCTGGGGGCCCACTTGGGCGGCTACGTGGGCTACCACCTGCGGAGGGACTTCGGCTTGAAACTGGCCCGAATCACTGGCATGGACCCGGCAGCGCCGCTGTTCTCGGAGACCGACCCCATCGTCCGGCTGGACACCAGCGACGCCAAGTACGTGGACGTCATCCACACCGACGCCAATCCGCTGATGAAGGGCGGCCTGGGCATCTACAAGAGCATCGGCCACGTGGACTTCTTCCCGAACGGCGGCTTCGACAACCCGGGCTGCGGACAGGGCTTCCAGCAGTACATCAACAACAAGGAGAAGTCCTTCTTCATCAATATGCAAGAGTTCCTCGGCTGCAACCACATCCGGAGCTACCAGTTCTTCACCGAGAGCATCCGGACCAAGTGTCCCTTCGTGGGCATCACCTGCGACTCCTTTGAGGTGAGTTGATCCATGAGCCGTCTCGGGGAGACGTGACTGACTTGGCTTCTCTTTCAGAGTCTCAAGGCTGGGAACTGCGCGAAATGCGGCGAAAACGGAATGCACTGCCTACGCATGGGCATGCACAGCTACGAGGACTACAGGCGGCTCGGCAAGGAGAAGCGCATCAAGCACAACGCCACGCTGACCACGTACCTGATGACAGGCGAAAAGAAACCCTTCTGCCGTAAGTCTAATGCCCATTCACCCAGTCCCCGGGTTCTCACGCATCTTCTTCTTCCCCAGGCGTCCACTACAAGGTGACGGTGAAGATCTCCAACTCCCAGGAGAGCACGCTCCACGGCGGCGAAATCGGAACGCTCTCCCTGCGGCTGCACTCACACCGCAAGCGCTTCACGGACAAAATCAAGTTCTCCGAGAAGCCACGGTTCTTCGAACCTGGCGCGGAGTACACCTCCATGGTGCCCGGCAGAGACTTCAGCAGTCCCACATACGCGGCCGTCTTCTGGGAATACCAGACGAATCTGCTAAATCCCCTGACGTGGCGCATCCTCTCCTCGCCGCGGATCTACGTGGACTACATCCTCATCGAGTCGATGGAACGCGACATGTCGCTGAAGTTGTGTCCCCTGCGGGGCTCACCTATCCTATCGGGCAGCGAAAATATCCTCGATCCCAAGTACTGCGAAGAATAAAAAAATATCCCCGCGCAGCACAGACACACACCACCAGAGATGAAGTGTATTTCTCCCAGACACCATGCACTCCAAAACTGTGCAGAAACTATTTGGTGCACAAACCTCACAGACATCGCACTAACTTTGAATTGCCACACTGCCTCACGCACAGATGGCGCACATACCAGTAGAGAGGATATTGTCGACTAAGCCCACAGTGAAAAGCAATGCAAAAAAGGAATGCAAAAAACAAACGAAATCAACTATTTAAGTTTATTCATCTCATCGTATTTATAATATTTATGATTACCCTCCCCCGCCCCGTCATTCATTCGTAGTTAGGCGTATGTACATAGTTAGGCTGAATGTGAATTTCTATTTATGGAGTAATTATTTGTATGTTCTAAGATTACAAACTTAAGTCCAATAAAATGCGAATACATTGAACGATTTATGTGAGATGCGTTTTTTTCACAGGTGTCAGGAAGAGATGAACGGGGAATGCAAAGGTTCAACGTTGTAGCTGCTCCAGCACAGTGTCGTCGTTTGTTCGGAACAACGTGGGATTTAGCGGTTGACTTCCTGTTTTTGTATTTTTTGACTCCCACTTTATCGATTGTTTTCCCCTGGCGCGATGAGTGAGATTGGGATCCCAACTCACATCGCTGCCAAAGGGAAACCTGGAAAGCGGGTGCTTTGTTGAGCTTCATTGCGACGCATTCTTGTTTCGAATTCTTGCAAATAAGTCGTCAAAGAGTCAGGTATTGCTCGGAACTGTTTACAACTCTAATTAAACGTTGCTTCTTCGCTTGTGCTTGTCTGTACTCGTTGTCAAACCTTCGACAATTGAAATCAAGTCCAAGCGGGTTCCAGGATGCCGCGAACAGCTCAAAGTTATCACTCTCAAGTCTCTCACACGGGCAACGGGGACAGTGCAAGTCGGACCCACTATATGAGCAGGATGTGCAAATGTAGATTGCCCAGTCATGACCACTGCACATCTGCCCGCTATGCCATTCCGTTCTTTCTGGGATTATACTCTGCTGGATTCGAGATCGCTTGGAAGAAGGTATAGGATGGGGCTTTGACCAAAAGGCTTAGCTGTCAGCACCTAGGACCTAGTGTTTTCCGAGTCCAAAGGGAGAAGATGTAGTATTACCGTCGCTGTCCAACTTAGGCATGGGATGCGTGTGCTGATATCTAGCAGGGTTCATATTGTTGCCTGGGTAGGCTATACATTGGGTGTGGGGGCTTTACCAAATTTTGAACGCATATTCTCTCGAAGATGCTAAGAACTTCTTCATCCGCTTTTGCGATTGCTTAGTAGGACTAGGATGCTTATTGACTTCTTAGTCAGCTTAAGAATAAACATTTGGCAAGAGTTACTCTGAGTTTCGGTTCTGATGTTGTTTCGTACCGATTAACGCGAAGTCGATGTAAACAACGTCTGTCACTACCTCGAGGTTATAGCTACCTGCGGTGTTGTTGTCTCGATGATAGCATATACTTTGTATTGCCTTCCAGACCCACTTCAGTCGGTTCCGTTTCAATGCCAACGAACGCATAATTGACGGCTTGCTGTGTTCGACCAGTCACGGCAATGTCGTTAGCCTCTTCTGCTGCCCGGTGAGTTTTGCACGATCTTCTCAAGAATGCTATAAAATAAGTCCGACAACAGCACATCGCCGTTTGTAAATCGTTTTGACTGCTAAGGTCTCGATAAGTACCATACCTACCTTATATATATAGCTCGTCTCTGTCATATGCTGAATTGATACCGACAAATAGGTGGAGGGCGTCGATTTGAATTACTTGGGTCTTTCCAGGATCTGGTGAAGATCCAGTCTATGGCGGACTTCCATGACCGGAAACCGCACTGCTATGTACCTAGTTTATAAATGGCTTCATGTGAGCAAGCGAATCGGCACAGAACATATTTTATACGAGACTTATACCTCGATAGTTGGCGCAGTCAAAGGCGTCTCCGTCCTTGCGGATAGGGCAAACGATACTGATATTCCACTCGTCGTTTCTCGCCCTACCATACCAGATCATCTCTCACTCCCATTTATTCCAATGGTTGCGTCAACACAACATTAAACAAAAATTGTTCTCGAACTAAAAAGATAAAATTTCGGAAGCACTCACAGTTGATTGCGGTGCGGTGGGTCATATTGCAAACGTGGGTCACATATCCAGCACAGATAAATATCCTGCAATTTAATTTGCAATGGGCGGGTGCAGAAGTTTAAATATCTCGAGGTCTTGTCCACGAGTGATGAGAGGAGTAGTGCTGGGCTTTCGTATATGATTGGTCATGTTGGGCCAATTTTTAAAGCTTGTAGGATCTTGTCAAAGCCAAGTTAGCGGCTTTCAACTCAGTATTTATTACAACTCTCAGCTATGGTCATGAAATTTGGGAAGGAATAAGATCGCCAATACAAGCTGCTGAGATGAGATTTCTCTGCTCTTGTGGAAATTACTCGCCGGGATAGCGTGAGACGCACGGCAGCGCGTGAGGATCTCAACATTGCTGCTTCTTGAAACGGAAAGGGCTATGTTCGGTGGTTTGGTCACGTGGCACGAATGTCCCCACTACCATGACTTCAGATGCGGGCTTTGAAGCTATTCCATCAGGTAGGCGACCACTTGGCAGACCCAGGACCAGGTGGTTGGACCAAGTCCAAAAACTCGCCAGGTTGCGCTTTGGAATAACTCATGATCAGTCGATGGCGGAGGATCGATCGGCTTACTCAAGCGCCCCTTTACTGGAGCATGCGGTTCAGAAGATGATGATTAGAAAATTAGATTATTTTCAAATTACATTTAAAAAATCAAATTTATAAATTCAATTACAAGTTGATTGTACTTTACACCGATTTCTCGAAAGCCTTCTATAAAGTACATCACGCTTTGCTTTTAAACAAGCTAAACGCTTTGGGATTCCATTCGTCAATGTTGGAGTGGTTTTCTAATTACTTAAAGGACAGGAAGCAATTGATAATGATCGATCGTTTTAGATCTCGAGTAAGAAAAGTTACACCGGGCGTTCCACAAGGTAGCCATGTGGGGCCATTACTCGTTCTTTTGTTCATAAACAATGTTCATGAAATTTTCAAATATTGCAAAAAATTTTAACATTCGCAGACGACCTTAAATTGGATTTATCAATAAATAGTTTAACAGATGCCATTACGTGGAATGGTGCAAGCACAATGGAGTAGAGCTGAATATTCAAAAATGTAAGATTTTTACTGCATATCGAATTACGTTCCCGATTTTCTATGATTATTTCGTAAATGATCATAGTCTTATTCGTTTACAAGAAGTAAAGATCTCGGTCTAATTTTTGATACTAAATTCAATTTTTCAGTACAGTATGATCAAGAATAGGACTTTGCTACCTTTGCTTCTTTTTTGTTTTTTGGTTAGTCGGACGATAGTATCGTTTCATGTCCTCTTGATTCCAATTATGTGTATTTTATTTTGCTTTGTTGCCTTTTTAAACCTTTATTGCTTTTTCAAAGATTGGTCTTCTCAAAGCTTGTTTGCTTAAAAAAATTGTAGAAAAACCCGAGTGTGTGTAAATGTATATCTGTGTATCCTTTTTGAGGGACAGCCTATACTCCAATTTACCCTCGATCAGCTTTAAACAGATATATCAAAATAGATATTATTGGTCCCTCGAACCGGCTTTGGGGGAATAAAGCCGTTAAGGCGGTTCTAGTTTATAACTCGTGCAATGTGTCTTTTGCTGTTCTCCTTCTCGGGCCTCAAGCATTTGTTCTGTATGGCGCGGCCGTCCTCTGTTTCGTTGTCCCACAGGTTCGTCTTCTCTCTCTTTGGGCCGGAGTTGAGTTGTCGATGCGCAATATATACACTATATGGAAAAGCCACCTTTGCCGTGGGATCTGTAGACGCCGGCCTAGACAGTACAGCCCGACCTCTCAGTTCGTGGTTGAACCTTCTCCTCCAAATGCCATCAACGTAAACAGAACTGAAGATTGCAGAAGAACATTTTATCGAAGATCTAAAGTTGTCCATGCCTCTACGCTGTACACCAGGACTAGGGTGAATTTTGTATCATACAAAGTCAGCTTGGTTCTTCGACAGAAGGCTCTATTACTCAGTTGCCGCTTGAGCCCAAAGCAACAGGGGTTACCCAGAGTACAGCGAAGTTGTAACATTCTGTTTACGACGTCGATATTGTACGCCCTATCTCGAGGACAGCCTACACTTAGTTTTCACCCGAGGTAAACTTTCGTAGGTAGTAAAATTAAAGATTTTTTTAGTTATACGCTAAATATGAATATTCATTTCAAGAGTCCCTAGAAAGTTTTGTTTTAAGGAAAACTTCATTTCTTTCCTAAAATGGGTCGAAAATGACATAGGACCATGGAATGTTATCAGCAGGGATGGGATTTTGCTGACTTTGCCTCTTTTTTTGGTTAATCGGACGGTTGTATCGAGTTTATACAAAAGCGTTGCATGTCCTCCTGATCCCAAATATATGTATTTTATTTTGCCTTCTCTTGCCTTTTTATACCGCCATTGAATTAGTTTTGCCTTTTTGTGTAGTTTTTGCCTTTTATTTTATAGCGTTATCGCCTTTTTTGGTTGTTTGTGTCATGTTTGCCTTTTCTGCCTTGTTTGCCTATATTGAACTCATCTCAAAGCTTGTTCGCTAAAAAAAATTGTTGAAAAGTCCGAGCTTCCGAGAATGTGCAAACATTGAATTTTACTCACGCTACGTAATACGCATACCTAAAGTCATGGACGCATACACAAAAAAAAAAAAAACAGACAAAAAATGAGGACTGGTAATTTCGGGGCTCGAACCTGGCACCCTCTGCGCAAGTCTATTAAACAAAAAATTATTATTAGGAAATGCCTCATGTAGTCATTAAATTGTTTCTCTGGCTGTATGGCATGTGGCACCGTCTTGTTAAAACCACATGGTGGTCACATCCATATCATGTAATTTTGGGAAATAAAATCTGGGTTATCATGTCACGATAACGAAGACCATTAATTGGTACTGCCTGACATTACATGCGGCCTACAGCCACATTATCGAAGAAAAATGGTCCGTTAATGCCTCCAGCACTTCGCAGTCACTCGTTGTGGATGCACTTGTTCTCAACAATTACTCGTGGGTTTTTTGAACCCCAAATGCGACAATTTTGGCGATTAACGAAAACATCAAGGGACAGGAAGCACTGGGCAAAGGCACTCTCATTATCTGCACCGCTGCACTCTTGTTAGAAGAATGTTAAGAAGTTATGAATCTAGTTTGGAGTTGCCCACCTTCGACTTAATATCTCGGAGTGTTTCTTATTTAAAAATTACTAACAAATCAATTAAATTTGCCTTAAACGGAAATTTGGACAAGATTATATTTCATCTGACGGAAAAGTGATTTTATGCAAATTGTGTTGTATAAAAGTTAACCATGAAAAATATATTTTATTGGACAGCATATTAAGAGATCAAAGCATCAGCAGACAATGGCTTTAAAGAAAGAAAAACTCAAACAATTACATCTTTCGTTACTGGATCTGAAAAAAAAATTAATTTTACGGCGATATGACAAAAATGTTGTTAGCATGTGACGTAGCGTTGGATAAAATTAATAGTTACACACAAAAAGTGCCAATTGAGTCGACAAAAAATTCCGTGGGAAGTGCTCCACAAAATCTGAGCTGATGTTGGTGCCAAAATATTTTTGTATCCATCTATGAATCGACAGACAAAGCATGGCGCAGCCTTTGCGCGCAAATAGTCGAGGGTTCCTGTTAACGCCCGAACTTCTGGAGAGAGTGAACTCAACAACCATTGCCAAGCTGTTTGACCATTCAATGCGGTTGCTGTGGCCAGATGAACTTAAGCGTGAGAAAGTCTTGTTGTTCGTAACAGACGCTGCACCGTTTATGAAAAAAGAGTGGTAATTCACTGCAAATGTTGTATTCGAAAATGGTTCACGTAGCTTGCGTCGCTCAGGGAGTGCATAGAGTCTGTGAAAACATACGCAGTCACTGCTCAAAAGTTAAGGCCTTCGCATCGAACATGAAGAAGTCCATCCCGGATTGCTGTTTTGAAGGACACCTGCATTGCCGCTACCGCCTCAGCCCGTAAGTTTGTTTCATTTACATTACATCAGGTGTTAACTCGCTGGGGTACTTGGCTAGTGGCAGATGTGTATTATGCGGATTATTTTTCTCGGATCAAAAAAATTGTAAGCGTTGCAAGCTGTGTTGTGTTTGCAAAGGAATTGATTAAAGATGAAGCAGTTGGCGTATATCAAAGTCAATTTTGGGTTTTTAGTCGACCCCAAAAAAACACAAACTTCTAGAAAACAGTGATGTTGATAATGTTGAAAGCTTTAAATGGGCTCCACTTGTTTCAGCTGAAGTAGAAATGCGATTTAGCTCTTATAAGGAGCTTCTTCAAGGCGAATTTCAAAAAACTCTTGGTAGTTCATTGCTCCTAAAGGATGGCTGATTTTGAATAAAACACAAATTATTTAGGAAATTATTGTCATTTCTTTTTATTATGATAATATTGGTATGGTTCAATTATGTATGGAACAAAATATCGGACAAATGGCCGCCGCGACCTCGTCGGCACACCTCCATCCGATGGTCCAAAATTCGATGACGCTGAAGCACAATTGAGGTTCTATGCCGTTAATGTGCCGAATTATCTCATCCTTTAGCGCTTGAATTGTTGCTGGCTTATCGACGTACACCTATTCTTTCAAATAACCCCAAAGAAAAATATCCAACGTTGTCAAATCACATGATCTTGGGGGCCAATTGACATCGCCACCGCGTGAGATAACACGGCCATGGAATATGTCGCGCAAAAGAGCCATTGTTTCGAAGGGCACGATATGCATTTTGATTTGAACGCCCATTTCCATAATAAGCCTGAATAACTTTAACGCGTTGCTCGATTGTGTATCTTTCCATGGTTCAAATTGAATTAGTCTGAAATTGAGAAATGTCAAATGAAATGCAGAAAAAAACTTTACAACTAAATGCGCAACGTAAGTGCTTTTCTTTTCGTGTTTTGGTTTGCCTTTTTTCACTTTTTTAAGGTCAACAAAATCCGCTCTCTGATTATGATTATACAATTGCGAAGTCTAATGCCATGTAAGGTTTTCTGAAAAGAAATTGTAAGGACTTTCGGGACATAACTGGTCTTAAGTCCATCTATTGTTCGTTAGTCAGACAGTATTTAGAATACTCTTTCATCATTTGGGATTCCCCATATGAAAGAGTACACAAAAATTTCACGAGATATGCTGTCCGTAAACTATATTCCTTTGAAGAAATCCCTAAATATGATGATAGATGTTAAATAATAGGCTTGCAAACCTTAAGTTTCAGGCGTAATGCAGCGTCAACCATGTCCATCCGCGATATTATTAATTGCCGTGTAAATTCACCAGATTTACTTTTTCTCATGAATATATATATGCTCCCCAAAGATCCCTTCGGGTGAGAAATTTACTGTACGATAAGAGGCATAGAACCAACTATGGTTGTAATGAACCAATTACGAGGTGTATAAACACTTTCAATCAACTTCGCAAGGAAATTGATTTAGCTTGTCTCGATTGGAGTTTAAAAAACTTATCCATGCACTATTCTTTAATTAATACTGTTTATTTGATGCAAAATCGGTAGATGATCCTTAGTAGCGCAGCAAAAATCTGCTGTGTAAAGCGATACTGAGAGCTGACACTTAGAGAATGTAGGGTTTTGTGTGCTCTGTGATGAAAAAAAAATTTTGTGAAATAAGCCAATTTGTATTATATAAGGCGATAATAAGGCACAAATAAAAACGAGTTAAATACAAATACCCTGTCTAGAAAGTTGACTTCCCTTCCTCCATCAGTGGTAAGAGGGCTCATAGCTCAACATTGTTACAATTATGAAGAATTAAAATCCGATTGTTTGTAATTAAACAAAACCATTTCCTTGCCCTGTCCCATCCTACATGCATTATCGAAATACCGTCACATCATGTGTGACATTGGTATACATTGGTGGAGTGTATACATTGGTGGAGCTATGCTGATGTTTCTCGGTGCGTTACTTTGAACGCTGTTCACGATATAGATCCGTTGTGGTTTCCACTGAATGGTGCTACGAGGGCCGTTTAATATATTCTCGGTATCGAGGTGAAGCTGTGGTTGTACATATAAATTGACTTATTTATCAAGTAATACTATTATTTTAGTGCATTCATGTAAAAATTCATATAAATGTGATTATTAATTCGCGTTTTATCTCTAGCTAAACAGAATCATAATGACAACTGAGACGATAATGGTGAAAATTGAGCATCGTGCTGTAATTAAATTTCTCACTAAGCAAGGAAAAAGTCAAAAAACTATTTATGAAGAGATGGTGGCTGTTTACCAGGGTTCCACACCTTCATTATCAACTGTGCAAAAGTGGTCAAGTGAGTTCAAGAGAGGCAGAGCATTGAAGACGATCCCCGCTCCGGCGACCCGGCTACTGCTAGTACGGGAGAAAGCATCAAAGAAGTCGAAAAACTTGTTCTTGAGGATGCCCGAATAAAGGTGAAAATGATGGCAGAGATCGCCAAGCTTTCAATTGGTGCCATTCACACCATTCTTCATGGCCATCTTAACCTTTCAAAGGTCAGTGCAAGGTGGGTGCCACGAATGCTCACAGCGCCTCAGAAAAAAGTGAGAATCGCATGCTGTAGAGAGCTTTTGGAGATGTGTAGTGAGAACGCGGACGGTGTTATGGATCGAATTGTTACTTGTGACGAAACATGGGTCCACCACTACGACCCTGAAAGCAAACAAGAGTCCATGCAGTGGCATAAAAAAGGAACAGACCCCCCGAAGAAGTTCAAAGTCACTCCGTCTGCCGGGAAGCTCATGGCCACAGTTTTTTGGGACTCAAAGGGAATCTTGCTCATTGAGTACAAAAAAAAGGTGAAATCATCAACGCCACATCCTACGCTTCCACTTTGCATAATTTGCGGGAGGAAATTAGAAAGAAAAGACGGGGTAAACTCGCGGGGAAACTGTGTTGCTACTTCATGACAACGCTCCTGTTCACACCGCGCGAGTTTCCAAGGCTGCTGCGCGAGATTGTGGTTTCGAAGAAATCCAACACCCACCCTATAGTATAGACCTTGCCCCTAGTGATTATTTCCTGTTTCCGGATTTGAAAAAATGTCTTCGTGGAAAAAGATTTTCAGATGATGAAGAACTCAAATCGGCAATAAATGGGTATTTCGCAGAGAAAGAGGAAATTTATTTGTTTGAGGGTTTAAAGATGTAACTGCATGCATTGATGTTAGGGGAGATTATATTGAAAAATAAAAACAATTTAAATTGAATTCGCATTTTCCTTCATATCGATACCGAGAATATATTGAACGCCTCTCGTACGTGGGGCAAAAAAAAATTTAAGTATACAAGGACTGAAGCAAAATAAAGATTGTGGTCAAGACCGTTTCCGTTCCACGCGGATATAGCATCATGTCTCTGCCGCCATTCTCATCATCTGTATTGCATTATTTTAGGCAGCGTTTTCGAAGCTCAAGGAAGCATTTCTCAATTCTTTCCGAACTTCCAATTCAGCTCAGCAGTCGTAGCAAATCACCACAAAAATCTGAATAATCCAAGAACGATCGGAGAAGACATTTTTCAGCATTTGTCGACTCCTGCTCCCGCCCCATTTCCATGGAAGCACTCCAAAACATCCCAGACAACGAACCTTGAAAACTGATCGTTAAAAGTGCGTAAAATTTGAAAGACCTTTATTTCAATTACAAAGCCCACTTTCGATAGTCTCCTCACGTCTGGCAGTAGTCCACGAACAAGTGTAATGCCTCGTTGAAGTCAACAATTTTGGTGTTGGCCGTTCGTCTGTCAATCAATTTCCAATCAAATTGCCCACTTATCGGATCGTTCCCGGGGATTCAATCGAACGCTGGCCCCGAGTACATAACATAACGACCGTCCCTAATTGTCTTAAGGTTTTTCCATTCAATTAATCGACAGTGTTCCCATCGCCAGTGTGCACTCCGTCCCCGCGTTCACGCACCGCACACGCCCCATAAATACCGTCATCATAAATGTCATCACTTCGGATTGTTTCGCCTTTTTTCCTGTGGCCCCCATCCGCACGCTGATTGCATTTTAATTGTTACGTTCGGAAATTGTGGTGTACATCAAAATTTAAATCAACAGGCGCTCGCCTCCACCTCCTCCTGGAGCAGCAGGACCATGAGAGGAATTCAATTTGGTGCCCAGCCCAGGAATAGCTTCCAGGCGCGAATTGTGTGTAAAACACAACAATCAGCGGACAGCTTGCGATGATGAACGATGCGACGCTGTTGTGGGTCCAGTGCACAGGCAGAGGCACAGGCTCTGCGCACGCGCATCGCACCGATGTAGGTTAACACTACCCAGACCTGTTCCAGGGCCGTCCTGTCCGCCCATTGTTGGCGAAAATTCACTTCATCTCCATAATTATGGAAAGCGCTTATTTGTTTTAATATTTTGTACGCGTGCAGTCTGCACTTGAGCTTAGTTTCCTCTGGTCGATGTTGAGGCCGGAGACCACCCCTTTAATGAGCGCCTAATTACAGTCCTTAAGCGGCACCCGATTCGACGGAGTTGCACGAGTGCGGAGTGGCGGGGATGGTCCACGCATTGCTGTGCCTGGATGAGCATGCGGCGCATGAACGATGCAACGCTTGTGGCAGTTCAATCACTGATCGAAGCAGACGATTCGTGGACTTGGCCGGGCAGGGCGCAGTGCCGGCCGACGATTGCGACGGAGCGGAGGACTGCGAGGCGTCTGCGACTGAAAATGATACGTTCGCTTTGATTTATCGAAGTCCTAAGTGGAAGTGAGGAGGTTATTGGTTAAATGGCGCTGATTTAAGGTTTGTCTTTGGTGGCAAGGGACCCAGCCAAGAGGTTTGGCATGGTCGACGAAAGTGGGAATCGAGGTCAATAAAACAATTTGTTTTGATGAGAAAGGCTCGAAAGAGGAGATCCAACAAGGCTTGTAAAGATTTCGGTAACCCGCCCGGTTTTTGGCTTGTGGGCAGAGTGTTGCGATGCACATTATCTCGAATTAGAGAGAGAACGATGGATCTGCCGACCTTTTGAACGAACGTTTGGTAATTGAAAAGTCACGAAATCAGGAGACAGACCGACATAGACCATAGACAGTTTGTACAATTCGAACAGTTGATAGAAAGGCGGCTAAGAATGTCTTAAACTAGGATGAAGAAAGAGTGGATCATAGGACTTAACGTCTTGTGAAAAGTGTGGCCAGTGTGGGCAGCTTGTAGTAGAGCAAGCATCTGGAAATATCACTTCTGTGGCGGCGATGAGGACACAACCTCCGCTGTCAGGCAGAATGTTCACTACACACAATGAATGATAATCGACGATCAGACGGCGAGGACACAACCTCCGCTACCAGGCAGAATGTTCACTCCACAATGGATGATAATCGACGAGCATGCCGTCCCCCCGATCTAGACGAGGTCAAGTGAGTAATAGCAAGACTGAATTCTAACAAAGCTGCTGCATGCACCAGCTCATGTGTAAGATATGGTCGGAGGAATCTCAGTATCGTTTGCCCGATCCACAAGAAAGGAGACCCCTTCGATTGCCCCAACTACTGAGGGATAAGTCCCCTTGGCATCGCATATCTAAATAAGTGCCTGAAGAGGTTTGGCAGGCCCATATCGAGTCCACCATCGACCAGATCTTCACCAGATCATGGAAAAGACCCAAGAATTGCTTATTGAAACCACCACCTATTCGTCGATTTCAAGGAAGCACAACGCCATGTCTAGTGTTGACATTCCTGCAAACTCGTCAAGTTGTGCCAGATGACGGCGGAGAATTCTCGCTGATCCATCAATGTAGGTAACGAATTCACCGAGACCTTCAATGCCAAAAAGGATTTAGACAACGCTGAACGCTGTCATGTGACTTCCTTAATATCATTCTGGAGAAGTTCGTGCATGACACGCCCTACAGCCACGGTCTTTCAGAAGTCCGTACAACTGCTAGCATACGCCGGTGACATTGACATGTTTGGCAGAACGCAGAGAGTCATCAACGAGGCGTTAGCTGGCACTGAGACGAAAGTGGCTAATGTGGGTCTGTGGGGTAAACGAGGGCAAAACGAGGAACTTGCTGTCGCCGAGAAAGGACATACAACTTCGACGTCTTAGACAAAGCTGTACAATGGGCAACCTTAACTTCGAGGTGTGAACAATGAACAGCATCAGTAGCGAGATCAGTCGAAGAGTAACTCCTGCCAACCGCTGCTTCTTTGGGCTCAAAAGGCAGCTGATTAGTGGAGACTTTATGCAAGACGGTCATCCCAGTCCGATGAGGAGGTCCTTGATCTCATCGAGAGGAAACTTCTGCGTGCGATCTTCATTCGTGTTTGCGTTGACGGTTTTTGGAAGAGAATATTCAAACATGAACTGTAGGGAATGTACGCTGTACATAAGCCCAGCCAGGCGTCTGCGGGTACAACGCGTAAAGTGGATGGACAACGTAGATTGTGTGGACAACTTAGCTCCAGCCCGAAGAGTCTTCAACTCGCAACCTGTGGGACAACGCAACAGTCTAAGGTGGCCGGGCAAATGAAGAAGGATCCCAACCAACATGGCGTGCGAAACTGGAGGCAGCTAGCCAGGGATCGCACTTGTTTTTAGAGGTTTAGAGGTTTTCCCACACAGACTTACAAGATATGAGGCTTTCATAATAAATCCAAACGTCTTCAACACTTTAGACTGTTGCAATTTTAGAGGAACCTAGGTAAGGACATGTAGGCAGAAGTAGATGTGTTCAAATGCATTTCCAGTAACTGTTTACCGAGCATAGCCAGGAGAGAGTGATAGGAAACGAAGGATTCCCAAGTGCATCGGATAAAGTGGTATCCCACCTCCCACCTCTTCACAGGCCATCGAAGGACGTAGGAACTCGCACACACTCCCGTACACCTGATTGTCATTGCAAGAAAGCATGTGTTGCCGCAGCCGGATCTTCTAATTACTACAACGCTTGCAACAAAGTTATCGTTCAGCTATGTCCTCTCCTTAGGCATACTCAACTCGCTTCTTGCGCAACGCCGGCGCATGGCCGAGCAAATTTTAGATGACGGAATTCAATATTCTAGCCGACCTCAGTAAGCCAATTTCCCCTCTCCTTAATTTGGAACCTGTTTTTAATCATTTTTAATATCTTCAACGCCTTATGGAAGCCAACTCGAACAAGTTTGCAAGCAATTTGCATTCCTGACAAGTCGACGGGTAATGGAACTCAAAACCACTTCCATCGACTGTCTGAATGGAGTCTTGGTACATGTCATTGAAGTCTCCCCATACACCAGTGGGACACATTCCAAGCAACAAGTCTATCAACAGGACCGTGATTCACATTGTATCAGGACATCATTTCATGACTCACTCCTAATGACCACTATCGCCAGGCTTATCTCTGAAGATGGGCTTCCAACTGCCGAGGAATTGGTTTTATGACTAAACATCATCAATTCCACGTCCTTGCGTTGCAGTCGATCGTCGGGATGCTCGCCGCCGATTTCATTTGCATAATTCGATCGCCAGCGCTCTGCGGGTGCTCTCCTCCGCCGCCGTGGCCGTTGGTAATAATGGCTTCACCACCAGTGGTGCATGAACGTTGTTTACTTATCTACGGCTAGTGCCAGTGCGAGTGCGAGTGTCAGAAATGAAGACGGTCCATAGAAGTCATCTCGGGGTGGAGGTCATCAATCAACCTTTGAGTGGATGCCATGACAACCATTAAGCAAGACCAATCGATCTTCCCGGAATGCAGGGCGTATCTTGATCCGGAAAACAGGTGCTACATGGATCGACCCGCATGGTAATTTATCACCA
This sequence comes from Eristalis tenax, assembly GCA_905231855.2. Classification (NCBI taxonomy): domain Eukaryota; kingdom Metazoa; phylum Arthropoda; class Insecta; order Diptera; family Syrphidae; genus Eristalis; species Eristalis tenax. Next base: position 48,150,833 of record HG993128.1, on the reverse strand, counting down.
AAACGACGAGATATCCTTTTTCTGCTCGTCTGGGACCACTACCTGTCTGAGACCGCATAATCTCATTAGCATCCATTAGGAGCTAAGTATGTGGCATTTGTGTCCATTGTCCGCGGCTTAATTAAAACGATAACCATCCGGCGCTGCTGTCGTCCAGGGAGCCAAGGGCGACGAGGGAGCGAGACCGTGCCTTCTGTGAGGCGCGGTCGGCAGAGCGGTTACTGCTGATTTTGTGCCTTTCTGGAATCCGTAACACCATGGGGCCCGAAAAAATGATTATAAAGCGCCTGCGTGACGCGGCACGACACTCGGCCATGATGCATGTTGTTATGAAAATGTTGATGAGCTCGCGGAAATGAGGACGAACCCAGGGGCGCGATGTGGTGTTGTCCATCATTTCTGTGGTCGAGAGTAATTCTTCATTCGCGCTTCGGTTGGCGGACTATCGAGTGGACAGATGTCACAATGCACTGTCAGTGAAATGGCAGAGAAGGTCGTGAATAGGGTCGGTAACTTCACGCTACACTTTTGCCGTTGATGCGTGTTTTGTCGGATTGCTGTATAAGCTCTTTAGGATTGTAAGAACAAACGAGTTTCGCTGCATTTGCCAGATACTTGAAGACGGTCTTTACAACTTGTCTCTAATTAACTCAACACCAGTTCTGCTTGGTACCAAAATGTGAGTAGTGCAATGCTTGTACATTATAGGCCCAAGAGCAATTCCTTGTGGTACGCCAACTATCATGGATTTGAAATCAGAGCATGAACTACACCGCTTTAATGGCAGGTGCTTTCTGGCAGATACTCGTACTTAGAGTTGTTGGTTTCTTCCTGAAAATATACACAAACCTTCTGATTCAGGTCACCACTAGCAGGAACAAATGGGGATGATCAAAACAATGTTTTGTCCACACATTGAGGGAATTGATCCCGAGACAGGACTGATACTTGTGCACTTGCATTTGAAGCAGCCGAGGACTGTTATTGTGACGAAAAACCACATGTGAAATTCTGTTAGATATTTATGAAGTTTTGCTAATGAAAGAACTGCAGATCAGCGCGTGTGCGGATAGTAAATACTTTGAGAAGTGTAGTGCAACTGACCATTTGACTGGAACACTCTCCATAGCAAGCGTATTCGACCATAGCAACTATACTCCAAGAAGTTCAGAAGTTTTATGCCTCTCATTTTCTGTTGCACTGGCCCGGACACAAGAGTTGCAAATACACTAATCTTTGGACGTACAGTTGCTCTATAGATGTTAGCCAGTGTTGTATACTCAGTAAAACGACAAGTTATGTCTAGTTCAGGCTCTCGCTGCCTCGTTCACTTTATTTCTGTGACGTTGCTTTTTTCTTCATCTACAACCGCTGGGCTGCTTTTCTTCTTCTTCTTCTTCTGTGACCTCCTTTTAATATTCAATTCATATTATTACCAGACCGGATTCGATTGGTTTCACTGGTTGGAAGTTGCAAAACGTACTTACGGTCGCGCAAATATTGTTCATTTGCGAGCTGTACTGTTACAGTTTGATAAGATTTTATATCCATTATGTTACCCTTAGTCCGTGTAACGTCTCCTGATCTCCGCTCAAGTTGAACCATCAGATCGAGTCCGTACTCTGAAGGTGCTAGGTTAGGTTAGGTTAGGTTTAGGAAGGGGAGTGTGATTGATCACCACTTTTAGTGGAGTACACATTCTGACACGTGATGACTTAAACCACACGTGCTCTTAACGAATCTAAGAAGATCCGATATAACTACATAGGTCCGCATACTCTGTAACAAATCTTTGACCCAGCAAAGCCTGGCGCTGATTCTGGAGAGCTGGATCGTCTGAGTCATCGTCGTTCATCGTCGCCGCAGCTCTGGCAGAGTTCGCCACTTCCGGAGCACTGTTCCGATGGAACAGTATCCTGTGACCACTCCGACTCACGGATGGAGTTACGATCCAACGCCAGAAGTTAGCGTTATAAAGCTCTGGTCACGTATCGTGCGTTATCGTGTGACAGTCATCTCTTGCGAGCCAAGACGGGTTGACTGCTGATGTCCATTTCAGACCCGTGTCTGGCCAATTCGACGACTCTCGTTCCCTGATATTGAACTGTGGTACGGGACGTAACAGAGTTTGACCTTGTGGTGACTGATGGGCCTTAGTGAGGCACGGCGGTTCGTAGCAGCCCTTGATCATATATCAGGGAGTCTAAATGAATCCTGTTGGTACAGAGTGTCCGAGTAGAATCTGGCCCCAGTTCCTGTGTCCGTCGGAGAAATGGGCAATCTTATGGTCGTTGATAACAGCGTTCGAAATCCACTTGTCCCTGTCGGGGAACAGACTTGTTATTTTGTGGGCGAAGTCTTTATTGGGAGCTATGTATGGTGTCTCTCTCTCAGTTCGTCTATTATTTTGATTATGGCCGTATGCCCATATTTGACTTGTTTCCACAAAGAGGACTCCCTTAGCCTTTCTTCACCTTTTCATTGACGTTCCTCTTCCGGAAAGTTTGGAGTCAAGAATAATGCCTAGATACTTAGCCTCCATTGTGAGTTTGAGTGGAGTTCCCTCCAACTTGGGAGAGTAAATATCGGGACTTTCCTTTTCCTGGTGAACAAAAGCAGCTCAGATAGTTCGTTGACGGTTGGTAGGAACTTACTTTTTCTTTCTCAAGGTCATCTGCACGTACTATGGTATTTGTGACATTCTTCAAGAAGATTTTAAGGGGTGACAGAACTCCACTCTATGGTGTACCTCTAGTTGTCGCTTTCCTTATAGAACTGGGTCTAATAAAACGGATTCGTCTACTTTTATGTCTTCCAGATCTGTTATTATGGCCTCTCTGTTTACCTTGATGAAGGATAACTCGATATCTAGGAAGGCTGTCATTGTGAATTCTTTAATATTCTATGAATCCTCAATTTCACAACACTTTACGGTGCACTTTCCACTGATTCTGTTTCTGTATGTAAGGCTCCAGAAAATAACTCTCCAAGAAAAGGAAAGGATGAAATGACCCCCAAAATTGGGGACTGATTTCACTGGGAAATTAATCACAAAATATAAAATGGAAATAAGGCAAATTAGTTTTATTTCCAAATCGAAATAAGGCCAAATCTTGATTTGGAGATACGGCCAAATTTTAAATTTAGCATGTAAGAAAGTGTGGTGTATTTAAAGTAAGAGGTGGCGTATTTGATGAAAAGGAGCAACAACCCCAAAATTGGGGACTAATTTCACTGGGAAATTAATCACAAAATATAAAATGGAAATAAGGCAAATTAGTTTTATTTCCAAATCGAAATAAGGCCAAATCTTGATTTGGAGATACGGCCAAATTTTAAATTTAGCATGTAAGAAAGTGTGGTGTATTTAAAGTAAGAGGTGGCGTATTTGATGAAAAGGAGCAACAACCCCAAAATTGGGGACTAATTTCACTGGGAAATTAATCACAAAATATAAAATGGAAATAAGGCAAATTAGTTTTATTTCCAAATCGAAATAAGGCCAAATCTTGATTTGGAGATACGGCCAAATTTTAAATTTAGCATGTAAGAAAGTGTGGTGTATTTAAAGTAAGAGGTGGCGTATTTGATGAAAAGGAGCAACAAACACTGCCAGTTTTTGAAACTTCAAAACGAAATAAAGCCATATTGGAAATTTGGCACTATTTCCAGATTTAAAGCGAAATTTTTTTAATTTTTAAGTTTTTAATTATTTTTTTAATTTTAAAAATTAAGCCTGAATAAACATAAACTTTGCCGGCAGAGAACCTCGCACAAACCTCAAATCCTAAAGTGACCCAGGGTAGGGTAGGGTATTCAGCATGCCCCCTCTATACATATTACACTTATTTTGGCATTCTCTCATTACTTATTGGGCATTACTTGCTTTTGGATATCGAAATTAACCCAAATGGGTCTTATTTCGATTGGGAACTAAGGCGACTTTTTGAAATGAACTAACGCCACAAGGCTTTAGTTCGAATTCGAAGGTGAAATAAAGCCATATGGCCTTAATTCTCACTTAAATGAGAATTTATGAAACTATGTAAATGGCCTATGTTCACGGCACCTTTTTTTCATATTAAAAAAATGCCCAAACTTTGGGGCATAGTACCTTATGGGGCATTGTACCTTATACCTACTGGTGCCACATGAGTTGGGAATTATATAGTTGGGAATTGATGAGTCCGCTGATGTATTGGTCAAGGTGTCTTTCAAGGCTTTTAGTAGAAGCGACGAGAGACTGATTGGTCTGGTTAACCTGCTTTAGGTATGAAAACTACTTTTACCTCCCTTTATTATGCAGCAGTTGGAGAAAATACTTACTTTTTTAAAGCATAGCGAGAAAAATATCTGGTCCCGGCGATTTAAAAGGTTTGAACGAATTTACTGCCCACGATACTTGTGCCTTGTAATAATCTCGTCTGTTAATTCTTCAGTTGTGTGAACTGTAGGAACTGTAGTCCCGGGGGGACTGTGGTTTTAGGGTTTCTAAAACGAGGAAAGTGGGTTTCGGTCAGCTGTTCTAGGAACTCCTGACTGGATTCCGTCCAAGAGCCATCCGGTTTAATGATGCATCCTTGGATAAAATATTGTTATGCAGATTCTTTGAGATCTTCTATTGATTCTCTCTACACTCTGAAGGTGGTATATTTTGCTTGATTCATCGTAATATTTTTTGGTTATTCGTTTATGATGTATTATTTGCTCTTTAACCTTGCATTGTAGGATTGGTTTTAGTTTCTCTTTCATTACTGGAATTGATCCTCTAATGCAGCTGTTCTCAAACTTATTAAGCTGTACAACCCTAAACAAGACCCAGACACTTCTAACAACAACCCAAAATTGGTTCAATGATATAGATTCAAACACATGTCTTGATGTAGAAGATCTCTTAGATAGGCGTTTTCCGGAATGCTAAGTTTCCTGGATTCCCATTTGCGATCTATCAAATCTTTATAATATTTCTATTTGTTTGGATTGTACGCACTCGATGTCAGTGTTCGTACGTTGAAAGTAATCTACTGAAGATCTTTCTAGACTCACCAAATGCACAGCGATCATATTGCCAAGACAGAACTCAGAGCAGCTCTAGTTATCAGGTATCGAGTGAAAAAAGGCGAGCGAAGTCAATGGACTTAAATAACGGACTACATCAAGTAAAGGACGTTATTCCAGATTTGAGGTACGATTGCTTCACTTGATCTTATTTCGTCCGCGAAAACCTCTGGTTAACAACTTATCTTTGCCCCCCTTCACCATACGATCTCCAAGTCAACACCTGACAATGGATGTTCCTCCATTGAAGCGCATTGCAGCATTTTTTCGAAAGTCTCTGCTCCAAATTAAAATTTTTGACATTCTCACAATTTGCCTTTGCTTACCGTCTCGCACCGGTGGACCAGACACAAAAACAAAAACCTGAAACATGCGTCTTCAGTTGAATTTAAATTCCAAAATATCACTCGTCAAGCGGTCCGCGAATCAAAGGATCGGCGGCGGGTTTTTGCTCAGAACAAATCGGAAAGATCTTCAAAGGACACAGGCATTCATCCATCATTCCCGCCAGATGATGGGCGAACATCTCGACCGCCGCCGTTCGGGTGATGTAAGGCTTCCTGTCACTCAGTGCTTGGTGATGAATTTTGCAGGCTTTCGCATTCCATTGCGAAATTTATGGCTACGCACAACGAAATCAATTAACTTCTGATGAAGGAATGTGCTGGACTCGGAGTGGACGTGGAGGCCGACACGACATTAGGCAACTTAATTTGTCGTGGAAGAGCTAGGCAGTCCCTGGCTGAAGCGACATGAAACGCACCGAATCGAAGAAAAGCAGTTTTCCTAATCGGGGCTTATTGCCTAGACTCATGCAATGCCCAGCAGCACCCAACTGAGCGGCTTTATTATCTCCTCTGAAACAACAAATCATGTCGCGTTACATCACGATTGGAGGGAATTTTTCTCTCTCCCTCTCTCAGATTACAGTGGTCGTCGAATGTTTGCGTCGACATAGAGTTCAACCTGGGGACTGAAAGATCTTTAAGATATATTCAAGATTATTTAAGATTTTTCGTATACAGGACAAGTGTTGCCGTATCCCAAAACTTGCGCAGTGTTTTCTGCTACAGGGAGTAACTGTTGCTTACTCACTAGTTGTGAAATATTGCAAAAAGGAAAAAGTGAATCCTTAACACTATCGCAAAAGAAACCCAAAACGTTTCAAGTGTCACATAATTTTTCGCCGCTACTGTCCTTCCGCCAATCCAACCACAACTGCAGACCAAAAACTTTGCGCAGTGCCTCAATGGCACCAAAGATGAACTGGCGGCCAGCCCAATCGAAGAAAAACAAACGCTCAACGATCGGCCAAATTGAATTCCAGGACAAGCGAAATATCACTTCGATTAATTCAGGCGATCCCATTAAGGAAACTCAGAGCGGACCGGCCGGCATCATCGTATCACTGCCTGGCCGCCGTTGAACAAATAAAGTTCGCATGACTTGAGAAGACTTCAGAGGAAAAGCGCCGGTCGTCCATTCGACCACGAAGCCATCGTGTTTCGCGACGTTTTTCTTTTGTTTTTACGTTTGTGTTTGCTTTACTTTTGTTTTTGTCGGCGCGGCATGACACTGCACACACAAACGATCGATTACCTTCAAAGTAACCAAAACGAGGAGTAGCAGAGCAACAGCAGAGTGGAGTGCAAAGGAGGCCTCCTCACCCGCTTTGCCCTTTTGAGTGTGCTGTGTGTGAGTACTTGCGCGCTGAGCTGAGATAAAGTTAAGTAGGAACGCGAATTTATGGATTACACTGGCCTTGTTGGGGGATTGTGTGTGCATTTCTGTTCCTGTGGCAGCTGTCGACGGTTCTCCTTTTACGTTGGAAATTTATCGGTAACAACTTGGCAAAAAGGATCATACGCACGGACGGCAACGCAGCCGACTAAGGCAATTGATGTGGTTGCTGTTGCAAGCGAGGGCGGGAGGTGGGTGAGACGCTTGGTGGAATTCTATAAATTGGGTGAAGATACATTTCAAAATGGTAATCGCAATAAATTTGCCGTTGTTTTCTAAAAGTCATTGAGGAAGAATCCTTAATGGGATGCGATTGGACGACTGGAGTGCAGCCGGCAGGGGTTTGACAAGAATGGCTGCTAGAAAGTCGATGGTGTTTTTTGCCGGTCTACACACGTGTGTTGTTTAACAAGTTCAAACCTCTTTAAGCATTTTCAGAGGGCACAGATTGTCGAACAGTGAGATGCCACAAGGTAGCCTAGTTTGTTAGGAACTTTTGTGATTTACTAACTTGACTAGGTCTACAAATGCTCGTCGTCAGTATTTCATTTACGTTTTTTTAGTTCATGTCCGACGGAGCAATTTGTGGAGTTCCATATCCTGCCAGCTGCTTTCAGTAATCCTTCACTTGTGGTTGCGATCGTACAAACAGATGTATATAGCATATTCTTCATTAGCACCGTTGATCGTAGAAGCACACATTATCAAAACTATTTGAAATCTGAGTTAAACTCTGAATTCTATGGCAGGAAGTGGCGTCTGTAATCTTACCGGGCTTATTGGATATATGTCGTCACAGTGAGGCATATTTAATTGTAGGGTATTTGGAGAAGACTCTGCTCTTAAAGATCATAATGAAATTTCAGCAAGCATTGGTAAGTATCAGCGGCTGTTTTAGAGCCCCTCCATCTGATCCACTAAACGCGATTTTCATTCCTCAACACTTACTTCAGAATCCCTTTTCCATCCTTTTAGTACAGCACAGACGAGACAGAGGAGGCAGATGGCTGAGGTGTCTAGTCTAAGAATTGAAATTTATCCCTAAAAAGAAAACTTGCAAATCACTGTAGTGTTCACTCGAAGATCATAGCAATCCGCGAAGTTCTGCATCGTTCTGTGTCGAAAGTATTAGCTATTTAGTTAAGAAATCCATTATTTCTCCAGCAGATGGCTTAAGTTATCTATCAAGCGTATTCTGGGACACCTCTGCGATGTCTCAGAAGTAACTGCTGGCTCACAAGAGCGTGATGTATTCTGAGAAAACATCACAACTTGTGAGTATCACAAGAACTGTCAGAATTGTGATGTTCTCTTGAGCACATCACAGGGAAAAAATGAGAAAATAGTGACAAATGTACTAATTTCAAGGTACAGTCGACTCTCGATAATTCGAAAGTGATTGTTAGGTCCCTTGGAAAGCCCAAAACCAGAGTATTTTGGTACCCTCGTTAATTCGAAGTGATTGCAAACACGCTTCGATTCGAAATCAGTTTCTAGTTTTCTCTCTGTAATTCCATTTTTTTTGCTTGTTGTCTGCTCAATGTCCAGCTGTTGTTTTCAATGCATTAATACCGTCATATTGTGACGTACATATGCGATGTGAACAGAATAAGTAAAAGATTCAACCTCGCAGGATGGATGGAACCTTCTTCCTAACTTTGTTGAATCTGTGACTTTCGATGATTCTTGTACATTTTAACGATGATGTAGAAGTCTGCGGTGCTCTATATGACGAAGAAATTTTACAGCACCCAATTCAAGCAACAACAATGAAGAATCAGAACAAATTCCGCCCACATCACATCAAAGGAGGCAAAGTCATTGTTGTGTGCAACATTTACTAAGCACGGAAGTGGCCGGCGAGGTACTCTCTGCACTGGTTGTCATAGGCATTGTCTAGACTACGGGTGCTGGAAGTTTTAAAAAAACAATGATTTCATTACAAAATCTGTAAAGCAATGCAATGTGCGTATTTATTTCGTTGTCTTCCTTCGTTCCAACTCGAACATTTTTCGTTAATCCGAACTCTCGTTAATTCGAATTTTCGTAAGGCCTTGAGTTTCGAATTATCGAGAGTCGACTGTAATAAATAATTTTTAGACTGCAACGTAGAAGAATTCTATGGAATTTACGAATAACTAATTTAGCAGGAACGCGCACCGCCACCGACTCAACCACTGTTGATCACTGTGTTAAGACATCTCCCCCTGGAAGTAGTTAATATGTACGCAATTCTGTTTAACAATGCTTCGAATAATGCACATTATCCGGAGCATTGGAAAACTGCGATTGTGCAACCCCTACCGAAGCCAGGAAAGGATTCTTCGAATCCGTGCAACCTCCGGTCAATTAGTCTCCTTCCGAACATCAGCAAGGTATTCGAGAAGGTGATAAATAGAGCTCTGATCAACTGGACTAAGGGCAAAAATATAATTCCGGATAACCAATTCGGTTTCAATGCGGGACATGACACTATTTGTGCTACGTCGAAACTGGTATCGGATATCCAATGGAACAAGAGCCAGAAACAATGTACATACACCGTATGGTTAGAAGGTCTCTTTTATAAGCTTAATCGGCTGAGCATTAGCAAGCCAATGCTGTATCTACTGTGTAACATGCTTACCGGTAGACGGTTCGTAATCAAGAATGGCAATGTGACCTCCACAGGTATTTTTGATGTAAAAAATGGTCTCCAACAGGGTGCCGTTAATTCGCCGATCCTGTTCAACATTTACTTGAGCGATCTGATAAGTTCTCTGCCTCACGTAATTGCGTACGCCGACGACTTGATCGTGTACAGATAAGGCAAAAAGATCGAGGACATCACTACTCTCGTGCAGGGTGACTTCGATTCATTCATGAGAGATTGCGATGACTGGAAGTTGAAAATCAACTTTCAGAAGTCGGAAACCATATTGTTTAGGACGCCGTTGTATAAGGCCTCGGCGGATACGAAAAAGATTTGGCGAAAGTTCTCAATCGTGTGTCGACATGGGCAACCACTGGCACAAAGGACTGTGGTCAAATACCTGGATATCTGGCTAGACCAGTATCTATATTTTAACAAACATGTAAATCCTGCCTATGGCTATCCCGTGTGGTTCAACGTGAGTGCAAGCTTAGTGCAAAAGATTCGGTGGTTTGAGAGGGCTTGTTTTAGGGTTTGCCTTCGCCTTTTTAGAACTCCAGAGTACCAGTACAAAAAATTCTACTCCAATGAGATCTTATACAACAGGGCGAACCTGATACGAGTGGACAATTTCCTGGTGAAGTTGATTCAAGGTCATACTGCCAGAGCGATGAACTCGGTCAATAACCTGATCTCGGGGGCTTACTACCCCAATCCACTTTACATCGAAAGGGTACGGCACAACGGCTTCGTCCGCTCAGAAGCATTCCACGATTTGGATAAGCACGGTCTGATACACAACGAAAATGCGGTACCGCTACTCTTTCACATCGCCCGTTCAACTGTGGATGGGCGACTCAAACGCGACCGTTTCTGCGCACAACTAGCTGAGGAAGGTCTCCTCCGGTTCAGTACGGCGGTATCAAGGAGAGATGTTCGGGATGTTGCAATCTAACACAGAAAATGTTGGTGGCACCCTTTAGACCCGGGATAAAAAGGCAGTACGTATCCCCGAAGGGGGAAGCAGTCGGTCACTGTCTTGCAGCAAATTTGTTGGAAATCTAATCCTCTCTCGTTTTAGGAAGGATGTTTCATCAAATATCCCTCAAATCTCACACAGATGTCATGAGGAGGATCGTTGTCAAAAGAGGAGGCATTGACACGAGTTCTGGAATTAAAAGCTGAATTATAGATGATTTTACTGGATTGCAATCTATAAATTCGAATCAATTTCCTGGTCCCACCCGCCTTTTAAAATGATCCGTGTGACCACATGAACATCTTGGATGAGAGCCTCCAAGGGAGAAGAGGAAGCATTACGACTGTTAACGAAAAAATCAGAAGACTTCTCGCAAAACTTCGTTTGTGGTCAGAGTTATCAAACAAACATTTTTGATTAGTTTCGCTTATTTCATCAGAAGAATCGATTAAAGTAAGCTCTGATATTCATCCCATGGTACAGTGCTTGCATGATTAAGAAAATAAACTGTAAAGTTGTTTTTCAGAACTGGTAAACTGAAATGGACAAAGATGTATATTAAATCTTTTTTTAATTATTTCAGTCGAACTCGCCGAATCGCCATGGACAAAGATAAAAGAAAATCATTTAGATTTAGCTGCAGATGGCATGCTGAGAAAAGAAGAGTATCCGGAGCTGGCAAACGAGGATTTGAGGCTGTTACTGCCATTCGGCACTTCATACCTGAGTGAAGTCACATTCCCCTCAAAGTTTGACTAAAAATAGATACATGCTTAATCTGGAAAATGATTTAATCGTAAAAGTGTCAAAGATCGATTCAAGGCCCCGATTGCGAGTTTAAGTCCGATTTGTAGATTTGTCGACACTCGCAATCGGGACCTACTGCACAGATCATAAACTCACCCTTCCTGCTCATGGTTTAAGTCAGAAAGGAATCATACAAGAAGACTGCAAAAATAATGCATGGTCATTAAGGTAGCTATGCATAATGTTGTCACCACAGCAAAAAACATATCTCGACAGTCCTTCTGTAATTGATAGCATTGAACTGACGACCATAGCCAATCCATTAGACACACTATGGACACAACAAAAGATTACTTTACTGGATTCAGCTTCTTTATATTTGCTTGGTGGTTAGGTAAGTTTAGGTTAGGTTAGGTTAGGTTATAGTGGCTGGCTGCAGAAGGCAGTCATACTTCGGCCAAAGTAGGCCCATTGTGATACCACGCGGATTGGTGACAAGTAAAACCAGTTGACGCTTGTGACAAAGCCATTTAGCTAGCTAATACTGACGATTTCTAACTCATTGTGGTTGTTGAAGTAGTAGGCCCCTAGGTGCATGTATTTACGACCTGCCAGCGTTAGCTGAGTAGGTGATCTGTGGTTTCAACCTCCTCTTCATCCATGCAGCTTCTACAGAAGTCATTATAGGGGCCCCAACCGACGGTCATGGGTGCCAATTGTCCAGTGCCCTGTTATGACGCCGGTGAGCGTCCTGAGTGAAGATCTGCTGATATATGATATTAAGCGATAGCCATATTTCCTTTGTTTTACGACATGTGGTACCTTCTATCCATTTATGATTAGAGATGTTGTGCAGATTTTTAGTAGAAGGTAAGCTGTAGCGATCGGCATGGAATGTGGAACACTTCCTATTGTTTGAGTGGAAGATGTGAAACACCTAGCTCGTTCGTAGGCTTTGCAATTGCCCGGTATGTCACAGTGTCCCGGCGCTCACATGAGGTGTCTATTTAAATGCTTAGCTATCTCGTTAAGAGACAGCCTGCAATTATGTGATGTATTCGAATAAAACATGACATTGTCAAATGACTTGATTGCGGCCTGACTGTCCGAACAGATGGTGACATCTCTTTTGGACATCACGTTGTTCTTGGGCCAGGACAACACCTCCTGTATTGCAATAGGTTTGCCTGGAATACCCTACAGTGATCAGGGAGCTTCAGGGAGAAAGCTATGTTAAGGTCTTCAGAATAGACACCAGCACCTACACCCTCGTCAGTCTTCGACCCATCAGTGAAGATGCGCAGGGGATCAGCCAGCGTCTGATTAGCAGATATCCAGTCCAGTCCGGAGGGGATGCTGGTGGAAAATGTCTTCTCGATGATAGCATGGGGTAGTAGGCGGTCGGTGTCGTTGGAGAGAAAGTGGAATTCGCTTAGAATGGTTGAGTTGCCGAAGGAGAGTTCGGACCACAGTCTGAGCGTTTTGAGTCTCAGGGCCGTGCTGGCTGTGACCTGTTTACTGAAAGTTTCCAGGGGTGGAAGATGGAGGAGTATTTTGAGTGCATCCTATGGCTATGGCTTTTTTACAGCTGAACAGGGCAGAAGAAGCCTTCTTGACCCTCGCCTGGATATTGAATTTTCAGCTTAGCTTATTGTCGATGAGCCGCAAAAATTTTGTACTGGCGCTTAGTTGTAAGCGTGGTGGGGTCAAATGTAGGGACTTTGTACCTTCTGGTGAATAGTACGTTTGCTGGGGGTTAACTGGCCGCATGTTTGTACCCATGCTTCCAGCTTATTGGGGGCATACTGTATTATATATCTTAAGGTAGAGGCGAATTTGCTAGTCGTAGCTAAGGCAACATAGTCCCGATAGGCAATAACTCTCTACTCTGCTAGTATTAGTAGTAGTTTATTAACCGCTACGTTCCAAAGAAGGGGCGAGAGTACACCACCTTGCGGGGTTCCTCTATAACCTCCTCTGCAGATCGTAGCATCTCCCAGATTAGAGTGGATTACCCTGCTGCTGATGGATGAAAGCCACTAAGGACTTTCCGTTCCCAAGGATGTTAAGCGCAAGAGAGATTGCCTTTGGTTCGATGTTATTGAATGCACCTTCTATGTCAAGAAATGCCACAAGGGTATATTCTTTGTAGTAAATAGATTTTTCAATTGCTCCTATTAAGGAGTGCAGGGCTGTCACTACAGACGCGCAGGTGAGAGTCTGCACGAAGGGATAGTTTGTCTGATATATTGATCTATTAGTTTCTCCAGGGTCTTCAGGAGAGAAGAAGAGAGACTGATAGGTCTAAGGGCCTTAGGTTTGACATGCTTTTGGGATAAAAACTGCTTTTACCCTCTTCCAAGAGTTGGCAACGTGGCCTAGTGTTGGTGGTTGGTTTAAGCGGTACAGCGCGACATGAGAATTTACGGGAAAGGCATCGCATGCCACTGGAGACAATGGAGGAGGAAAAGGTTATATTGGGACATTATTCTTTATTTTGACAATGGTAACTACTCTTGTGTGTGTTTCTTGTGAGATTTCTTGATGTCAGGGATGCACCACGCTCTGGAATGCCAATTGTCGAAAATGTGGATAAAATCAAGGAAATCGTCGAGTCGGACCATCAAGTGAGCATTGCTTCGAATGCTCAGGAGCTAAACATTGCACAAAACCCGTTTGGAACCAGTCACAATAGGGTGGATACAAAAAGAAGCTCGATGCATGGTCAACGCACGATTTAACGCAAAAAAAAACAATCATTGACCGAAACGTTTATCACTTACGACAAAGGCAAACGAATACGATGGTGGTTGAATAGCGCTGAGTCCGCACAGACGGTGGTCAAGCCAGGCCTTATGGCGGTGACATTGGTGGAGAGTCATCCACTATGAGCTGATCCCCTGCGGCAAACAAATTGGAACATCTGAAGGAAACAATCGCCCAGAAGCGGGCCAGGTTTAACCCATGGGAGAGGAATTGTGTTCGATCAGGACAAGACCAGGCCCCACACATCGACAACTATTCGCCAGAGCTTGGATGGTGCTTACCAACCAAGTGATTACCAGCTGTTTCTGTCCACGGTGAACGGTGAAACGTTCGCCTCAAGGAAGGCTTGTGAAACAAAACCCTCTCTGTACTTTGTCAGTACTATCAAAATGGCAACAAATAATCCAACATACTTGATATAAATTGGACCATATTTACGGTGATAAATACAGCCTTAAAATTCGTGCAAAAACAATGGATTTATTTTTTCTACACCTTGTTGAGTTATAAAGGTTTAATGTTATTTTCACCATACCATTTCACACACACACACCACTCCGTTGCGGGATGCCGACTTCTTCCGGTGACTGGACACTTGCGTCTGTCAGTGAACTCAATTAAACCAGTTTTCTCCAGTGACAGTTCCGGACTTGGGGGAACGGACACAACCTTAGTTCCGATCAACTCTCTCTCTCTCTCTCTGATCTGCTTGTTCTGCAGGACCTTCCTCTGACCCCAAGCTGCATTAAGCAAATCCTTGCCCAACAAATCATCTATTCTAAGTTCCAGACTATTTTTAAATGTTTCTTCATTCAAATTCAGAAGTCCTTCGTTCGCATCTGTCAATTACACCACATTCATCCCCGCAGTCTGTCGATGAGTCCATCGCGATTCGGTGATTCATTCGACGGCAAACCCCCTTCCATGTGGTCACAAGCGCGAGCTACAATCTCAGTAAAGTGACGACTGAAACATAAAACAAAGTGCCTCCAAACGATCATTTATCCCATGCCATCGTGCACGGCACATTTCCATCGAGCGCACATTCCATCATTCTCGTCATAAGCCCACCGATTGGCCCCAAGGCGTCCAGGGTCTAATTAACCCTTCAATTTATTTCAATTTCCTCCGCGCGCCACAAAATCATCATCAGACTGTTATCGTGTCAAATTAATTCTGTCTTCCACTCTCCTGGGAGCCACTTTAAATTGGTTTCAGTGGACCACTCATCCCGAGCGCAAACATCCATCAACCTGCCACAGGTAGAGAAGGGAGATGCCTCGCGATCAGTCCAATTGAGTACACCTCCCGTCCGCCCCTGGCCGGTGAGTGCCCATCTTAGCTCGGATGGGCAACATCCAATTCGGAGCCCTAATTACCCGGCCCTGTGTGGTGGCTTGTATCGTTGCATCTTTTAAAAGTTAATCATGACATGTTGGGCTCCAGAGCGGCCCCCCATCACATTCCGCCAAGTGGAACCCCGGCGGTTTCTGGCGTCCCTCAAGACGGTTCTCGTTGCCACATGGTTGCTGGCCGTGCGAGTGGTGAACAAGCACTGCAGTCTGCTGGAAGGGAATTTCACCTGCAGGCCGTGGTCACCTATGGGGTCTTCATGCGTCCCGCAGCCGGACCGGCCGTGCTTGGATTATCCGGTGTACATCGCGACCGTGACAGCGCACGGAATTATGATTGACGTAATGTATTTTTTCATGATAATCCGCTGCTGCTGCTTCTTCTAATCCCAGTCGGCTGGCGGGGGCCAGCCAGCATCTCGCTCGTAATGATAATGTTCGGCTATTCGGGCTTGTCTATCGGGGGTTCGTTTGCTTTGAGTGTGTGATGGTGAACGTTGCGCATTCCTCGGAATTCGGTTTCTACCTTCATCAACGTATCCAGCAGTATGTCTGACATTTGCAAAACTGCTCGTCTGTCCTGTCCGCTGTCCCTGGGAGGGAGAGTTGGTGGAAAAATATCAGATTCCCATGTTCGTCGGATTGTTTGCTCGCTGCTGGGGCTGTTGCTGTGACTGAATCTCGTTGCTGTGTTCTTGTTGTCTGTATCCTAAATGAGTTGTGATGCTGATGAAGAGGACGATGCTGGCAAGCCACTGCGCAGATGTGAGAAAGAACCATTGCCGGTCTAAACTGCCTAATTAATTGTACACTGAAAGAAAGACTTCGCTTGAGAGAGTGTTGAGTAAAAATGCATATTATGCCTCATTCTCATCCTCATCCTCATCCTCATCCTCATCCTCATCCTCATCCTCATCCTCATCCTCATCCTCATCCTCATCCTCATCCTCATCCTCATCCTCATCCTCATCCTCATCCTCATCCTCATCCTCATCCTCATCCTCATCCTCATCCTCATCCTCATCCTCATCCTCATCCTCATCCTCATCCTCATCCTCATCCTCATCCTCATCCTCATCCTCATCCTCATCCTCATCCTCATCCTCATCCTCATCCTCATCCTCATCCTCATCCTCATCCTCATCCTCATCCTCATCCTCATCCTCATCCTCATCCTCATCCTCATCCTCATCCTCATCCTCATCCTCATCCTCATCCTCATCCTCATCCTCATCCTCATCCTCATCCTCATCCTCATCCTCATCCTCATCCTCATCCTCATCCTCATCCTCATCCTCATCCTCATCCTCATCCTCATCCTCATCCTCATCCTCATCCTCATCCTCATCCTCATCCTCATCCTCATCCTCATCCTCATCCTCATCCTCATCCTCATCCTCATCCTCATCCTCATCCTCATCCTCATCCTCATCCTCATCCTCATCCTTATCCTCATCCTCATCCTCATCCTCATCCTCATCCTCATCCTCATCCTCATCCTCATCCTCATCCTCATCCTCATCCTCATCCTCATCCTCATCCTCATCCTCATCCTCATCCTCATCCTCATCCTCATCCTCATCCTCATCCTCATCCTCATCCTCATCCTCATCCTCATCCTCATCCTCATCCTCGTCCTCGTCCTCGTCCTCATCCTCATCCTCGTCCTCGTCCTCGTCCTCGTCCTCAACCTCAAACTCATCCCCACCTCTGCCCATTGACTATTGACTATGCAAAGTGCACTCCCATTAGCAGCTGGCGCCTATCAACTTACCATTTGGACACTTCCCAGAGTTCATCAGAACGCCAATAATATAATTTTAAGCCTTAACGCGACTCCAAAAGTACAGAGAAAGAACGCGCATACTATGCTTTTCGGTTGCCGCACATCGTAGCCAGGCGCAAAGAAGACCACAACTCCCGGGGATCGGAAGCGCATGCGAATGGCGTGAATATTCGCCATCCTGGTGAACTTAATTTTATGACGAAATTAATTTCTATTTCTCTCCATTTGGCGCAGTTAATGTCCTAGAACAAATGCGCGACCGGGACAATTTATTGGTTTTTGGAACGAACGAAACATGACGTTTCCTAGGCGCGCTTCCTTTCGAATGCGATGCCCTCTGAGTGTGTGGGGGGTTTGCTTGTTTTTGTCTTTCAGACCTGTCCTTGTTTATTGATGTTGTTTGTTTTTTCGATTTTTAATGACGGTGTAGCGGGTATTCATGGCAGCACATCAGAAACGGGGGGATAGTGAAACCAACGGCAAGGATACTTACGTATTCTTTATGTCCTGTGGAACTCTGCGACATGTGCCTCGTTAGCAAGCAGGTGGAAGATAAAGGGAAACTGCAACGGCAACAACGACGGTGTTCGGTGGAAGGAGGGAGAGCTGATGTTAGCGAAGAACCCTGGCGCATAAGAAGAGGTTATTGGAAGGAACCTGCAGCGCTGTGGTTGGTTAACATCAAATTTGATTTGATGAGGTGTGGAGTGTGTGATTAGAACTACAAGAGGTTTCCACAGACTCTAAATGAAACCCATAGGAATATATACGGACTTTAAAGTAACATGAAGGAATTGCTAAAGGTTTCAGGAAATACAGAAGCCACATTGAGACGCATTCATTTCTTCAGCCAAGGAGGCGTTTAAGGTCAACCGTCTGAACACTGTGATGCATTAGGTGCACCCTCGTCCTTGTCTATAAGCGATGTCGGCGACGTGGTATCATGTGACTCCATCAACATCGTTCTCGAGAAGATCAGAAGTCCTTAACAAACACAAGATGTACGATTATCCAAATGTCCGTGTGGAGCAGACAACCAGCTAATGAGGAGTTTCACTAGCATTGAATGAAGGCGGCCAAAATGGGTTTAGTGCTGAATGGGGGCGAAGCGAAGCTTTGGTCAAGGAACGACAAAAACCATCGACGATTGGGCGCAACGATACTTTTAATTAAATCGTCTACTTCGGCTCCGACGTAGAAAGAATACCCTTGGTCAATGAGTGAGAAAAGTTCTGCGTTCAATCCTTGGTCCCATTTGCGTTGATAGTATTTGTAAAATAAAATTCAATCAAGAACTGTACTGTCGCAGCGCTGCATCATGAGTCTTGCCAGATTTCTAATGATCCTTTGCCTAAAATGACAGGTTGGCCACGTCCATGTAGTTTCCGCCCGAAAAAGTTCTAGCCAGTGGGACATGCAATCCGTCCATTTTCTTATATTCTTATACCCATTGGATAAATGTCTGAGGCTTTGGTGAATTTTCGGACATCATTCCACACCTTTCCATCACCTCGATCGGAAGCTTCTCAAGGGCTCCAGGACTCTTCCTTTCATTTCTGTTCGTAGAGTGTTCAGTGTTCGTGGCAGTGTTGCTTCGGAGGTTGCAATCTTCGCTGCAGGTGAGTCAGACCTTGGGTTTTTCCTTCGTGGTGTCGTTAAAAACCTAGAATATCAGTGGAAAGATGCTTCTTAGTCCTTACCAAGCATTGCGTTGAAGTTTCCTAGAATGATCTTGGTTTCATAGCTGCGGCATTGATCGTGTGTCTATTCTAGGAGATCATATACGTAAGTCATCCTTGCTGATGTCTTCTGAGTCCTCCGTCGGGGGGTGTGTCCATATCAGACTGATGTTCCTGAATATAGTCTTGATGCAGATTGTTATGAGGCGTTATCTTCGACAAGCCAAGCTTAAGACATTTTGCCTAAGTTTGCCTCGAACAACAAGTCCACATACAAATATACGCCTCCATATCTTGCAATCAACGCAGCATACTCGTATGTCGCATTTTTCAATACTCAGCCCAGCCTATTCTACCTTGTTTCCAGGATGGCGGTGATGTCTGCTTTGTAAGCCT
Source organism: Eristalis tenax (assembly GCA_905231855.2). Classification (NCBI taxonomy): domain Eukaryota; kingdom Metazoa; phylum Arthropoda; class Insecta; order Diptera; family Syrphidae; genus Eristalis; species Eristalis tenax. Next base: position 48,131,698 of record HG993128.1, on the reverse strand, counting down.
TCCAGTGCTTCCACTATTTCATCGGCTGCATGTGGTCGATTAAGTGCCCTATTTATAAGGACATTTCATATAACACTTGCATCGAGTTGATCGAGTTGAGTTCAATGAGCCGGTGCACCCGCTGTTTGGCTTGTGGCATTAGTCTGATGGAGCCACAGGGCGTTAATTTCTAGTCCATATCCTTTTGCTCCAACATTTGTAGTGCCTGACAAGCCAAGATTCTTCGCAAGATTCGCTATAATGTGGTCCTGGCGATGCCCAATTTTTGAGAACGCCGTGGAATCGACAGTTTTGACATGAGCCCAGCAAATTCCTAGGCACTTCGACCAATCGACGCATGGAATTATTCAATCCTTCAGTCCTGTCTTGAATTTCAGACTCCCTGCGCATTAATTTTAAGCCATCCTTCTTCTTCTTCTTGGGTGGATCTGAGCCTCAACCAAAAAGCTTCTCCTGCGGGCACGATATTGAGGTCCTTCTCTACTTGTGTGCGCCATTCGATGGGCGTCCTCTTTTGCGTTTGGGTTGAAGACTCTTCGAGTTGGAGTTGTCCATGTGCTCTACATGGCCAAGACATTTTAGGCGTTAAATCCCGAGAACCCTGGCTGAGCCCGTACAGTTCATGGTTGAATCTTCTTCTCCAAAAATCCTTAACGCAAACAGAACCAAAGGTTGAACGCAGAACTTTTCTTTCGAAAAGACCAAGGGGTTCTGCATCTGCTTTAGAGATTATCCAGGCTTCCGCGCCATACAGAGAGGAAAGAGATGATCATGGTGTTATTGAATTTCAGCTTGGTCCTTCGAGAGAGGGCTGTACTACTCAATTGCCCAAAACGAGCAGAGGTAGACGAAGTTCTTCACTACTTCGAAGTTATAGCTGCCTATGGTGACGTTCTGCCCGAGTCGTCGACCAATTCCCACGAACCGATGCTGAAGCTTCGTCCTCTGTTGCGTGACAACGAGCGTCTGAGAGATGTCACACTCAGTTTAACTTTCCAAGAAATTCGTCTTCGCAGAAGTGGCTGGTTTAGCGCCATTCGTGTTGATCTCCTCTCTTGTCCCACAAGAACCAACTGCGGATGTCACAACTCAAACACCGAGCCTACCTTTTTCCTAAACACTGCTCGTTACACACTTTACATCTGCGCGTCGAACCCCCCCGTTGTGTGTTAATTGAAGAGTTCTCTCCTCCCCACGGTCCTCATTAGCGCACTCAGCTACTGTTGCCCCACAAACACACAGTACTTACAGCAGCTGAAAAGACGTGTTAACTGCGATCAATGAGCCTTGTAATGAACCAAAACTGGCACACACACACACACGCACATCCACCGACCGAAGCTAACTTTGCCCCTGGTGTCCATTGCTATCACACGGCCACGTCAGGTCTGACTGATCTTGGGCCACATTGAGGCGACAGAGAGTGATTGCGTCAAGCAGTGGCACGGCAGTTAAGACACCACCAGACGGTAGAGAATAACTCGCATGTCAACAGATATTTAAAATAAATTCAATCTCCTCGCCTGACTTTGCTGTGTAGAGCTGGTGCAGAGCGATCGTGGTCGTCGTCGGCGCAGGTAGCGAGGGGCCACGGAGTCAAGAGTCACCTCTGCGCACCGGAGTTTGCATGATGTGTGGGAATTATTTAGGAACCTCAGTGATTAACGATCGCTCTGGATTCTTCAAAATTAATTAGTGAAGGAATGATAAGCACCTGAAGTCGCAGCACTTCCTGGATACTTACACGCAACGCTGTCTACTGGACAGGGAGGTACTCACTCGGAGACTAGGGCTTCAGCATTCCCTGATAAACGAAGCATGAGGCTGCGATTTATGTGAATTTGCTGCTGCTCTCGCTTTGGGTGCGGTTCTTAAGGCTAGGGAGCTTAGGTGAGCTGTGAATAATCTGAAAGAATAAGGTAAGCAATTGGACGTTGTTTTGAATTATTGCGCTGTTCAGCGCTATCGCACCGAGAGTGGTGGGTATCCGAGTCATTTCCAAGATGAACCGCCTCCTCTTGACTACGAGTGAATTATGAAGTGGAAGGGTGCCTAATGAACAATCCGTGTTGCAGTGGCCATGCATCCCGCGAGTAATGCTCCAATGACAGCCCTCGAAGGTCTTCTTGGACCGAGCTCCTCTTCCCTTCCTTCTATCGGATCCGGTTTCTCGCCCATGACTCAGCGCAAGGTCGACTAAAACCCTCTTCGTCGCCGGTTAACCGGACTCACTTGACCGCCATTTACAATCCGGAAAGCTAATCGAAGCCAATTCCACTTAAGATAATCCCCCACTCACCGAATCCATCTCAGGCATAAATAAGTTTAATTGCTCACAGGACACCCCTCTGGCTAATTATTTGTCTCCTCTCGGCCACACGGCCACACGGCCACACGGGCACACGGTCACCCTGGCACCCTTCCACGGCCTAATGCATTTCACGTCATAAACTCTGCAGTTAATGGGATCACCGATGTCATCGATGGACTCCGCGCGTCTCCCCAGGCAGAGTCTTATCGCCGGCTAAGTGCCATTAGTGGACACTTAAAATCATAAAAGTACCCGTGTCCGTTCGCACTCGTCCCGGGCGCGGATGGGAAAATGTGCGGAAATGATAATCCCTGCGCAATTCATCGCCGGCGCGGCTGCATTATCTTGAATTATGCCCCAACCGAGGGGATTCCATTGCGTGCCAGAGACCATCCCGCGCTCCTTCTGCGCCACCGCACGATCGATATTTTATTGTGGCACAAAGCGATGACGAGGACGAAGACGACTGGTCGATTGAACAGTCGCATTGCATCGCATTCGCGGGCAAATGGCAAATCCATGTCGCGGCTATCTGTGTTGTGTTCTCCATCGGTGTTGCTGTTTTAGTGGGCCGTACACCTTCCAAACACTCGTACGGTCAATTTACAAGGCACTAATGGCGGACGCATCACATGTGAATCAATTTTATGCCGCAGAGTTGCTGGGCCGCGTCTGGAGCGTTTGGAGTGCGCTCTTAATGGCAATTAAGGTGGCGACGATAACACATCTGGACGTTTGGCCAGCGTTTCTGCCAGACGAGGAGTTCCCGTCTCTGGTCGGGGGTATAAGTTTTAATTAACAACTGTTAATGCTTGGACCAGTACTTAGGGCTGACAGTGATATGTGGGCGAGGGCTTGTTAACAGGAACACATGTCAGGCGGGGATGTCTTAAAGATGTCAAGCGAATCATGATAAGCTGTGGTTTATGCTGGCCAATGGGACAAGAAGTGAGTGCATGTCTTGGGGAAAATAGGTTTCTCTCTTTGCAGATCCTGTCAATCCGGCTGGTCGGGCTGGTCCGGATCTGTTATCTCCGATTTGACTTCTGTACACGAGCTGCTCACGGTGCATGGTAAACAAGCTGTTTTCTGTTGAGTTGAGTATATGCCCCACCTTTAGACTGGAAGGCTTCTCATCGCATTCGCTCTTGTTATCAATTCTTCCAATATCGTTTAATCTTACTTATCTGTGGCTAGGTAAAATAGAAGGCCTGAGGGTGTATGTCTGGTGAGAAATATGATCGTCATTCGTAGGTTATGGTGGCAGATAGATATCGGGGTAAGCATGGCGAGTGAAGATGTGGCGCATAGAACAGGAAGGAACAACCTGCAAAATAAAGTATTTAGGAAAGTCCTGAACTCACTCTAACCCGTCTTGTAGTTTGCCTTGAAAACAATTTAAGGTTTATAAAGCCGGGTACGCTGCATCCCCATTGGGACATTCCAGCCAAAAATGAGATACGGGAGCCAAACTGGAAGGTTCTAAAAGCATTGAGCCGAATACTCGGGAGCGCATATCCTTGTGGTAGATATTCGGATATATTTGACAAACGGCCTACTTGCCTCAGCGATGCCTTCCCAATCGCATATCGTGTGTATTATAATGATTTGATTATTTTCTTTTCCGTTGCAGTCAGATTTATACAGCCATGCAAACTCCTGCACTTCCTGCCTACGTTGGCGATAGACACGTCGTCAGCGAACCTGTTAATCAGAGAATTCAGTTGTACACTATGTTTCTCAGGATTGGACCAAGACACCTTGGATGCTCCGTTTTTCACACCGTCATGTATGTAACCTGTGCAGCGTCAGGTTTCATGGTTTCAATGGAATAATTCAAGGCAGGTGTGGACACGTCAATATACTTCTTTCTCTTCCTCATGTGGCGCTACAGTCCGGGATGGTCCTGGACCTAAACCAATAAGCCTCTCTAACTAGTGCGATATCTGGGTAGCTGCCTTCAGTTTCACAAGTCAAGTCGGGAGTGGAAGACCTCGGGCCGGAGCGGAGTTGACCATACGTTGATCCGTATCGCCTGATTAGTCTCATGTCGTTGAATCTTCCCCTCCAGATGCCATCAATACAAAAAGGTCCAAAGAGCTCACGCAGAACTCTTCTCTCCAAATCACCAAGTACTTTTCTATCCACTTTTGAGATTTTCCGTGCCTCCACGTCGTACAGCAGGGCTGGGATGGTCAGTGCCATATACAAAGTTAGACTGATCCTTCGAGAGATTGCCTCAAAAGCCCAAAGAAACAGCGGTTGGTAAGAGTTACTCTGGGTTTGATATTGGTGCTGATGTTGTTCGTACTGTGAGGCAGACCCGATGTAAGCGAAGTCCTTAACCACCTCGAAGCTATAGCTGCCCTGGGTGACAACGACCCTCTGTCCCAGATGTCGATGTTGGGTGTTCTCTCTTGAGGACAGGATGAAATTCGTGTTGCCCTTCTGCACCGCCAGACCTATTATAGCCGCTTCAGTTCCAATGCCAGCAAACGCCTCATTGACGGCTCACTCTGCTCAGCTCGTTCAAGCACGTCAATATCATTGGCTGCTAGTTACACTAATGCCTTTAGTGTTGGCGTGCGAGTCTTGCACATGAACATCTCCAGAATGTAGTCAACAAGTCACCTGACAGCGAGGTGCCTTGTCTAAATCATTGTTTTTTTTTTTTTGATTGAAGGTCTCGCGAGAACAGCGAGAATTCTCTACAGTGCGCCTATACTGGGCTAAGTGTGACTGCTGCCAACAGAACAAAGTCAGCCACTCGCAGATGTCAAACGTTTTGTGACAGTCAAGTTGCCATCCTCATCATTCTGCACAACCTGACGAGTTTGGCAGTAATGTCGAAACGAGACATATTCCGCAAAATGTGAATTTTCTTGAAAATATTCAAAGTATTTATCAAAAGAGCGCAGCCATGTTTAGTTGAACTTGTCATGCAACACTCATACAAGCCCAGGCTCGGAGTCAAAGATCACTTCCTCTCAGTGTGCTAATTTTTATGAAATATGGTGTTGTTCTTGTTGCGTATTTAAGTTGAAATGGAATTAAACTTCAAAAATGAACATATTGCAACTTAAGTTCTGGGTACAGTACACAAGAAGAAAGAATAAAACGAGGCAGGGAAAGAAAAATGGAGTAGGGAGGAAATACATCCATCGCCATGGTGTTTCGTTATTTCCTGAAGTTTGTGTCTCTTGTGGATTTGGGTTGTGTTCGATAATACGCAACGGTTCTTATATTCGCTGTTCCTACCGTGAACTCCATTGCTACCAAGTTCGTCATCTTCGTCGTTCCTATTTGTCTTGTCCTGCCATTATGGTTGTCTTGAACCTTTTCTCTAACACTTTGCGGTTCCCTTACTAGTCCTTGATGGCAACTTGACTGTCGACAAAACCTTTGACATCTGCGAGTGGCTGACTTTGTTCTGTTGGCAGCAGTCACACTTAGCCCAGTATAGGCGCGCTGTCTTACCACGCGGATCTACTTGTAGTAGTTTTTTGATAAACCGGTGGAGATGACTAACACTAATGCTATTTAGGATAGCTTAGGTTAGGTAAGGGTAGGTTGAGAAGATTGCCACCACTGTAGCAGTTGTGGCCCACTTAGTTCCTGGCTGGTGCTTTACATCGGCTTCTCTTTAGTTGAATGGGACTTCACTAACTCCTGGAAACGCCAATTTTGATGGCATGTTTTGATGAATTAACTCCTGTGCTGATTTACAGCCAATTTGTTTTCCTGACAAACTTGGCTATGTCTTGTATCTTCAAGTGTGACATTTCCTCTAAGCTAGGTGAGGATTAGTGCCAGGTTAGGACAGGTCCTGATGGGCCCATTGGGCATCAGCTCATAGGTGGTGAATACTTCTTCTTCACAACTTCGTCCGTATGTCGTCCAGCCATCCCGAAACCTCAAAATACCGGGAAATAGAGGTGAGACGGATTTTATGTGCTGTGTGAAGTATTCTCCCAGTGTGCTGTATGTCAACGGACAGAGACTGGCCCTGGGGCAGTGGCAAAAGCTGTGGAGGAGTATCGTCTTTTTCTCCATCATCACCACAGCCTACCCATGACTCCGTATGCAGACGCTGTGGGGATGATCCCGTTTTATGTTCATGGTACTTCGAATGATTATGACCAGTCAGCGCTCGAACTGCCATTCGTTTGCAACTCTATGCAAGTGTGTCGTTGACTTTTCGACTGTTGCGAACTTGAACCATAACATCCGAGTTGTCTCACAGGTCCCTTTTCGTCTGTGGTCTCTATGAGAGATGGGTCGATATCGGCCCCTTTCCTAGCAAGTTCATCCGATGCTTCCGACATCTTTCGGCACCAGACCTGGAACCCTGCATAAAGCAATAGAGTGCTTTGAGCTTCTTGCGGCAGCATTGAACCAGTATGGACATGATTTCTGGTGCCGAAAGAAGATCAGCCGGTGGTATTTCCGACATTGATGTCATTTCGGCCGCTTCTTTGACTGCGCTTGTAAAACACTTTTTGGGGAAGGCAACCACTAGATTGGCTGATCTGCAGTCGAACGTTACTCACTTTACCTTAAACTACATTGTTCCTCCAAAGGAGATGTCCTTGAATTGTGACTGGTCACACCGCAGACTACCAATTTTCCGAGGCAACTAGGTGAACAGCGTAAGCAGTCAAGTTCCTATGAAGTCATTGACAGCTTCTACATCTGTTCACTTAGAGTAAGATCAGAGCAAAACACATCACTCGCCTAAATTTCCAAGAAACACACTCTCACTGCTTACATCGTCACTGGCCGCACTTCGTCTGCGAGAGCCATCGCACGTGTATACATTTCAAAATATCGACTGACATGGGGAACTCTCATCAATTTCATGCCAGTGATCGGCTTTCGCATGAGAAAAGCACTTTGTCACCTCGACGACCGATGCCAGCACACTTGTAAGGAATCTTACTCGCCATCTATGCCAGAGCTGCGCACCACAAAACAAGTCTCTCCTTTCCCGGTGAGACACCTCGCTCCGATCGTCATTTATTACCGACCCACCAGGGCACACCACAAGACTACAAAACACCACATCACACCTAATTAATTGCTCCAATTAACCCACATCGACCGCCTGAACGATCATCATCGCCTCACCGCTACCGCCGCCGCCTGTCAGTTCACACTCGGAGCTCCTTTTTGTACAATGTCTGCCATAAAAGTTCCAATAAACCGGAGAGCAGAGCGCATCAATAATCCAACACCGGACAGAACACACATACACATCGCAGAGGCATGAGATGACTAACAGCCTCATTAGGGCCGTGTACGAGTGTACCGGTGTGGCTACTGCAGACTGTGACTCTGCCTGTGGCTCTGTGCAAGCGTCTCTGCGAAGTTTCTACCACATTACACCCGAACCCCGAGGCAAACGGGGCCTAACCACATCCACTTACGTCCCAAGACAGCCACCCAGAGCATAGTTAACGCTTAACTTAATCTGTCACTCAATCCCATCTCTCTGGCACTCTCTGGAACTCTGACACATGCAAAACGATGTACACTCCGAGATGTGTAGGAATGGATGGACTGCGACATCGTTGTAACGAGCCTACGAAATATTTGTCCTCGCCGTGCATACGCAGCTGACTTTGTGCAACGCCAGTAGGTAGCCGGACATGAATGAAACACCTGACGCGCTACCAAGAAGGTCACGCCGCAACTAGAGTCATTAGTTTCTGCTCAGTGCTCAGTGTGCTCGATGGACGGGGATTAGCCCACAGGAATGCTGGCTGGCGGTACAGAAAATGTCAACATGAAACAATGAGATAATGAATCAGAGGGATGCGTAGATGCCAAGATACATGCGCCGTTTCCGGCGCCAGTCTGAGAGATAGCAAACTCTGTGTTTCGCTATCTTCTCCCGATAAGAACCTGATGCTGTTACATACGAGCACAAACATCGGACATCTTCGTCCTCCTCCTCTGCCACGCACGGTCGGACGGCGAACGAACGGACAGGCAATACGAAGGCAGCAACAGCAACGAGACGTCGACGACGATAAGACGCATCATCATCGATTTAAGACCAATAAATAATTTTGATGGGACCTCATGGATCGCTGATCGTTGTCTCGCCCTCTCCGCCTCATCCGCATCTTCCTCGTCATTCCGATGTTCTCGTGGAGATGCTTATCGAACGAGATGCAGAATGTGAATACGAGCTGATCTTGAACGGCCTTAACACGGCGCGGCGCAGAGCGGCGGGTAGCGGGTATACTCGTATCGATTACGTGTCGCTTTATACGATACGCAATGAATGTCGTTGATCCTTTTGTGCCTTTTGTTTGGCTCTTCGGGGCTCATCTTGTATTACCTTTGCCGTTCATTTCCATAAAAAGGATTCGTTGTCGTTGTCGTTTCCAGGGGCTTCCCGGGAATGGGGGACAGCGAGGCACTGCTCGGCCGGAGAGACAAATAAAAATTAAATAAATTATCGAGCCCGGTATCGATTACATCTCTCTCCGAAGGAAATGGCCTCTCTCTTTCTGGCTTGTGTGTTTTTATTTTTGTGGACAAATTATTGTTTCATCGCAGGGGCCGGAGGTATGTTGCTGTTGTCATTTGTTGTTATCATCATTCAGGCGACAATGAGACGATAAACAATGCGAAGTTTGACAATTGTAATTGTTTTGCCCGAGCGATGGCAGGCAGGGGATGGCAGGTTGCAGCGGGGCCAACAGGTGAATGGTGTGCCGGACAAGACCGGACGGCATATTTTATTCTGTTGCTGCGAGAGATAAGCGTTAGGGAGGGAATACTGATGGCGGGTCGTAAAAATAACTAATTGCTCGTAGTTACGTGTTGACAGAGGGATGATGTTTGTGCCAAGTCTGCACTAGGGATGTTTCCTGGCGACTGGAGGGCCTGGTTTCGGTGGCAAACTGGCAAGTTCTGTTTTCAGGTGTGTGTGTGTGTATATTTAACTACTTGATGGGGTGTACAAGCGAGGCACTTGGGCATCTTCAGATCTTTGGGCGATAAGTAAAAAAAGTCTTTCTTAGGATAGCTTGACTAAAACGCAGTTGAATGACGGTTTTTTCATAGAACATCAACAGGTGTTGCTAAAATGCCTCTACTGGCGCCCTGAAGTCTTAAAACAAGTTCATCAGTGCAAAGCTCGAAGATAAACTAATAAATGCAGTGGAGATAGGGGGTGGGATGTCGGGTGTCTAGGTGGGTCGTTGTGGAGATTGTACCAAAACACCACCAGGAATCTTGATACGTTGCAATGTTGGATACTATGATTCACGAGCTTTTTTGAATACTAACTGGGGCCTACAGTCGTGTGTGGTTCACTGGCTATTCCTATCAGTAGTCAGATTCAAACGTGGCGTTGCGATTTCCGGGACTGCTTTAGACTAAGACACCAACTGCAAAGCGCATCGACTCACAGTGGCGCAGAATGACCTAAGCCCTGGCATCAAATCAATCTAGGAACTTGGCATTTGGCATGGTTCCTCCTGACACCATAATATAAACATAATTTAAGTTAGGACACACCCACTATATAACCAATTGTTGATGCAATATTTCATATAGTTAAATAGTCAGAATATCGACGAGGTATAGCTGCTAATCCTAAAAAATGTTGAGGGAAAAATGTTAAATTTACTTCAATAAATATAATTAAGAATTGAGTTTTTAATCATTTATTTAGCCAAGCTTATGTAAATATAAGAATTTCAATAATTAACATTTTAGATATATAGAACCAGGGGTACTTGCTAACAACATATACAAAATATTTTGCAAATATGCAATTCATATGCAAATTCTTGAAATTTCAACTTCATGGCACAACTGTCATTATAATGTGATTTTATTTTATTAAGCTCACATCAACCTTTTTTATTCCGGCTGAAGTTTTAGCATTTGCAAAAAATCGTCATGTGTTTTTCCATGATTGGAATTTTCAAAACCATAGGAAACATAGGAACTTGAAAAAAAATCGCCAAAAAAGGGTCAATAAATTATAAGGTTCTAAGGAGCCCAAATGACACACAATACGCTCCAATAAAATTTAGAGCCGGATCTCACACGTAACATTTTTCATACGTTTCATCAATGAAATGACATTAAAAAATGGCACTTTACGGTGATATGAGAATTATACAGTAACCCCCGGTTAGTTGCGTTGGCGAGGAACGCAATTACTGGAATCCCGCTTATTTATTATTTCAGTCTTTTGAAAAGAAACAAGGAATTCATCATATTAAATACGTACTTGGAACTGGTATTGTATGGTATGTATCGACTTTTCAAGAATGGTCCCTTGATTTTGTATAATCCGATTCAGCGTCGACCTGCTGCATCCATATTTGCCACACAATTCACTTTTGTTGTTTTCCGTAGCTTTAGAAATTATTCGCAACCTTTGCTTTAAAGAAAGTGTGGTCTTTTTTTTTTTTTGTTCATGGTTGCCTGGAAAATATCGAAATGGACATGATGAAATGGTGTCAAGCATAATGAATAATCTAATAAATGCAGTGTATTATATTCATCCATGCTTGTTATTATTCAGGCCAATCCGCGGCAATCACAAAACTGTTTGATTCAAATTCGATAATTAAATTGCCAATTCGACAATTGTCAACTGTTCCTGATTTTGTTTAAGCTGAAAACACAAACCTTTTTTTTATTGCGTGTGTTCAATTATCCAATACATTTTGTTAACGTTATTCAATGCAATTAACCGGGTAGGGCAGTTAATAGGGTACGCATTTAAACGGGAAAAATTATGTACATTTCTTATGGAATTCAACACTTGAAGTCTCTATATCGAAAAAAGAAATAAATTGCTGCTTACCAAGCTGCAAAACAAAAATCGCGAAAACCAACACAAAACAAACTTAAAAATTCACAATTCTTATCACAATGACTCCAAGTGATGCGTATTTTGATGCAGATAACGGGGAAAAAAGTCTGCTTACGATAAAATGGAACGTTATTATTACAAAAATAATACTAACGGACCTTCACGGCCCACCGAACGTCTTAGAGGATATTATAGCAAATAAAATTACAGTGTATATATTGTCAAACAATCTCCTGTGTGATAAACAATCCGGTTTTAAGGCCACCTAACCTGCTTGAGGACAGCAGTTTGGTAAAAAATTTGTTTCACTTCTCTGTTTGCTAGATTTTTGGATGGGTGAACCATTGGGTTTAAGCGCCAGTGCCTTAGAATTGTTGGCTGGTTTCCTGTCTGAAGGTACTGAAGAGTGGCTGCAAATGGACGCAGTTCACCTCTCATATTGCTCAAACAAGGAGTCCCTCAAGGGTCTATTTTGGGGCCTAATCTATGTGGTATACAAGCATTCATCAGTGCACATTTACGCCGCTGATGTACAATTGCAGCTAGCCAAACCGTTCTCAAAAATTGACGAACTGATCGTATGATGACCTTAAACCTATTCATAACTGGTCCATTTCAAACTGACTACAACTGAACCCGACTATAACTCAAGTTATTTCTGTATCCAAGAAAAGTTTCAGCGTTGATCTTCTGCCAAACATTTTTCTAAACAACTCAAAAGTTGTCATAATACAGCACACCCTTCTGATCCCACCAAATACAGAGCATTACCTTCGCGCCATGGATATTCGGCTTTGCCGTTGATTTGGCTGGTTGGCCGGGTTTCACATATGATTTTTTGCGCATGGGGTTGTCGTCATGGATCCATTTTTCATCACCAGTAACAATCCGATGCAAAAATGACTTCCTCTTGTGGCGTTCCAACAGCATTTCGGACACGTAAAACCGCCTTTCGACGTCTCTCAGCTTGAGTTCATGTGGAACCCAATTTCCTTGCCTTTGAACGTTTTGAAATGGCCGCTTGAGTGACACCCAAAGATCTGCGAGCTCTTCTTGAGTTTGGCAACAATCTTAGAGTAATGCTCCCAGTTTTTCATCTTCAAACTTTTTTGGCTGCCCAGGACGTTCATCGTCTTCCAAGCCAAAATCACCGGCTCCTTTTAAATAGTGCAAACCACTTTTGGCACGTCTTCTCAGCTAGCGCATGCTCACCGTAAACTTCCACCAAAATACGAGGACATTCGGCAGCAGTTTTCTTCACATTAAAGTAATGAAGAAGAACTCCCCGCAAAAACACTTTTTCAGGCACAAAGTTCGACATATTTGAGTGATCAAAAATTATTGTTGTTTACGCTTCAAATGAATGACATACTCGTATACTGAAATGACGTACAGTGACAGTAGCTTTCCAACATATGTTCCAATGGAATAATACAAGTTACGCCAACTCTTAGCAAACCGCACGCATAAATAAGTTATAGACAATACATTATATCAATGAAATGAAATATGTAGTCGGTTAAAGGGGCAAGTCTTTCCCAGGTCATCCATTGGTGTCTCTTAAATACGACCTATTTTAGAGACATCCCATGGCCCTTGATGAAGGGTGTCAAGATTTCGATTTTGCCTCACTTTCAATGAGAGAGGTCGTGGTTTTTCGGTGGCAGGGTATTTTTCAAAATTCCTTTGTTAAGACCGTCCGTTACTGGTACACTTACCCCACGTTGCTCACGAGAAATACTCATCTCAGACGGCAAGGCCCTGTAGAGTGAATAAACATCAATGCTCCGGCTCGGAAAGTCTTAGAGTTCAACACCGAGGGATGACGTGGGAGGGGAAGACCTCGACTCCGGTGGCGTGCCCAGCTGGAAAGGGACCTCAATAAGCTGGGTGAACGAAAATTGAGGCGACTATCTTAAGGCACTGCTAGTTGAAGAGGCATGTGAAGTGAAGCTCAGGTCCACCACGGACTGCAGTGCAACTAAGGAAGAAGAATTTGAAAACACTGTGTGTATCACACTGTGAGCGAATGGAGACGAAAATAAAGTAGGATTATCTTGGGCACACTAAAGTAATGTACAATGCTTGAACCATTCTTCGTTTGATGGCACATGGAAAGGACAGGCAGGACAGGATCTCAACTAATGAGTCTGTACTGTCTCGAACGTCAAGACAGATGAGGTCCTCATTATATAATATGGGAAGATACCCAGGGCCTAGCTCCTACAGCAACCACTCGTATTGTGGATACTATTGCTCTCTCACCAGTGGATGGGGCCTACAGTTTTGTGTCGACTTAGAACGGCTAATTTTAGAAGCTTTTTCAAGACGTTTCTTACTCTTGCATTGTGGGGCAGTGAAACATACAGCGATGCCCTAGAGCGTATCAGTCGACTGTGGTAGGTCTACAGCTCCACGGCCACAACCGTGGCACATACAAGGTCCTCGCCCGACATTAAAAGTGGCTCACTTCTCTTGTGTTGTCCCGAACTGTATATTATAGCCGGTACACATGAGAGTGCTGCATTTTTGCACCGATTGTTTCTAGTCTCCAAGGCCACGCCACAGTTTTGCGGTCAACTACTTCGGCCACTAGTTCACTATCTCAACTGAACAGAGGAAATTTAAATCTTTTATCAAAGACCTGGCGTTGAATGTCCACCATCCTAGAGATGCACTCCTTTTCTCTGGATCTCTCCGGCATTCATCACCGGAAACCCTTTCGTTTACCCAAGCATAATTCGACGTAATGCTTGTCATTTCGAGAACGTCTTATAATTCATTCCTTCAGGACACGACCCCTTTCGTGTAATTCAATAATTTCCTCCCCCGTACGGCCAGCAAAAGAAAACAAACATAAACAACCCACCAGGACATCGCGTCAGAACAAAAACCCAAAAACCAACTCTCTCCCCTTCACGGAATGAACCGGCACAACAAGGATTTAATGTAATTCGATTCACCCGCTGCGCCGCGTGCAGCAGCGGCAATCCAATTTCTTCGCCTTTGGCTTCCGTTACGGATGCTGCACACCCCCGCCGACGCCTCTGCCACCAGCCCAAAACCAACTCAACCCCTGGCGGTCTCAAGTGTCGAGTGCTTCCATTAATCATCCTGCATCGAGGATGCGAAATGAATTTTTCACATCTGTAATTTGTTAAGTGCATCAGTTCGCAGGGTTCTGCTGTTAATCAGAATCCACTCTGCGGAGGGGTTGTGGCAGAATGATCACGTCATGTGGAACCGGCTCGGCGAACTGCCGGGCGTTGGCGGTGCTGGGTGAACCCTCAATTCAAGGATTTGCGTCGTGTAATCGAGGAAATATTGCCGATTATGTAGCGACAAGTGAGTTTTGCTCTCGCCCGCCTGCCGTACACACACAAGGGCTGAGGAATGGGAGGGGCTGGTGGTTGCAGGACCTGTAGAATAATTGAAACATGCACTCTGGGGTGGCTGGAGGCAGGGTTGAAATATGAAATCTCATAAAATTTAATGGATGAACCGGGATGTCATTAGTTTACAGTTGTCTGATCGCATCAAGAGGGGTTGGCGGCAGAGCGCTAGGAATGGGAGTGTGTGTCCTGTGGTAGGGGTTTTGTTTTCTGCTGGGTGCCCTTAGTCAGACGACGGAGGGATTGAGCTGTCACTGTTCGGTGATTAGTAGAACGCACTTGTCTCATTGCTAACAGATTTGTTTTACTTCATGTAGGTAAGAGGGTGCTGTGTCAAGTAATCAGGAAGAGTGCGTCAACTATTACGTTGCTCTTGGACCAGTGAAACCTTGGCATGACTCACTTGTTGAGATAATTTACTTACTGAGTTGACCAGATGTGGCAGATTTGGAAGTCCGAAATTGTGTGGAGTGGCCATCATCCGACAGAAGAAAGGACAGTTTAATTTTGCTGATGTAATCTAGACTAAGAAGAGGGGCTTGTAATGGCGCATAGACACACCATTCCTACCACTCTTTTGCATCCCATTGATAACCTCTGAGGCCTATTGATTGCAGTCAATGTTGAAAACGTAGGTTCTATGGTCGCCACACATGCAAAAGGTTCATACGTATCTCCAAACGCGGGCGGCACTTAATGGCCTCAATGTAAACTCAAACAAAATAGAAAATGTTGTTTTCGCAAGAAGATACACAGTGCCTACTTTTCGAAACATAAAAATCAAAAACACAACTCTGCCGATCTCGGCTAAATGTTTTGGTATAATCATCGACAGAAGGTTTAGCTGGAATCCAGCGTCGAAGAAAGAACGAAAGATAGCTCAAAACGCTAACTACGCCTGCAAACGTATGTTCGGGTCGAAGTGGGGACTACAGCCGAAAGTGACCCACTGGATCACTATATGGGGTCGTGTATGGTGCAAAGCCCTGGAAAAAAAAAAAACCACGGAGACAACGCTTGAAAGGCTACAACGCCTCATTGGGATAACAGGAGCTCTAAAAACTACATCTACAGCGTCACTAAACATGCGTCCCTTTAGCATATTTGCCAAATGCGTAGCTTCCACGCCTTTCAGCAGTAAGACTAAAAGAGTCCAACAATTTGAAACTTAGAACTTCTGGGAATTGTAACTATAAATAAAAAAGCCGGTGATGCTTCGACCGTGAATTGTCTAAAGTATCCCCGACAAGAGAGCACTGGTCACAACCCTCAGCTGAGTCGGAAAACTCCATTAATGTAGATGTCGGTGCTTCTGTATACAATTCATGGCAAGCTGTCAAAATCAGAAGCAACATATTTCTGGCGGAACTGGTAACAGCGCAAACCACATTCATAGATAGTCGGGCAGCACTCAAAGCAATTAAAAGTAACGTAATAAAGTCCAAAACGGTACTCAACTACTTCAAAGTGCGTAAGTCGTATCAACGCAGTCTCACTCATAGGGGTGGAATTAAGGGAAACGAAACAAGCTAGTGAGTGGCGTGAGTGAGCTAGCTAAGTGTGGCGTCACAATGTCATCTGACTAACTAAGCATAGCAGCTCCAATAAAATTCTTCTTCAATGAACGTGACAATGAACTAATTAGTCCAGCAAACAATGCGCGGGATAGTAGTAATTCATGCCACAATACCAACATCTTCTGGCTCAAATACAACATCGACAACACTAATAATCTCGTTAGTATTCTTAGATCGGGATTGTTAAGGCCCCCTCAGTTCTCCTGGTATCTCAGGGTCTCATTAGTAAAGAGTGATTTTTTAAAAGCTATAGGAAAGTTCTTCAAAGAAAAAACACATAAAATTCAGAAAACTGCAAGAAATCTTTATTTGAATCGATAGTACGGTCCATATACCTTGACTGCGCCTCAAATGGTCCATCCGCTTAGTCCAATTTTGGCATACTCTTTTCAACATTTCGGGCGGTATCTCACGAATAAATGCTTCAATGTTGTCTTCCAATGCGTCAATTGAAGCGGGCTTGTCTGTATAGACCTGAGCTTTAACATAGCCACACAAAAAATAGTCTAAAGGCGTTAAATCGCACGATCTAGGCGGCCAATTGACCGGTCCCGAACGTGAAATAAAATGTTCACCGAACTCGCCTCTCAATAAGTCCATTGTTGCGCGTGCTGTGTGGCATGTGGCACCGTCTTGTTGAAACCACATGTCATGCAAGTCAAGCTCTTGCATTTTGGGCAAAAAAAAGTTGGATATCATCTCACGGTAGTGTCACCATTCACAGTTACGTTACGATTCGCATCATCTTTGAAGAAGTACGGTCCAATGATGCCACCAGCCCATAAACCGCACCAAACTGTGACTTTTTCTGGATGCATTGGTAGCTCTTGCAATGCTTCTGGCTGATATTCACTCCAAAATCGACAATTCTGCTTATTTACGTACCCATTGACCCAAAAATGAGCTTCGTCGCACAGAGCACGCATTTTGATAATAAAATTCAATAATTTGCAAGAGTTGTTCGTTTGTATGTATTCATGGTAAAATTATAGACCAAACTGAAGATGTTTGACAGTGAAACAAAACACGAAACGTGCGTCAGCTGTTTAAACCAGTGTTGCCAAAAAGATAATAGCTAAAAAATCACTTTTTATAAGCCCCTTCTGACTGTTCTAGAATTGAAAGCGGCATTTATTTGACCAGTTGTTTTTGAGTGTTTTAGTACGTCAATGTTGCAAAATGCATGAAGAGTGGACAATAAAAGGAGTTCTTGCCCCCTCTGCACATGAAAAAATGCAATGATTGCATGTTCTGGCGAAATCATTGGCTTGTAGTTTATTTTGCAAAGATGACCATGAGAACAACATTACCATCAATGGCACTCTCTATCGCTGTAGGAGCTGACCTTGTTCTGCATGTGGTTCCGGTTAGACGGTGCCACATGCCTTGCGGCACTCCAATCGAAGACCAATTGAGAAAAGAGTTCGCTGGCAACATGTCTCTCGTTACACGTCGTCTCAACTGGACATGAACAAATCTAGTGGAGGCACAAAAATCGGCTTAGACATGGATTTTTGTGCCTCCACTACATCGTGCGACGTGGCATAAGCTCTGTTCAAAAGTTGGACATGAGATTTGACGTTTTCCCAAATGTGCACGACTTTGTTTGAATGGAGTGGTAAAAATTGAGAGTAAGAGTTGATATTAGTGAATATCATTTTTTGGCACCATTTTTTAGTGAGATCTACTTCGTTGCTTGGTGGTTGGTTGCCCGCTTCTTGATGTTGACGCTCTCGCAGCCAACGTTCAAGTGATGTCCAGTGGAGACGGTGTGTTATGGACCTATCTACGCTCTTGCCGGCCAAATCGTGCCATTTAACGCCTTTAGATTATTTCTCATGAGGATATGTAGAATCACTTGTCTAAGTCTATAGGCTTGAGGGCTACTAGCGAGCTATCAGCCAAAATACTCATGAGTGCCTTAAAATGTATGGTATTCTAAACGCCTCGTGAAGTTACAACACACTGTAGTGCTTAAGATTTTACGTGTGTCTGGCCTCTCAAGGTTGATCAAGTTGTTTCTGTTGTCATTTTTCTTTTCTTTAGGCCTTCTCGTAATATATGTACTCTAGTGAACCCATGTGCTACTGAATTCGAATTCGAGGGTACGGCATTGCCGATATCCTTGGTAGCACCGACAGAGGCGTAAACAACTTGTGACCAACCAATCCACGAAGCTGTAGTCCCTCAAAGGTGGTGTCTAAGAAAGTACCGACAGAGGCATAAACGACTTCTGATCAACCAATCCAGTCGTGTCTAGGAAACCGATGCCGCTTCTCAACGTCAACCAAAGCAAAAAGGTTGAAAACATCACGGTCGTCTTTAATTTGTTTTAATCCATGACCATTTGCATCTATGCCCATCTCACACATGTCCTCGCCAAGTTTGCACATTTAACAGACGGCTCACTGTAAGATCAGGGGATCATCAGAGATCCTTCAGCGCGATCAGCCTCATCTCATTTTACACGCTCACATGAATCCAGTGAGAGCCCGTCAAGCGGAATCGGAGATCGTTTGCGCATTTCGATCTGCACAAACCAATTAACAGATGTGTGCGCACATATCCCTGGCTTAAGGACTCACTTTCGTCTTGAGTTCTCTCGAGCAGCGGGCCAAATCCTTTCCATGCTCACATTTCACATTACCTTTCGGCTGAGCGCAATCGGACTTCCACATCTCTCCGCATCCGACATATGTTCCGGTGCTGATCCCCGTTATGGCAGAGGCAGAGGCAGTGAATGCCAAAACACAGCGCTGTGCCAACAAAAGGATCTCCAGCCATTATTATGCGCATAATTGTTGCTATCATCCATGTAATCAAGTTTGTACAGTACAATGCCAACAAAAGGACAATACACGGCGTCGAGTGGCCCTTATGCTGCGCCGCCGCCACCCCGGGCAACAATAAAAACGTAACAATGGCATCCTGCTGGGATTGTTGTTCCAAGCGGGCGAGAGTGAGGCGAGTCCTTGTTTGTGGAAATTGAAGTGAAGTGCATTAGCGTTAAGGACTCTCGGCACTCGGCACAACCCCTCGGCAGTTGGTCGTGGTTGGTGGTGCGTATGCATGGAAATCGTCCATTGTTCGATTGTACACTTCTCAGCCTGCGTTCAAGGAGAGCCGGGGAACTGAAGTACTCGGAATCAGAATTCCAATCGGCATCGGATTTCGTACATCGAATCGGAAAGGGGGCTGTGACATGTGATTAGATCAAATTTGACGTGAATGACTGAGTGATAGGTGAGATGATGTTGTCCGTGGACTCTTGGTGGGATATGTCAGCTCTCGCTGCGGGGACCGCCGCTTGGTGTAGGGTGACTGTATATTTGGATAGTAATTACGGTTTGTGTTGACATTGGGACAATCTGTTTTCGAGGTCACATCATGTGAGATGCGGTGTTGGGTGGTGCTGAAGTTGAGAAGTGATTTGACACCTTCGATTTGGGAAAATGCAGGCTTTAGAGATCTGATTTGCTGTGCCCGTTCTGTGTAATGTATTCTCGAATTGTCGGCTTACATTGGCAAATCATAGTTTACCAAGATCGCCAACGAAAGAGGTTTGTTGTTGACTGTAAATGAGGATTTGAAAAACTTATGCACGGTGGCAGGCACCAGCGCTTGCCTCGCTGAGCAAGTCGTCGCAACTCCGAGCATATCTGTTACAGTCCTGCCACAAATGTAGCACATGTAATAAAAGGCGATAAGAATGTAATGCACATGCGATTGCCGCGAACCCTTTGACACATGCTTATTGAGGTCACTTCCTCAATAAACATCCGAAATAATAAACGATCGCCTGTGCAACTGATAAGACAAATTGTACCGTAGGTTAAGTTTCATTCTTGAGTAATGATGTAGGATAAGTTAGTCTTAAGATCGTAACAGTCTGATCTTAGGGGCTTACTACCCCAACGTAATGTATCATGAGAGAGTGCGCCTTACCGGCTTTACTCCTCCCTAGGCGTTCCTCTACCTCGACACAATTGGCCTAATACAGGATCCACACGGATGTCCTGTAATCTTCCATGTCGTACGCCGAATAGTGGGTAGGCGACTTCAATATGAACGGGATGTCGCTCGCAGTCACGAGGATCTCCTCCGGTTCAGTAGAGCGATCTCTGCTCGAGACAGGAGAGAGTCTGCCAAAGAACGGCAATTTTACTGGTGGTTACACCAAAACCAGTCTCCGCCGCCGATGGCTTTTATAAATGAAGCGGTAGTTGACCATAGTGGCCAACTTACATAGATTAAAGGATAACATAGATAAAAAAAAGAAATAAATAAAAATAAAATAATATAAAAAAATTATATATAAATTATATATGATCAGCATATAAAAAAAAATTAAGTAGATTAAGCCGAAAGGCACATTTATAATTTTAGATTAGATTAGCTTAGAGTACCTGCATAGAGTCAGTAGGTTAGTATTAAGAACAATTGTGAATTCTTAAGTTAACTAAGCTAGTTATAAGTTATTTTGTCTAGCATGTAAGTTACATTCAATATAATAAAACCAAAATTCATTGAATAAAAAAAGTCTTAAGATATATCTCAAACAGTGCGTGAGTCTTAAGAAAGATCAAAAGGACACGCATGAAAAAAAGATAGATTGCATCGCAAAACTAGTGAAGTACTAGTAATATAAATACAGTTTCAAATATATTTTTGTAAACAAGTGTTTTACTAATCATTAAGACAAATCTTAATATAAAATTCATATCCTCACCTAGGTGGCTATAAGCAATCTGCCTCATTTGACCGAATGCATGGAGACAATCTACACACCGTCATGTTAAGTTATGTCACGGGGTTGGCCGATGTTTTTTGTTTGTTTTCCGAAACACAGTTGATTTAAATTGCACTACATAGATTTTCGCTTGTAAAAGGGCATGAAGAACTGAAACTGTTTGGTCCTTCGAGCCGGATATGGACCTTTCGGGCTACAGTCCACTTCTTGACTGCATCCTAAATTCAAGAACCGCGGTGTCTCATTCACTCCACTTGAAGTTCTATAAAAACACATTTTTTGTTGCTACCATGTATTGGTCTTGTTAGAATAAACTATTATTATACTGAGTAATAAAAAGATTATTTCAAAAACTTAATTTATTTACTACTTTAAACTACTTTGCGCAAATTGTATGTAAATAAACATCACATAAAAAAATGGAAAAATAAAGCCGCAATCTTGTTGCCTGTCATTCCTGGTCTGACTGTGGACCAACATGGTCTAACAACATGGTGAATTCACTAGCAGCCACTTTTCCTACACTACCCTCAGCATATCGTGCATATTACTCTTCAAAGTTATTCACAACCAGCCGAATTTTTTATATGAACAGATCAACTTCTGTCTATCGAATCGTAATATTACCTTAAGACCCCCCATTCACACTTTTTTACTGGCACTTATTAATTCATGCTTTTCATCTCTGGAATCACTTACCTTCACAGATACAGCCTCAAACTGAGTACAGACAATTTTGTAACGCTTGAACTATTTCTCCCGCTCGAACTGAAATAATCCCTTCAAACTTCTCTCTACTGATATGTATTACTAAAAAAACACTTTTATTTTGTTATAATTGAAGTAATTTGAAATTACTTAATTTCAAGCATGTCACTTAAAATATTGGATATATATTTTTTTTTAAATTTGAGCGTTTATTTAAGAAAAACATGTACAATAGTAAAGGGTGATTTTTTAGCTATTGACTGGTTGAAACAGCTGACGCACGTTTCGTGTTTTGTTTCACTGTCAAACATCTTCAGTTTGGTCTATAATTTAACCCTGAATCGTCTTACAAACGAACAACGCTTGCAAATTATTGAATTTTATTATCAAAATGCGTGCTCTGTTAAGAAAGTTCATCGCGCGCTTCTTTCATTTTATGGTCAGCTTAAGACGAAGCTGATTTTCGGCTCAATGGGTACGTAAATAAGCAGAATTGTCGATTTTGGAGTGAATATCAGCCAGAAGCATTGCAAGAGCTACCAATGCATCCAGAAAAAGTCACAGTTTGGTGCGGTTTATGGACTGGTGGCATCATTGGACTGTACTTCTTCAAAGATGCGAATAGCAACGTAACTGTGAATGGTGAGCGCTACCGTCAGATGATATCCAACTTTTTTTTGCCCAAAATGCAAGAGCTTGATTTGCCTGACATGTAGTTTCAACAAGACGGTGCCACATGCCACACAGCACGCGCAACAATGGACTTATTGAGAGGCGAGTTCGGTGAACATTTTATTTCAGGTTCGCGACCGGTCAATTGGCCGCCCAGATCGTGCGATGTAAGGCTATGTAAAAGTTCATGTCTATACAGACAAGCGCGCTTCAATTGACGCATTGGAAGACAACATTGAAGCATTTATTCGTGAGATACCGGCCGAAATGTTGGAAAGAGTATGCCAAAATTGGACTAAGCGGATGGACCATTTGAGGCGCAGTCAAGGTCAACATTTGCATGAAATAATCTTCAAACATTAAATTATATGGACCGTACTATCGATTGAAATAAAGATTTCATGAATTTTTTTGAATTTTACGTGTTTTTTTTTGGACAAACTTTCGTGTAGCTTTAAAAAATCACCCTTTATTGTTCAAAGTATTGACCATCTTAAGCTATGGCTTTTTCCATCTTTCAGGCAATTTGTAAATCCCATCCCAGCTTGGCAGCCAAGAATGAATCAAGCCAATTTTCGATATTCTGCTCTGATGTGACCCGTATTTCAGTGAGGGCGTCCTCCATCGACCGGAACAAATGGTAGTCAGAAGGGGCAAGGTCTGGGCCACAAGGCGGGTGGGGTAAGACTTCTCATCCACTGTTTTCCAAATACGTCTTAACCGCCTTCCAAATAGCCTCGTGTCTGGTCGCATATTCCGGGCGTTTTTCGGGTACTGCTCTCTTCAAACGAATTATTGGGTCCGGTAGCGTTGTACATTGATGGTTTCACCTGGTTTTAGCAACTGGCTGGTTGGCCAAGCCAAAATCACCACTTTAAAATCGTGCAAACCACTTTTGGCACGTTCGCTCAGCTAGCGCATGTTCACCATAAACTTCCACCAAAGTGCAATGACTTTCAGCAGCAGTTTTGTTCATATTGAAGTAATCAAGAAGAACTCTCCGCAAAAACACTTTTTCAGGCACAAAGTTCGACATATTTGAGTGACCAAAAATTATTGATATATGACCAAAAATAGCGATAAATATTCATAAATGAAATGAAATGAAAATGCTTCAGTTCAATAGCCACAGAGGATGATGTTATTTTTGTATCCTTCTCCGCCAGATCCTTCTACTTCGTCGTGCTCAGCGGAGACAGTTTGGATGTGCTGTAAACAGATTAATAGCACCGATCAAAAGTTGTTCCAATTTCACTGAATGACGTCTGTTCGTCAGGTATTCGTACAAAGTATTCTCCGCTCCCGATCAATCGTTCCTAGCCTTTGCTTGTCATTTTACCTAACGTCTTAACGAAGTTGGAAGCCAACCTATTTATTTATTAAGTGAAACAGTTTTTTCAATCCAATCTTAACAATTTCCTACCCCTCCCCCCATTCAAAATTCCATCCTTGTTTATTTTTAAAATTTCCCCCGCAATCAGCATACGCCGCCGCTGTCAGTTCCATCGACGGCATCAATAAAGTCGTCCGATAAATGCGACTCACGTGAGCACACCCAATACCGCACACCGACAATCGAACATCGAACACCAGACACCTCCCCTGGGGAATTCCCCTAATTGTCGAATGTCTTTTTAATTGAAAATATATACATCCACGGCGCGTTGTCAACGAAGAGAGCGATTTAATAGGACACAGCCATTCCGATTAGACGCAGATACTCGTACACACGAAGCATCGTCCTCTTTAAGGGCGAAACCACTTAAGGCGACACAGCAGCACTCCTCATACCCGGCCGCCCCTTCAGACGCGGCGCGCGTGTAATGCTGACATAATTTATCGTCTAATTCACTTAACGCTTCGCGGTATCGGGTGGATTCGATTAGCCGCCGACAAGAAATAGAAAAACATCTCGGTGCACCCCCAAAACACGAACTCGGCCATGGATACATCTCCGCCGTGGTCCCTGGGGAATCGTAGAAAGTATCGGTTCCAGATGCAGTTACGATCAGCTGTTGGCGAATGTCAAAAGTCGCGCTTCTTGAAGTGGCATGGAAGTGGATGCCGTCGCATGGAGAGCGCTGTTAGCTGTTAGCGGGAATGTCGCCAATTAATGGGAGTCGAGGCCTCTTCCAGCTTCAAACGGAAAGCAGATGCCGCTGCTGTTGATGGAAAAAATACTATCGCTCTGCCGACGAGGGTGGCGGCGTGTGCTTGTTGTGCCATCGCAGAGCAACTGAACAGCAACTGTGCCACTTAAAGGGTCATGGAGTGGTAGCACTCGTCCCAGAGCTCCTTTGATGATTTCCCAGTGGACATATAAAACTCCGCAGAGACCGTCGAGTGTACGAGGGAGAGCTACGGTGGGACTGTGAACTTGCTGCTGTTTGTTGAATTTCGACTTAATGGCTGGACAAATTTTTTGAACGTCTTTTCGGATGTGAGGGAAGCTGTTCCAGGGCAGAAGGATTTGATGGATTGTGAACAGATTGATGCCTGAAAACCAGCATATGGACCATCTATTGGATTCATTAAGAAACAGCCCAGGAACTGTTGATACAGATAACTCATAGTGGATAGTAGACTAGGGCCACGAGTGAATTATTTTGGCTTCATGAGCGGCACATCCCCAAGACCGAGTCGATTGTAAGACGCAATGTAGTGTTCGATAACCTAGTCTTGAATTGCGTGGCACTTGAATTTCATGTTTGAGTGTTGCGAGTGCGATGGGCACCGGCCTGCGTTTCCCTTGAGGATGAGTCTATCTGAACGCCGGGAGCTCCGACTCATGGCCCGCAGGCCATGGCACCATAATGACCAAACTAGCATTGGAGGAGGTGAACATTTAATTTTTTTATTTGTGAGAAGCAAGCCCAGCCATTCACGAAACGGCCTGTAAGTCGAAGATGGTAACAGCTTGAGGCTGGTGATTCCTGACCTGATCTGCCATTCCGATTTTGGCAGTGTTTTCCACGCAGAGGTACTGGAATTAGAAAAGGTTGACCGAATGATTTCTTTGTGGGCAACTTTTACTTGTCTTACCAGGTACTCATGCAGGTTATGGACGAAAACTAGTGCGGGCTGCAATAAGGGCAGACTGCTTCTTGTCATCGGGAATGTGTTTTACACACACGATCCTCTCGAAGGGGGAAGTATTGAAGATAGTATTTTATTTAAGTCGGATTTGAAGACATTCTTCGAGGCAGCACTTGCAGTTATCGAAGAGTTGTCTTCCAAGCTCCATTCACTAATTTATGCACAGTGTTTGCCGTTGTTTTGTCATCTCCTCCTTTCATCTCGTAGAGTGTTGGCAAACTTGGCAATATCAACTACCGACATCACCATTCTCATGGCGCACAGTGCGTTGACTAGTGGCATTGTATATGAAAGAAATAGTACTTCACTTGAAAAAAATGTACTTCATGTGCTTCATCTATGATCGCGAAAAAATTTAATTTTTACAAAAAATGTTTCCCTTCACTCACTCAATATTTATTTGTACTAATTTTTATTTTTTATTTATTTATTTCAAAAGAATTAAATAGTTAAGTGGTTTAGGACCGATGTTAAATGTGAACCACACCTAAACGTCAAGTTTTTTTCTGCATTTCATTTGACATTTCTCAATTTCAGACTAACTCAATTTGAACCATGGAAAGATACACAATCGAGCAACGCGTTAAAGTTATTCAGGCTTATTATGAAAATGCGCGTTCAAATCAAAATACATATCGTGCACTTCGTGATTGTTTCGGTCAATTTTATCGTCCAAATGTGCGTACAATCGGAAAAATCGTGCAAAAATTTGAGCAAACCGGGTCTGTAGGAGATGTGAAAACACCAGCGCAGAAAATATTGCTGCTGTTCGCGATAGTGTGGCTGAAGAGCCGTCCACCTCAAATCGTTGTCGTGCCCAACAATTGCACTCTCACGCATGTCATTGATGAACATTATGCATAAAGACTTGCATTTACACGCTTACAAGGTGCAATTGACTCAAGAACTAAAGCCTCTTGACCATTTCAAGCGTCATCAATGGTCAGAATGGTCGCAAGAAATGGCAACAGTGGATGATCAATTTTCGAAGAAAATCATCTTCAGTGATGAGGCACACTTTCACCTCAGTGGATTCGTCAATAAGCATTTGGGCTAATGATAATCCAAGAGTGATTGTCGAAAAACCAATGCACCCACAAAGAGTGACTGTTTGGTGCGGTTTATGGACTGGCGGCATCATTGGGCCGTATTTTTTCAAAAATGTGGCCGGTCAGGCAGTTACTGTGAATGGTGTTCGCTATCGTGAAATGATAATGAACTTTTTATGGCCCGAATTGGAAGATATGAATGTGGACGATATGTGGTTTCAGCAGGACGGTGCCACTTGCCACACCGCTAACGAATCAATGACTCTTTTGTGCGACAAATTCAATGGCCGTGTTATCTCACGTGGTGGCGATGTCAATTGGCCGCCAAGATCATGTGATTTGACAACGTTGGATATTTTTCTTTGGGGTTATTTGAAAGAATAGGTGTACTTCGATAAGCCAGCAACAATTCAAGAGCTAAAGGATGAGATAATTCGGCACATTAACGGCATAGAACCTCAATTATGCTTCAGCGTCATCGAAAATTTGGACCATCGGCTGGAGGTGCGCTGACGAGGTCGCGGCGGCCATTGGCCGATATTTTGTTCAATACATAATTGATACCAATATTATCATAATAAAAATAAATGACAATAATTTCCTAAATAATTTGTGTTTTATTCAAAATCAACATCGGCCCTTAACCAAACATTCCAACATTCCAAGAACAAAATTCACCCATCTATTTCCACAAGATCTATTTTTTAATTCCATTAAGAAATGCATTCTCCACTCTTTCGCATCTTATAATGTCTGGCAGTACCTAAAACAGGCGGGGGTCATGGTAAGGTAAAGTCTTCCAAAGCGAGCTTTGTGAACTAAAGACTCTAGTATTCCCTCCCAAATTCTATATAATTAAGCGAAACCCCGTATTTTGAAAAACATTTTTTCATAAAGTTTGTAGCAGTAGAGATGCTTTAAAAGGAATAGTTGTAATGAGAATAGTTGTAATGAATGAGATTCTTATTGCATGCTTTTGTGTTATGAGAAGTGGGTCAGTTTTGAGTGCACCACCCCAACAAGAGATACCACATTCCAATTTAGATTTTAATAAGCCATACAAAAGTTTTAAAATTGATTGCGGACAAAAGAGACTTAGATGATACAGTTGTCTTACCACTTTGTTAAGATATTACTTGAGGTAAAGAGTATTGGACCAATCAAGCTCATTATTTATAACAGTTCCTAAATATCTACAATTGTCAACGCACTCAATTTTAAAACAATTATTGGTACAGAATTATTGATAAAGATGTTAAGTTGTTAAATGGATAATCTTCATCATTAATGAGAGTAAATAATTGGAAGCGTGTGCAACTCGGAGAGTGATGATAATGGCAAATCATCATATTGCAAATCAAACACATAATTGGGTTCCATCTACGAGGGCATATATAAATTGACATATTTATCAAGTACTACTATTATTTTAGTGCATTCATGTAAAAATTCATATAAATGTGATTATTAATTCGCGTTTTATCTCTAGTTAAACAGAATCATAATGGCAACTTAGACGATGTTGGTGAAAATTGAGCATCGCGCTGTAATTAAATTTCTCACTAAGCAAGGAAAAAGTCAAAAAACTATTTATGAAGAGATGGTGGCTGTTTACCAGGGTTCCGCACCTTCATTATCAACTGTGCAAAAGTGGTCAAGTGAGTTCAAGAGAGGCAGAGCATTGAAGACGATCCCCGCTCCGGCGACCCGGCTACTGCTAGTACGGGAGAAAGCATCAAAGAAGTCGAAAAACTTGTTCTTGAGGATGCCCGAATAAAGGTGCAAATGATGGCAGAGATCACCAAGCTTTCAATTGGTACCATTCACACCATTCTTCATGGCCATCTTAACCTTTCAAAGGTCAGTGCAAGGTGGGTGCCACGAATGCTCACAGCGCCTCAGAAAAAAGTGAGAATCGCATGCTGTAGAGAGCTTTTGGAGATGTGTAGTGAGAACGCGGACGGTGTTATGGATCGAATTGTTACTGGTGGCGAAACATGGGTCCACCACTAACAAAGGAACAGACCCCCCGAAGAAGTTCAAAGTCACTCCGTCTGCCGGGAAGCTCATGGTCACAGTTTTTTGGGACTCAAAGGGAATCTTGCTCATTGAGTACAAAAAAAAAGGTGGAACGATCAACGCCACATCCTACGCTTAGACTTTGCATAATTTGCGGGAGGAAATTAAAAAGAAAAGACGGGGTAAACTCGCGTCGGGTGTGTTGCTTCTTCATGACAACGCTCTTGTTCACACGGCGCGAGTTTCCAAGGCTGCTGCGCGAGATTGTGGTTTCGAAGAAATCCAACACCCACCCTATAGTACAGACCTTGCCCCTAGTGATCATTTCCTGTTTCCGGATTTGAAAAAATGTCTTCGTGGAAAAAGATTTTCGGATGATGAAGACTCAAGTCGGCAATAAATGGGTATTTCGCAGAGAAAGAGGAAATTTATTTTTTTGAGGGTTTAACGACCCTCGTATGTTCAGATCGTACTACAAAATGTATAAAGCCCTCAAAAGTCCTCTAGTCCTCCTCCATACTCATTCTTTTACTCGTAAAACGGAACTTGAGTTGCGGCGACGTGTCAGAACTTGTGTGTCAGACTTGTCGTGTCAGAAAGTTGATTGGAGCCCAACTTACATGGTAAGGATAATTTTTCTAATCGCATATAAAGTCCGGGGATTTCAGCTATTACATACTGGAAAATGAGGAGTATCCCCTTCTTTAGTACCACGTACACATTTTCCGATACCTCCAGTACTTTGGTCGACCTTTGCTTAATCAAAGTCTTCTTACACAACTAACACCTAGAGTTTTCGAATCTTGATTTGGTTTCGCAATAAAATACGTTTCTTGGAGCATGTCCTTCGAGTTTTGGGCCCACTTGTTTTGATAGACCGAAATAGTTACGGTTGCCAAGAACGATTCTACGTGTCACAGATTTAAGAAATCACATAACAGAGCATCTATTGACCGAAATCCAGTGCAGGTACAAACGACTCGGAAGTCTGTGAGCCGAACTGCATGATGCCTCGCCATGGTGCCACACAACCGGATCAATTTCCCCGGGATCGAGCACCGCCCCAATTATTGTTTGCGATGATTTCTGCCCTACATAACATTAAAATCGACAAAAACATATCAAAACGACTTCAGAAGTTCGTACACTTATAGGCGACGTTGAGCAGGGATATACTCTGTAGTTGTTACAAGGGTTAGTATCCCCTTTTTTCTGGATGGCACATATGGAGCTGATATTCCAGTCGTTGGCCATGCATTCGACTCGCCGAACTCTAAAGATGGTTCATGCCCCCTACTAGAACATCGCCGCCGAGCCTGAAGAGCTGTGATGGTACACTAGCCCTCAGCCAAACCGCTGCATACATTGGTTAACCTCACAACGGATGTGGTGGAGGATATAAGCGAGGGACCTGTAAGCCAGCTTGACCTTTGTCCACCAAGGTGTATCACGTCTGCTGAACTTATGCCATCAAGTACAAAATGAAACTTTTCAGATCATCTTGCTTCATTCCTACACTTCGTTTGTCCATACCCAGAACCGTCCAATGTGTTCCATCTCAAGGGACCGTTTCTATGGAAGCGATCGAATCCCTTTCGCCCTAAGCCTGACTTGAGCCCGAAAACCCTAATCAAATCCATAAATTGGCATTGTTCCAGCCATGCCTCAACACATCGCTGAGCCGCTTCGACAAATACCGCGCTTGTTAAACTGATCTGGTTTGCCAGCCCTCCGCCGAGCGGCAGGCCTCCAATACGAGGCCATATCAAAGGAACTCTACCAATCGACCGACACTCTTCGATTTATTGAATCGCATCCGACATTAATCCCACTCAACGTTTAACCATGCGCAAAACAAATAAAGCCCTCGAGATCCGCCGTGATCCCTCCGACGCGACGCGGTGAGGCAAACACGCAAACTGTGGTATCTGAGGCAACATTTGGAGAATATCGATGACGACGGCGACCGACGGGAGCGAGGGACAACCTCGCATCTGACAACAAAAGGATTGAGGACGCCATTACACCCCATTGAACAGTTTCGCTTGATTGTGTCCGTGGTGGAGGGACAAAAGGTGAAATGGATAAAAATCGAGAGCGTTAACATGGCAACAATGGTGTCCCGCTGTGCCATTGAAATGGTTTGTGAGCGCGGCTGTGTGCGTGTGTTTCGGAGAATAACAGGCAACGGGATACCGGAGACCACATGGTGGATGCAGGATTAACCGGGCAAAAAACAAACATTCTATAACGTGTGTCGCCGCGGTGGCGTGGAGAAGCGAGGGGCGAACAAATATTGTCGCATTGGGTTGGAGTACGTCATGTGCCGTGGAATGGACATGGATCCGTATTTGGTTTCACGGCACCAGGCGTGAATAGTTTCTCCGGAGGTGGAGGCGAGTTATGATTTTTGTTGGTTTTTCCGTAGTTTTGATGAGGCATTAAACAGCGGGCACTCTGAGGGTGATGTTCGGTTGTATGAGGACGGAATTCGGATGGTGAAAGGGTCATAAGAGGTTTGTGGCGCTGTGTGACAATCTCCTAGAACTCGGTCATGATCTTGAAGAATGGCTTGATTTTCATAGAGATGGCACTAACTAAAGTTCTTTAACTTTTTTATCGTGTTCATTTGGTCCTTAAAAGGCGAAAGATTTATTTGACACTGAAGAGAAGCCAGAGTGGTTTGGTCATTAATGCAACATTCAACATTTGAGTAGAGAGCTTAGGTTATCGGATTAGTTGAAGTATGTAGATTATTAAATCCTAGGCGTTATTAAGTTGAGTTCGTAGGTAAAAGAAATTATTTTAAATAACAGTCAATTCGGATTCGTTGTCGAATTTTTTACGGTGTTTGAGGACAAAACGAAATATATGCTATCGGCTAAAAAACATCGTCGCACGCCACCTTGGACAAAACATCACAATCGACAACAGCCACTGGAGTATCCAGCAGTCGGTCTTTTAATAAGGGCTATAAATGGTCTCCAATTGAGGCTGACTACTGTATATTCAAGTAGTTGCCACCTGTAGTAGTCGACTTTTCAGTAGCCAGCCGGGGAGCTGACCTTATGAGAATTGAAAAAGCTTCGTCTCCTAAGGCCAGGCAGCCCTGTAAAAAATTACAGTAGAGTCTCTATTATATGAACTAATTAATAGTTCTATTCATATATAAATAGGTCAGTTCATACAATTGTTCACATATTCGAATAATGAATATTTTTCTTTTTTGACTAAATTTGCACATCAATTTGATAAAAGAGATAATGGTTTTTAGAGATATCGAACTGAGGACATTTTCACCCCTTGTCCATTTCGGCATTGAGCCGTAAAGAATAAGAGTGTTGTGGAATTCCCTTTGGAACTCTCACATACTCTTAAAATGTTCCCGACTCGACCACGCGTCACAGCACCGTATAAAAAGCGCTGTCAGATGAAATCAAGCGGAAAGGGAGGTAGTAGTATCCTCCATTATCTCTGCTTGATAATATGAATTCGTGGTGCAAATGTACGAGTACGAACAAATTTCTGTGCATAATTTTAGCAGTTCATTTATTCGAGTAATTCATATAATCGAGACTCTACTGTACTTAACAATATTTATAGCGAAAAATAAACTAAAAATACACGCTGTACTTATCTCCAATATTTTTGTGATTATGCTCTTTTTCCCAAACACTTGCACAAAAGTCACACGTAAAGTCACGTAACCGACACTTACGAAAACTTAAACCAAACTTTCGTTTTTAACAAGATAACCAGCTGCTGCATCGGCACAGAATTTTAAATCCAAACAGAAGGACAGTTAGAGTCTTAATGGTGTAATTTACATTTTGTAATAATTCAAAAAAACACCTCGCCGAGTCTTTCGACGATCCACTTTATTCTGATCTTTCTTCTATTGGTTACATTTACCATATTCTTTAGCTGACAAAAACGAGTGAGGCTAGCTGACTTAAATCTTACGGGGGACTCAAAAGGCATTGCAATTGATTTGGACAAAGTACAGTGGGTAATTTCATTATTTACAATTTATAAATTACTAAAGAATTTACTACTTTGGTTAACATTTTCAGCGAAGGTACTGAATACTGGCTGACCTTACATATTATCACCCTACTACAGAGAGAAAGGCAATATAATTGAATAATGTGTCAGTGGCGGCCGTGACGTTATGGGTTGGTGCGTCTACCCTTACATCTAGAATAACCTTCTTAAATTCGTCGCTCGCAGTAGACGTAAAGTGGTAGTTACCTTCCACTCGTGAGAACAATAGCACGGACTACACGAGTGGTTGCTGAGAAGCTAAGCCCTGGCCATCTATGGGTTGTAGCGCCAACGATATTATTAAAAATGTGTTAGAAAGTCAGCTTTGACGAAAGACTCTGGCTAACCATAGCTCTAGAACGAACTTCCAACACCTTAGAGTAGACTTTCCCGGGGAGACTTTAAAGCGATATGCCCCTGTAGTCCGAGCAATCCCATTTGTCCTCCTTCTTGAAAAGTGGGACAATCACTCCGGTTTGTCTCACCATGTTCCCAGGCCACACGACACGAAAGAGACATAAAACTCCCCTTTACCCATTGCCTTCACCATTTCTTGGCGGACTTCATCCACACCGGGGGATTTGCCAACTTTTAGTGATTCAATCGTCAAAATGACTTCCTCGCCCGTTGGACTATTTTCCGCCCCACTCAAGAGTATATGTCTGCCATCCTCAGTGCTCGCTCCATCTGCGTAAGATGTCCACCATCTTTGGATTTGACTTGAATTTCCTTCCTCTGAGTCGGAGAATGGTTTGCAGAACACCTTTTTCGCAGATCTATGGCTACTTTCCAAACTCTCGCTGTACTTCTTCCAAGACAGCTCCTTAGCTGCTCGCATAGCCAATTGGCATGTTCTACGCGCCTCAGTGTACCGATCACCAGAAGCAGAGTCCCCCAAAAGAATTCAGTTTTTGTAGGTCGTCTTCTTCCCTCTGATGGCTTCTTGAACTCCTGGCGTTTTAAACCACGCAGTTCTTTTCTCAACCCCAGGCGCCATTCTAAGCCGCATCACTGTTGACAATGTACTTCTTTTTCTTTGAAATTTAATCGAATAAACCTTATTTCGCTGATCGTCATTAAGTCAACCCGACAGCTCTTCTTCTCCTTTGTTTGGCGCTACAGTCCGGGGTGGACGTAGGTCTCAACTAACAAGCCTCTACAACTAGTACGATCTCTGGCTATGTGCCTTCAGTGCCGCACGTCCAGTTGGTTGAGGTCCTTCTCCACCTGTGTGCGCCACCTTAAACGCGCGCGTCCTCTATTACGGTGTTCCACAGATTCGGAGTCGAAGACTCTTAGGGCCGGAGCTGAGTTGTTCATGCGCTCTACCTGGCCCAACCATTTAAGACGTCTGACTAGCCCGAATAGTTCGTGTTTCAATCCTCTCCTCCAGACGCCATCAACGCAAACATGACCACAGATCGCACGCAGAACTTTTCTCCCAAGACGACCAAGAGCTTCTTCATCCGCGTCCGTGTCTCTGCGCCATAGAGCAGGCCTGTCCTGATGATCAGAGTGTACAACATAAGTTGGTTTGTTGTTTCGAGAGATGACTCTGTTCAACAGCCACTGGCAAGAGTAATTCTGCGCTTGATTTCTGCAAAGCCGAGGCAGACGAAGTTTTTGACTAGCTCAAAATTTCTGCTGCCCACTATGACGCTATGTCCGACGAGACGTCGATGTTGTGCTTCCTTCCGTGATGACAGCGTGTACTTTGTTTTAAGACCTAAATTAGCCGCTTCCACTTCAATGCCTGCAAACCCCTCATTGACGGCTCGCTGTGTTCGTCCAATAAAAACAATGTCGTCCGCTTAAGCAAGCACGGACTTTTGGAAGATCGTGCCTCTGGTGTTGACGCTTGAGTTTCGCACGATCTTCTCAAGTATGATAGAAGAAATCACCCGACAGCTGACTTCATAAAATAAGCAGACATCGGCAACCAGTTCCAAGGCAGAATAACTCTTGTCAATCGCTGCTTGTTTGGGTCTAAGAGTTGTTGAATAGTCGATTCATGCTGCCACAAGTGTCTCCACTTGCCGTCTGTATTCGAACACCTACTCTCTCATCTGGGACCAAGGCACTCTCGCCGAATATATTCTTCTTCTTCCTCTTCTGACGGCGCTACAATCCAAGATAGACCCGGCCACAACCAGTCGGTACGATGCTTAGTCAGTTGCCTCCAATTCAATTACGAACACCAAGTTGCGGTCCTTTACCACGTGTGTGCACCATCGGTTTCGTTGTGACCCTCTTCGGAGTTGCTCTAATTCTGCGGAGTCGGAGTCAAATCCTATCGGCCATCGGCGTTAAATTCGTAGACGCTAGGCTCATCTTCCGCTACAGTCTTAGTTGAATCTTCTGCTGCGAATGTCATAAGCGCCCCAGGACCAAAGATTGAACGCAAAACTTTTCCCTCGAAAATACCTTCTTCTTCAGCTACATCTTGGCAGCATGCCAGGACAGAGATTGCTTGAAAGGGTTGCTTGAGCACGAAGAAAGAGGAATTGGCATGAGTCATTTCAAGTTTAATCTCGACACTAATATACTTGGGCGCCAAGGTAGACGATGTCCTTCACCACATCGAAGTTATATAGCTGATTACAGCGACGTTCTGTTGTTCGTCCTCTCATGATTACAGCATACACTATGTTCTGCCCTCGTTTACCGCCGATCCACTTTAGCCGCTTCAGTCTCAATGCAACAACCTCCTCATTGACGGCTGGCAGTGAATGACCATCACGTCAATGGCGTACAACCACCTGTCGAGCCAAGAGCACCGACTGTACCTATTCGGCTGCTTGTCTGTTATAGAGACCTGTAGCTACTTCAATACTTGATGGCTATGAAGTAACGTCTTTTATTTGGAAGAAATCGAAACACTCGCGAACTGCAGTACTCAGAGGTCTGTCGGAGGACTGCTGTGAATGACCATCACGTCAATGGCGTACAAGTATACCGGCAGTTGTTCCGGAAGATCGTTCCTCTAGGGCCTCGGAATCCTACTCGATCTTCTCCAGAACGATGTTGAAGGAGTTCTATGACAGCGTCGAGATATTGCAGGTCTCGATGAGTTCGTCATTCACTAGAGCACTCTTCTGTCTTGTTACTAAACAGCAGCTTTGTTGCCTTTCTGGACATCTTTCCAAACCAAATACCAGCTATTGGGGGCACTTCACGTCCTCCGAGCAATTGCATGGCTGTCACTACCGACCGTTGACAACACGCTTACTCTCGATTCGATTTCACGGTAAATGATGCCACCAGTCAACGTGCAACTCCCACAACCGCCTCAGTCACGCCTTCCATCAACAACCAATTGGCCGCCCCAATCAACCCCGTCTCGTCTGCAGATTGTTTCGAGCATCACCAGCCAGAGGACATACTCGATTCTTAATTGCCGCGAATTAATGAAGAAAAATTGCGACACGGCCTCGTCTTCGAGTTCGTTTGACCCTGACAGTTCGGTGCATTGCTGCTGCCGTTTAGCTTGCATCCATTCAAGCATTCCCCAGCCGAAAATAGCTCTCGGTCGCTGCGACAGCGACTGCTACAGTCATTCGCGCAACCGAAATACCATCTTGCAGCGCATTTAACGAATCGCTAAGTCAATTCGAGCGACATTCCTCGTCCATCAATGCACTGCCGGGCATATATCATTCCAATTTGTACGCGCACAACGCTTGCGCTCACTCGAGTCACCATGTGCTGGCACAGAGTGCCAAGAAGTCCTTGCGGATACCGGAGACGTCGCGTAGAATTTCATTCATGCATCGCACAGACGCACCAAGTCGAAGTGGCAAATAATTATGTTGTGCCGCGTGTAATTGCCGAGTGGCATTGTTGAAATGGGCGACGGATTTATGGGCTGTAATTTGCTCGGGAGGCGTGTAATAAATTGGCGTGAATTTGTGGGATGGTCGGGACCGATTGTCGGTTCAATGGTGTGTGCAATGGGGAGGCGCGACGCCACTGGGTGTGCCAGGGTGAAAGTGACTGGCGAGTGCCCATGGAATTCGGGGTGATTTGTAATTTCCTCTCCGTGGAATGCTGTTAGCGAGCACTGTGAGACATGTAGGCACCAGGCGGGAGATGAATGTGAACTACTTAGCAGTACTGCCAGTGAACTCGATCGCGATAGATCGCAGGCCATAAAATCGGGTCTACGTGCGCCGTGCCGCTAGTGTTCTCTTACACTCTTGGTCTCTGAGGAGGCTTGGGAGTACGCCAACCGATCAACAGCTGTTTGCAGATTTCGAAAAGGCATACGACCATCTTTCTCGCTATAAGCTCTGGGGTATGGGCTTGATGGTTCCCCTG
This sequence comes from Eristalis tenax, assembly GCA_905231855.2. Taxonomy (NCBI): domain Eukaryota; kingdom Metazoa; phylum Arthropoda; class Insecta; order Diptera; family Syrphidae; genus Eristalis; species Eristalis tenax. The sequence continues at coordinate 48,094,915 of HG993128.1, read as the reverse complement.
GAATCATCAGGAAATCCGAGCTTGCTATCAAAGCTAAGTTAGCAGTTTTGAAACCAGTTTTTATTCCAATGCTGGCATATGGTCATGCATGCTTATGGACACTTGTGTAATGACCGAAAGAATAAGATCGCGACTTCAATCTGCCGAGATGAGATTTCATCGTGCTGGTGTGAGAGTTACTCAACAGGATTTGTTTCCTCTTGTATAACCTACTCCGGGAAGGCAACGACACCGCGACCAGGATAGATCGGGGACATCTGAGGGTTAGAGTTAAATTAAAAGGCTGCTTACCTCATGAAAGGTAGCACGTCCTTTGTAGTGGGATTTTTTAATTCCACTGAACTGAGTGAGTCTCCCTATGTGAGATGCGTTTCCCTAACCAACCATTCACATCAAATGTGCTCGGAAGTCTCATCCCCTTCGAGGCAAAGCCCACAAACCTTGTCTTGACACAGGTTTAATTTGTTAAGGCGATAGTTCAGACAGCAGTGGGCAGTAGGAAAGCTCGTTAGCATTCTTATAGTATTTTCTGGTCAATCGCTGGAATTGCCTGAGAACCTGACAACTTGTCCAAGGGTGTAGGCGAAGTTTGTTTCCCCATTCGTTAAATAGCGTTGTAGCTGCTATCCAATTGACATTACAGTACGGTTCGGGACCATGATGCCAGCCATCGCCATCGATAGCTTATCTGCGGATTCGTTGCCTGCAATACCCTTTGTCCAGGAATTCAGTCTACTGTAGGACTGTAGAACGTCGTGGACTGTAGACCGTCGTCATAGTAACATTTGACTGTTTTGGAGTCCACTAGTTTAGACGAAAGTGCCTTAAGTGCTTCTAGACTGTCTGAGAATGTTTGAATTCAAGCGTCCTTTTTTTAATTCATTTTTATTCCAATAATCCGATAAACTTTCATACTAGACAAAAATGCTTAAAACTAGTTGGACGAACATTGTTACTATTTCTAACTTACTGGCCCTCAAATTTAAGCGCCATTAATACCTTTGAGGAGATTTTGTCTGGCGCAGATTTCGATGGCGTGGAACGCTGAATGACTCGACCACATTGGTACGGAAATCCTTGTGTTGGGTCCAAGGCCTTCTGCATCCACTCAAGAGTCCATCTTTGATCCGTCTGTACACCATACCAGCCTTCCAGGGTCTAGTGCTGGAACATCATTGAACCAGTTGTCGAGATAATATAATGCCCGGCATAGTACAAAACATGTGTCTCTTAGGGACTTAGTGGACCACACTAAGGTGACCGGATAAGTTACTGCTGTTAGCCCGGCAGTAGCTACTAGAGTTGTGCACCTGCCCAGGTGCGCATGGAACCTATTATTCCAAGACAAGCAATTCGTTATAACTTCTTCAACCTTTTTGCCGTTGGCGTGTTTTACGCCACCAGACAATGGCTGCGTATGTAATAATGGGGTTTCACCATGATTGGATAATTTTGGGAGAAAACCCCCAAGAATTGCCGTATACAGTAGCACGCTGACTGCCATAACTGCGAATAGACCAAGCTTTGACTTGAGTACACCTTTGGTGATATTTTCGTGTGTGTATTAATCGATTCTGATTCGTTGGGCCGAATTTCAGGACATCGGAATTTTCACGTATTTTTGCATACATCTTCGTATTATGGCGGACTTGGTGTGTGAACATCAGTCTTTTGCAGAGGATTTCTCCAAAATATTTTACCATGCTGGAATATGCTAGAGTGGCGGTTGTGGTTATTATGTGTTCAAGGTTCACACGTACACATCTCGAGAACGGTCTTGCTTGGATAAATTGATAGTCCTTCTGTGCTACACCATTCCACGAATTGGAACAGTGCAATCGTAATAGCAATCGCCAGCATAACTTATAGTGGAAAAACCAGCGCCGCCCCCCCCCCCCCCTCCCCCCCCCCCACCACCTTCCCCAACCTCTCTTTCACTAGCTTTCTCTCTCTCTCTCCCTCATTTTCTATGTATCATTCTCTGTCTCTTTCTTACTCTTTCTGTCTCTCTCTCTATCTCTCTCTATCTATCTATATATCTTTCTCTCTGTCTCTTTCTCTCTTTGTCTCTTTCTCTCTCTCTCTCTTTTCGACATCCCCCCACCATACTCGACTTCCGAGTCTTACATTCAATATGACTAAATGCGACCGCTTGGCAGATCCAGGCGAAAAAAGGTTTGCCTAACTTGACTGGAATTGCTCCATAATCGCTGTTCTCATATTTTTATGAAAACTAGAAAATGGACGAACTATACCGTTTTCCATCTGTTGCATGCGGCTATGTTAAGCCCTTACATTCTGTTTCTACATTGACGAATGAGTGGGGACACCGAATTGCTCTGCCTATCGGAAATCATTGTGCTTGATTTCGACGGAACCAAAAAAAAAACATAGGAGTCTACTTAAGCCAAACTCCAACAACAACACAAGCCTGAGTAGTATCTGCTTTCTACCGCTAACGGTCCTGGCAACGATGCTTCCAATCATCAGTCTTGCGTCCACGATAACTTGGTCTTTGTACCATATGTTCGGTCTTCTTCTGACTCACGATTCAATTCGGACTCGAAGACTCATAGCTGGAGCATTGCGCTCGATGTGTGCCAACCTAGACACAGACTTCCTCTGTTGCGTTGTCTCACAGTTTCGGACTCGGAACTATAGGACGCAGGTAAGTTGTTCATGCTAACTCCAGTCAACTTATGTGTTGGATCCATAGACACCTGCGTAGGCACAAGTCGCTGTACAGCCTGTACAGTTCGTGGTTGATTCTTCTCCTCAAACCGCCGTCAACGTAAACAGGAGCAAGAACTTTTCTATATAAGAGACCAAGGACTTCGGCAACAGGCACCTAGGCAGACTTAAATGCAGCCATAAGTTTCCCTCCATGTTCCTTGACACGCAGACTATAGCCTTTTATGTGGAACCAGAATAAGTCGACCCCCTAATTGCAGTTAGTATAATCATCGACACTCTGCCTCACATGTCTTCCGTGTTTCCGACACGAGATCATAAACGCGTTCGGTACCTTCACACGTCAATAATCGATTCGAGACCCAAAGACGTCCATTCCACACTTCGCCTAATTGAATCCTCCACAATGGTCGGTGAAAAATGACCACAAAACCACAAATTGGCCTTTGGGGCGTATCTCTTAACTCGGTCAACCTCATTAGCAGCCACTCACCAGCAAGAGGATCGCCTTAAGCCTCTCAAACCACTCGAACCCATCAACCACTTATCCACACTTCCTTCCATCAACAAATCATAAAGAAACGAATGCGAGTATCCCTCTCGTCTCGAAAAACAGGTAGCACTTGTGCGCCCACCACTTCTTCTGTCTCTCCCTCCCTGAGCCGTTGTTCAAGACACCGGAACACCTCAATTGACCCCGTGGACCGTATCATTTCACAACCGCCACCAGACAGATCCTTCATTTGTTTATTTCACTTTTACCAGCGTGAATACGATTCTGTCAAAACGGACGGACACGCCCATAAGTCATATTTCAAAAGGGCCCCTGCGCTGCGGTAACCATGCGCCTTGAGCACAGGCGAACTATAAAAACACACAACGAGGGGCGACTTTGACGTATGGACTTTCAAATCGTCTCCTGACCTCCTGCTGGTCGAGAGCGAGAGGGAGCGGGAGGCCAGAGGGCCCCTGGACGTCCGGGACACCATTCCAAGTGGCGACCAGACGGGTCTTGATGTGACGCTTATCATATTGTGGCGTTAATTTGAGACGATCGACGGGGATGAATGGTGGATGGGGCTGGTTTCCATCACGAGACCAAGTTCAGCTGAAGACCCCAGCGCCAAGCTCACTCAGCTTCAGTGCACTTCGAAAGCACCCGTTGCTGACCTCCACAACCTCTCGAAAATCGATCGCGGAGTAAGGTGTCTGATTAAAATCAACACGGGGTATTGAGACAATTACCTCTGGTCAATTTATGTGGCTGCAATCAATGCGCCAATGCGCCTGGGAACCGTGAGTTTGGTCAGAAGGACACACAGTGCTGTTGTCCACGCAGACGCATTCAGGTATTTTATTGATTCCCTCTCGTGTTCGGTTCGTTTCGGTTTCGCTGCTGCAGCGTGTCTCGTTCGCCGAATGGACATCATACTGAAATTGTTTTTCCTGTTTTATCAATTAACCAAGGACCCCGTGCTGTGCGGTGTGGATCGTCGTGTCTGGTTGATGATGATGATGATGATCGTTTCCCTCGCGTTCTGCGTCGCCGTCTGCGTCGTCCTACTACGACCGCGACGATTCGCCGGAGTCAATAATCGAGGAAATAAAATGTTTGCATTGTAAATTAATTAATTTGGACTCCGTGATGCTTGTTAATGTCATTTAACGATTTTTATTGTTTTCTTGTTAATGTCGTTCCTTAGGTTTTATGGCGGGACATCTTTTGTTTGCATTCGCGTACTGTGCTCACCAAACCAACACGCAACGCGCCGCAGAGTGTCGTGTATCGTTGGTCAATGTTTTCGAGTGTTGCTTTTTTCCAGCGATGGGGAGGTTCGCAGGTAAGTGTGCCATTTGGGTGGGATTTTGATTATTTTTATGGCGACGGACGATTTTTGTGATTCTTCGCTTGTAACTTTCATTGATCATGTCATGAGTCCACTCGGAGACCAGGCGAGTGAGTCATTTTGTGGAGATTTGTCATTTCACGATCGCTTTGTTTTAGGAATGAAATGTGAGATTGGAGGATCGGTGTTTTTTTAGGACCACACAGGTGATTATTGGCGCAGCGCAGGCGGCTTGGAATCTGAGGTCAGCAATCATAGTGATTCTTGTTCCGTTGTTTACTAGTGGTTGGGTTTGATGGAAAGAGCATTGCATGGGTGAGTTGATCGATCTGGAGAGTATCTGGTGAGGAACGGTGTGGTTGGCAGTCACCTCAGTCGGCGTTTTGTTGGTGTTTCCCTATGACGGTGGAATAAGATATGTAAATAAATTAAATAAGGTATTTTCTGTCCAAACATGAAGCTACTGTGTATTTTGTCATAGAAATTTAATTATGCATGTGAGACAATTGCAGCGATGTGGACTACAACTGAAGCTGTATTTCGGCAATAACGCGTCGAATGTGCCTTTCAAGCACAAGTGTTGCACGAAAATACAACCGTTGAAGAATTTCCAAATGCTAACATGCAAGAAGGAGATATACAAAAGAAAATTTCTTCATAACAGGCACGCCTAGTACCTCATTTGACATAATTTGAATAGACACAGTAGGCCCTTTGAGACCTTCGAAAGGATTTAGATACGTATTAACAATACAATGTGAGTTAATAAAATTTGTGGAAGCATTTCATTTCATTGCCATAACAATAGCACAAAGATGCATACTAAAGTATGTGTGTTTTAGAAAGCTAAAAACAGACAAAGCAAACGAATTTACGAACGAACTGCTTAAACATATTTGTAAGGCATTAAATATAGAGGAGACAGTATCGACCCCGTATCATCATCAGACTCTAGGATCATTAGAAAGACATCCTAGGGTTCTGATTGATTATCTTATGGCTACAGATAGCTGGGATGAATGGTTACCTTACTACACATTTTGTTATAATTCAATGCTACTTGAGACTTTCGAGCGTCTGGTGCGATTCAATGTTACATAATGGTTTCTCGTACTGTGTTCTTGCATTGGATCTGTGTGTTCGTGCTATGTGCTTGTGCTTGCATTGGATTGCTCTACATCCTTCCCCCACAGAAAAATGATATATGTTGACTCAATTAAATTGCGGAAGTTTTGCCATTTCTTGAAGCGAGCTGCGCTTTAAATAGGTAAGAGCGTGTCGAAATTTCTACGACATAGGGCGATAGGCCGAAAAAGAGAGGGCACAACAACATTACACTTAGTCATCACATATCTCGTCACGTTTGGACCATCATAGCCCAAAGGTGGATCACTTTCGCCCCCTGGCTCTGGGATCTCGCCAATATTTTATTATAACGAATTTTCTTTTTACAAAAAAAGGTTTAGTTTTAACGCAGTCCGTACCATCCCAACAAAGTATTATATTCTGTAGAACTGAACCTAAACTCAAACTGAATTTGTTTGATATAAGTGAAGTCTCACTTATATCATCGCTCTGCTACAGTGCATTGTCTTTATCTGGCTAGACCAATATCTATATTTTAACAACCATGTAGATGCAGCTCTGGCCAGGGCCCGAGGCGCTTTTACCCTTACAAAGAGACTGTTTTACAACAGCCACCTCGATGCGAGGGTGAAGGTAATCTGCTACAGGGCCCTCATCCGGCCAATGCTCACCTATGGCTGTCCCGTGTTGGAGTTTCGGTTGTTCGAGAGGGCTTGTCTTAGGGCTTGCCTCCGCCTTTATAGAACTCCAGAGTATTCTATTCCAATGAGGTCTTATACAACAGGGCAAACCTGATTAGAGTGTACAATTTCCTGCTGAAGTTGATTCGCGGTCGTACTGTGAGAGCGATGAACACGGTCAGTATTTTGGTCTCGGGGTTTACTACCCCAATTCTCAATACCACGAAAGAGTACGCCACAACCGCTTCGTCTCCCCAGAAGCTCTTCTGCGCCTAGACAAAAACGGACTGATACAAGATATAAATGCGGTGCCGCTCATCTTCCATATCGAACGTTCAACTGTGGATGGGGGGCGACTGAACTACTACCGTTCCGTCGCACAACTAGCTGAGGAAGGTCTCCTCCGGTTCACTACGGCGGTATCAAGGAGAGATGTTCGGGATGTTGCGATGCAACACCGAAAATTCTGGTGGCTGGAGAGAGAGCGAACTCTGTCGTCGAACCCTTTAGACCCGGGATAGAAAGGACAGTACGTATCCTCAAAATGGGGAGCAGTCGGCTACTGTCTTGCAGTGATAAGATGTCTGTCTATCCGCAGCATCCTATGGCCGACTTACACACATTAGGGTAGTGTTAGTGTTAAGGTAGTTGTAAGATGTAAATAGAAAAAAAAAATAATAATAAAAATAAAAAAAAATAAAAAAAAGGAGTTTGGTATACACATGTGTACACCTGTTTGTAAGTACATATATATATATATATATATATATATGTGTGTGTATATAATCATACATATATGTATATATGTATGTAAGTTTAGCTTAAGGTGGCCTAAATTATTTTAAGGTAGTATGTAAGTTAGTATATAAGTTTTAAGAAAACAGTTCTGTTATTAAGTTTTTTGCCCAATTTTCTTAATTTAATATTTTTCATTTAATATCCATGTTTTTTCTAAATATATGCGTTGTTTGTTTAGGTCGAAAGACATAGCATAGTTTTAAGTTTAGCCAAAACTGCCCGCCGAGAGCCAGTAAGTTACATTTAACATTGTTCGTCAAACTAGCTTTAATCATTTTTGTCTCGTCTTTAAGAATGCTATGAATTTAAGAATAAAAATGAATCTATTCTGTTGGAATGACAGCGGTTGTTGCAATATTCGAGTCACTTTTAAGCATAACTTAAATCAGAAAACAAAGCACTTTTGAATTGATGGAATATATTGTTCTTAATTTTAAATAAATTAAGTGAACTATATATGTATGATATAGAAGTCAAATGACATTTGGGAGAACGCCAACAGATTTTATCACTAGCGGGAATTTACGAAGCTACAAATGAAATCCCTATTACCCAATACACACATTCATATAATTTATTTACTGGGCCTATAACTTAATTCGTGCGGTTTTTGTTATTTTCAAAATTTGAACGTTTCTTTAAGGAAAACATGTACAATAGTATTATTCAAAGTATTTTGCCCATATATGACTTTTTCCCATCTTTCTGGCAATTTGTAGATCCCATCCCAGAAGAACTGCGCCGGCTTGGCAGCCAAGAATGAATCATGCCAATTTTTGATATTCTGCTCTGATGTGAACCGTATTTCAGTGAGGGCGTTCTGCATCGACTGGAACAAATGGTAGTCAGAAGGGGGAAGGTCTGGGCTATAAGGCGGGTGGGGTAAAACTTCCCATCCACTGTTTTCCAAATAGTTCATAACCGGAATAGCAACGTGGTGCCGAGCGTTGTCACTATGGAAAATTATGACCTCTTGTCTGGTTGCATATTCCGGGCGTTTTTCGGCTACTGCTCTTTTCAAACGGATTAATTATGTTCGGTAGCGTTGCCCATTGATGGTTTCACCCGGTTTGAGTAGCTTATATGATGAAAAAAAATGATTGCTGTTTACGCTTCAAATGAATGACATATACTGAAATGACGTACAATGGCAGTAGCTTTCCAATGTATGTTGCAATGGAATAGTAACAATGGAATAATACAAGTTACGCCATCTCTTAGCAAACCGCCCACCGTTTAGACCCAACATCAGTGAATGAATATGTTTTACTTTGTTTAAAATTTGTTTTGAACAATTCCTAATAATCCAGGAACTTCGAAATTTCAAGTTTCTTAGATTTATGCTAAAGTGAAGTTGGTCGACTGGTACAGTGACAGTCGACTGGTGGACTTCGGACGCAACGTACGTATTTCATTGGGCACCTCTTTGCAATCCGGCAATTACATGAATTCAATGGGTTTGGGCCTTTAAGCAGGAAGGGTACATTCAACTTCAAGATGTCAAGATGTCATGTCTCGGATGGCAATGTTAATGATATTAGTCAATTGACTATTTTACCACATACACCGGCAGGAATATGCACAAGATGCCATGTTTATAAGAAAGAATTAAAATAAAATGGAAAATAGTTAAAAATAGCTTATTCTATTCAATGTTTCCTGTCGGCACTCTTAAGTTTTAGCATTTCTCAAGCCTGAAGATTTTAACGAATTTTTCGCCTTTCTAACTAAACTGCTTTTTCTTAGAGGAAACATCCAATCCATCAACAACCCCTTGCAAATGCGCTCAGCTCAGTGGACATGGGTTTGCTTGTTAGTTCATAAAAGTGAGACTTCACTGTATACTGCTAGTTATCTAAAGATATGCCTGGATATCAAAATCTAACAACGCATTCGATAACTTGAAAACATTTTACCATAACCCTCTGTTTCCGACTGCTTAAATATGCACCAACATAGGACTACGTACAGCCGCTAAAAAATATTGAGAACAACTTCCTTTTGCTGTCTCAAAAGGGTCTTTAATCATGGCACATAGCAGAGAAATGAGACAGTGCACAATAAAGGTGGTCACCCAAATACTGCTTATCCTCACATTATTGAGATCGTTTTGCCAATAAATGTTGTCAATACAGAACAGTGGTTAGAATGGGGTTGGAGTCTACCAAAATAGAAAAACAGCGCTGCCCGAAAAATGTAGGCCCAACAAAGATTTCTACAAAGGACATAGAAACTGGACTGGGGAGGACTTGACTATTGACAAAAAAGCCACAAAAACTGAAATTGTAGAGCTCGGCAATAGCTCCACTTCCATTCGGTCAGGCACTTCGCTTGATTCTCCACCGCGCGTATGCGGCCAAAGAACGGAAGAACTCCCCTAATGGGCAATGAAGCACAGGATAATCATAGAAGTCAAACACCTTGTTTTCAATTTCAAGTATTTGAAATATTTACAACAGTAATACGTATCAAAATAATAGCAAATTCGCTTGGAGACGCAAGTATGATGGGGGAACTTCGCATGTTGAAATACGAAACCTGAATTGTCGTCCACAGAACGGGCGGCGGCCTGGGCCTTAGCCCACAGTTTAAAAATTAGCAAATTGCATTATTTTATGCAGGACAGTCTTGGGCATGGGGTAGCACTTTGGGTCAAAAGACCTCCACGTCCTTAGTTGCACGTACAAACTCCGTTTTTTTACATACTCGCAGTGTATTCGTCCCTTGGTCTGAGCGATTCATTCTGATTACCAAGCCGCGAAATAACAAGATCAAGTTTCTTAGAGTGTCCAACTTCATGAGTTTCAAGAGCTTATAGTGGAACCGAGCTGAATCCCGGGAAAGGTCGCAGTATCCGCTTTTTAAGACCTCCCAAATATCTAAAATCCTGCGTGCAAGTCCAAGCTGCCAACACCTGCAGTACACCATGTAATTCGCAGTGGCATACCTCTGCTAGTCACACACTCAGTTGCATAGTCGTGTGAACGCCACTCAATTGAGCTCGGAATATGTGGACATTCCAACGATATCTGGCAGCGTGTCATTCCGTCGATAAATTGGCGAATTTAAGTTCAATTTTCCATGCGCTCACACTCGTTAAACGCGCTCATTAGTCGTGTAGTCAACGCCCAGAACTATGAGCCGCGTACCTGCTGTTACACCGTCCATCTCGGCTACAGCAGTTGCGTTCCCAACTAGGCCCGGTTACCAGTTTGACCACTGTCCGCAGTTGCGGTTGCCATCCACACTCCACAGTGCCACAGCCTCTCCGGTGACACTGACGATCGGGTTGACGATCGGTTTTATCTCATTAGAAGTAGCTTTATGGTTCGCTTGGACACGGAACATGTCACATTGGGCTACGACTCATTTAGTTTTATGACCCGCAAGCATGGCCACTTGGGACACGTATTTAGATACCGGCAATCGTTAAGGGCACCGCATGTCCAGTCGAACAAATGCAGAAGACACTCGTATCTGAGACAGTGAAAGAAATTGAGTCGTTTTGTATCTAGATTGTGCCTACATCGAGGTGAAGTCCAGTTTTTAATTAGTCAACAATGCCCCTCTCGCCGAATGGGATGGGACCGAATGGGATGTGTCTGTTGGGCTCATTTGGTGGGGACGACAATGAATTATTCATGAACAACCATTAAGATGCGTCTGAGCGCGTGAGTTCGCCCTCTGATCGATGCCTTCCAAATGTGAGATGTCACGGGTGATAAATTGCAGGAGCGGACCGATGTCTTCAAGTGGAAACGCCGCTAATTACGGGATAAAGTTGTTCCATTAACATCACCATTTCAGCGACGATGTGTTTCTCCGTTTTGGTGAGATCGATGATCTTCGGATTATGGGCAGCAGGCCATTATACCGCCGCGCCGTAACTGCGGCCGATAACGGATGGACGGTAATATGGGAGGTTGGAAGAGTATTTAATCTTCGTTCGCCGCGATAACGTGGTGGCAGGTGGGTCGTGTGTAAAGTGCCTGTGATCGCAATACGTGTGGGATTTTAGAGTATGGATTCATTTCATTGGGTTCTTCGAGTCGTTAATGGGTGAAGCTTTGTCAAAGGAAATAGACACAGTGTTGCAGCCGAGGAGAGGAGGATGAGCCTAGGATGTTGAAAAGTCCCAGAAGAGATGTAAATTGTGTGGGGATTAATTGGGCCAACAAAAGTGCCTTTCAAGTTTAATTTGCGACAATGTGTGTTGTATGACATGTTTAGTCTTATTGCGTGGTCTCCTATCGGCCAGTGCCCCGTCATGGCAACTTACAATGTCAGTGCCGGTAGAAGATCCTCAGTTTGTCTACGAAGACGAAGGCTTCCGCCTGGGAGATACTGCAGTCATTCGGTAGTCTCAAGGTTGCGCGGATGTTCGGATCTTCTGAAAAAATACCTGCCCCGACTCTGTTATCCATCTTTTAACCGTCTGTGTAGATTCTCACATCCGAGATGAAATTAAGGCGCCCACTATCCCAGTCCTCTCTTGTCGGAAGTACTACGTCAACGTATTTTTCAAAATCATAATAAGTTGGTACAAAGTCTGCCTGATGTGGTGCTAATTCTCTCGGTATCGAGTCAAGGATACAGCTGTGATCATATGGTTTTGAGGTCCATAGATTCGAATCCCTGAGTCTACGAGTAAAAGCAGTATATGCAGTAATGTTATGTGTGTGGAGGTCTGTAGGCAATAGATGGGGCATGACTGCCAAGCCGTCCTAAGAAGTTGTCCTTAGGGCACCTGTAGTGAATATACATGCAAGTTTAGCCTATGAAAGTTTAGCAATATTGCATTTTTTATTGAGGGTCCGCCACCATACTAGTGATCCGTACGTGAGGATTGGAGGGCAGTGTATATCCATCGAACCATTTTATGCTTTGGGCCCCTAAACATAGAAAGTAATACACGCTTTCTTGACCCGTGTTATATATTGTACGTTCCAGTTATATATCGCATGATCTGTGCTGAGTACCGTCTGCAAGCGAGCGCAACACAATGTCACTTCACTTACGTTCTGTCCGGCAACCAGTTTAGTGCGGTTCATCTTCCCTACTTAATCCCGTTGACTATACTATAAATAGACTATAAGTACTAAAGTGTATAGTACTTATCCATTCCATAAAACTAACATTTAAGTGAAGTCGTGTTTTATTTAAAACAATATAACCCGTTTTTCATGGTTGATTTTCCAGCTGAGTTCAGAGTCTAGATAGACTCCTAGGTACTTTGCGCTGGGTGCTATGTATAGTTGTTGACCATTTCTCTATGAAAAGCATCATTTTCGTTTTGCTAGGTTTTTATACTCAGGCCACAACTTGTAGCCCAGGTGTATACATTCTTTAAAGCAAGTTCCTTGATCTCGCTGATCACAGCAGGAAATTTTTCAGACACAAGAACCACCAACTCATCTGCATGTGCCACTACTTAAATCCTGATTGCGTGGTCTCCTATCGGCTAGTGTCCCGTCATGTCCGCCATTATACTTGCGACGTCAGTGTGGGTCCGACTTAAAAGTACCATGTCTCAGTCCGTGTACCATGTCTTCCTGGATCTAGTTGTAGGCCAGCCATATTATTATTAACAACTCGCAGGCTGGTTGATCAACAATGCTACCAAACTATAAAATAATACTCAGTGGATAACTCACCGTTTCTTTCTTGAATTTGTTCATATTTCTTGGTTTTCTTCCTTTGAATTTGTGCACTGCACTGAATGAAACTTCACTACTAAGTGAGATCCGTATCGCCACCATTCCTCACTCAAACTTCGCTCAATAAATCCTTATTTATTCAGCTGCGATCCTTTTCATCCTTCGACACACAGTTGTCGTACGTCCTTTCGACGTACAGTCGCGAGATTACCCTTTTTTGCGGTGATAAGCAAAATGAATCCCGGACCCACAGATTTTTTTTAGTATTTAAAAAAACATGTTTTTGCGTCTCCCGCTACTTCTTACAACTGCGAACAAGGTATGTGCAGTCTCGTGTCGTACTCTTCATCCAAAAATCCTTCTTGCTACCATTTGCTCACGGTCTATTTCACCTTTCAATTTACAACTCGAGAGTTTATCAACTCTAGCTGAAGTTAAGGGAGGAAATCGGTGATCTCTTCTCTTTCGAATTCAAACACCAAAGTAAATTTCAGATTTAAAGGAAAACGTCAAAGTATCTGATGAATTAAACGTAATTTAGTGATAAAAGTGAATAGAAATTTCATCAAGATTGGACCTGTTGGTGGACCAATTCAACTGGCGACGGCAGACTTTATTGGTGTAAGCATTACAACTATGCATATTCGCTAGTGATGTGTTCGATGAGTGGAGTCTCAGCATCGTTTGTTCAGTCCACAAGAAAGGAGACCCCTTTGACTGCACCAAGTATCGAGTGATCAGTCGCCTTGACATCGTATACAAGACACATCGTTCAACAGTCTGTAGAAGTCATTCCTCTCCATTCCCAGTGTAAACTGCGACTCATCTACCAGCTGTCAACATTAGTCCCGACATTCTTCCGTCTCAACGTGGATAATTGCTTCAACCCCTGTTTAAACTTGTGCACATCATTCTTGCCGTAACAGATCTATCTCGAGGAGATATCGCTTCTCACGCGCTTCTCATACTCTTCATATCTTCCCTGAGCGCCAGAGTATTTTCCCTATCAGCCAACAGCTCTCGTAGTTTGTTACGGCGTTGTTTTGCCTGCCTTCACACGTTGTCAAAGCATTGATTTTTAAATGCGTGGCCTCGTAAAACCCAGACTACACCAGCAGCAGCTTCTTGAAAACGCCTAAACTCGTCTACATGTACTTTTGCAGCCGGAATCGACTTATCGAGCCAATAATCTATGCATACTCTTGGGATTTTATCTTCCCGACGTTAAACTGTGGTTCTCTCGAGTCCCTACCTTGGCTACAACAGCTTCTCAAATCTCAGTCCATGATGAGAGTTCATCAATTCCAGGTCACCTCCACTCGTGTCATGGAAACATGACGTCACAACACAGTGGTCCCTACAGACGCTGTGTCTTTGGCTGTATCGAGAAAGCGCCACTTGAAGAAGAAAAATGATTTCCAAGCATTGCCCGGTAGTCTATTGATGGACATTGACGACAACAGACCACCTCTCAAATGTGGTTTGATTGCGGACAATGACGCTTGCCGCATGTGCAATGGATTGGCTAAAGCTGACATTTTTATCAAACGCCAGACGACCCCCCTCCATCTCTCCGGTGCCAGCTGAAGCTGCTCACATGCAGTCCGACTCCAATTTAGATGTCCCCCCTTCTCAAGCGTGCTCATCTTTCAATCATCTCTGCAGCTCTATTGTCGAACTCTTACTTTCCATTCCCAAAATGAAGCATAACCAAACGCGACGTGAATACCGTTTTGAGGTTACGTCAAGCCTACCTGCTGGTCGATGGCCCTCATAACTGTCATAAGTCCCCGATTATCTATTTCGTCACTGTTCTGTGTGCCTCAACACAAAACAAACCCAATCCGAGCTCCCTAGGAATCCCATCTAATGCATCTAGGCAGAGCCATTCACACAGGCACCACACCACCTCATCGCTGCGTTCGCGTCCCATCGTGTCGTCGCCATCGTCTTCGCATGCGGACGCATTCCACAATTATCAGACAATTCACGGCGGGATGCAGGCGCCACCGCTGCAGCAGGTAGGGTGCATCATCACAGTCCACGGCTGCTCGTCGGTATGCTGCAAGGTTGGTTGTCTGCTGCTTGCTGCTTTTGCGCATCTTCATATTCATATTCCTCGAGAGAGGGAGAGGTATTTTATCTCGTTGCTGGTCGACGACAACGTCGTCGCTCTCGCTGTTTTCTTCTTCTTCGTCGATGTCGACGTCGTCGCCGCCGTGGGTACTGACCCAACAGGTGATCGGCGCGATCACCACTGATCCAAAACGAATATAATCCGACTTGAGTCGTGTTAGTTACCATCTCAGATGTCATCCCAATTGTTGATGGCACCGATGGTGTACCGTTTTTGTTGTGTCGCCACAGTCTGACTGACTGCGCCGACGACGACGGCACTCCACGTCGAGTGGAAGCATTTTTCAAAGAACAATCATCCTGTCAGCGATGATCAGTGATCCATGTCATGGATGGTTTCCAATGCCAGCGATCCTCCCCACCGATGGTGGTTGCTGCTCCCGAAACACGCTGTAATGGATCCGAAATTAATGATCGTGCAGTGCTTCCTAAGTGCTGGAAGCGAAATGCTTTTTGTTCGGTCCCTGTGTCGCCACGATCAGATAAATGGATGACGTATTGCTTCGTGGGGACATGCCTGTTGCAACTGCGACTGCAGGCAGAGCGCAGCCACTTCAGCGACTCCAGTCGCAGCAGCCACTGGTTTTCGAGCGATCGCGACGCTGGCGACATAGCCGCTGCATGTGTGTGCTCTGCCAGCGCGACAGAGAGGGAGATTATGATCGGACGCTCGAGATCGTCGTTTGGCTCAATTAAAACGAGCGGCAGCGGCTTGCCACTGCTGCCGGGCATTGGACAGCACATGGCCGGCCCCGCTTCGCATTGGCGGAGAGCCAAAGCCAGAACCAGCGCATCGCGCAGTTCGTGCGTGATCGATTTTCGGGGAGTGATACTGTCGCCGGCCGAATGAAGATGTCGGAGAGGGGCTATTTAATTAAGCCCGAGTCGTGCCCCAGGCGCGACTCTACCCGACACACTGCTCACGGACGTGTGTGTGTGGGAGATGATTGGATAATCGGCATAAAGTGGTCTTAATTAACTCGAACGACTTGACCTCAGGCAACCAGGGTAAGACATCGATTCCCTGCAACACCGGCATTGCAGGAAGACTGACAAATTAATCTCAAGGCTCATTAATTCGTAATGGATTCCAAATCTATCTCCAAATCCCGCCATAAGCATCCCGAACCCCACCCACGACATTACGGAGACGCAACCCTCCCTGGCACCGGAATCATAAATCAAAGGGCGAACGACGAGTGCCACCCCATGGAAGGGGCATGCGGCGCATACGCATCCACCCCCGTGTGCTGGGGCGCACAAATCCCGGCCTCGAGTCAATTACTCGGCGCAAGTACGTCGGTGGGCCCGGGTGCGCTGTAACGTTCTGAAATGAACCAACTGTCTCTGTGAGTCCCTTAATCCTTGCGACGAATCGACGGATGGAATGTAATTTCAAGGGCCAAGGAGCACGGCAGACAGATCTTCGCTCGAGAGTCCCAATTTACAATGGGATTCCGAAAATAAACGCAGTGGCGGGCGGGGATTCAAACGGAATCTGTCTGGTCTACCCCTGTGGGATATGCCGTGATGCAGCATTTGTTGAGTTCAGGCGAGGACGGTGTGTGAGGTTTTTTTTTCTCGTTTTGGAATTTCCACTCGAACGAACTGGGAATGTTGGGCTTTTCGCCGGTGGACTCTCTACCGAGATGAGAATTAATGATGGAACGGTCGACCGGTCCCATAGGCATCCGTGGCAATAATTAATGACATCCTCACTGGCCGAACGGAAGTTAGTTCACGAAGGTTGGCTGGATGTGGTGCTATGGTGGTTTTGCAGGTGATTGCTGGGTGAAGCAGTTTGTTGGCTTTGAAGTGAAGTGAATGTGAAATGGTTTATGGACTGCGGGGTAGCTCGAGAATGGTCTTAGAATGCAGTGGGAAATAAGCAGAATCACCCGATCTCTTCGCGACTATATGTGTAGTTTTCCACGACAAGGTGATTGTGAGGTACCCTCAGCACTCTCAGTACTACTGCCCATCTGATCATTGCCGGGCAAGCAATCGGGAATGTTGAACGATTTTGTATGCGCTCTGTTTTTTTAACCATTTTGACAATGAACTGAAAGTGTGTCGAAGAACCGCTTTCGGAAAGGACTGGGATCCAGAAAAAGGATCGGTCATTGGGTACCACGCCGCAATTGTTCCGCTCAATAGAAGCTCGAGACGAGCAAGGATTAGACGCTGCCAAGACAACTGCATTGGGAAGTACGTCTTGCAGAAGAAATTAATGAAGAGAAGATGAACACAATTGCATGGTTGCTGAAGAATTCGTCGACGAATAAATGTTCTTCACAATACCCTTGCTTTTTTCATCGATATAGATCCGGGGTGGTCAAACTTACATGCTGTTTGGTCGTCTTTTCGCTGAAATTGGTAACGCGTGCTACCCACTTGGAAACAAATGTAAATATTGGGTCTATAACTTAACATTCTTGCCGTTTGCTAAGAGATGGCGTAACTTGTATTATTCCATTGGAACATGCGTTGGAAAGCTTCTGTCATTGTACGTCATTTCAGTATGTCATTCAATTGAAGCGTAAACAACAATATTTTTTTTCACTCAAATATTTCGAACTTTGTGACTGAAAAAGTGTTTTTGCGGGGAGTTCTTCTTCATTACTTTAATATGAACAGAACTGCTGCCGAAAGTCATCGTATTTTGGTGGAAGTTTATGGTGAACATGCGCTAGCTGAGCGAAAGTGGTGATTTTGGCTTGGCCAACCAGCCAAATCAACTGCAAAGCCGAATATCCATGGGGCGAAGGTAATGCTCTGTATTTGGTGGGATCAGAAGGGTGTGCTGTATTATGAGCTGCTTAAACCGGGTGCAACCACAAATGGACAATGCTACCGAACATAATTAATCCGTTTGAAGAGAGCAGTAGCCGAAAAACGCCCGGAATATGCGACCAGACACGAGGCATTAATTTTCATGACAACGCTCGGCCCCACGTTGATATTGCGGTTAAGAACTATGTGGAAAACAGTGGATGCGAAGTCTTAACCCACCCGCCTTATAGCCCAAATCTTGCCCCATCTGACTACCATTTGTTCCGGTCGATGCAGAACGCTCTCACTGAAATACGGTTCACATCAGAGCAGAATATCAAAAATAGGCTTGATTCATTCTTGGCTGCCAAGCCGGCGCAGTTATGATTTGGGATGGGATCCACAAATTGCCAGAAAGATGGGAAAAAGTCATAGCTTTGGATGGGCAATACTTTGAGGAATACTTTTGTACATGTTTTTCTTAAATAAACGTTCAACTTTTGACGAATTAAGTTATAGGCCCAATATATTATGTAATTTGCACTGATTGCAATTCATAAACATGCCGCCAAGCGCTGGTCTGTTAAACGAGATCGATATTTTCTCCTGATGGCTTTCATTGAAGAGAATGTTGATTCACACAGGTACGTGGACCCAAAAAACGAAGTGAGATGAGCTGCAACTTTTCATGTGTGTATGTATGTATGTGTCGATATTTTCCAAAAACTGTTAAAGGTTAATGCACTCGATCCACTATTGCAATCTATCGGATTTTAGTATCAAAATTGTATCCTCGAGCAGGGCTGGTTTTGTATCCAGAAATGATCCAATCTATGCTACGTCTTCCACACTGATATCACCCTCAAAAAATAAACTTGATAATATGTCTCTTTGAGAGTACAAAAATCATTAAACCGTCGGGCCCGTTAAAAACTTCAAGCAACATAGGGGAGACCCTCAAAATATGCAAGCACAAAATGCAAGCCAGTCGCATACGTCAAACAGAACTGTCACCGGCAATTGGGTATGTTTGGCTTGAGGTTTGGATTTTGCGTGGTTGGATCTTTCTTTGACATACATCAAAACGGATTTATAGAGTGGAATGGAAATAAAGCAATCGTTGTTACATGTTGTAAGGTTATTCGACTTGTATGCAATCAAAGTCATCTAAACAACTGCCATTCGGAAACCGAGATACACAGATCTGTACCGTCAACAATTTGATTAACGTGAGACGCTCAAGCTTTCCCTCGCTTTGCATTGTCAAAAATGTTTTAGTGATTTCCAGGTACACTGACTCATGAATGCAGTAAGTTTGATTCAAGTGCCGAATTGCTTTCCCACTTAAGTGAACGAGTAATGAGACAAACACCCGGAATTGAAAAGTGTGGACCATTGACAGATAACAAGAATCCATTTCCCTTGTCCTCTCCTTGTCATCCGGTCTAGCTTAGAAAGGGCATCTTCTTCGAAAGGAAAAAGCACGGATCAAGGACACACCCGCCCCAGTCTCCAGAATTTCCTTAAAAACACATGTTATGAAAAATCTTCAAATTTAAAATCCTCAAGCACAAAATACCCAAAAACGATATTCACAAATCCCACGTTCCTGATGGCATCAGTGCATATATGCACATGAGGTTGACTTTCAAGCAAGTCTAAAATGCATATCATACTTGCAGTTTAACATTAGCATGTACCTTACTCGCTTGTGGTTTTGCCAGGAAAACGTCCCCACTCATAGACTACGTTGCAAAAGTGAGCATACAGCATAGAGGTACCTGCGTTCTCATGAAAAATTGATCTCAAGTTTGACTCCAGGAAAACCACGGGAATGTACGAGTAGTTTCTTTTTATAGTAATTAGAATGGACATGAAACAGGAAAATATTTAAGGGTAGCCCAACAACTACATCTGTGAGACGAAGCAAGAAAGGACGCTGGCGTTTAGGGTGGCGCACCCAGGTGATGAAGGCCCTTAACAAACTTGGCGTGCGACACTGGAGGCAGCTAGCCAGGTAGTTGAAGACGCTTGTTGGTTGATGTTCAGGTCCACCCCGGTCTTAGGGCAATATGGCATCATAGCACTAACACAGATTTTTGTACTGGACTGGTCGCACCTGCTGAGGGATATGATCCATGGAATTAAATAGGCAACAAATTTGCTCAATGCGGATTTTAATTCCCTGAACATGCAAATATGGAATATTTGCAGTAGATGGTGAGGACAGATATATCAAAGAGGATAAAAACAACGAAAATCAAAACCAGACCTTCCGACATGGAGTTGCCTGCCGAATGCAGACGTTTTTACCATCCGATAACCTCAAACCAATGTAATAAAATGTCCAAATGGGGTCTGGGTGATGTTTTTTGTTTTGTTCTCACTCTCTCTCTCTCTCTCTCTCTCTCTCCCTGTCTCTCTGTTACCCCCTCTAGCTACCCTCTTTGGCGAAGACTTAAGAGCTCCAATCTAAAATTACTGTTGACAGTTGGTTTTCCTTTTTCGCTCTAGGAGTTCCAATTCTCCCGGAAAGAAGAAAACCAGCTCCAGCGGATCCATACTTATTAACTGTCAAATGCATTGCCGGATCGTTTCAACTACATTGCACATTCTATATATTCATTGTGACATGTCGTACCATGCGGTGATGTAGATAGGTTAGGTTAGGTCAGTGGGTTGAGGCACATTGTGATGCCCATGAGAATGATAACCTTTCCTCAGTACTTCTCTTTCTTTCAAGACTTTGTTACAGACGGCGTTGTTGTGCAGTCTTATCCAACCATCCAGAGATCTTGATAAACCCGCAAACACATGGTCTGTTATATCTTGGTGGTTCTGGAAGAAGTTCTCTCACTTCTCTTCTCCCTGTTCTTTGTCTCACTAGGCAGAGACTAGGGCATTGACAAAGGTAATGAGTAGTGTCTTCAATCAAATCTTCGTCCCCACAGCCTCTACAGATGGTGTAATGGGTAAGCCATTTTTTGTTTGTGCTATTTCAGGTGATTATGGTCGCAGCAGGCTTTTGTTGGAGAAGTTTGTCGGCATCTGCACTATTGTACCTTGTATCATATAAGATAGTAAAGTGTTCGATTATGAAAGTGGGTTGAGTACGCGCAAAATTCTACTACATCATTTATAGATTTTGGAAAAAAAAAACAACACGGCTGATTCCATGAAATCTGACTGATCTGATTTAGTTTGGACTCAGGTTCACTCCGACTCAGTAGACGAATCAGTAGATAATCAGTTTGCTTTCTGTTTCTCAAGACGTCCCCATCTCGGACGGCGGCCATCTGCTAATTCATTTGGGTGTCTGTCCATGGTGGGTTAAACTGCAGCCAACAAGCAAGTGTAGGCGACAAGGAAAATGCAGCTTTCTGTCAAGTTTCCCACAACAATTTGGTTGACTAACTTAGTCTCCACTCGTGTGCGTCACCGTCAGCCCTTTACTTCGTCAGTGACGTCAGTGACTACTTCCAGAGATCTTCTGGAAGTTTTATTCAGAATGATCTGTTGCTTAGATATTTTCAAAACCATGCAGAGATGTGACTCCGTACTCTAATCTTATCCAGCTGTCTAAAGATTAGCTTGTGGCTCAAAGTTTTGATAACCTTATGGTCTGTAAGCAGTCTATTAGTGAGTACTTTTGCCTTTGCGGGAGCCTTATTGAATTTTGTTCAGCACTTTCCGACGAATCTATATAGCCTTCTCGGCAGAATTTCTCACATCACACAGCAAGCGCATGCAAACAGACGTTGAACGATTCCAACGTCCACATACGTAGAGGAGCACCTTGGCGCGGTGAGATGACGTTTCAGAATCAGGCCAATTGCGTGCTCAGTATTTTGTTAGGCCGATTACCGAACTCGCAATCGAGTAAATATATGGCGTAGGAACCCAGTACTTCATCTGCCTTCGTCCTCGACCACCACGAACTTAGAAAGGGATTTCCTATAGGGACTTCCGAACTTTAACAGTTGATAGCAGCCATTTTGTTGAAGCTTCATCTGTCAAATTAGCTGCCTTTTACTCAGTCTGTTTTGCCAAGTCACCGTGGAGGGACAAAACGTTCAACAAAATGGGTGTTCTGTTCGGGCAACGCTTCGGGCGAGTTACGCTCCGGACAAAATGATGACAGATTTAAACACTAAGCTAATATTTTTATTTTAAATTCAGCAATCAAACAGAACAATAATAGTAATTGTGTTCTGCCCATGCCCGTTGATAAGTTGCAACTGCTCTGTTTTCCTACAGCCACATGCAGAGTGCAGAGCATCGATTGCACAGTTATTAGAACGCTTAGAGTTCAATGCGTCAGTGTTTGGTGTGGATTTTGGGCGGGTGGGGTCATCGGTCCATATTTCTTTGGGAATGATGATTACCAACTCCGTGTGGCCTAAATTGAATGATATGGAGACCCACGACAGGTTCCAACAGGGCGGCGCAACGTGTCACATAGCTCACGCTTCATTGGAAATTCTGCACTCGAGCGATTATAGGCCATAGTCATCCACGTCCGAAGTGAAAAGAACTATCCACTGAGATCGCGCCATTTCGGTAGAACGGAAAAAGCAGGTCTATGCGAACAAGTCACAAGCCACAGCGGCCGTCAAAGCCAATATAACCCATGCTAGCTCTCAAATAAGCCTGATTTATGCGCCAGAGTCATGGAAAATTGGTCATTTCGGATGCGGGCCACCCAGAGATGCTGCGGTTGACATTTGAACGGCATCGATATGCCTTTCAAACGAATAAAAAAAGGCGACGATATTTAACATACAGTTAATTTTATTTTAACTTAAAGGTAGTCAGCGCTAATGAATTACCCTCTAGCTGACCGTTGTGACGCTCCGCCAAAGACGTCTACGTTGTGTGTCCTTCTAAGATAAAAGCTTGCATTTCGTATTCTCGTTCACCGTCAGATCCATTTCGGCCGCTTCCGTCTCAATGCCAGCAATCCCATCCTTGAGTGAATTTGAATGTCATCCGCGTACGCTAACAGTTGTAGGGGCTTTTAGAAGATCGAGTTTCTAATGTTCGCCATAGAAATTAGAACGAAACGCATTAGGGCGCATCAACTTGTTTAAAAAAGCGGCCTCGATGGATTTTTTCAAGGGTCTCCAGTAATAGAATCCCTGGCCTGAAACCACCCTAATGAGATGTGATCACATTGTTGACAAGCGATTTCCTGCGTTCACACAATATGGCGGAGAATGTGATGTGATGGAAACTTATCCGTCAAAGCCGCCTGTTTCGCGTCTGCATAACGGTCTGCAAATCAGTTCAAAACGCTAGGATTTCAAACACTGTGCTAAGACATCTAGCCTCTAGATGCGGCTTATATGTACCGGAGGATTAGAAAACTGCGATTGTGCAACCCATGTCCAGGCGAGGAAAAGATTCTTCAAATCCGTGCAACCTACTGAATTAGTCTTCTTCCGAAGAGCCGCAAGGTATTCGAGAAGGTCGCCGTGATCCACAGGACTGAGGACAAACATAGAATCCCGGATAACTAATTCGGTCTCAAAGCGAGGCGTGGCACTATTCATGCCGAGTCGAAACTTGTGTCGGACAAGCAATAGAACAAGAGCCAGAAACAATGTACGGGTGCCAGCTTGGTTGACCTGGAGAAGGCCTTTGCCACCGTGTGTTTGGGAGGACTTTTCTATTCCAACAGGGTGCTGTTAATTCGCCGATGCTGTTCCTCATTTACTTGAGTGTTCTCTTCCGCCAGTTTACTCAATTCTGTTTTTACACGGTTTTTTAATAACAAAAAAAAAAAACTTGAAAGAAATCGGGCCTGTTGGCGGAGTGGGTTGGTGCGTTGCTCACACTTTTTGCAGATTCTGTGCTCAAATCACGTAGTGTTTTCTATACGCATATTTTGGAAGTGCAAAAACAGAAGAAGGAGTAATTGCGTTAGCCAACGACTTGATCGTGTACAGTCCAAAGATCAAGGTAATCACCAATCTCTTGCAGAGTGACTTCGATTCAGTCGTGAGAAACTGCGACTGGGACGGAAGGTGAATATGAACATCGAAAAGTTGGAACCCCGGTGTAAAAGGCCTCGGCCGACATGAACACAATTGGCGACTGTTCACAGTTGTTGGACGACACTGCAACCGCTTGTGCAAACGATTTTAGTCAGATACATGGGTCCTGGGGTCCCCGGGGGTCTGGCTAGATCAGTATCTATAATAAAGCAAGAAGATGCTGCTGTGGCTAGTCCCGAGGCGTTTTTACAACAGCATCAGCGATGCAAGGTGAGGGTAAACTGCTGCCTAGCTCTCCTGCAGCTCACCTATGGCTGTCCCGAGTGGTTCAACGTGAGTGCAAGCTTGATGGAAAACATTCGGGTGATTGAGGGGGCTTGTCTTAGGGCTTGCCTTTGCCGTTATAAAAATCTTAGGACTCAGTACAGAAAATTATATTCCAACGAGGTCTTATAAAACGGTGCAAGCCTCTTAAGAGTGGACAATTACCTGCTAAAGTTCATTCGAGGTCATACTGCCAGAGCGATGATCTCGGTCAGTAAGCTGATCTCTCAATCTTCAATAACACTAGAAGGTATGTCACAACGTTTCATCCTCCAGAAGCATTCCTCCATTTGGGTAAGTACGGTCTGACACCAGACATGAATGTGGTACCGCGCTTCTCTTCCGTATCGCCCGTTCAACTGAGGATGGGTGACGCAACTACGACCGTTACATCGCACAACGACCTGAGGAAGTTCTCCTTCGCTTCGGGGGAGGTGTCCGCGTCATTAGGTTAAGTCGAAAATAATAGGATAAGTATAAGTTTAGCTCGGGGCCAGTAAGTAAAAAATAGAATCATTGTTCGTCCAACTAGTTATGAGCACTTTTGTCTAGTGCAGTCCCAATCATTACCAAACCGCGGCGCGGCGCACCTACAAGCATTTTGACACTACGCCCTACTCTAGCGTTTTGAAAAAGAACAGTCGACTGAAATAATTTACAGATTGGCTCGAAATATATGCAACTGAGTTTTTTATTACATTTGCTAAGAATTCAGGGTTGAAAGAGAAACAACTCAAGAACAACAAAATAAAATATAATAGCTACTAAGTCAAATCAATGTGACGGTTGAGCCTGGTCATCTCCACACTGCTGCTCACATGTTTTGCCTCACATTGATCCTTGACCGATATTTGCTCTTGCACAGCTAAAGCTGAAAATCCCGCTTCACACAAACGGAATGAAACTTCTTAAAGCCTTTGAAGTTAAATTTATATATTCATTGTGAATCGATAGCCAAAACTCCACCGAACCAAAACTGGTGAATCTAGTCCCTGTCGCAAGAGGGTCCAATGAGACTCTCTTCCTCTTTTGACGTGAATTCTGGAGGAGCGTGTGCATGAAATGGATATTGGATCCACGCAAACTCGTCAACATCATCAAGCAAAGGATTTTGAAAACTATTCGATGAATTTCGAAAGACGTTTCGTGAAAAGAGCCATCAAGTCTTGTGAGTCGGCTGTGTTACTAGAATATGTTTAGCTCCTTTACCGGTGCATAGTTTTTTGAAAAGTTTGGCCTTTAGGGGCATAGTTTTTATGTAGTACGTGTGCAAGCAGCACGAAGCTTAAATAAATTTGAATTTTTGTGAAGAACAGAGCACCACGCACACACTTTGGGAACCCCTTTTCTGGTGAGTAACTATGTTATGAATTAAAATGAGCATTCTTCGCTTCGTTTATTCCTTTTGTAGAATTCACGCAGTGTTCCTGATCCCGCAGCGGTGCCGTGCAGGCTCTAGGTTTGCAACATGTGCCTGCTTACAGTCGCCAAACCACCGGTTTTAGGAATTAAACAGAACCTTGCAATTTGTCTCTTCAACTTCTGGATTTGCTTTCATTCGCTCAAATTTTGTGCTTTCAACTTTCATATTACAACCCATGAGTTTATCAACACCGCATTTTCTCAACTTATGGAAATAGCTCAAGTTAAGGGATCAAATCGGTTGCCTGCTCACGTCTGTACACAAGATGGAATGATTGTGTGTGTCATTTATCGTGTTTGGTTCTCAAAGCGGATAAAAATAATGTTGCCTCAACTAGAACTGGATTCAATGCCGTGAAACGAGAGAAGGCACTGGCCCTTTCATTTGAAATAATGAAGTATTTCTTGGATTCTTTTTCATTTGTTAACAGGCCCCGTGAATTACGGGCAAGTACACACTGAACAATCGTATTGCAATATTATGCGCTCGGATATATTCCATAGGCGAATGCAGACTTAATTAGTGTAAGCATTACAAATGTGCATAATCGCTTGTGCTGCATAACATGCCTGTAGCAACTGAACAGGTGATTTGTGAACTGAGCAGCAGACATAATGGAGGACAGAGATATGCAACCATTATCTCTGCTGAAAACGTTCGCTCTCAATTCTCCTCCTCATAGCGCACACGAACAGCACACACCGTAAATTCAAAGCAGAAAATGGCCTTGGATGTGTGAATTGTCAAAACTATCCCAGGGGAAATTTTAAAAGAAAAAGTTGGACAAATTCTGGATTTTAAAGTTCAGACTGTGAGATGAAATAGTGTTGATCAACGTCAGTTTTCCAAGTTGAGCAATAGTGGGCAAAACGACCCTCAGTTTGCTACATGTGCCTGCTTGCACTCGTCGTCAAACCAGCGGTTTTGCCGATGGTGTTATAAAGGGTGGTGAAATTTTAAGGGCCGATGTTGATTTTGAATAAAACACAAATTATTTAGGAAATTATTGTCATTTATTTTTATTATGATAATATTGGTATGGTTCAATTCAAATGGCTGCCGCGACCTCGGCGGCACACCTCCATCCGATGGTCCAAATGTTCGATGACGCTGAAGCATAATTGAGGTTCTATGCCGTTAATGTGCCGAATTATCTCAGCCTTTAGCTCTTGAATTGTTGCTGCCCTATGTACGTCAAATAACCCCCAAAAAAATCCAACGGTGTCAAATCAAATGATCTTGGCGGCCAATTGACATCGTCACCACGTGAGATAACACGGCCATTGAATTTGTCGCGCAAAAGAGCCATTGTTTCGTTAGCTGTGTGGCAAGTGGCACGCTCCTGCTGAAACCACATATCGTCCACATTCTTCCAATTCGGGCCATAAAAAGCTATCATTTCACGATAGCGAACACCATTCACAGTAACTGCCTAACCGACCTCATTTTGGAAAAAATACAGCCCGATGATGCAGCCAGCCCATAAAACGCACCAAACAGTCACTTTTTGTGGCTGCATTGGTTTTTCGACAATCACTCTTGGATTATCATTCGCCCAAATGCGGCAATTCTGCTAATTCTGCTTATTGACGAATCTACTGATGTGAGGGTGTGCCTCATCACTGAAGATGATTTTCTTCGAAAACTGATCATCCACTGTTGCCATTTCTTGCCACCATTCTGACCATTGACGACGCTTGAAATGGTCAAGAGGCTTTATTTCTTGAGTCAATTGCACCTTGTAAGCGTGTAAATGCAAATCTTTATGCATAATGTTTACCAACGACGAGCGTGAGAGGTGCAATTGTTGGGCACGACGACGAGTTGAGGTGGACAGCTCTTCAGCCACACTATCGCGAACAGCAGGAATATTTTCTGCACTGGTGTTGTCACATCTCCTACAGACACGATTTGCTAAAATTTTTGCACGATTTAAAATTTAACCACCCTTTAAAACCCGCGGCAACTTTCCAATCTTCTTAGACTGATTGTGCAAGCGGCGTCCAACTCATCAAACCATTGCATTGCTTCGCGACCCCATTGCTGTCCCAATACTCGTGCTCTTACTCTATCCACACGGATTTGGAAATAATCCAACGTCAGACTGAAGGCTGTCAATAAGAATCTTAGATAATAGATTTGCGTGAAGACAATTGTAATAGAATTAAATGCACTAATTGAGCTTTGTATTTTCCTTTGAAATAAACTTCTTTGCAATTGACAACGTGTCCTGGTAAGGTTGTGTTTTTAATAGAAGAACAAAATACGGATTTTCTCAGTTCCAGGCAGCGGAAGCAAACTCAAGAAATAAAATCAAACACACACCAAGGAAATGATCCGAGTCTAGCCGAGCCGGATTCCTAAAGGGTACCCTTCCTCCTCACTGTGAGTGTCTGCTCAGTGTTGCCACACTTGTTTGCAGAGATCCGATCCCAAAACTCTTGACCAAACTGCACCAACCATCGTGTGTTACCAATTTGTGAGTAATGTTGTCGGGCTGTTCAGCTGTGGTTCAATCTGTTTACACAAAATTAGTAAACTGAGATATATACCTACATAGCTTCACAAGCCGACGCTGGTTCCACTAAGGCTCTGAGACTGTGTCATCTGTTACTGACGGACACGCTGCCTGCCGTCTTCAAGATTTTGTTTTTCACCATGAGTTATTTCTTGGTTAGTATGTTGAAGGTTCCTCTTTTTCATGAAGTCTTGAATTTGAAGACCATCTTAGCTGGAGCATTGATGCGGGTTGATGCGCTGTGGTCGAGATAGTGTAGTCTTTTCCATCCGTCTCATCCATGTAGCTCGCACAGTTCGCGGTTGATTGTTTGAAATAGCACACCATCAGACCAGGCAGTGACATAGTTCCAGTTGATTACGCTTAAGTTTCCAAAAAACAAAACGTGATTATGGAACCAAGAGATATCTTGCCACGAGTACGTTTCCGAAGGTCATTTCTTTGAGGAACACTGTTAGTTTCCAAAGGCATAATCTGCATGTCCCATGCAGAGTTGCGAGTTTCACTCACAGCCAAGATGTGAGCCCGACTCTCGAGACAAACCTAACCACCAAGACCATACGTATGGTCTTCATCGAACTGGCCCAACTTTCATATCAAGGGCGATCGCAATCAGCGATGCTTCGTGCCAAGTCAAGGAAGTCGGCGAGCCTGTTTCTGTTTCTCCTTGTCAAACTGAATTATGGTCTCGACTTGTTGTTATTCATTCGAATTTGCGTGACTTTACGTGAATTCCAATTCAGTGAGCTACGAGACAATGAATTATTCAAAGCGTGAGCGAATGGAGGTTACAAATCAACTTTCCGATGGTATTCTAGTCGCAATGAATCACAAAAGCCATGTTGGCGGGGGGAATCAAGGACTATGTGAAATTTGATCTCGGCGACGGGTGATTGAAATACGAGACGAACAAGATGTGAACGAAATAACATTCGCCATGAAGGAGCTTACTGTTGATGGTCAGATGTCGATCTTCGTACTCTCAGTCAAACTGAGGCATTTCAACACTGCAATATTTTCCGTAGGATTCGATATTGTTTTTATGTGAATTCAGCGTTCTCGTGCGACATTTGCACGAGGGTAAAATGTATGAATCCCAAGTTCTTCTTTTTCGGTCTGTTAATAAAAATAAAATGGGTGGCGCTGCAGCGCCATAGAGGGCCCACACCTACCTTCTCAGCAACCACTCGGATTGTGCATGCTACTGTTCTTGTACGAGTGGAATCGACCTACAGTTTTATGCCCACTTCGAACGGCCAATTGAGAAGGGTTTTCTCGTTGAGCATTGTTAGTGACTCGAAAGAGGAAGGGGCCCTGAACGTTATGTTGCTCGTACCATTAATCGAACCGCAGGCTCAAGTGTGTCGACGCACCAACACACAACGCAACGGCTGCCACGGTCTGTTACTTCGTCATATATTCAAATATTTGCTTAGAATTCAGTAGTACACCTTTCCATGCACTTTCTCGGTCGATTCGGTAAAAAATGTATCCACTATTTGTGAAAATATTTGGCAAATCTAGGCGTAGCAGAGAAAAACATGGCCGAAATTGTTCTTTGTGTTCCAGTGGAGCAGGCAGTTTCTTGACTTTCAATGAACACCACAAATTCATGTGGTATCAGGTCTATGTTCGTACATCTACTTCTTTCTAATTTGCGTTCCTATTTAAGGCAAATCGAGACCAAAATTGCACTCAAATTCCTTCGGATTTCAGACCAATAACCATGTTCTTTTCGACTCAGCAAAAGCCTTTGGAAACAAACTTGCCTATGAGATGCAGAAATATTTTAAGGAAATTGGTAATTTGCTGTAGCGCTGGTAGTTTGACAGAACACACCACAAAACACAGTTGTGTTTTCCTAAGTAATCGCATTCAAGCTGCAATCACTGTTAATACAGGTGTTCCGCAGGGCTCTGTACTATGTCCTCTTTTGTTCGCTATTTAACAAAGATTCATAACATTTATTCCAGAGTTATTTTCATTCGATGTTTAATTCAATACAGATTTACCTTCCAGACAGAAATGCTTAAAACGATGTTTATATATTTAACTTGCAGGCCCTCGGCGAGTCTAAGTTGAACCGATCTTTCGATTTGGCTCTCACTCGTTTGAGCGCATCGGTATCAAGTTGGGACAACGAAATCATGCTGCTCATCACCCCACGCTGAACCAGAAGAGACCATGCCCAGCTCATTTTGCGACGGTGCGCTCGTGCTTGAGTCTCCTATCAACTGTTGAACAGTCGATATCAACGAAAAGTCGAACAGCATTCATGTCTTGTTATGCAAATTGAGAAATGCTTCTGGGGGACGAAGCGTTGTCACGTACCCTCTCGTGGGGTAGTGGATTGGGGTAGTAAGCCCCAGAGAGCAGATAATTGACCGCAGTTTGACCTC
Organism: Eristalis tenax; assembly: GCA_905231855.2. Taxonomy (NCBI): domain Eukaryota; kingdom Metazoa; phylum Arthropoda; class Insecta; order Diptera; family Syrphidae; genus Eristalis; species Eristalis tenax. Next base: position 48,064,588 of record HG993128.1, on the reverse strand, counting down.
GAATCAACATCAGCAGGAAATTGTCCGCTATTATCAGGTTTGCCCCGTTGTGAAAGACCTCATTGGAAAAGAATTGTCTGTGGGACTCTAGAAAAGCGAAGGCAAGCCCTAAGACCAGCCCTCTCAAACAACCGAATCTTTTCCATCAAACTTGAACTCACGTTGAACCACTCATGACACCCATAGGTGAACATTGGCCGTATAAGAATCAATCGCTTTATCTGTTGTAAAAGCTCCTCGGGTCGTTGCCAGAGCAGCTATAGCTAGATGAGTATCTAGCCATATCCCCAGACATTTGACTACAGTCTTTTGCGCTAGTTTCCGCTAGTGTCGTCCAAAAACTGAGAAGTTTCTTCAATTCCTTTTCGTGTCCTCCGAGGTCGTACACAACGGGGTCCTGAACAGCATGGTTTCTGACTTCTTCAACTTCCAGTCTTCGCAATTTGCCATGAGTGAGTCGAAGTCACCATGCGAGAGAGTGGTGGTCTTTGGAATTGATCTGTGGACGATCCAGTCGTGAAAGTGAGGAAGATGAATTAGCAGTTCACTCAAGTAAAAGTGGAATACGATCGGCGAATTAACGTTACCCTGATGAAGACCATTTTTAACTTGAGAACGACAATGTGAGCCCAACATGTATATTGTAGCGATCACATTCTAGACGATGACACTTCTAGCGATGTAGCACTTGCACGATGTTCGATATCCCATCGATTCAGATTGACTCTTTCTTCTCTAGGCGACGATATTATCTGCCACGTTATCGTCATTGAACACGACAAAGTCATTGTTCTCAGATCGCCATTGTTGCAGATATTGTCGAAATTAACAGTTGCTATCCAGTACGCGATTCTCCAGGTCGTGCTTCGGCCGCACACTCTTCTTTTTCCCATGGCACAGTCTGGTTTGGACCTGGGCCTCAACCGAACACTCTCAAAGCCCTTAAAAGACCACTCCAGTTCCAGAGACGTCCAGTTTTTCCTGCGGATCTTCGACCAAAAAAAAAGTTATCGTCGTGAATGGCCTTCTCTGGATGAATACCCGCCGTAGTCGTTCTTGCTAGCTTAAAACACGGAAGGACATTTCAGGAGTGCTGATACAGGCCTCGGAAATGCACACGGCTTGACATCAGCCAGGCCTCAATCCATCTCGAAAATGACATAGTTTTGCTACTCTGCGGCTACCTTTGATGTCGGGGTGCTCTGCTCTTGATGGACATGCCTGAAGTAGATTTTTCAGTTTCCTCTCTCATCACTCATTCCACTATCACGTGTGGTCATCATGGTGCATCCCATCGTCCGAGAAAGCACTCACTCCCCCTGTCCACCAGAGCCTAACAATCTACTGAAGTGGTGCTGAAAAATTTGTTCAAACTGCTCCACGTGGCCAAAGTCCAGCGTTTTCTAATGGCCCTTCCCTTCTTTGTGACGCGTCATAGACTCCCTGACGAATGACAACTTCCGAAAATCGGCAATCTCCCCCCGATTTTGAAGAAGGCCAAAAATTAAAACACTTAGACCTGTCAGCCCCGCTGTTCCTCATGAATATTCCACCAATTAGCCGCGTCTCTCCTCCAGCCTTACACTCATCGCCCCGATACGAATCTCTCGGCCGAGTTCATAACTCAAAAAATATTTCGTCTAGTTACCACTCACTATACATTTCCTCTAACAACAGCGCGGCTGTCTCCACTCCCTACCCGCGAGCGCGAGCACTATGTTTCGCATTCTTATCGCAAAACCTGCCCAACAAAACACGTTAACTGTCCAAAGAACTCCCGAAAACACCAGAGAACAGGAAAAAAAGAAGAAACAAAATATTATATTCCCAACCACCCAAATAAATTGTAGACCATTCTCTTATGTATTTTATTTACATTTCTGAAGATTTATTACCCCCAAACACCCTCAAAGGCAGCATGGACACAATTTAAAGAAAAAAGAGGAAAACCACACGCCCGTCGGCGAGTTATAGCACACACTCGTGGCGTAGCGCGCCAGGAGAACGGAATCATAATGGCAACCCTCCCCATATTGGCGGCCCAAACACACATTCCCGGCCTTAATTCGATTTTATTCCGGACGACCTCTCTCTCTCGTGGTGTCGTTCTTTTTTTCACATTTTTTTTTTTTGTTTATTTTATTTTTTGTTTTCAGTTTAGGCCCATTCGCTCACTCTCCGCTTTGTGGACAGAGAAAACGCCATTTAGAACGCACATAAAAACCAGAGAAAAGGAAAACACACATTATCCGTGTTATTGCCACATTAATCATTTCGCACTTCACCCAAAAGCAAACAAAACAACACACAAAAACGACCAAACACCCAGTCTCTCTGTTCGGTTCGTTCCCTTGGCAACTGCACACACACACACCCAGAGTCGAGCGAGCTACACCAACGCCACCAACGACCCGGGGAGGGTGTGTTCCCGGACAAGAAGCCAAAAGGAGGTGGACACCAACTGGAAGAAGTTTGACACTTCGAATGTAAACAAACCACAGCTACCGTTTCCACAGCCACAGCCAGACCCACACACACACACAGTCACACGCCCAAGCTGTCCAATCTCCGCGCGACGCACACACCCAAACCTGCCGAGACGGAGTGTAGGGATAATCTCCCCACACAATTGCATCAACGCCATATCTGCGGTGCTCGCGAAGGGCCTTTGTTCGTTGGCCACTCCCACTTTCAGCGCCATCTCGTTTATGGCGCACGCACACTCGCGCGCATGGCGAGACTGTGCGAGACAGAGGACCGGCAATAGCCAGCAATCCGGTTGTGGATTGGAGGGATCACTGGCTTGGCATTCAACGCACAGCAACTGTCGTCGCCGGATGTGTTCGCTGTTAGTGAGATACATTTTCGGGTTCGAGATAGATTTTCGTTTTTTGGCATTTTGTGGAAAAGGCGCGGCGGCATCTCGTTCGTACTAAGGGAGGCCTGGTGGTGTAAGGTGTTGTGTGTGAATTGCTCGTGAAGTTATTGTGCGTGACACCGGTGATCGGAAAAGAAATGCTCGTTCCTTCGGATATGATTGCGGCACAGTCCAAGATGGTGTATCAAATGAACAAATATTGCGCGGATCGGGTGCAGGCGCGCAAGGCGCAGATCCATAAGACCATCCAGGAGGTCTGCCGGATCGTGCAGGACGTCCTCAAGGAGGTGGAAGTGCAGGAGCCGCGATTCATATCTTCCCTGAACGACTACAACGGCCGCTTCGAGGGCCTCGAGGTGGTCTCGCCAACGGAATTCGAAATCATAATCTATCTGAATCAGATGGGTGTCCTGAACTTTGTGGACGATGGCACGTTGCCCGGTTGTGCGGTGTTGAAGTTAAGCGACGGCCGTAAGCGTTCTATGTCGCTGTGGGTGGAATTTATTACCGCGTCCGGGTATTTGTCCGCCCGGAAAATACGTTCTCGTTTTCAGACTCTCGTGGCGCAGGCCTGTGACAAGTGTGCCTATCGGGATATTGTGAAAATGATCGCGGACACAACCGAAGTGAAACTGAGGATACGCGAACGCATTATCGTCCAGATAACGCCGGCCTTCAAGTGCGCCGGTCTGTGGCCCCGTTCGGCCTCACACTGGCCGCTGCCAGGGATACCGTGGCCGCATCCGAACATTGTGGCGGAAGTTAAGACTGAAGGATTTGACATGCTGTCGAAGGAGTGCATCGCGCTGCAGGGCAAAAACTCGGCCATGGAGGGCGATGCCTGGGTGCTGAGTTTCACCGATGCCGAAAACCGGTTGCTGCAAGGTGAGCAGAAAAAAATGTTTTGCTTTGCTTTTCATTCTTTCCCCGACGGCAGTGCGTTCGATGATGGCTGCTGAGAGTGAGAGCGATGTGTGAGGCGATAAAGAGTTTTCGACCGTTTCTGAGGTTAGATAGACGGTGAGAGGCTCTAAATTGCTGCCGATCAGCGAAGGATTGTGTTTCCTTTTGTGACATGAGAATATTTCGTGTGGTCCCCTCAGTGCGTGTCCAATGCCTTCAACTTGGTAAAGTGTCTAATTGTTTTTTGAGGTTAGTGAGTGGTGATCTGGGATGCAATAATTGTCGGCAGTCCTGGATCTGGTTGTATTTGTAGGCATTCTGGCGACATGCCCTGACGACTCCCTGTTCCTGTCGATTTGTTGCTTGTGGACTGATTATGGAATACACTTCCCCGAGGCAACACTCTCAACGAAATCCTTATCATTGTGAGAGTTTTGCTTTCATGGCGAGAGAAGAAGAGAGATCGTTGGTGAAATGAAACTTTGAAACCGTCCCGTCACATTGAACATTGTTTCGCATTTGTGTTGACATCATTCGAATGCAATTTGAAAGGTGTCTGCAGATGGGGGCCTGCTTCTGGAGATAAGGCAACAAAATCCACGACTCGGGCTTGGAATTTCGTGGACAGTCCTCTTGATCGCATTGAGACCAGAACATCTCCTTTATTGACGTGAATTAGCCGGCATTTTCATGACTTTATCGCAAAAGTGGGCACTATTTCAAACAAGTTCAAGCATTGCAATCATTCACGTAGGATTCGATATTGGCTTTATGTGAATTCATCGTTCTCGTTCGACACTTGCGAAACTTTGCATTCCTCGTATATTGTCAGTAGGTTTGCGGAAGCACAATGGAGTTCTTCTTTTTCGATCTCCGTGCAGTCCGTACAGAACCAGGGCCTAGCTTCTCAGCAATGTTTTATGCCGACTTCGAAAGGCCAGCTTGTGAAACCTTTTCTTGACAGTTATACTCTTGTCAGTCTCTTGTCAGCATTGTCAGTGAATCGAAAGAGGTGGGCCATGATTTAGCTCGTCCCAGGCATTTTTGGACTCTAATCGCAAAATCGCATTCGCAGTCTGCGATCTACAGTAAAATAAACTGCTCCTGCGATTGAGTTGTGATTTTCCACAAATTTTTTTGCTGGAACTCCTTCTGGCTCTACTTTGAAGCCAAGAGGCACAATACCTTTATTTCCCCGCTCGTAAATATTTAAGTCGAACTTTTTTGTATCCGCTTAAGTTACCCGGGATAATTATTCTCGCTTCTGAAATAAGTTCGGAAACAATGCTTCCAACCAGGGTTGCCGCTATGCAATTTGTCCTCTTTCCGAGGCCGCGAAGCACCGAGAGGCCCTGAAATAACTTCGGCGACTATTTTATATGAAACATATTTCTTTCACGAACTACGTCGTTAAGCTTCTCATAAGAAATAAACTCAACACTAATTATGAGAAAATGCAGCTAAATGACTGCACTCCTCATGAGCATGACAAAACCTTAAAAATAGCAGCGATTTTTTCCTGTCCCGAGACACTTTTTTGTGCGACTTTCTCAAAATCTTCAGCGGCAACGCCGCTTCCAACCGTTGTGTTAACGATAATTTGCTTAGAAACGTCACAAAATTCATCCATTTCATTCATCTGTTTGACTATGAAAAAAATCAATTGAAAATCGTTGAGGAAGAAATTTACACACTTAATTCGCTGCTTCTCTCCATATTCCGATTCCTCAGAACTGGAACGCAAATCACGGAAATCCTGTTTTTTCCATTATTTGTTCCAAATTATTTTCGATTCCATTTTTTTCTTCAATTTTTCAACAGCTGACTGTCTCAAACGTCTTAAATGTCGTCTGTGCCGACAAGGTGTTTTGTGAAGATTAATAAGGCGCCAATGATAGTCGTCGATCGGTCTTTCACGTCGATTTCAAATGTCATATTCGCTATTCTTGATGTGGGAATGTGCACTTTAATGTGAGTTCCATTGATAGCGCCGATCATAGGTGGAGACCGAAACTATTCGGAAAAATGTTTCTTAGCATTTGCAATTTCGTAATTTTATATATTACTTTAACTCAATCTCAAAACAATCCTGGTTGCAGTCACCTTAATGTGGCAAGTAAAGGGTGATTTTCTAAAAACTATAGGAAAGTTTTTCAAAAAAAAAAAAAAAAAAACACATAAAATTCAGAAAAATGCATGAAATTTTTATTTGAATCGATAGTACGGTCCATATAATTTAATGTTTGAAAATTATTTCATGCAAATGTTGACCTTGGCTGCGCCTCAAATGGTCCAACCGCTTAGTCCAATTTTGGCATACTCTTTCCAACATTTCGGCCGGTATCTCACGAATAAATGCTTCAATGTGGTCTTTCAATGCGTCAATTGAAGCGGGCTTGTCTGTATAGACATGAGCTTTAACATAGCCCCACAAAAAATAGTCTAAAGGCGTTAAATCGCACGATCTAGGCGGCCAATTGACCGGTCCCGAACGTGAAATAAAATGATCACCGAACTCGCCTCTCAATAAGTCCATTGTTGCGCGTGCTGTGTGGCATGTGGCACCGTCTTGTTGAAACCACATGTCATGCAAGTCAAGCTCTTGCATTTTGGGCAAAAAAAAGTTGGATATCATCTCACGGTAGCGCTCACCATTCACAGTTACGTTACGATTCGCATCATCTTTGAAGAAGTACGGTCCAATGATGCCACCAGCCCATAAACCGCACCAAACTGTGACTTTTTCTGGATGCATTGGTAGCTCTTGCAATGCTTCTGGCTGATATTCACTCCAAAATCGACAATTCTGCTTATTTACGTACCCATTGACCCAAAAATGAGCTTCGTCGCATAGAGCACGCATTTTGATAATAAAATTCAATAATTTGCAAGCGTTGTTCGTTTGTAAGACGATTCATGGTTAAATTATAGACCAAACTGAAGATGTTTGACAGTGAAACAAAACACGAAACGTGCGTCAGCTAAAAAATCACCCTTTATTTACTAGGTAGGTGGAGTCGATTTTTTTCCTCGAAATTGATGGTCATCAGAAGGGTTATGTCAATGGATGTCTCAGAACCTTACCATCAATGAAATAGGCCTACCTGGACCATCAAATATTTTGTCAAAGTTATAATTGAACCACCAGTTGGAAGAAGGGAATGAACCCAAAATTGTAGGCCAAAAAGAGGAAAGAGAAGAGGAGAAGTCATTTAGGTCCGCAAGATCCTGTTCAAAAACAGCATCTCCAACTTGAGCAACCAAAGCAAAGGCGATAATGCCAAAACAGCTAGTAGTCCTTGCCCCCTTTTTGGAGGCAATCAGACTCAAAAACTGGTCCATTGTACTGCCAGGCAGCAACCTACATTTGCTGTAGTTTCTTGGTCTGACCAGTAGACGTTTCTGTGATGAGGAGCCTACATCATCTGCTCTGGAATTGTGTAGTACTCGTAATTTCTCTTAGCAGAGAAGTATTAAAGATAAAAGGCCCCAATTGGGCTCCTCACAACCCCCGCCCTATCAAATGGATCAGCTCTCACCACTTCAGCGCCAAACCCCTGTTACCTGATCCGAGCAAAGGCGGGCCAGTGACAGAGGAAGTGCTCTGCAGTGTCGTCGTCTTCTCAACAGGCGACACAGAGCGTTTCGTCGCTCAGGCCAAGCACACTTAGACGTTTAGCGAAGGTGTAGTGTCCCGTTTGTACGCTTGTGAGTCGTCTGCAGTTTTTTTTGCCAAGGGATAACAAGAATGCCGCGGATTTATTACAGACGTTAGAAAGCATTCCCTTGGTCTGTCCGCATCCTGGAGAGTCATACCACCTCCGATTGTGTTCTCGAGAGGCCCAACCATCGATGGAAGCCCTAACCAAGGACGCAGGTAGACCCAAAACTGATGCAGGTCCAGAGAATGTTTCCTCTGATCCTTGTCTTGTAAGTTCATGGGCGATTTCATTTCCAGACATCCCGTGGTGACCCAGGACCTGAATTATGACTGCCGATCAAATTCAGAGAGGACTTGCATTTCTGAACTATCCTGGAAGTGGTTAAAGGGCTGAGCAAGGTCTTAAGTATAGCTTGGGTGTCACTACGGATATACTTTCCCCCTTCCTCCTGTTCTTCACAATATAGTTCGTGGCCATTAGGATCGCATATTTCCGCTTTGATTCCCTTTTAGTATCCGCCCTTTGCAAAAAAAGGCAAGGAAGCGTCCGGTTTTGCTGGGGACAATGAGTTGTTGGGCACGTTTTTTACTTAATCGGCAGTCCTGTTGGAGTCTGAAAATAAATGTGTTCAATCATAAAAGCAGAATATGATCTTACATGATCCACACAACTCCAAGTGACTGGAATTGTCTCTTAAACTCCTTCGAATTGCTAGTTCTTCTTCTTGACATAATATTTGTATTATTTACTTTTTAATTCGTTTAATGTTACTTTTTGCACCCATATTTATTCCTTAGCTTCATTATTTGGCTACTGTCAAAGCACCAGAATTTATGTGCGAAATGTCGCAACTGATTCGATGTGAAATTGTGTTCACGTGAAATTCAAACTTCGGGCGAACAAAAATTTTCCACGTGGAATATTATTCGAATGAATCTCACATCAAGGCTGATTGTCAGTATTAACGTACAAATTTGAAATCTTATGATCCACCATTCCTTCATCTCGTAGAAGCCGATAAATCCTTTTTATGTCTTGCATCTCACAGTTGCAGAATGTGCAAACAAACAGTCATCAAAATTTCAAAAATGCGATGGGAAAAGACACTAGTCCAAAAGCTACCTGCTCTTGCCCATTCCGAAGGACGATCTGATTAGGAAATTCAATTTTCCATTAAGCTCAGCACCAAAAGAGTCTGGAGCAATGTATGGATTCATTCCACAGACTGAGCAGCAATACAGTAAAATGGCAGGAGTATTTGGACCCATTACAAAGTACTTCCCACCGACATCACTCAAGCAGATGCTCTCAAATCCATTTTGGTATACCAACTGAGGCATAGCTTAAATGTCAGACAGGCGAGCTTTAGCTTTATCGAACATGCTGGCTCGTATCTCGTTAACAACACGCGTAATGTTGCCTTCCATGACTAAAATTGATGGTGGCTTAACGGCGTAAAAACAACCTCAAGACGTCAAGTCGCAAGACCTAGCCGGTAAACTGATCGGCCTGAAACGAGGGCCAACGAAGTGCTCATTTCATTACCCAATCGGTCCATCAAACCGCAATGTGCCGGCCATGTGGCGCATTTTGCCAATCACTGCCGCCGGGCAGTGCATTTTGCTAATTATTCCGCCGTACCATTAACCGCCCTAAAGCCGTGCATTTTTCCAAGTGCTTTGGCAAATTTTGCCTTGTCTGAGGCTGCTCATCGGACCAAATACGGGAGGTTTAGTTTGATAACATTTCCATTCAATCATCTAAAGAACAGCTTCTGTAAGTCCCACTCAAAGCTATGGCAGGTCGTTCAGTAAGGCCTTAGACCAAAATTCTTTCGTAACAGTTTCTCGCAACACAATCCCAGTTGCTGCGAACAGCAAATTACTGATCACTTAGAGCCGGAGGAGGTGACGGAAACCGCAAAACAGTTTTCTCCCACAGGCCAGGCCTAAAACATCTGAAACCTTCGCACCTCACTATTATACACTACTGCGCGCGTGTTTTAATGAAGTTTAACGAAGTCGTATAGACAGTGGCGTTGTGGGTTGGTGCTTCAACCAGTACACACTTGAGCCTACGTTGCCTAGGTTCGAATTCCGATACGAGCAAAATAATGCCCACGTCAACACTTCTTTCGAGTCACTCACAATGCTCAAAGAGTATATTTGTCTCGAAATAACTTCTCAAATTTACCATTTCAAGCCAGCTGTAGATCCCTTCCACTCGTGAATAAAAGCACGAGTGGTTGCTGAGAAGCTAGGGCCTGGCCGTCTACCGACGTTGCCTTAGAGAGACCGGCCGGCCATTATAATTGCTGTGCTCCAGTTGGCTTTTTTTCGCTGCTTAGAAACATCTGTGGGCTCTGATCGTGCATCAATCTATGGAGTTTTGATCGATTCCTTTGAATTTGAATTCACTGCAAGGATTTTGTAGCATACTACTCGCCGGCGCTGCCAGCAAAGACTGTTGACATACTCGGTTCTGTGGTAGCGTCAGAATTTGGCAAACCTCCTCCTCTAGCCAGGCCATACGTTGGATCGTGACACGCATTCACATGAATGGCTACATGGGCAAGCCTTAAATTTGTCCTAGGGCTTAAACTGTTTGCTCAGTAAGTGCATTATGAGGATCGAAGTGGACGAAGAATATTTTTCACAGACCACGAACTTCGATAGTTTTTCATAATAACGTGATCCATAAAAAAAACTATACCTTAATGTATAATTTCCAACTTCGCGCGGTTGCCCATCTACTGATACAATGCAGCTGAGACCGGATTTGCACGTGTCGGTTAGTGTGCACATTTCATTCGTGTTTGATCTTGTTCTTGAATGATTCGCCTGACCCAACTACCCCCGCCCTACCCTAGAATTCAATAATTTCTAAGCCTTTCGTGTTCAGGACTAAACTGGCAATGTTAACTGAGCATGTTTGGCGTTGACACTAGTCACGAATAAATCAAGAGAGATCTGTCAGTAATGAGGCACTCAGAAATCAAACAGGAGAACAAAATGCGCACAAAAATGTATGATTTTCTGAAGAAAAACTCCCTTATGGGCACTGCCGTTTTTTTCTTCGTTACAAATCTCTGGATTCCGGATTCATTGGTTACGTTCAAAATCATAGATATTTCATTTTTTTTCACATTTTTTATCTTATCCTGAGATCCTTGCACTTGTACAAAGTCAACGTTGTACGATGACGTTGAAGATGTGGCGGAGGATGTGATGTGTGCAGTTAGGTTGGTAGGGTGACTGGCACGCTTATTGTTAAAACTATGCTCCACCTGATGGTCCATTAAGATTCCAATATGTCGCCACCTGTACTTGAGAGCATAGATTTCACCATAGGACAAATCCACTTCCGCACTCGTACAGTTGCAAGAGTACTTAAAGATCTCGACGTACACAAATCCGCTGGCCCGGGTGGTATTCCCCCTATTCTTCAGTTCTTCTACGCTGCCAAAACCACTGCGTAGGCTTTTTCATCTATCCTCCTCTTTAGAATCTTCGTCACCCACCTCGTACCGACCCATAGCACTTACGTCCCATCTCTCTAAGGTCATGGAAACGCTCATAAATCGTCAGCTTATGAAATATCCTGAATCGCGGAAGCTTCTTAATGACCGGCAGTATGGTTTTCGCAGCAACAGGTCCACTGGTGATCTGATAGCTTATCTCACCGAAAAGTGGAACCAATCTTTGCACAATGCAGGCGAAAGCAAGATCGTTGCGCTTGATATTTCTAAGGCCTTTGACAGAGTTTGGCATCAAGCTCTCTTGTCGAAAATGCGTGCCTATGGTGTCGATGAATCTCTGCTTCAATGGATTAGAAATTACCTTTCGAACCGTTCAATTGAAGTTGTTTTGGATGGGTTCAAGTCTGATATCCACCAAATATATGCTGGAGTTCCCCAAGGCTCTGTTCTGTCTCCGACACTCTTTCTCATTTTTATAAATGATCTCTGATAATCCAATCCATTCATTCGCTGATGACAGCACTCTCAGCTTTTCATATTCGTTCAAAGACTCACGATCCAGCCCTTCGGCCTTAGAATTGGAACGGCAGCTTATGCACGTTGAATTCCGATCTTGGCAGCATAATTAACTGGGAAAAGAACCATCGAGTGGATTTCAATGCTGTCTGCTGTCACTCAAGCAAACACTTGTTAATCAGCCATTATCCATGAATGGCACCTGTGTCGATGCAACCGGAAAGCTGTCCATCCTTGGTATGTGTATCAAGACAACACTTTGGAACGATTACATATTTGAGTTCGCCAAAAATGCTGCAAAATGTTTAGGTTTCCTCAATCGATGCAAGAAATACTTCACCCCTTCTGATTTGGCTTTAATTTATAAGGCGTATATACGCCTCCAACTTGAGTACAAAGCTCATATCTGGTCTGTTGTCCCCAAAACCACCCTGCACCTACCTAGATGGAATCCAAAAGCAAGCGATAAAGCTTATAGGAGACAACAATATTGCAGAGTCATTACACTCGCTCGAACATCGACGTACCGTCTCGTCTCTATCCGTATAGTACCGCTATTTTAACAAACGATGGTCAAGTGAGCTTGCCAACTGCATTCCTCCTCCCCATGAATTCACCAGCAGTACCCGCCTCGCCAGGAATGCTCATCAGTTCACCCTTAAGCCTACTTTCGGACGCACAGTTAAATTTAGAGAATCGTTCATCAGCCGCACGACACGAATATGGAAAGCTCTTCCCAGCCCAATATTTCCCCCGGAATACAATCCACAGACCTCATCTCCCTTTCTCCCTCTACACCTTCAGCTCGTGCTGTGTCTTGAACCTTGTTTTAAGGCATCCTTTATATTGACGTTTGTTTAATTGTCAAGCAATCTCTATCTAGCTTCTGGAAGGCCGGAACACGTACCGGGGTAGTACTATTTCCACTTATTGCACATCCCTGCAGCTTCTGCAGAAGTCATTGTAAAGTGTCTCAAGTCTTCTGGCTTGATTGCCTATGAGGCTGTGTGGAACCAATTTGCTTCCTGTCTAACTTAAAGAGAGCTTTTAGAGTTTATCGAAGGTGTTTCCAGAGCAATTATGACCGCCTGGCTGTCTAAAACAATAGATCTACCATTTGCTTGGAGTAGACTGCAGTGGTTCGGAAGACTCTCGAGAAATCCCTCGTCTCCTAGAGTATCATGTGCACCCTGTCTCCTAAAGCACCTGTGCCTTCATCCAATTTGGATCGGCGCCGTGTAGATTTGCATTGCAGCAGAGTTACAGACGTTTTTTTTTTAAATTCATTTTATTTCAATATTTACAACCAACTTACTTACTAGACAAAAATGCTTAAAACTAGTTAGACGAACAGAGTTATTATACCTAACTTACTAGCCCTCCATTCCTCTCTCTTTCTTGTTCTGTGGTTCATGTCGAAATCTTCAAGATTCAGATTGTAGTTCGCAGTTCCACATGCCATTTGCTGTTCAAACAATGCTTTCCCGATGCGACCCTGAATATTTCGTTTCCAGCTTAGTTTGGTGTCAACAATAAAACTCACACATTTGGCATGATCAGTGAAAGTTCATTCGATGTTTCATTTGATTATAGTTCGGACTGTCTTTACCCGATGCATTCAAACACTCCTTTGGACCCATGTCATGTTCGAGTGGCCAAGTCTGCCTTTTAATCTTACAGTTCACTGGACCATCAAGTTTGTCAGTTGTGGTTTTTACGAGTTGCGAATTTTGCTTTGTGAAAAATAGTTTAGCGAACCTCTCCAACCAGAGCCCCTCGTGCTCTGCGTTGTCCCTCCAGACCTATGGACTTGTCTGCAAAAAAGCCTTCTTCACTCTAAACTGTGCCCGTTCAATTGCGTCAATGTCACCCACACATGCAATCAGTTCCACGAAATATGGAAACATATCTCGTTCGTATTCGTTTTCTTCTTGCGATGGAGATACAGTCCGAGATGGACCTAGGCATCAACCATTAGGCCTCTCCAGAGCTTAAGCATTCCAATTTGACTGTGTTTTTGCCTTCTACCAGACCGCGCTTATCCAAATGGAGGAGTGCCTCTGGAGGGGTGGTTGTAACATACCCTTTGGTGGTATAGGGGTAAGGGTAGTAAGTCGCAGAATTCAAGTTATTGATCTCATACATCGCTCTGGCAATATGAACTCGAATCATCTTCAGCATTGCCCACTCTTCTCTTGTTTGGCCTGTTGTGTAAGACTTCAATGCACTGTCATTTCCTTGGACTAGAGTGGGTGGCAAGGCAAACGTATTGGCTCAGTGTCAAATCTCATATCTGACAGATCGCAGGGACCGACATTTTGTTAAAATGGTTGAGTTAATGAAATTGATACTGCATAGGACCCAGTGTGCCGCGGTTCAGTGAATACAGCGGGTACCAAGGATATTCCATTTAGCCGTTTCCTGCAGAAGCTAGTCAGGAGGCAGAGGCTCTGATTGCAGCCTGGCTATCAGAGAACATAAAAATCGCCTTCAACCCTGGTGCCTGGTTGCCCTTCGTTGGATCGACCAGCATCAGTTTCAATTTGTTCATGCCTCCTGGCTGGCTTTTCGTACAATACTAGCAGCTACTCTGGGAACAAATTTAGAATATAATTATAAATATACGTTCAAGACATTAAGGCTCACGACTAACATAGTGTAAAGGGAAGAAGATGAGTTCAAAGATAGACTTTTGTCGACTTTTGACGAGGCATAACTTTAGTGTGTGTAACAAATGCATGCGGTGCTGCTTTATGTATCACTTCCCCTTCTGCCTGAATGACGCTGCTGTCATCTGGTAGTGCCTGAGATTTATTAAGGAGTCTACAGCAAACTGATCTTCCGCACCTGTGCTCAATATATGAGAAATAGCCTTCTGGCCCTTGAGAATAAGCTCGTGGTAACAAAAATAGGTAACCAACCTTAGATCCAGAATTTCTGTTGCCAAGTTTATAAAGACCCTTCATTTATTTTACCTAGAATCGCATAAAAATTCCATGACATTCAACTGACCAATCAGTTCGTAAGTAACTCAGTGCAGACCTTGTTAAGACTGGTAAGTCAGAAACTGAGTAAGAATTCATCGACCTGGCAGCTAGATCGGACCTACCTTTTGGCAACTTTGGGGATTCTTCCCAAGAGACACGTGGAACTAACCTACCTGTGCCACTTGTCGCTTTCGCACTGCCATACTCATTCCTCCCAGCCCGCATTTGCATGTACCATTAATCACAACCCGCATCAGAAGCCACTGTTTCCAAAAAATAGGGTCACCTCGACTCTCAGTCTTCTATGCGTCCATGGAATCTCACCCATGGCTAGCTGACCGCAATAGCACCGCTTCCTGGGCACGCAGAACCACAAGAAAACCCTCTTCGACTCCATTCTCTAACCCCATTCCCAGGCAAAACATCGGTTGGCTGCCACTGTTTCAGGAGGAACTGAGCACAATGGGGCGCCCCACACCCAACCCCTTATCACTGACCCTTCATCCCAGACTCGCCTCCGGAGTCCCACCGACACCAGATTACGATAACGGAAAGTGTTAACAACGCCACACAACCATCCTGCTCCACGCAAAGATGCACCGGTGGATGATCAAAATTTACGACCTCACATCAGGGGAAGCTCTCTGCAGCCTACCTCCGTGAAAAGTAGGCGTTAATGTCCTAATTTCGCCTCGTAGTCCATTCACGCAGTCCCTCGCGCTACTTTCAGCCATGATTTATCCGCCATCCGGCTCCAGTGGCACCGGCTAACCTCGCCGGTAAATCATTGCAGCGGTCATAAATCAAAGGAGTACTCATCACCGAAACTATTGTTATCATTTTTATGTTTTTATTATTCGACTCCAGTGATTTATACTTTATTTATCCAAATTTGTTCGAAGAATACACTATGAGATACATTTTTGAGCCGCCACCCGCTGCGCCGCTTCGTTCGTTGGATCCCAAGCCAGCTCAACCGATCCGGCTGACTCGCCAAAACAGCCAATATCTCAAACGATTTGCCAAAAAACGGGCACGCACAGCCGTTCTTAGACGATCGCAGACGATGACCGAGTATCTACGAGATGTGTCTCCGCGTCTATGGCTGGGAAAAAATTGTTTATAAATTATTTAGCATTTCCAATGGCTTTATCTGAACATTTTTGGTTTATTTGCAATTCGCATCGATTAGGATGGCCCCTAATCGCACGTGCATGTGTGCGGTGTGGTGGTTACGTGGATCGTAAGACAATGAAATTTCCATTTAGATACGAATTAATAATTCATTTCGTCGGGGTGTGCATGCAAAATACGAGAATTATAATTTAGAAACGACAAGCAATGTCCTATTCCGTGACGCCATTTAGTGTAGATATTAAAATTAGAACCGCTTGGCTACCTACTGCTGGCGCTGTTGCTGCTGCGATGGCCACCTGGGTTGTGCTGGGCGGTGGAGTGGAGTAGGAAGGGGGGACAGTGACGGGGAATTATCAATTCTGATGTTGTCCACGAAGATGGAACGATTAGATAATGGGCCTGTGAAAGACAGAGAACCCATCCAATTGGGATGTTGATTAACCGACTAAGACTGTGTGTTGCCTTCGGTCTGGCGTCATGGCAGCCGACCGAGTTTTGCGAAGGTGCAGCAGTTCATTGATCGCAGTTGCGTGGCTTTGTGTGGTGTTCTTTCGTATCCTTGTGTGTGGACTCACGTCGCGATAATATGTGTAATCTAATGAAGGCTAATGTTTATGTGGTTTAAAGGTTGCTGAGTACATTTGTCTTGAATGGTCTGTAGTTAGTGGGCATAGAAGAGGACATGCAACACCTCACGATCTGCCACTGATGATCAGGCCTGGAAACCCTTCGAAAATGAGAAGCTCTTAATATTGGATCACATGGCGGACTTGTTTGTTGCTAGACAAGATTTTCTTGATCTCGTCATTGAGCTGAGGAAGGGTTCACCGAGTGCCCGTTGTCTGGCTCTGGCAATTGTCGGGCAGGCACAAATGAAATGTGTTAAGAGTCTCTTTCTCTCTCTCTCTCTATCTCTCTCTCTCCCTCTCTCTCTCTCTCTCTCTCTCTCTTAGCGCTGTTGTTGCAAGATAAGACTTGCCATGGTTTCATGGGCATGATCACTTACCGACTAGTGTCCCGTAAGTACCGCCATCAGTCTAGCGATATAGTGATGAAGGCGATCTTTTGTTTTCAATCGGTTGTGGAGGTTTTAGCCTTGACTGTTTCTATAGCAATATGCTCAGTGTTCGGCAAACGAGCACTGAAAGACAGATCCCTCTGAGATAACCTTCTTACGACCTTCAACTAGCTGACCCCAGTATTCCTGTACTAGGTTTGAGTTTGAAGTAGTAGAGGCTGCTTAGCTATCAGCGCATGGTACCTTCGATGTTGCTTCTCGAATAGCAAATGTTGCTGACTGTTGCTGTGACCTGGAAAATAGATGAGGACATTTTGAGCTAACATTCTAACGACCTTCAATTAGTATTAATGAAATAGTCTTGAATTTGAAACAGTAGAGGCTTCTTTTGCCTTGGTAAGATATTTGGTTGTATTTTGACTTGCCGACCTTGCCTCTCGAATGGCAAGTAGTCCCGCTTTGAGCACGCTGGAATTGCTCGACAGTCTGTAGGCTTTAGAAATGTTCTGGAATTCCGAGAACACCTGTATCGACCGACTTAGAACCGCTTGCGTAGATTGCCCAGCTAGGGGTATGTCATTCTTATCGGCTTTGAGGCCGTTTGATGGACTAAGTCTAGGGAGTAGTCTCCTGAAGAGGATACGAGATAGCTCGGTATTAGATCCGGGATGGTCCTGTGATCATAGTGCTCTACTGTCCAGCACCCAGACTCTCTAATCATGATGCCACGGTGACTAGTATTTTTTGTTTGCAAGACTAAACGGAGCGTCTGGCGGAGTCCATCGTGGGGCATCTGTGGTGCCTATGGCGATCCAAACACAGTTACAGACAAATTGAACAATCACTGAGTAGAAGTTGGTCTGGTGCCCTTGACTTCTGTAATTTTTTCGAATTGTATTATCTGTGCGAAATCGGATTAGTCAGCATTGTAGGATAGGACTTGGCTAAAAACAACGTGATCGGAAATTCTTCCGATAGCCAAGCGGTCATCCTCAAACACATTTCACATTCAAAACCAAAGAATCCCCTTAACTAGATGACCGAATCCAACTTATGTGGGTGCCGGGGCACATAGTGTCTGTGACACAATTGCGTGGGGGACAACCTGGCTAGAAGGGGAGAAGTGCATCATAACATAAATCGTCTGAAGCTTGAAACACTGTACTCACTTGGAAACAATGTCGGCCTACTTTTGATCTACTACAATCCCGGAGCCTTATTAGATTTAGTAGGGCGAATCGCAAAGCTCTTATCGGCGTCATCATTGGGTACTGCGCCATTGAAACTCTCGCCTAAATATTGGGTTGCAGGGACTAGGAGGAGATGAAAGTCGAATTTACGAGCACTCCACTCCTTTTACAACATCCATAAAGTTTCATACTCTTTATATTTTCTGATGTACTTTATACGCGCCCTAATCATTTTCATCCAATCAATATCCTTTGGAATCCTTAAAATAGCAAAAATTCAAAATTTGCATTCTCAGACCAAGAAAAGTGCACCCATTTCATTTACTGTTAATGTGCACCTTCTCTGGAATTACAGCGCCCTCTTGCGCCGAAGGAGACAGACACTTATGGGCTTACGTCTTAAAAACCGTGGCCAATCTAAACAGCATTAGTGTCTGCCATCCTCACTTTTTTCAAAATCACCAACTAGGATCGACTAGATCTGGGTGGTAACAGGTAGTTGGTAAGTATAACTACTGCTTGCCGGCAACTCTAACAGTACTTACCTAGTAGACCTCAATATGTCTTAAGAGAAGATGTTTTCTTAAATTTCTGTTCCTTTACTCATAAATCACTGAATGACAAGAAATGTTGGACTCGTCTCGTCGTGGATGTAACCGAAGCCTGTGGCTTGATCAACGATCAAGCTCTTCTCCAGAAACAACCCTGCTTTGGCTTACAGTGCAACTTCTCTACAGCGGACAGTAGCGCGACCATCATGACTGTCCCTTATGTAGGGGTGTCCATTCTGGAGGGGTTGAAATACACGAATACCTTTATGCCGGGACCATGACGAATTTTCCCTAAGGAGAGGTGTCCCTTATAGAGGGGTGTCCGTAAAGACAAGTTTCACTCTATATAGCCAGCATAAGTCTTGTCACTCCACAAGGATCGGTTTGGGGTCCATTACTGTTCTATATTTACGAATACTTCTTCCGAATCAGACAAGGTCTACTACCAGCAGTTAACCATAACCCTCCGCAGTAGTTCTGAAATAGGGTGATGAAGATCTTATGAAGATCATACTCTGAGGAGAGAGCCTGCTTCATTCGGGGTTATAACCTTGCATTGGTCTCGCTTGTTGTTTCTTGTGGATTTGAAAAAGATGAAGCCTCTGCTGTTGTAATAGAGTCAATCATTACGAAGTATTAAGGATCTAATGATCTACCGAAGACCATGATCCCGGATCCATGATGTTGAAGCAAGAGGCTTGCCACCTACCAATCAACAGGAGGGGATAGTTGGTTGTACTCCCTTAGAAGACATTTCGAGTCTTGTAAAAGATTCTCTAATTTGGGAGGATGAATCGAAGTCAAGCCAAGAAATCAAACCGTTCTTGGTTTATGTATCTTATTTTATTTTGTTCTCTTCGTCAATGACAAGTCTAGTGTACGTGAGCTAATGAAACACGACCATCCGCTGGCCGTGGCCAACACCAAATGGGTCGATGTTCATTCAGGGTTCACTCATGCATTGTCCCAGAGGCTCTTAGTGGAAGGCTGAGTATCATGTGCATGGTGTATATACCTTAAGCGTTGGATTCATACAACATGATCAGACAGGCTGAAGTCGATAAACATGTTTCGAGGCTGAATTTTCTGAAGCCTTAAGCGGGAAATCGCCTTGCTTCGCAGATGCAATTCTCGTATTTAGCTATCAGCTTGAATAAACGTGGAACCAGTGACAATCACAGGGAAGTGATATTCCAATGGACCCAACCAGGATCTAAGTTGGCATAGGTCCTACAGTTCTGACAATCACCTCAACCCAACCTAATCCACTCCACAAATACGCTGATGGTACCAACGCCATCTCTTGTTTCACCAAGCTCGCCGTGTATCCAAAGAATCCATCGTTTTCCATCAGTCTACCGGCCAAGTTCCACAAATTCCGAGTGGCATGACGAAAAAATTAAGTTACCACTTCCACTCGTTCAAGAACAACGTTCCCATTTTCGATTTGCTACCTCGTGCACTGAAAGGTGCTCAAAACCGCTTTATCTGGTCGAAGTAATCCATAGGCACAAGCACATGCCTCGAGAAGAGCACATGTCGTTTGCAAGCACAAACTTTAGAAAAGCGTCCCCAATCACCAGACCTCCAATCACAGAGCACACACGGCTGACATTCCAGAGTCAGCTGCACATTCTCAACCCGACCGCCATCCATAACGTGTTTGCCATAAACTCACAATCAATCTGTTGGCCGGACCACAATAAATTCCTTTGTTTTGATCCGACCCAAGCGGTCGCAGCAATTTATGACTCGGGACCACCATAAACGTTCCCGCCAATTAACTAATTCATTACTAAACACACCACAGACCGGGATCGTGTCACCGGAGCACATGCAAACCAATCTGTATCTCGGGGATGTTTGTGTTTTGGTTTGTCGTTTATTTTTCGTTTGAACTAATGTCTAGCAATTGACCGCTTAATGCACATTTCCCCATTGAACATTGCGGTCGACGGGGCTCGCCTAGAGAATGCATATTAAAATCCATCAATGCCCTGCCGCCGCTTAAAAGCATGCCAGCACGATAAATTCTAAGCGAACGCCGCATCCCCCTCCCAGCCCCCGTCTGACCCATCGGTGTGACAGAAGCCATTTAAGTGGCACCGTATTTATTGCTTTCCAAATGAAATTTTATTTTAATTTCATCGTTTCTATGCAAATTCCCTTGTATCGTCGCATACAAAACGCGCATAAGTAGTTTATTTGCGGCGAGATGACGAGGAAAACAAAACAGAATAAAAAAAAAAGTGAACAATGCTGGGATTGCGCTCTGTTCCCGACTTGACCCCGACGTGATTTGAACACGCAACCTTCTGATCTGGAGTCAGACGCGCTACCGTTGCGCCACGGAGTCTTGTGGGTGGCATCGGGCTAAGTTGTCATTACACAACCGTAGTGGGTTTGTCGATTGCACAAAATAATCGTTTTTTTTAATGAATTTTCTTATCAGAATGAAGACGCGGGAGATTTTCTTTTGTGATTGTAGGGTTTTTTTTTTTTGACAGATGAGTTATCTTTGTTTTGAGTTTTTTTGCGCGCCAGAACTGACGATATGGGTGCTCAAGCTGTCTTAATCTGTTTCGTTGTTGTCCATGTGTGTGAATTTACAAACATAGACATGGGCAAAGAGGCAGCCCCCGCCCAACGAAATAATTGCCACAGTGTTGAGAGATAGGGGGGGTTCATAGACACAGAGGAGTTGATTTGGTATACAACCTCCTTCCTCGGGGTTTTTTATACGATTTTTTATCCCGTGCTGTTGTGAACAGTTGATATCCTCCCGCAACCCCTGTCACACTTAAGCCGACATAGGTCCATTGCAGAGTAGGTGGAAAATAGTCTCTTCTTCCATCTCGTCTCTGCAGAAATCATTCAAAGGAAGGCCTACTCATTCTGCTCCAGCGTTTTGGATCGAGAGTTCACCTGAGAAGATCCGCACTCCCGCTTCTGATGTTCGGACTCCCATAATTGTCTCGGGGCTGGTTATGATGAGGAGTTTAGATGCCTTGACGCTGGTGGCTATGAGCATTAATCTATAAATGTCCAGGATAGTGGAGTGCTGGCCACTCCGGAGTTATTTCAACATATGCATCGATTTAAGCCTGATCGGCGTACTAGCCGCTGTCTATCTACCGAGTAAGTCTATCGGTGGGAGATTGAGGAGTGTCCAGAGCTGCGGGTTGTCCTTAACGCTACGCAGATGCATACGCATGCCGTCCTCTGCACTTTATCCAGCGGTTTGCAGATGATGTTCTTTTCGAACGCAATCCACGTTATCACGTGTGCATACATCAGTTTTGGTCCCACTATTGATATGAATTGCAAGTGGACGAAGCGGGGCTGTAGTACCCATTGGCCAAGCCCTTCTAGGCATGTTCGTGCATTAAGAGCTTAACTTCGTGTCCATAATAAGACCTGAAAATGTTGCGCTGTCATTTAGCTATAGAGGGGTCCCATAAATTGATGAGTTATTCTTTGCTCGATCCCGAAGCTGACTTTGTTCGTACAGTTTAATGCAGGTCCGAGGTAGACGTAGTCTTTAACTAACTCGAAGTTGTAGCTGCCACTTGCGAGGCAGTGTCTAAAGCGTCGATGTTGTACATATGATTGTCCTTTCATGAGGACTGCATAGACCTCGTTTCGGCATCTGCTTTTGGGGCAGCATGAACAAATTTCACCAAGGGAGCAGTTTGATCTGTTAACGATCGATTCTAATCTGCGCCATGCTGATGTAAGGTATTCTGTCATATTCCATCAAACTTCCATATCGGACCACTGACAGTAGCATTGAGTCTCATTTGACCACAAACTCCTCCCTCCTCTGATTCCCAGACACAGTTGCTCTGAACGGCACACCTTTTAAAGAACGAGAACCTACACGTTATTTGCAGCAAGCCCAGCAGATCAGAGAAAGATAACAGAGGGATAAGCATCCAACAACCCCAGAGCGAGACTGTAAATTCGCAGAATAGACTCCCACCAATGTAATTCCATACCTCGCCGTTTACCATCATAGCTTACAGTCACACCTCTGACGCCAAACACTCGACCACATTCCAGTCTCAAGTGCCAGCGTCTGGTGTCATCCCCTCCCTCCCAGACTGTCGCCCACAGTCGCCTATACACGGTCCACTTTTTGCCCACAATTTACCAGATTATCTCGAATTAATTGAATAAATGTGTTACAGTCTCATAAACATCTCCCAGCGCACCATTAATGTCTCGCCTTATCAAGACCCACACGCAGGCGCACACCACTACCCGCAAACTCAGATCCACGTCAATTAATTCTCTCTTAGTGCAGCCATCAATCTCGGCTCGGCCTTCAGCGCACACACTCACACACATAGCCGAGTACACGCAAAGTCCATTAATCGAGCAAAAATGTTTTCTTCTCTTTACATAGGTGCCAGCCGACGACGCTGTTTGAGCATCCTGAAGACATTGCGTGACCGTCATCTGGACCTGCCCGGCAATCCTGTCACATCGTACCACCTGAAGACACTGCTGTTGTACGAGTGTGAGAAACATCCTCGCGAAATGGAATGGGAGGAGAACTGCATCGCGGACCGGATCAATGGAATCTTCCTGCAATTGATATCCTGCCTGCAGTGCAGACGGTGTCCGCACTACTTCCTGCCAAACATGGACTTGTTCAAGGGCAAGAGTCCTGGTGCCCTTGAGAATGCCGCCAAACAGGTGTGGCGACTAACGCGGATAATGCTGACGAATGTTCGCTGCCTGGAGGAGTTGTAAATGTCGCTGCCTTCTTCCCCCACATCCCCTTCCCCCACCCATCCGCCTTCCTACATTTTGTATCCTTGAAACGAACACAAACACAGTTCAGACTCCCATAGGAACGAAACGAGTGAATGAGTGAGTGCATGAGACAGTTTTGAGAGCGTGTGTGTGTGCAATTTTTTTTATGAAAACAAAAACTTTACCAGTGGCCAGTCCTGTATTTTTTAATTTATTTTTACAAAAAAAAGCGAGAGATTTAATTTTGTTGATTTGAGGAATTCTTCTGCGGAAGAATGGTGCTTTTAAAAAGTGTATACGTTGAACTATTTTATTGTACTCAAAAATAAAATAAAAAAAAGATAAATACAAAACTAGATTTAGCTTTGTAGGTTATGTTTTCTTTTCTTAGCTCATTATGACTTCTTGTGTAGATCGTAGACTAGATAATTTATTCGAATTTCAATAAAAGTAAAAACAAACAAAAATCCATTAACAACGAGTCGAAGAATTGCGTGTTTTTATTTGCTTTGGAATGCTACACTTGGTCATAGAGGTGAAATTTAACGGTAAGTAAGCGATTAGAACGTACCGGGACCGGACAACATTCGCTCAATCTTGTCGCAGATGTTAGGTGATCCAATCATTCTCTGGCCTTGTAGCATCTTAAGGATGGTTTGAGCTAGACTATGTTTCAAGAAGATGGAGAGCGGTCTGGGTTATGTTCATACAGAAGGCATTTCATACCCAATGCCGTCAGCCTCTTAACTCTTTTACCGGAGTCTCTGGACGCCTGCATCACGGACCACACAGGCAGTAGACAATTCTCAACAGCGAGTATGTCGGCGGAGACCACACCACATAATATAGTGGCCACCATCGACAAACATGACACCTTTGCGGGTTCTTCGAGATAGAGGGTGCGTATAACCACATAAATGACGCGATTGAGATAAGTCTCCAGCTCAGATCAGACGTATGTTGGGATCACGCCTTCACTAAGCGATCTATGCTGCAACAGGAAAGTGAACAGAGGGACACCCCAAAGAGGAGTCCTCTCTTCCATGGATCCTTGTGATGGACGAAATTAAACTTACTTACTATTCAGCCCGTCAGCGACCCATGGAGAGTCCGAGCCTGAACAATTACTGCCGGTCCTGGGCACGCTGCTTCCAGTGATCGAGCCCAAGTCGTCTGGCATCCGCTCTTACTTGGTCTTATACTTTCCTCTCCATCTCGAATCAAGAGGCTCGGATTCGAAGACCCTCTTAGCTGGAGCGTTGGTGTCCATGTGCTCGATGTGGCCAAGCGAATACAGTCAACGTTGTTTTTCTCTCCTTCCGAACTACATTCCCGTCCTGGTACAGCTCGTTGTGTTTTCACCTTCCACGCAGACGGGACCTTATATCCGACGCAGAATTTTTCTTTCAAAGACACCAAGAACCAGCTCTGCAGCTTTGTTTATCGTCCGGCTTTCGGTTCATATAGCAAGACGAAATCATGAAAACGTTTGAAGCATAGCAGTCGCAGACCATGTGGCTATCGTCGCTCAACGCTTGGGGAGCGTCTCAGTCATGGATTATAATAGAATATGGGCGGCGCTACAGCCCGTAGAGGGCCAGGGCATAGCTTCTCAGCAACTACTCGTGCTGTGCGTGCTATTGTTCTTGCAAACTCCGAACGGCCAATTTGTGTAGACTTTTCTAGATAGTTACACCTTTGAGTATTGGGGGGGAAAGGGGGGCCTGCAATTTATTTTGCTCTTACAGGGAATCAAACTTGGCCTGAGTAGGCTCAAGTGCTTAGGGTCGACGCACCAAACCACAACGCCATAGCCGCCGTGGACCAATTCTAGTAATTAACTCGACACAAACATGAATCATGCCGATTATAGAAAATGCCAATTAGATCCGCTTTTCTTTCTCTTATAGGAAACGCAATCGAAAAAGTGAGCGGATGTCAGTAGAGTAGTGTATAAAAAATGCTATTATGGAAAACACAACTCATCCGGACTCCAAACAAATCCGGTTGCGGATTCGAAAAATGACGAGTTCGTGTAACAGAAAGTACATTTCAGATTTTGAATGAACAAAATTAATTCGGTTCGGTTGATGTTCATGACAATGTGTAGTGCCGTGGGGAAAAATCCGGATATTGCCAAAAATCTTCTGAACTTCTGAACTGCGGGGATTCCGAAAAAGTCTCTTCGACTTAATTTATTTGTTATGGCGTTTGTAACTCTTCATCATTCACATTGTAATGAATGCGAACGTCATGAAGCGCTATAGAATAATCAAATTGTCTAAATCAACTTGTCTAAATCCTTGTCTAATACCGACATCAATTTTTCCAAACTTCGATAGTTCATTCTACAATGTTGCGACCTTTGCTAATAAACCTACATTTTGGAGTTCCAACACCTGCTTTTCTAAATGGTGTGATAAGCCATGTCGACAGAGGACAATGGCATCATTTTGATACAAAAAATATGAATGTACGTAAAATGATGATCGAATGATCTTCCGGTATCGATAAAATATCCTTCGCCCTGCTTCTTATTTTCCAACGAATTTCTCGGGAATCATTTTCCTCCTCTTCTAAATCCGTAAAAAGCCAATTGTATCCACAATATACTTCACTCTTTAAGCAATTATTTTTCAGAACCATTGGCAGAAAACAGCTAATTACAGAAAGTTTCGATAAGGAGGTTTTGCGGACCAATAATGTGGTTCCTCCGAGGGAACTGCCGATGCGGATAAGATGAAATCCCTTCGCAGTCGATCCGGCGTTTTCTATATTCGGCATGATTGTAGGCTCATGTGGGTAGTGATCGACGCATCAATCCACAAGGTATGGCCTAGTAATCAACTGGTAAATCTAATTCTACTAATCAACTGGACACAAGCCCGAGGACTGAACGACAACCAGAATAACAAAACGGAACTACTACTCTTTACCAGATTCGGCGTTGTCTATGATCGGCATGATTGTAGGCTCAAGTGGGTAGTGGTCGAGGCACCAACCCACAACGTCATAGCTGCCATAGACTAATTCTAGTAATAAACTGGACACAAGCTCGAGGACTGAACGATAACCTGAATAAAACGGAACTACTGCTCTTTACCAGGAAGAGAAACATTCCTGAGTTCATCTTCTTAAGTGTAAATGGAGTTGAACTCAAAATCTCAAAGACAGCAAAATATTTAGGCATTGTACGTAGGATCGTGTAAAGAAAACATGGGGTCTTATCCATTGGCTTTACACCGTGATTGTAAGACCCATCCTCTCAGGAACGAAATATCTTCTCACGGAGCTCATAAAAATCCAAAGATCGGTCACTTAGACATTCTAGATAACAGGTTGTCACATAGGAACAACGACGGCTTTCGACCTATTCTGTAGCAACAATCCAGCCACAAGCTTAAAATGGCTGGAGAAACCAGGTGGTCATACCGCCGTTCTAAAAGCTTGGACAGCAACACAACGTAGAGCAAACTCTCACCTGTGGTCAGAAATTTGTGTAATGACAAAATAAGATCGCGAATACAAGCTACAGTGCTGTAGCGAGGGGGGCACATGCCCCGGGCGGTACATTGCAAGCGGCAGCAATTTTTTTTCACTCAAATATGTCGAACTTTGTGCCTAAAAAATGGGTTTTTGCGCTGAGTTCTTCATCATATGAAGAAAACTGCTGCCGACAGTCATCGTATTTCGGTGGAAGTTTGTGGTGAACATGCGCTAGCTGAGCGAACGTGCCAAAAGTGGTGATTTTGGCTTGGCCAACCAGCCAAATCAACGACAAAGCCGAATATCAATGGCGCGAAGGTAATGCTCTGTATTTGGTGGGATCAGAAGGGTGTGCTGTATTATGAGCTACTAAAACCGGGTGAAGCCATCAATGGGCAACGCTACCGAACACAATTTATCCGTTTGAAAAGAGCACTAGCCGAAAAACGCCCGGAATAAGCGACCAGACACGAGGCTATTTGGAAGGCGGTTAAGAACTATTTGAAAAAAGTGGATGCGAAGTGTGGCCCCACCCGCCTTATAGCCCAGATCTTGCCCCTTCTGATTACCATTTGTTCGGAAATTGCTGAAATTACTTGATTCCGACTAGTTGGAACTTACTATAATACTCCAAATATTTCACCTTCAGCTTCACGTCCTTCTATTGGAAATACAAATGCTCTTGTACCTGAACAGACCACCAAGTTGGCATACATACACATATGTGTGTATCACTAATCGTAAATGGCTAGAAGGTACCACTTGTCTTGAAACCAATGAAAAAATATCAAACGATCACTCAATCTGCTTAGACTCAGAAGATCTTCACTCAGGACGTGCACCGGCATCATAACAGGGCACTGCACAGTTGGCACCCATGCCCGTAGGTTGGGGGTCCCCTATAATGACTTCTGTAGAAGCTGCCTGGATGAAGAGGAGGTTGAAACTGCAGATCACTTACTCTTCTCGTGTAGCGCTCTGGCAGGTCGTAGATACTTACACCTAGGGGCCTACTTCTTCAACAACCTCAATGAGCTTAAAAGCGTCAGTATTAGCCAGCTAAATTGCTTTGTCACAAGCACCAACTGGTTTTCATTGTTACGGAGAATTAATCCGTGTGGTATCACAATGGGCCTACTCTAATAAGTGTGACTGCCTTCTGCAGCCAGCCACTATAACCTAACCTAACCTACATATGTGTATTGCTCAAATGAATCGTAGGTGGTCAACTGGCACAGGATGCCTTATTACCAAATAACTCTGGCCTATGCTCTGCCCTAAGAGATCACTTAGTCTCATTAGATTGATCAGGCAGAATCTTATAGTTCTCATTGGCGTTATAACAAGGCAGTGCGCCATATGTACTAACGCTCCTAGACCAAGCTTCTCATAGAACGACGTCTGCAGAAGCTGCGTAGACGGGGATGAAGAAGAACAAATTGTACACATGTTATGCAACTGCAATGCTCCCGCATCCCGTAGATTTAGACCTCTGGGAGCTTATTTTGTTGATAGCCTGACTTGAACTAAGCAGCATAAGAGTGAGTCATCTTGTTCCCTTTATTAAAACCACTTACAGGTATTCCCAGATCCGCGTGGTAGCACAATAGGCCTATGGTGGCCTAAGTGTGTCTGCTGTTATTCCGTACAGCAGACAGCCACCTACAAAGGTTTTTAAGTGTGTGAAAAAATGACCAGGGCGGCATAAATTGGGTCTGCCCCGGGCGGCCCCAACCCACGCTACGCCACTGACAAGCTGCTGAGATGAGATTTATTCATGCTGTTGTGGAAATTACTCGCCGGGATGGGGTGAGAAACACGGCAGTGCGAGAGGAACTCAACGTTGAGCAGCTGCTCCTTCGAACGGAAAGGGTTATGCTTCGATGCTCCATCCATCATCACGACTTCCGAGGCGGGCTGTGAATGCGATTCTATCAGGTAGGCGACTGCTTGGCAGACCAAAGATTGGCTGGACCAAGTCCAGTCGCCAGGTTACGCTAACTCTTGATGAGTTAGAGTCGATGAGGGAAAGTCGAGTGGCCTCGTGCGTGCGTGATTTATCCCCGAGTCCCCTCAAGTCCATCCTGACCCCGCAAGAAGATGATGATGATGAAAAAATGTATTTTAAAATGTGTGGCTTTTCATTTTTTAAATCGTTAAGCTGGAGTTGGGGCTTCGAAATATATTTGGGCCTTGTTTACGATTCCACCACTTCATAAGTTTGAGCTGGTTTTGACGACATTCATCAGCACGTCCACCTTGCACACAGCTTTAGCTTCGTGATAAAGCTTCCTGCGCCTTTTTGAAAGAAGATTGGAGGTGCGACACCATTCTATCTTACGACTGATCTATTTGCCCCTTGCTTGAATACCAATAAAACCAAATCAATGAATGGTCAATTTAACGACCCAGTAAATGTCTCCAGAAATGCACAAGAAGAGACCCCAGTCCCGGATCGACGCGTGAGAAGAGATGTCTGTGAACAGTAGTCGACTGAGCACGCCACGCACCGCAGTCCCCATCAAAACGAGACGCACTAGAATCTAGATTGTAGATTGATACGCGCAGCGACCCCAAACTGTCAGGTGTTCACCGTGCATACAAACCATTTGAAGACATTTTTGATATATCTACATGACTGTATTTCAAAACGGGACAAGCTCTCCGGCCGAACCATCAAAGCGCCCATAAAAACAAAACGAAACCCATCCCTATCAAAGCGTTTCCAATTAAGTTCGAATAGATGCATGTTTGTCATAAAATCTCGACAAAGCACAAGTTGTCATATGCTGTTGGGCACTTTGACAGATCGTAAATAATCCCGACACACAAGCGCACCTCGCTCATTAAACTCGAGTGACATATAGAAAGCATGGGACCGTTATTACTTTTTTTGTTCGTTTCGTTTTCCCGCTCCCATCTCGTCGTAACTTTTGGAGGCCAACGATGGGCACCGCATGGGCTGACTGATAGGCAGTCAGCCCGCAATTAATCTCGGTCCTTCCATCACCGTCAGCGTCACCAATTTGCGGCCATTACCGCCGTCAGACCGGGCTGCAGCGCAGTAGACAGGACCCATCATTCGGTCGTTTATCATCGTCTCTAGGGAATCTCTGGTTTTGCATCGCAGTTTTGATGCCGGCAGCAGGGAGGAGGAATAAAAATTAATATTTACCTTGTTTTCGGCAAAAGACTGTAATCAGGACGAATGCGATGAGAGGATAACAGACCGTAATTACACCTTGTAAGGGAATGCCCTGGCCACACACAATGATCGCTGCAATCTTGGCCATGCAGTGCACTAACTGGAATCCGTTGGCTGCCAGCGGTGCTTCATATTTGGCTACGAACAACCAGTCAACAGTTTTGCATCATCCAGTGCATGGTCTCAGCTCTAGTGCTGCATGCCTTGCCTATCCCAAGGCACCAGACCTTGGCCCGACTGTAATTTAATGGTTGTGAAAAATGGGCGATTACTGTCATCGTAGCGGTTCGTTAAAAATGTGGGACACGTATGTATAAAATGTGATGTGATGATGGGTTTTATGAGGGCTTCGGGGTGACGACTATTTCTGGGGTCCTTAAGCGATCAAGGAGCTACGTTTGGTATGCATCGTCCAAGTCATTGGGTGAACGATGTGCTTGTTCCAAGTGCGATGATTGGTGGACGGCGGATAGGATCTTCGTTGATATGAAGTGGCAGGGAACTGCTTCTACTCCTGGCGTGTGGAGATCTATATCAATTAACGATAAGCTAAATGCAAGAAACTTCGGTGTGTCGTGATGCGTCAATTCCGGGAACAAATTCCGATGATTACATAATCGTACCTGTAGGTATCGTCAATAGTGCTACGGAGTTACTTCCAGTTTCATTGTCTGCAAAAGGAGGTGTGTTTAGAGAGCTTCTGTGAAGAATGAACTACACATTCTTCTGTTGTCGCTATTGAACATTCAGCAGGATGGACAAGTCTATCTCGAGTCAAGAGAGTTTTGAAAAGCGACGTGCGTTCGAAATTATTTGTACATATTTATAGGCAAATATTCAATTGTTCAATCAATGTATTGGGTCTATGACTTAATTCATGCCGTTTCCCAAGAGATGGCGTAACTTGTATTATTCCATTGGAACATGCGTTGGAAAGCTACTGTCATTGTACGTCATTTCAGCAAATGTCATTCATTTGAAGCGTAAACAACAATAATTTTTTTTTACTAAAATATGTCGAACTTTGTGCCTGTACTTCATTATTACTTTAAGATGAAAAAAAATACTGCCGAAAGTCATCGTATTTTGGTGGAAGTTTGTGGTGAACATGCGCTAGTGGTATGCCAAAAGTGACTTGGCCAATCAGCCAAATCAACGGCAAAGCCGAATATCAATGGCGCGAAGGTACTGCTCTGTATCTGGAAGGATCAGAAGGGTGTGCTGTATTATGAGCTACGGAAACCGGGTGAAACCATCAAGGGGCAAAGCTACCGAACGCAATTAATCCGTTTGAAGAGAGCCGAAAAACGCCCGTAATATGCGACCAGTCACGAGGCTATTTGGAAAGCGGCTAAGAACTATTTGAATGGGATTGAATTATTTATCAAGTAATACTATTATTTTAATGCATTCATGTAAAATTTCATATAAATGTGATTATTAATTCGCGTTTTATCTCTAGTTAAACAGAATCATAGTGCCAACTGAGACGATGATGGTGAAAAGTGAGCATCGCGCTGTAATTAAATTTCTCACAAAGCAAGGAAAAAGTCAAAAAGCTATTCATGAAGAGATGGTGGCTGTTTACCAGGGTTCCGCACCTTCATTATCAACTGTGCAAAAGTGGTCAAGTGAGTTCAAGAGAGGCAGAGAGATCATTGAAGACGACCCCCGCTCCGGCGCCCCGGCCCCTGCTAGTACGGGAGAAAGCATCACAGAAGTCGAGAAACTTGCTCTTGAGGATGCCCGAATAAAGGTGAAAATGATGGCAGAGATCACCAAGCTTTCAATTGGTACCATTCACACCATTCTTCATGACCATCTTAACCTTTCAAAGGTCAGTGCAAGGTGGGTGCCACGAATGCTCACAGCGCCTCAGAAAAAAGTGAGAATCGCATGCTGTAGAGAGCTTTTGGAGATGTGTAGTGAGAACTCGGACGGTGTTATGGATCGAATTGTTACTGGTGACGAAACATGGGTCCACCACTATATAAAAAGGAACAGACCCCCCGAAGAAGTTCAATGTCACTCCGTCTGCCGGGAAGCTCATGGCCACAGTTTTTTGGGACTCAAAGGGAATCTTGCTCATTGAGTACAAAAAAAAGGTGAAACCATCAACGCAACATCCTACGCTTCCACTTTGCATAATTTGCGGGAGGATATTAAAAAGAAAAGACGGGGTAAACTCGCAGCGGGTGTGTTGCTTCTTCATGACAACGCTCCTGTTCAAACGGCTGCTGCGCGAGATTGTGGTTTGGAAGAAATCCAACACCCACCCTATAGTACAGACCTTGCCCCTAGTGATTATTTCCTGTTTCCGGATTTGAAAAAATGTCTTCGTGGAAAAATGATTTTCGGATGATGAAGAACTCAAGTCGGCAATAAATGGATATTTTGCAGAGAAAGAGGAAATATATTTTTTGAGGGTTTAAAAAAGCTTATCTCAAGATGTAACAAATGCATTGATGTTAGGGGAGATTATATTGAAAAATAAAAACAATTTAAATTTAATTCGCATTTTCCTTCATATCGATACCGAGAATATATTGAACGCCCCGTTCTTGAATAAGCGTTCAAATTTTGAAAAAAAGAACCGAATCACGAATTAAGTTATAGAACCAATAGTTAAAATTGTTAAGTTAAGTCGTAGGACATAGGTTAAAATTAAGTTTAGCTTAGAGAGCCGGTGGTCTGTAAGGTAAAATACAATCATTGCTCGACCAACTAGTTTTCCTGGTTTTGGCCGTTGGACTTAAAACAGTTTTTATTTCAAGCCTATTTAAAAAAGTGAAATTGCAGTCGGAGAATCAGTTGAAAATCAATGCTAGACAGTTCGACTGACCTGATGCAGTTTTTTGTGGAAGTTGGTAATAAGATCAATTAAAAAAATGCAAGTTGCATGTTACGGAATTATGGCAAGGTAAACTGTTTCTCTCTCTAACTCCAATTATTCCAAAACTCATGGTATCCGGTAAAAATCGACTTATAGAGAGTTTATACAGTGGACTCTCCCTATTGATTCTTACATTGAACATTCCAAGAACATTTTATTCCAGAGCTATGTATAATTGGGACAGAATGATGCTTGGCCCAATGCAGACGTCCTCTCAAATCAGGGCGCCTCCTAATTGGTTCACATTTTCTTGGTCGCTTGGAGATCCCCATTTAGGAGGTTTCACTGTATGTAAGTCTATCGAAATGTATTATCCAACATAGCACCAACAAAGCTCCTAAGTGTTTCAAACAATGTAATGTTTTTTTTTTTCGCCTATCAAACCTCTTAGCGGCATTCAAGATGCTGGCAAGTAGAACGTTCCATTCCACAAAAGGGATAGAAGTCCTCTGACCTAGACGAAAGAAAGATATCGAGACTTTAGTCGACTAAAGCTGCTAGGGCCGACGCGTGAGTTGGTATGGCACATGCACCAACTACTCTGTATGATACGCTCGAAGGAATCTCAGTATCCTTGTCCGATCTAGAAAAAGGAAATCCCTTTAACTGCGCCAACTGCTTAAGTCAAACGTCGCATATAAGGTCTTTGCTGCCATTTTGTACGAGCGCCATTCCACGATCGGACAAATCTTCAAACTACGACAGATCCTGGAAAAAACCTACGGAGATCAACATTCACGACGCATTCGTCGATTTCAAGGCCAGATGGACAATTTCAAAATGAAAAAAGCCTTTGGTCTTTTGGCGTTAAATTTTTGGTCCTGTTCGCGTCGACCGCTTTTGGATAAGAAGATTCAACCAGCGAATTGGAGTCTAGCTAGACGTTTGCGAATCCAGCGCCTGAAGTGCCTAGGCCGTGAAGAACGTCTTCGATTCCGAAACTGTGAAAGAACGCAACAGAGGACACCCGCGTCTAATGTGAAGACGTAAACCAACTTGGCGTTCAGGAGGCAGCTAGCCAGAGATCATACTATTTGATAAAGCTTTATGGTTGAAGGCCAGGTCCACTCCGAACAGAAGCGCCATTTAAAGAAGGTCATGAGCAACGCTTGCCTAGAAGATTTGCTGCCACGGCCAGCACTATACTGATAGTGACACGACCACTGTACGTTCCTCCCGATGTTGATACACCCAGAAATGTTATGCTGAGTTCTTGTGGGAACGTCTCGTTTTTATTCCTGACTTGATGTACAAGATGTTTCTCCCCAGCCCTACTTGCAGAGCTTTGACGCCCAAAATAAAACGTAGGCAACGGAGGCAACGTAACAAAATCAAAAACCTGAATTGTGTGACTCATAGGCTCTCGAAAAGTGGAAGTTCTTTGATTCCATTGAGGCAAACACGAGACTTGATCCTGCGCCCACTTGTCAGAGTCGTCAGAAACGCAATTAGGAATAAAAATTGCCTCCCTAGACCAACACACCGCTTAGCACATCTTATGCCAGCAAGTCCATTCGCGTGATGAGTACCCGCTGACAAGTCTGTCCCCGTAGCCGCTCGCGTCAATTAACATCCCGTCATCGCAGTCATTAGAAATAGATGAACGCTCCACATAACCGGGTGGGGCGGTAGCGGCGGTGAGGCGACGACGTTCCCACTTTCCTCGCTACCCTGTACCTTCACTGCATCAGCGTGAATATTCCGTATCTTCTCGTAGCTCGCCCCGAGCGACAATTCAATTTGCGAATAAAAATTCATCTGCTAAATCCGCTTAATGTGCGTCATTACTTATTCCGCACACGAGGCGGCACGTCTTTTGTGTCAAAACGACCTTCTTCTCTCGCATGTGCGCCCTCTCGCGTTCGTTCTCTCTTTCTATCTCTTGCGCTCTCCGATTCACCGATTCGGCGGTTCGCAGATAGAACTCACGACAAAAATCGCATTTGCAAGATTTTCGCGCCTTCCATCGGTACCATGAAAGCTAGCCGTGGCCTGTCTGAATTCGTGATCAGGCTGACAGCCCCGGGACGGAAGGCCGAGAGTACATTTTTGCTGTTTTTTTTCGTTTTCCAAAAAATGCAAAACGCATGCAGATTTTCAATTTGATCACGATCCACCCAACGTTGGCCGTCGTCGCCGCCGACCGGGGGGTAGACGTATGGGAGCGGATGGTCATTGGTATTTCGTGGCATCAATCGATATGCTAAGTAATTTTTATTTTATTGCCGCTTGTTTACAATCGAGAATTGGTTGTTGTCTGCGATTTACGAGGACAGCGGTGGTTATTCAAAATTTCAACGGTCCTCCGTCTTCTCGATCGCTTGCATCGGATGACGAAGGTGTTTGTATTGTGTTGTGTTGTGAGTTTATCGGCGGAGCAGCGGGGACTGAGGTGACTTATTGAAGCAGTAAATGACAATGAACCCACGCAATGAGTTGAACATTGTATGTAAGCTCATACAATTGGAACATAAAGGCCCCGAAAAAACACAACGACGTAATGTCGCTTAACTATTTGCCAGATCGGCCGCATTTTCAAAAAAGAATGGCTCTAAAATGTAATTAAATGTAAGGTTATTTGTTTTAAGCAATGGTCGCTATGATCGGAAACAGCTTATCTGCATGATATAGTCAAATCAGTGAAGTGGAGTGAAATCTCAGTTAGAGGTCCGGAGACGGGCGCCAACTTGCAACAAGCTAGATCTTTCACTAATACTTCGGGTTTCATTCTAGCCTCTGGTGCATTTGGGACGTCCTCAAGGGAAACTGCTTGTAATGAAGCTTCGTACCATAGGGGCAGATTCTTCATCGCTTTTTTAGCAAACTGCGAATGTGATCGAAGGTCGCTTTATTCAGGGCATCATCGATCGTTCATATCACTACACCAAGATATATACTAGACAAAAATGCTTAAAACTAGTTGGACGAGCAATGATTCTAACTTAATCTTAATCTATGTCTTTCGACTTAACCTACCAATGCAATGCTTTTTTAACTAAAAGAAAATAAATTTATATATGAGCCGATGTTGATTTTGAATAAAACACAAATTATTTAGAAATAACCCCAAAGAAGAAAATCCAACGGTGAACTTGGCGGCCAATTGACATCCCCACCACCTCACACGGCCATTGAATTTGTTGCGCAAAGGAGCCATTGTTTCGTTAGCTGTGTGGCAAGTGGCAGCGTCCTGTTGAAACCACATATCGTCGACATTCATATCTTCCAATTCGAGCCATAAAAAGTTCGTTATCATTTCACGATAGCGGACACCATTCACAGTAACTGCCTGACCGGCCTCATTTTCGGAAAAAATACGGCCCGATGATGCCGCCAGCCCATAAACCGCACCAAACAGTCACTCGTTGTGGGTGCATTGGTTTTTCGACAATCACTCTTGGATTACCATTCGCCCAAATGGCAATTCTGCTTATTGAAGAATCCACTGAGGTGAAAATGTGCCTCATTACTAAAGATGATTTTCTTCGGAAATTGATCCTTTGCATTTTGATTTGAACGTCTATTTTCATAATAAGCCTGAATAACTTTAACGCGTTGCTCGATTGTGTATCTTTCCATGGTTCAAATTGAGTTAGCCTGAAATTGAGAAATGTCAAATGAAATGCAGAAAAAACTTGGCGTTTAGGTGCGGTTCACATTCAACATCGGCCCTTAAAATGTACCCACCCTTGATTATGTACAATATATATACATGAGACGCACCTGTGTACGAGTGTGTATACTATTCTTACTTTTATTGTATTTTTTGTTTTGCTATTTTGCTATTTACGTCTTAAAAAACTACATTAACAAAAAAACATAACTACCATCAGCCATTTCTGATACTACTCGTTCTATTTTATTTGTTGCACGAGCACAATTACGATCTAGACTAATATAAGTCTAAGGTAACGAGTAGGTCTCAGCATCACCAGCAGTCCATAACATGATGCCATATTGGCCTGGTTTTGACTGGATGAATTGTGTCAACGGTGAACGCCCACGAAATGGTTGCAATTGTTCATCAACCTTTGATCAAATCTTCTGGTTTATACAGAAATATTCCTATCTCTGAACCGCGCATATGTCAGAGGCTGCATTTCACTCCCTGGTCTGTACACAAGGAATATGCGATGGAATCATTTCTAGACATAGAGGGCTTACAACAGTGCCCAATTTGAAGTGACAGATTAAAAATGGAAAATGCGTAGAAAGATAGCGGGCACACATAGGCCAAGGCCTGGCCCGTTGTGTTACTACGCTGATCTAAGGGAACCTATTCCGCAGACCTATTAGTGCTTTTAATAAAGCGTAAAAGAAGGCTGATTCCGATGTTGCTCAGTTCAACCAGGTTGTCAAAGAAGGCTCCCAGAAGTCCGAGTGTACGGGATGAGAGAGCACTGCAGCTGCAAAGCAAGTGTTCAACGGTTTCTTTCTCGTCCTCGTTCATGCAGCGTTCTACCGAAATAATTATAAGGGAGGCCCAGTCTAGGGGCGTGAGTTCCGACGGCACAATGCCCTGTAAGAACGCCAGTAAGAGATCTGAGATTTGGCCTGCTTAATCTGATCAAGCTAAGCCATCGTTTGGGATCAATCATGGTCCAGAGTTGTTTGAGGCATCCTGTGCCTGATATTCACCCGAGGTTTGATTGAACAATCGCGTCTAGCCTTAGCAGATGTTTTATAGTAGCGATAGGCACGGAGGGTGGGTCTCCACCCGAAAAAGTGAAGAAAGTCTGTCAGTAACGGATATCTAGTGACCGATCCAAATCGGATTAAGGCACTGATTCGGGTGTAAACGCTAGTTGGCCAGAGGTTTCTGTGGCCATCCGTCTACTGAACCACTGCAGTATATTCTAGACAGAAGTGACAGCTGTTGGCAGATGGCAGCTCTCCGACTTATCTCCGATTATTGTGTCCGCTAGATGCTAGATCTATTGTTTTATACATAGATACTCGTAGGTGGTTACGTGGCAATAAAGGCACTGCTTAAACTCTGCCCGCTGAAAGATGCTACCTTACCCTATGCTAGGTTCCTGGTCACTTTTTCCTTGCAACAAAAAAGCCGATGAATTAGCAAGAAAGGAAGTGAGTCTGCCACTGGCACTGCAAGTAATGTCAACAAAGAGCCAGATTACAGAGCCGAATGTGACGCACAATGGATCATAAATGTCTAGGTGGAGCATAATAACCCCTTCCTACCGTGATTATTTCAACAATTATTGCTCGTCAGAGACTCCATATTTATAGTCTCTAAATTGTAGAGTAGAGAATATTTTGGCAGTTGTCTGAAGCGCTTGGAAAGGCCATATGGGGAGTTTCAAAGTCGCAGAATAGGAAGACGACGTCTGTAGTTGCGCGGCTATTCTCCATGGATGAAATGGCTCCTGTACCCTCATGCTTACTCCACCCAAAGTCTCCCGCCTAGCTAGCGAATATAAGATTGAAAGTGGTGGTCAAGCTCAAAGCAGGCTTCGCATGAAGAACTGAGAATGAAACAGAACCGTCCCTTACATCTGCACCGAAGCAATCTCAGTGGAACAGCTCTGACATCAGAGAACTAAAATGGACAAGTGTGGCTTCTTTGAACTCCCTTCACGCTTTCAAAAGACCAGTGTGTGTGGTCATTCTAATGGTAATTAAAAAGAGGTGTGCATTCCCTTTCTGCTTTTCACAAGCACCGCCAGTGAACGTGCTTCCCAATTCGGATCGTATTCCCCTCATGCATGTCCTTCACACTGAAGAAGGGTATTTCAATTTTTAATTTTCTTCGCAAAAAAACAAAAATCAACCAACATCTCCATCAAAGAGAAATACCAGCCAACACCTGTCAGCCGTATCACTTTCGACACAACCAAACTGTCACCCTGCCCCAACGTCAGATTGAGCCCACTGCTCGCGCCCGTCCCTGTT
Organism: Eristalis tenax; assembly: GCA_905231855.2. NCBI lineage: Eukaryota > Metazoa > Arthropoda > Insecta > Diptera > Syrphidae > Eristalis > Eristalis tenax. Next base: position 48,026,010 of record HG993128.1, on the reverse strand, counting down.
CGCCGTGAGTGCAAATTATCGCATGGAAGGGACATAACCACATCCGTGTACACGCACAATCCGCCGAGGAGCGCCACAGAAGGGCTGCAAATCATTAAATTATTCCATCAAAACAACAAGGAGCTCCGGCAGGCCTCCCCATCATAACCTCACTCACCGTCATCTTCATCATCATTGTCTATCCATTTATGACGAACGCACAAATGATGCGACGCGATGTGTCCTGCTTGCGAAATTACCTCTCTCTCTCTCTCTCTCTCTCGCTCGCTCTTGCTTTCACGCAGACACTCAGTCCCGATCCGCATCGCGCAGTAGCTCTGCACAGTTCGGCGAGCGGTGGCGGGTGATGGCCGCTCACGGCGTACATGTGTAGCTGGCTCAGCTGACTTGAATACCAAGTGGTGTGCGCAAAAATAGCGCCAAGCGCCGATCGCATATCAGAGATGTCCCAGAGCAGGATGTACCCACCTACTCGTACCACCACACTACACTACGCGTAGAAACCCCGACTCCCGCCGATGGCCAGCATCGCGTTCGACAAACCACCACGTTTAGTGTCTGTCACTACAAACTCCTGGTGTCACTAGTTTACGAGCCGCCGGGTTGCCCAAACCAGCCGTGAACTACTGTGCTCCGAACAGGCCGACAGCCCAGCGGCCAGCAGGCTGGAACCCCTCGATAAAGTGCTCGTAAAAATGTAAATTCCTCCCGAAACCGACCGCGGGACAGCGAGGACCTGGGCCTGCGCCACTGAGTCTCAAGACTCAATTTACGACGTTTTTAAATTAAAATCTCGTTAGCCATTGAATTAGTGCCATTTTAATTAGGCTTAGAGGGTCGGTCGTCCTCCTATCGGATACTGAGAGGTGTGCTGACGAGTGCCGTGTGCTGCGTGCTGCCTGGTCAGCGTGCACCGTTTAGATAAGATAACCGAAATGCGAGCCGGCTCCTGTGGTGACAGCTGGCACACTGGATAGAGCGATACGAACGTGTTTTTGGGGTTGTCACGGCAATAACTGGAGCTGCCAACATCGAAAGTTAATGATGCCGTTGACACTCGGCTTAGTCACCTTTTGGGCTGAGGCCAGTCAACAAGAGGGAATCATGTCGCGAAGAGTCTGTTGTCGGCGCTGGATCACATTGGTTGCGCTCGCTTTGGCATGGCAAGCACATAGTCCAGTCTTATGGATTACTGTGTTAGCTGTCTAGCCTGTCACCGGACGGTATGCATGAGTGTCTTTCTGATGAGAACCTGTTTGTGGGGTAGTTAACCGTCCAGCGGTGAGACTGCTGAAATGTGGTCGTTTTGCGCTGAGTTTAGCGTACATCGCCTTAAATGCTGATTTGAATTCAGTTGGAATAGACAGCTGAAATGTTTGTTGATTTTTCCTACAGTACGTTTATTGCTGACTCACCACTCCTTCATCTGAAGTCTGGATCTGCTTTGTGCCGAACAGTGGTTCATGTCGATTGTCAAACGGGACTTGGTGTTACTGTTAAGTGCATTCGAAGAAAGGTGAGTAGCTCCACGAGCCTTGTGAGGGACGAGGATGTACTAGTGGAACGGCATCTACGATAAGAACTAAATGTAAAAGATGGTCGGCCCTAAGGCGCTTCCTTGCGGTACCCCATTCGTTTATTTCACGGGCCATGAAGAGTTTGTCATACTAGAGTACTTGTTCCAAATTGAATTAAGGAGAACACTACACAGGAGAAGATAGTTGCAATAAACGATGACAAGCCCGTTAAGCAATGAGCTGGTGTCCATGTAAAGGTTCTTAGAATCTTGTGCACTCCAAGCCGGTTGTTGGTCCCCTTTAACATATGCGCGCCACCTAAGGCGAGGTTTTCTTTTGCTCCGTATTCCCTCCGGGTTGGATTCGAAGACTCTGCGGGTCGGAGCTTTGGTGCCCGTTCGCTCTAAATGCCCCAGCCATCTTAAGATACTGAAGCGCACTTATCAGCCGTACGTAGTTGTGCGCAGCTCGTATGTTCTGTCGTTGAATCTACTCCTCCAAAACTCAGCGCATACTGGGCCGTATATCTTCCGAAGAATTTTCTTTCTAACCGATCGAGGAATTACTCGCCGGGATAGGGCGCCGGTTAAGCAGCTGCTCTTGGAACTGAAAGGGATATGCTTCGATGGTATGGTCACGTGACACGAATATCCCCATCATCACGACTTCCGAGGCGGGCGTTGAATGCTTCAGGTAGGCGACCGCTTGGCACACCCAGGACGAGGTGGTTGGACCAAGTCCAAAAACTCGCCTGGTTACGCTTGGGCATAACTCGTGATGAGGTAGAGTCGATGGCGGAGGATCGAGTTGCCTGGAGATCTCTCGTGCGTGCTTTACCCCCGCGAAACCTTTTGATGATGAGGATGATGACAGAACGAGGATATCTTCATCCTTTTTGACAAAGTCCATGCTTCAGCGCCGTAAAGTGGGACTGGGACCATCAAGGTCTTAGAAACTGCTTGGGGTTGGTCGACATAGGGCCTTACTACTCTGTTCTGTCCAATTCGTCAATGTTGTGTATCCCTTCTCATTGACAGCATAAACTTGGTTTTGCCCTGATTACCTGATAAACCCATTTTGACAACATCCGTTTCGATACTAGCGACGCACCAGTGACGTCTTCCTGTGTTCTACCAATCACGAGTGCTAGCAATTGTAAGGTCTTCGGGAAGATCGTGTCTCAAGTGCTGGCGTGTGAGTCTTGCGCGATCTAGGATGATAGAGAAGTTAAGTAGTCAAATGAAAGCGCGTAGCATTGTAGCATTGTTTAAAAATGAGTTCGGTACGGGCCATGAGCAGCGGGTCAAGCAAATGGGTTGTTGGAAATTATGTTGGTGTGTGTATGACTCAACTACCACTGTAAATTATACCGCGCTTTGAGTCTGTGTCCTTCAGCATTTTGACATAAACGGACAAATAAATCTTTCTTGAATTGAATTTCGGACTTTCTTTTCAACTTTGTTGCCGGTCAAATTTTGTTTAGGGGTCTTCTTCGTTTGGATCTTGCAAACGTCACCACTCATCGGGCAGGCTTTCCTTCGACCATAGCTTTCCAGATCACCTCCAGCTGCCGTAGGGATTTCAGCGGACAGACCGTCAACACTGGCAGCCTTCCTAGACTTTAAGAGGTTGTGAACTTTATTTGCTCACCCTTGCGTCGTTCTAGTGGGTATCGATTGAATACAAATGTTTTCTCTCCGTATACGCTTACAACAAAATTGCAAAGACTATTGAATAAGCATATAATTTGTGTGACAGATATAACACTCTGACGAAAGTTAAACATCGGGGAACTGCCGTCCATGCCTATCGCTCCCGCAAAACCTCTCCTAAAGCTTAAATTCCTTATTCTCACCAAACGTAGGTGGTCTTCTGGCACTGGGTGCCTCATCGCAAAGCAATTATGGCCTACTATCGATCCAACAAGCTCAAGCGACCTGATCAGAATGAGTATATCTCCCATCCGCGTCATAACCCTGTGCCACTGGAATTCACTCATCTAGACTGGGTATCCCCTATGACGTCTTCGGCAGAAGTTGCAGGTATGAAGAGGAAGAAGAACCCATTTCACACCTTCTCTGCAATTGCAGTGCCCTCTCATCTCGCAGATTCAGTCACTTGGACACCCCATATTTCTACGACTCGACAGAAATTAGTAACATTAGTATTGGTCATCCTCAAGCGCCAGATGGTTCACGGATTAGGATCTACCAGATCTTTGTTTTAGAACAACGGACCTATTTCACTCGAAGTAGTCAACCACTCTAACCTAGCATTAACCAAGGTTCTGAAAAAATGAATTCAAAACTTCGCTGTAAGAGGAAAAAAACAAGCTAATTGCTTCATCGAACGTTTAGTCAATGAAAAGATATAAAAAAAACTTCAAAAATATTTTTGATTATTTCGTCTATATCTGTGAAATGTTTCCAAAAATAAAAAAAAGAAAAAAAAAACAAACTCTCACAATGACCCCGACGTGATTTGAACACGCAACCTTCTGATCTGGAGTCAGACGCGCTACCGTTGCGCCACGGAGTCATGTGTGGGACTGTGACCAAATTTCAACAACCTTCCCAGCAACGTGGCCCAAACTGAAATTAAAGTAGCCCTTCATTTGTGCAGGTTTGTGTTTGTGTGTACACTTGCGGTTGTAAGCATACGTTACATATGTACGTCGCCATCGTTAACCTGTCAATCTCGGCGTACACATCGCAACGCAGGGCACAAATGTCAAACGCACGCATGACGTGTGTTTATTGAAATTCATCCAACGGTAATGAAGAAATCATAAAACTGTACATCAAAGTGAATTATTCCTCGGCGTTGCTGGCCCTTGCCAGCCACTCCCAGAGAATCGAAATCTCTGATCGAGAAGTGATCCCGGTCGAGGTTGACACAACGCGAACCACAAAAAAGCCCACTACAGTGGACGAAAAAAAAGCAAATGCGGGACACACGGGGTGGTAAATCAATCACCAATCACCCACTGTCAACGACAACGAATCTCCCCATATACGGCAGCTGTAAGGCTTTTCGGCATCCGCGCGTCCGATCGTTCGCTCGTCTGTTTGGTGGACCGACTGCGGTGATCGTAGCTCATATGCGATCGTGCTGTACGTGCCCCGGGCTCGGTATATCAATTGGAGGCATAATAGCAAGCCTGGACTGTGCTCCACTACCATTGAGGTGATTTAGGATCCCATTTCCACGTACGTGATGGTAATTCACAATCGCCGGCAATTAATTGTGACCGATCAGCAACTCAATCTGGCCCGATCGATGGGATGCAATGCCAATCGCCCGATGCACTGGGATTGCCCGGCAGTCGGTAATTATTCATCGTTTTTGTCTAGAGAGTGCCTGTAGATGGCGGGCTTTGTGGCGATGGGAAAGTTATTCGTGCACCTGGGATAACGATCTTGCGGTTCGGGGAATCGGGGGAGGCGTGTGTGGTGTTGTCAATGGCATACTCAACGCGATTCGATGTCGAACACAGCGCACACAGTGGCTGGGGATGGAGCGACTAGGAGCGGCATCGGGTCGTAAAGTTAAAGTGTTTGTAATGGCAGTGCATCGGATCCTGCAGGGATGGCCCGCGGAAGCATTAAACTCCGCGTCAAGGGGATGAGTTTGGACGTGCTTGCGATTGGGTTCCCTGATGGCGATGTGCGGACGGCAATGTCAAAGGTTTAGGGTTACACTCGTTTATTTGTTCGGACAGTTGTCGGTGTTTCGTGCCTGGCAGAGACTAGGACTAGGACACAACACTTGTTCGGCATATCGAATGCGCCGAACGGAAGTTCTACGCGATAGCTGGATGAGCTACTGCCGAATTCTGACTTCTGATCACACCTTCTGCGTGCGATGTGTGATGCACACTAGCCGCAGATCGGGTGAAGGAAGTGAGCGATAAGGTTCATGGCAGCAGTAGTTGTCCTCGGCAGGTACTTACGCACCAAATGGGCCTCTCTCAGTGCACAGTGCCGCCGTTTTATAGTCGAGAATTTTAATTGAGTTGTAACAGAGTTTATTCGACCGTCGAACGTGCCACGAAAAGCGCTGAGAAGAAGATCAGCAGCAGGCGGTGTGCTGGAAACCTTGTAAAAGGACGCGTAAGCCAGTGAGAATGTCGGCAAAAGTGATGTACACGGACAATCGGGGAAAGTAGGTCGAAACTAGGGTTTCTTGGTATAGGCAGCTAGCCAATGAAAACGAGGACACCGTAATATTTCATTAGGATCGTAAAAGGGTGAGGAACTCGCAAGCATTTTGTCGGAGATATTTGTGGGACGAATGGTTATAACCTCGGTCATTTCAAAGGTTGCCGGTTTCCGAAATTGTGTTGGCACCTCTAGAACTTGGTGCTGCACTCACTCCAAATCTCACTCGATGACTCCCACAGTAAGCAAATGAAATTAAACATGACGCACACTCATCTCACAAACGTCCACATAGTGATGAATGATGACGGGAATTTATATTGTACAATTAAACAAGAAGTCAAAACGTGACTTTTTTGCATGGAAATCATGGTTTATTGACTTAAGCACAATATAATTCGATGACAGTGAACACGAGAGATGTTTTTAATGCGCATTGCCGCAATTATTCAGTGCACATGAGCAAGATGACCGATCACATTGCGATAACGACATTGCGAGACGCTAGAACAAGACCATCTTAGTATCATGCAGTATCAAGGCGTATATGAGCTATCATACGCCTTGATACTGCATCCATAATGACCTCACCTACTACCACCGAGCACAAAATCTAGTCTCAAGACTCCCCAAGTACGCCAGAAGACTAGGCTTGCCTTTCTTACGGTGCAAGCACAATTAACACACTATTCTAGCAGTCAGTCGACTTTGGATTCCTGTTTTTTTGGAAAAATGTACTGTTGAGAGATGAATCAGAGTTTTGCAGGTCCGGATCAGATGGAAAACTATTTGTTTGGCGTCCACCTAAAGAATAGCCACAAGTACGCACTAAAAACACTTAAGGGGGATTGGGGGACCTACGGACAGACACCAAAAGAAACACGTTTACAAGCGTATTATTCATGGACACATGATCCCATTTGCAAGGTTAATATGCCTCTAATATGGCGTTTAAAGCACGATAACGATCCTTAGCACACGTATCGCCTTGTTGAGGCTTACCATAGTCAACCCAGTCTCCAGACATAATTTCGGTAGGGTACCAGTGGAATATTGTAGACCATCGAATCGAAACTGCAATACCAAGAATTTAAGCTGAATTACAGCAAATCCCCTGCAATTATATTTCCTGTCAAGCATTAGTGGGAAGCCTGGCAAGGTGAGATGCAGTCAATATTCTGCTGTTAAACACAGACAACAGAATATTGACTCTCGTTGTTGTTTGAAAGGTATTTCATATTATTATTTATTATGTTATAAAAATAATGCAATATAATGTGGTATTTATATGACCAGACTAAGTTTAAAAATATATTTTTCATCAATTTTATTTTTATTCAAATACAGTGAAGTCTCTCTTATATGACCTAATGATGGTAGGGTCAGTTCATACAACCGAAAAGTTCAAACATTGGAACTGTGTCGTATACAATAAATTTTGATGAAACGTTCGAGTTATAGAAATTCAGAAATTCTAATTAAGGAGCAACCAAAAATCTGTGTTCACGTTAAAAGTTCGACTAACATAAGTTCGAGTTGGATTAGTTCGACTGTATTACAAAACAGAGAATAATTTATTTTAATTTTTTGAGGTAAACTCGTTCGAAAATGCTGGATATTGCGGAGAGTACAGTACGGTATTCTGTAGAGGGGTTAAACATTAGCATTTTTTACTATGAGAGGGGGGTTTAGGAGGTCCCACTGTTCACAATGAGCACTTACAGGATATGTTACCTCCAACACAACATCGGCTCCACACCATCAACCAAGAACTCAACGAACTCGGCAGTAACACCAGTACGGACGATGACTTCATTGACGAAACTTTACATAGCTTTTTAATACGTTTATTGAAAATTTATTTGACTACTCTTAACCAACTCCTAACGTATCCACAAACTGACTTACTGTGAAGCGGAATGCATTTCCAGTCCACTTCCTCGTGGTACATTTTTTTGCGTTGTTTTTGATTTAACATTTCATTTCAAAATTTCGAAAAACATTGATTTAAATGTTTTCTTTGTTTTTTTATATTTTCCCGAATTATTAAAAAACTATTCACCCGAATAATTTGATGCAAATTTGTTATTAAAGAGCAAATTTATAGATTTAAAATTTTATAGTACTTTATTGTAAGTGTTCACGTTGTTTTTTTTTCCATTTTTTTGTCATTTTTACCTAAAATTGTCCATCGTCTTCCAAGCCAAGTTCTTCTTCATTACTTTAATATGAAGAAAACTGCTGCCGAAAGTCATCGTATTTTGGTGGAAGTTTAGGGTGAACATGCGCTAGCTGAGCGGATGTGCCAAAAGTGGCTTGCACGATTTAAAAGTGGTGATTTTGAAACCCGGCCAAACCGCCAAATCAACGGCAAAGCCGAATATCCAAGGCGCGAAGGTAATGCTCCGTATTTGGTGGGATCAGAAGGGTGTGCTGTATTACCGGGTGAAACCATCAATGGACAACGCTACAGAACACAATTAATCCGTTTGAAGAGAGCAGTAGCCGAAAAACGCCCGGAATATGCAACCAGACAAGAGGTCATAATTTTCCATAGTGACAACGCTCGGCACCACGTTGCTATTCCGGTTATGAACTATTTTGAAAACAGTGGATGGGAAGTTTTACCCCACCCGCCTTGTAGCCCAGACCTTGCCCCTTCTGACTACCATTTGTTCCCTTCGATGCAGAATGCCGATTCGATGCAGAGCAGAATATCAAAAATTGACTTGATTCATTCTTGGTTGCCAAGCCGGCGCAGTGTTTACCGGCTTCTTTTTTTAACTCACGTTTATTTATAAATTCATTTAAAACTTACTCACTAGACAAAAATGCTTAACACTAGTTGTACGAACAATACTACGATTTACTACATAAAGTATTGGCGGAAGAGAATCATGGGATTCAAAGCCCATAGGATGTGGGGACTCTGCTAATCGCGGTGGCACCAATCTGGATGTGTGTAGCAGAAGTGCACGGTTATTACAATACGAAGGAGAAACTTGCAGTGAATTGGTCACACCCTACGGAGTGAAAAGAACTCCATTGCGAATTACGCTATGCAGTGAAATGCCAGATGTGTGGACGCCCTAGGATTCGAGTTCTTTACAAATGATTTGGAGAGAAACCGAAAGCGTTACAGAACACCGAACGAACACGGAGTGCAGTTCTTGTTGACGTCCTATGCAAACGATGGGTTGAAGGACATTTGTAAGTAAGTAGTCAGTAGAGTGAATCATTGTAGGGATTGTTTAGCACTGGAATCCTTGATCTGATCGACATGCACTAACTTCAAATGCAAAACTACTTCTGTCAGCTACCATCTACTCCTATAAATCACCACAGGAATTAGGGACAAACAATAATAAATTCTATGGGGACTCTGCACCACAAATTTGATGGATTATGAAGTGTTTTACTGAGTTCTGTTTTGGTCGTACCATCCATGCAGCAATATTTCCGTGCATGAGGTGGCTGGCACATTTTACATCGTTTTTTTTTTAAATTTAATTTAAGTTCAGTTGTTGAATTATTCAGACTCCAGATTCTCCAACTCGAGCATCGCTCTACCGGACCGGAGGGTATCCTCGTGGCTGCCATAGACATCCCATACCTATTCGATTCGCCCACTGTTCGACATGGAAGATACCAGGACGTCCTTGTAGATTCTGTATTTCGCTAATTGTTACGAAATAGAAGAAAGTTTCAGAAGGAATGAAGGGCACACTCTCATGGTTCATAATATCGATGTAGTAAGGTGGCTTCCGTGGCCTTGTGGGTTGGTGGGTCGACTCCTACGCACTTGAGCCTACCCAGCTCAGATATAGCTTCCCGGTACGAGCAAAATACTGTCTACGGCCCCACCTCTTTCGAGTCACTGACAATGCTCAAAGACTCCTCCTGTCTAGAAAAAGCTTCTCAAACTTTGCCGTTCCGAGTCGGCATAACTGTAGGCCCCTGAAGAACTCACAACACGAGTGGTTGCTGAGAAGCTAGGCTCTATCTCCCTACGGGATGTAGCGCAACCCATATTATATTACTATATATTGCGCTTTTTAGATGCAGTTACTTCTGTTGGCGGCAATCCAGGAGTGGTGGTGGCAATATTTTTCCTTAAGAGGTCCTCACTTCGAATAGTGCCTATTTGCAAGTCCATCTGGAATTGTACAGTAATATGGGTGCGACGACAATCCGAGGTAGAGCTGGAGGTGGACTTTGTTTCTACAGAAATCGCTAGTGCTGTGTGTGCTATTCTTCTTGTAGCCATAAGTGAATGGGACTATAGACAAAATAAAAATGACCCCATTTCTGCGATACCTCGACTCAGCGATGCCTCCAGCCTGCAATGAATTTTTCATGCGACGGTCTCGTTGTTGCTCAAATATGCGGTGGACAACGCACATATTCTCTCTTCTCTGCCACTGATGAGGTCTATGTTGGGCCCTACAGTCGTATGCGGACTTCGAACGGAGAAGTTTGAGAAGCTTTTTCTAGAAGGGGGACTCTTGAAGCAGTGTCAGTAATAAAGTCGGGGATCGAACCTAGTAGCCCGGCGGAGCAGTCGACGCACCAACCCATTACTCCATGGCGCCCACCACCACTAGCAATATACTTGGATTATTAGCGTTACTTCCTACTTTCTTTATGATAACAGCCAAACGATGAATTTTAGTCGCTTTTTACAACCAACATATTTAGCTACATGTCTTACCCTGCCACCTACCCGAAGGGAGATTTAAATTGATTGTAATTTAATAAAGCTACCTGTGAATTCGAAGCATGTGGCTGAAAGTTTCTGCATGAAAATAAGACATTTGCTCTCAACGGAATAAGGGGCAGACTTCCTGAGTTGAACCCTTCCACGAATCGATACAAACGAATAGACAAACTCGAAGATAAATGACTCGATCAACTGATTTATGCAGCGATGCGCTCGTGAATAACCGAATGATTGACCATTAACCAGCCATTCCGTCCCTCTGTGTAGTCTCACCATTCAGCCACATTCATAACATCCACCAAACATGTCAATGAAAGGAACCATTCTCACGTCAAGCCCATTACTCATTCTTAACGGCCCATACGATACTCGTATCCATTTGAAAATTCGTTAATTCAAATAACATAAGTTTTAATGTTAAAACTCGAACCCATAATAAATTTTAATGGACTCACTTGAAATTCAAATGAAGTATGTGTGCGTAGCGTACCCACCTCTGCGCTTCACTTCGGCTCGCTGTGGCTCCTTTGCACCACCAGTTGTCAACATGTCAAAGCGAATTTACTGAAACAGGCTCCCACTAACCAAACAGCCAACCAGTCACTCAGACAGTCACCCAACAGACCAACAACAAAACACCCTTCCACCATCGACAACATAAATTTTATGAAATTTAAAGGAAACACACATCTCTTTCTGGGTGTGTGTGTGTGAGTATCTAAGCCAACCCTGTCCAGTACTTTGTCACTGTCAACGTGTGTCCATGTTTGTGGCAATCCCGAATAACAAAAAAAAAGGAAAAAATTAATATCTTCCTCCTTCGCATTCAACTGCACAGCGATGACACACGGCCGACAGTTTATCCCTTGGCACATTTCATTTAAATGCGATACCGGCTAGATTCATGTGATGCGACTCCCAGCCCCCACCATCTATCCAGCGAGGAAGGAATGTATCACCCGAAAATATTGAACTAATCTTAATTAGCTCTGTTCAATGAAATGAGGGAAAACTTAAACATCGTCAGCGTCCGTCACCAAAACTCGGGTCATTTCAGCCATTTGTGGTCGACTCATTAAGTCCGAACACAGATTTCTATCATTCGGTGACTGATATAAATTATTTTGAAATGAAAAAGATATTCAGATCGATATCGAATGTCCACTGGAATCGTTTAGAGTTTGTTTTCCGAACTGATTTGCATACGCGGCCTCGTGAAACAAGGAAATAACGAACCGTAATTGGAGATGTTCTCCAAAAACAGCCACAGCCACAGCACCAAGAGAACGATGACAAAACGGGTTTCTTGAGATACACACGGCAGGCGAGAGAGTGCAGATACATATGTATCTCTGCGTATCTGCGTACGTTTATCAATTTGTGTGTTTTTCGTTGTTTTTTTTCTCTGAATTTTATTTAATCTCACTCACTCTGTGGACCGAAGGTGCTAATCGTTGTTCATTGTTTCGTGGTCACAGAGCAGAGTTCGAGGGGAAGTTACAGCGAAGTCCAAGTGTCACGACGGGATGTCATTACGTTGTGATTTCTATTTTTGAACGAATTTGTTTGGTTCTTTTCTCGTTTCTCTTCCTCTTATTTCTTATGTTTTTTGGGAAAAATGTATCTAGCACCGATGTAATTATGAAGTTTATGTGATTGATTTATAATGGACCGCCGGCTGGGCGCAGCGTGTCGCCCCTTTGGATGGGTGAACGTGAACAAGACGAGACTGAGCAAGACACCGAATTGGCATTTGGTAATTGGATTTGAAAAGTTCGTTGTGATGTTGCGAAAGTGATACGACCGTGATCGAGTAATTGCATCAAACAGTCATTTGTCACAGCATAGCCAATTGGGAATGACGGGGGCAAAGGGTGTGCTGGGGTGAATGTCAGATGACTGTGCATGGGAATCGTACTTCGCTGGCTGCCTACATACAAGTACACAGTCCAAGCGCAAGTACTGTATTTTAGGCACAGTCAAACTATTTATAGACGGACCATGATCAAACAGAATAAATTGGCGCAACCTCATACAAGATAGATGCTTGCAAACGTGATCTACACCTTTCAGGAAAACCATTGTCGAAAGGACAAAGAACTTGAGGACAGGAAACGCTAAAGCCTCCTGATTTTGTGGCGCTCATCGAACTCTGCAATGTAATTCATAACGAATAAAAGCAGATGCCAGATAAATCCTCAACAGTTTACGAAAAAATGATGGCTAACGAGACTTCTTTATCCAATAAACGCTTTGACGGGCTTGTTGCTGCTGACTAGCAAAACGCATCTGAAATGATCATGGTCGCAACACCGGAAAAATAGTTAAACGACAAGACGTGTCGATATCTCTGCTAAGCGCTGATGTCAAATGTATTCGAAAAACTGGCACTAAAACGCATCCAACCGGTCATTGAAGATAGACGTCTTATAATTTAGCTGACCACCAGCGACGTGACATGTTGCTTCCACTAAGGTGCTCACTAACTGCTACTTCATGAAGATAACTACTAGTAGAAAAGACCGTCGTACGGCAAGACGTCGCTTCCCTAATGTAGACTTTTCTTCTACGACAAATTTCATTTTATTCATTGCGAAAAGAATACATCGGGAAATGCAATAGAAAGACACAGCGTTGTCGCATGCTAATTCTTTAGTGAAGAGTTTCCCGGAAAAATATAAGTATTTTGCTGAAAACTGAAGTATTATTTTAAAAGTTGAGGCTTTGTTAAACAACTAGTTTTGCGAAAAAAAACATTTTTTTTTGTAATTTGCGAGCACATAAGTGGTGCGTGTCCTGTACTAGTTTTGATGTTATGAAGGCAGATGAAGTTACCTTGATTGCAGATTGGCTGTCAACGGAGATAGCTATACTTTGCGCTGGCGTGATGTTCGGATGGGATCTAAGTTGAAGACACACACCTCCCTAATGGCTAGGATTTTCGCTTGGAAGATGCTGGCATAATTAGGAGGTCTGTACGCTGTAGAGATTCTCAAAGTATCTGAGTAAATGCCCGCTCCGACTCCGCACTTCATCTTTGGGCCGTCTGTGTATAAACTCACATCCGGGATGATGCCTATGTGCCAGTATGATGCCAGTCTGCTGTACTAGGGAGGAGCACGTCGACATATCTTCATCATCATCATCATCTTTTGGCCTGCATGATCCACTAAAGGCTGGGGTAAACCACGGACGAGAGATCTCTAGGCAACTCGATCCTCTGTCATCGATTCTAACTCATCACGAGTTATGCCCAAGAGTTTTTGGACTTGGTCGAACCATCTCGTCCTGGGTCTGCCAAGCGGTTGCCTACCTGATGGAATCGCATTCAACGCTTGCCTCCGAAGTCATGATGAAGAGGACATTCGTGACACGTGACCAAACCACCAAAGCATAGCCCTTTCCGTTCGAAGAAGTAGCTCAATGTTGAGGTACTAATTTTCACAACAGCATGGAAAAATCTCATCTCAGCAGCTTGTATTCGCGATCTTATTCTTACCCAAATTTCATGACCATAGGTGAGAGTTGGAACAAATACTGAGTTGAAAACCGCTAACTTGTCTTTAACACCAAGCTCGGCCTTCCCGATTACAGATTGCAAAGTTGACCCAGGTTGGCCAATCCTACAGGAAAGCTCATCATTACTCCTTCCATCACACAAAGCCGTAACGACCGAAAAGGGGATGCTTTAAATTTCAAACGATTTAGTACCTTTACAACAAAGCTGCTCTGGTATGTAATTGCAAACAATGTTTCAAGGACCAGTTCCCATTAGATAGTGCTCTTCTCTCGTGGGAGATATAAACGAAAGTAAATATAGCCAAAAGCCTTACGTTGCAAAAGCCGCGCCGCCGGGATGATCAGCAGTCAGAAATCGCTGCCTTTCATCGTGTCGACGGACCCATCCACAACTTGGTACAGCTCGTAGAGTTCGCGGTTATGTCTTCTCTGCTATTTTCCTTTCTCGCATACGGGACCTTATATCCGACGCAGAATTTTTATTTCGAAAGCACCAAGTACCAGCTCAGCAGTTTTGCTTATCGTCCAGTTTCGGCTTCATAAACCAGGACTGGCAAAAGGAGTTTTTTGTAGAGCATGATTTTGGTCTTTCGAATCAAGAGCCAGTTCTTTCGACAAGCCTAAGTGGAACAGGTTGCCAAGGGCGCTGTAGGGTTCACGTTCATTACCCCACACGTATATCTTTCGATTGTAATGATTTGTCCCAGGTATCGAACTGTCGCACGTTCGATAGTTCGACAGCTCTTACTATTTCGTCTTTTCCTCATTAATTATAAGACCAGTTCGGGTGTTCTGCGGAAGGTTTGAAAATAGCTAGTCTTCTCCAGAATTTGCCATTTGGACATAACCTCTTTAACTGCACATGCAGTCATCTAGTTAGTTTGTTCTCAGGTTTCAAATACATTGTTAATTATGTTTGGAATGAGCAATAATAAAAAATGTAAAATTGAGTCTATAGCCGAATTACCGGCCGGAAGTCGTATGACAAAAACCATCTAAGACGTTCACACAATATGCTGGAGAGGATCTTGTAGGCGACCGACGTTTAGCAGGGATATTCCTTCACAGTTGACGCAAGAGGTAGGATCGACTTTTTTGGGAATGAGGGGATTGTGATTAACATCGAGTCTCGTGTCGAAGCCAAGTTGGGAGGTGATATAAAGAGCAGAGAATTCTGATGGATAAAAATACCACGCAGTCTACTCTTATAGAAAATTGTTAAGAAAGCAGCCATATTTTTCATTCAGTTTCCTACGGCCTGCTTAAACTTCGAACCATCGGCACTCTCCAGTCTTCTTGGAGATATGTAATTGGAGTTTCACTCGGCGATAACAAATGGCCAGGTTTTGGCGGAATAAGAGCCGTGCATGTAAATCGAAACTCGGACGTGCAAGTTTGTTAATTTGGGCATAAATCAAGCAACCTTGAAAGTAGCTGTAGTCAAGCCAGTATATAAAGGAGGTACCAAAAGCGAGCTTACAGGCCGATATCCATATTGCCGATAATTGAAAAGTGCCTTGAAGAGATCGGATCAAAGAGGCTTCAAGGGATTCATAAATCCAAATTCCAGCGGAGTTGTTCAGACAGTAAAACGCAGTCAGAGTTGTTTTTTTTTCTGTATTTTCCACTGTCCGTTGTACGGATAGTGTCCAAATGTACGGCTAACAGCACAACAGTAGGGTGTCTGTCATGTACCGGAAATTCCAACAATCTGCTTCCGATGTACTTATTTTCCGTTCGTGAACCATAGTGCCCAGAAGCGCTTTTCAGTATGGGCGTCAATTTATTTCTGGACACCACAGTGAAACAGACAAGATGACTAGTGGGGCTTGTTGCCCCTAATAACGACGTATCATAGACTGCCTGGAACGCCTTCTCGCTTTACCCACCGCAGCTCAGGAAACTAAACAAAACTCGATTCCTCACATATTCACGCGAAAGCAAATCAGGAACATCAAAAAAGACTAAGTTTAATGCTCGAACCCCTCCAAACTGCCGCTCAGAGGCCACAAAGTCCTCAAATCACACCCAAGACTCCCCTCCCCCCATCGCCCGCAACACCACACAATCGTGAAAAAATAAAAAAAAATCCAAAACCCGGGAAAAAATCGGAGACAAAATACCAAAAAATGGGTAAATTTTAAAAATTTCTGCCCCCACCCAATATATAAGGAGGTACTCGGCGGGGGAGCGAGCTCAGTCTGTCTATGGTCGTCGGGGGTGCACATCGGACAGAAATTTTGTTCTCTCTGTGCTCATACTCGTACACTCACCCGCTCATATTTATGTGACCCAACCCCCTCCCCCTCTCCACTCCAACACCCTCTAACCCCCTTACCCTCTCTCCACACTTTGGATGCAATTTTTTTGCGATTTTTTTCCGGAATGGTGATCGATTTTGAGGAATCTTGTTGATGGTGGATGCTGGACGGTATGCCGAGCATTGGGGGATTGCGCGTGTGATGAATGCACGTAGCTCCGATATTTTTTGCCACTGTCCTCGCGTGGGAATTCACTTGTTCCTTTTTTTTTAATTTTGATGACTGTCGGACGAATTTTTAATTTTTAATTTTTTTTTGTCTTCACTTATTATTGAAGCATAGTCTCGAAGCTGTCGGTTTGAGAATGGCCCGCCTTTTGAATCATGGTCGGTTACGGTTAGAGGTATGGACTCCGGTACGGTCAGGCATACCTTCGAGGACATTGTGAATTCTGGCCATCATTGGTGAGTCGGATTTATTCTCGGGATACCTCTTCGCATGGGTACCACGGCTAGGTTCAAACTTCTTGTTTTTTTCTTCTTTTTGTTGACGCGATGACTTGAAGATTTTCTCATATCGTGCTCTTTGTTCTGTTCGATTGCCATCCACCACTTGTCGGTCGATATGTGTTTACGTAAACTAGCCACCTCACATTCGCCTTGCCTTTCTGGATTCGATTGTTCCTTTCGGCCACGTCACATTCGCCTTTCTAAATTCAGTTGTTCGTTTGGGATTTATACTCGGGCCACCTCTGTCCTCATGGATAGCGGTTCGGTTCGGTACTACCCACAAGCGGCCCATCAATAACTAACAGCAGATCTTCAATGCCCATCAAGGATCCCCATATGACATGCTGAAGGTGCACAACAAGGTTTTCTCAAACCATTTCTAATTCATTTTCTTTATATTTTCCCTTATTAACACACAATCACAATGAGTTTTGAATGAATTCTAATATTGAGTCATGACTCTCGTTCGCAATGTCACATGCTAGCATGAATACGGTTTCGGGTCATCTTACTGCGCACACTTAGCTTCTTTTCTATATTTAATTATTTTCCAACAGGCGCCGAACAGGTGTCCTGAGGCTAGGCAGGGAACCCCTCAGAATCCAAACAGGCATTTTGAGGTTAGGTAGGGCACCCCTCAGTACCCGAACAGGTGTTCTGAGGCTAGGCAGGTTATCTGCTCTTTTCTTTTCAGGTTTTCCTTTCTTTTCTGGGCCCAATTCTTTTCTTCTCTTTTCAGGAATTCTGCCCTTGTCATGGGCACGGGCGCGTTAGAGCTTGTTTTATACTTTTTGCATACAGAAGTTGTGTTGGCTGTCTCTTGAGCACATTGTATCTTCAATGACTTGTCCATCGCGCGTGTCTTCTTGTTTCATCACAGCGCCTTGGTATCAATATCCTCAGTGAGCTATATCGTACCTTTCTTCATAAGCTCTGAAGCTCGAGTCAAATTTCTAGTTCAATATTTCATCTATATATTCTATATTTCATATCCGAGGAGGGCTTTGCACGCTATTCCAACAGGTCGGCGACCGCTTGGCAGACCCAGGACGAGGTGGTTGGACCAAGTCCAATAACTCGCCTGCTTACGCTTGGATCGATGACGGAGGATCGAGTTGCCTAAAGATCTCGCGTGCGTGACTTAACCGAGTAACCCCTTTTGCGGATCATGCGGTTCAGAAGATGATGATGATGATGAAGATCTTTCCTCTCTAGCCGCATGCCAGTTTGTCGCTTCAAAAACATCCACCTTAACTTCCCTTAGCGTTTAGTAATTCATCACGTTCACCTCCGTTTTTTGCGCGTTCGATCTCTAAGATCAGCTCGCTTATTTTGCGTTCATTCGGCATTCCCTTGTTTCCTTGGTTAGTCACCACATTTATCCTTTCAAGCTTAGCTCAGCTCTGAACCTCTTGCATTACTGTAGACTGATTAGAACCACGTACATTTCCTCCCTCCTTCTTCTTAAATAAGCTGAGCTGAGTTGAGCTACCTTCCTCTTCCTCCTCCTCCTCCTTCCATCATTTAGCCATGATTAACTTTTCCAAAAGTAGGCTTAGGTAGGTAGGTATGTAAACATAATTCACCAAGAATGATTTGTGGTAGGAACCGTGATTGCGAAGCGCATATTTAAAAAAAATGAAGAGGTGTGATATCATAGTGATTGTATGCATGCATTTAGAATCTTACGCACGTCAAAACCAAACAAGATTAAAGCGCTAGGTAGGTTAGATTAGGTAGCTAGGTTTCAGTTAGCTTAAGACAAACAAAGAGTAGATCAGTGGATAGGTAGCTAGCTTCTTAAACAAACACAGTTAGGGAGATAAGGTATACATGTAGACAGCTACATAGGCACAAAGGTACACAGTTTGAGGGACTGTTAGGTAGATAGTTAGGTGGTCGTTTTTTCAGCACGTTTTCATTCGCAACGGTCTTGTTACGGGCTAGTGATACGTTTTTCACTCAAACGCTTTCGCGTTTATTTTCGTGTCGGAACAGGCCTTCGGGGCATCGTAGGCAGGTAGGGGACCCCTCAAGGCCCCCAAACAGGATGTCCTATATATATAGGGGAACCCTCGGGGACTCCAAACAGGGTGTCCTTGAGGTTAGGTAGGGGACCGCTCAGGGGACCAAACAGGTGTCCCTGAGGATAGGTAGGGTTTAAACATTTTCTCTTTTCAGGACCGAAACGGGGATGTTTGTGTTAATTTGACCTCTTGTGTTCAATTGAAAGGTTCGCGAACGGTACTATACCATCGTAGAATACCTTGAGACATTGGTGAAGAGTCAACGAAAGAGTCAGCGAGCGACAAAGCTTAAGACACTTCCTTCTTCATTTCCCAGTCGTATTGACAATCTGATAAAATCGTGAAATTGTCGAGAAACCATTAGACCCGCTATAGTCACGCGATAGAAACGGGCTTAGATTTACCATGAAACCCAAAGTAAGTCGTAGTATTTCGCATTTAAACCGTGAACGCTATGCAACCACTGGTCTGTCGAAACCCCATCCAGCATCGAACGAACCACCACTCCTTCGCTTTAAGTCACTGGCTACGATATACCTTGAGACACGCATTCCAATGGTCATTGCTATGATTTACCTTGTGACACGCATTCGAATGGTCATTGCGATAAAACCATGAAATCAACGAGAAACCGATTAAATCGCAAATAGTCGTCGAAAGAAACTCCGTTCCTTGGTGTTAAAAAAATCGATCGATTAATTTTCAGATTTAAAGACACCGGCGTTTCGCATTCTAATTGGCGGCACGATACATATGATATCTTGACATGCGAGTCTTTCGGGTCTTTCTAAAACGCACCTAAAGACGTGAGTGCTAGTTCGCGTATGCGGGCCGAAGCAGAAGTGTTCCCTGGACGTTGGCCACAAGCTGCCCAGCCATGCTGCCAAAGGATTGAATACAGGCACGAGAAAGCTGACTCACTGATGACTGACTGACTGCTTGCTGCAAATGCACTTAAGTGCACTCACAATTTGTAAGCTCATATTTCTCGTATTATTTCGTTCTGCAAGCAATGTGTGTGTTTGATGGACTTGAACGGGTTCTTTTTCATTTAAAATGCATGCATACACAGAACATATATTCTTTATCAAGACACACATTTTTTTCCAACTAACCCCCTCAAGACCCAAACAGGTGTCATTGAGGCTAGGCAGGGGACCGCTTAGGATCCAAACAGGCATCCTAAGGCTAGGTAGGTCATTCCCCAGGACCCAAACGGGTGTCCTTGGGGCTAGGTAGGGAACCCGTCAGGACCCGAACAGGTGTCCTGAGGCTAGGCAGGGCCTTTGCTCTTCTCGTTTCAGGTTTTCCTTTTTTTCTGGGTCAAATTCTTTTCTTCTCTTTTCAGGAAAACGGACGCGTCTTATATTTACTTACGCATGGCCCGAGCCTCAAAGCTTGCCATAGACTAATGCGGGGTCCCTTCTTCAGTGTTGCACTGACGATCATATCCATTTTTCACGCAATTCAAAAACTATAAATTTACAGTCCTTGACGGTTTCAAGAGGTTTGACTTTTGGAAACTTTTGATGGTGGCAAGCTTTGACCGCGTGCGTAATGTAATTTGAATCGGAATCGAAATCAAAAATAAAACTCATTAAATGGAACTCACTGTCGTCTCAGTTTGTATCGTGTTCGTAGTCATACATCGAGTTGCGACCGCGCCGCTAGCCAGCCCCTTTGAGAGCTTTTGGGTGCTGCAATGCGAAACTATCATCAGACAATCCAAAATGGGAAGGGTGTTTTTAATCAGTAAGAATCTGACACTACTATGTGCACGCGGGTCACATAGTGTCTTCTTGAAGATTTTCACCAACCCAAGCGAAAAAAAAAAAAAAAAACAGGTGATGAGGGCTATCTCATGACAGATCATCAGGACACTGGGTGTCTTTTCGGCCAGACAATGAACGGTCACAGACAGACAAATAGAACTCGAACAAGTTCCACGTCTCACCGGCGCGGAAGTGGACGTCGACGCCATGGCTAGTAGGGTACGTAAAACATCGATAGTACTATCGATATGATCGATGTTTTGATACGATCGAAAACATCGATAATTTTTTTTAAACATCGATACATTTTTACATTTTTTTTCATATAATTAATATATCAGGTCTACTTATAACTTCGTGCAGTTTGCTAAGAGATGGCGCAACTTGCATTATTCCATTGGAACATGCGTTGGAAGGCTACGTACAATGACGTCATTTCAGTATATGCCATTCATTTGAAGCGTAAACAACAACAACTCAAATATGTCGAACTTTGTGCCTGAGAAAGTGTTTTTGCGGGGAGTTCTTCTTCATTACTTTAATATGAAGAAAACTGCTGCCGAAAGTCATGGTATTTTGGTGGAAGTTTATGGTGACCATGCGCTAGTAGTGTGCCAAATGTGGTTTGAATGATTTTAGGTTGGCCAACCAGCCAAATCAATGGTGTGAAGGTAATGCTCTGTATTTGGTGGGATCAGAAGGGTGTGCTGTATTATGAGCTGCTAAAACCGGGTGAAACCATCAATGGACAACGCTACCGGACACAATTAATCCGTTTGAAGAGAGCAGTAGCCGAAAAACTGATTGCCATTTGTTCCGGTCGATACAGAACGCCCTCACTGAAATACGGTTTACATCAGAGCATAATATCGAGAATTGGTTTGATTCATTCTTGACTGCATAGCCGGCGCAGTTATGGTTTGGGATGGGATCCACAAATTGCCAGAAAGATGGGAAAAAGTCATAGCTTCAGATGGGCAATACTTTGTACATGTTTATCTTAAATAAACGTTAAAATTAAAAAAAAACCGTCCGAATTAAGTTATAGTCCCAATAGATTAACCGCGGCATTTATGTTGGCCGCGTGCGTTTAAACTTCGTGCCTTTGGTTGAGGCTCTTTGTTGGAAAAACATCGCGAAGATCGCATGGGCATTACGTTTATGACTTAGACCATGGTTCCCAGAGTTTCCGCAGCAGCTCCCTGGTGCGCCATAGAAAGTAAAGAGAGGCGGCGCAACGCACTGAGTGATCTGCTTGTACATATGCTACATGAGAACTAGGTCGCTAAAGGCCAAACTTTTGAAACAGACTATGCGCTGATATGACAACTGGACATACGGCCATGCTGTATTACTGCAATTCACGATGACTTTCACGTGGAAATGGTTTCGTGTTTTCGTAGTGTCGCATGTCGACCGTATTTACGCGAAAGAAGTACATGACAAAATCCGCACTTTTTTACCACAATGAACTATCAGACACTAGGAACTATCAAACTATCATATTTGTGCGATATAGAGGGTGGTTAGGTGGTTTAAGGGCCGATGTTGAATGTCTCCTAGACGTCATGTTTTTTCTTGCATTTCATTTGACATTTCTCAATTTCAGACTAACTCAATTTGAACCACGGAAAGATACACAGTCGAGCAACGCGTTAAAGTTATTCAGCCTTATTATGAAAATGGGCGTTCAAATCAAAATGCATATCGTGCACTTCGTGATTTTTTTGGAAAAATCGTGCAAAAATTTGAGCAAACCGGGTCTGTAGGAGATGTGAAAACACCAGCGCAGAAAATAATGCTGCTGTTCGCGATAGTGTGGCTGAAGAGCCGTCCACCTTAACTCGTCGTCGTGCACCTCTCACGCTCGTCGTTGATGAACATTATGCATAAAGACTTGCATTTACACGCTTGCAAGGTGCAATTGACTCAAGAACTAAAGCCTCTCGACCATTTCAAGCGTCGTCAATGGTCAGAATGGTGGCAAGAAATGGCAACAGTCGAAGAAAGTCATCTTTAGTGATGAGGCACACTTTCACCTCAGTGGATTCGTCAATAAGAAAAATTGCCGCATCTGGGCGAATGATAATCCAAGAGTGATTGTCGAAAAACCAATGCACCCACAAAGAGTGACTGTTTGGTGCGGTTTATGGGCTGGCGGCATCATCGGGCCGTATTTTTTCCAAAATGAGGCCGGTCAGGCAGTTACTGTGAATGGTGTTCGCTATCGTGAAATGATAACGAACTTTTTATGGCCCGAATTGGAAGATATGAATGTGGACGATATGTGGTGTCAACAGGACGGTGCCACTTGCCACACAGCTAACGAAACAATGGCTTTTTTGCACGACAAATTCAATGGATGTCAATTGGCGGCTGAGATCATGTGATTGACACCGTTGGATTTTTTTCTTTGGGGTTATTTGAAAGAAAAGGTGTACGTCGATACAATTCAAGAGCTAAAGGCTGAGATAATTCGGCACATTAACGGCATAGAACCTCAATTATGCTTCAGCGTCATCGAACATTTGGACCATCGGATGGAGGTGTGCCCCCGAGGTCGCGGCTGCCATTTGAATTGAACCATACCAATATTATCATAATAAAAATAAATGACAATCATTTCCTAAATAATTTGTGTTTTATTCAAAATCAACATCGGCCCTTAAAATTTAACCACCTTTTATTTTAGAAACTTTACAATGCAACAACACGCACATTCTCAAACTTGTTGCAGTGTTTAGAAACAGTTGAGGCTACCAAAGACGAAAGGGATGGCGTCAAGATTACTTCTTGCAATTGCGTACACATGCGGCATCTTATGAAATTCTCGCAAGACCTGATGGGCCTTTTCACAAAAAAACGTTTCGAAACTCATCGAATGATTTTCAAAAAACTTTGCAGACGATGATGTCGAAAAGTTTGTGTCGCCCCAAGATGCATTGCCTTCTGTAGGCCACCAGAAATCACATCACAAGAGGACGAGAGTCTCATTGATCTCTCTTGCGACAGCAGTCTTAAAACCATTTTCACCAGTGCCGGCTTCGTAGAGTTTTGGTTATCGATTCAAAATGTTTTGGAATTTGAATTCTGTTTGATTTGACTGAGTAGCGCTATTGTATTTTATTTTTGACCTTCGCAAGTCTCTCTTGCTGTCTTCTGTTTCAACTCTGGATTCTTATAAATACAACAAAAGACGTATTTTCATTTGGTGGATCTGATTTATTCTATGCAGTGAAAGTACTTATTACGGGCAACACTCTTCCGCAAACAATTTGTCACGACCGTGGATCTTGAACTGAAGTTCCATACATTTGATATTCTCTTTAGCGTACACTTCCTAACCCGGTCGCGGACATGGATATCAGCCGCTATATGGTATCTTAGGCGGACAACATTTTTTTTTAGCAAAAACTTCCAATAGCTTTTTGTGCATGGTATGAGAACGATAAAGACAAAATAACTGACTTTATACAAGGGAAATAAAAAATAGCAACAAAAGGGTGACTTCGAATCATTCATGAGAGATTGCGATGACTGGAAGTTGAAAATCAACTTTCAGAAGTCGGAAACCCGCGGCCGCGGCGAACATGATAAAGAATTGGCGAAAGTTCTCAATTGTTGGACGACACGGACAACCACTGGCACAGAGGACTGATACCTGGGGATCTGGCTAGACCAGTATCTATATTTTAACAAACATGTAGATGCTGCTCTGGTCAGGGCCCGAGGCGCTTTCGCCCTTACAAAGAGATTGTTTTACAAGAGCCAACTCGATGCGAGGGTGAAGGTTATCTGCTACATGGCCCTCATCCGGCCAATGCTCACCTACGGCTGTCCCGTGTGGTTCAACGTGAGTGCAAGCTTGATGGAAAAGATTCGGTTGTTTGAGAGGGCTTGTCTTAGGGCTTGCCTTCGCCTTTATAGAGCTCCAGAGTCCCAGTACAGAAAATTCTATTCCAATGAGACCTTATACAACAGAGCGAACCTGATACGAGTGGACAATTTCCTGCTGATGTTGATTCGAGGTCATTCTGCCAGAGCGGTGAACTCGGTCAATAACCTGATCTCGGGGGCTTACTACCCCATTCCACTATACCACGAAAGAGTACGGCACAACGGCTTCGTCCCCCCAGAAGCATTTCTCCATCTAGCCAAGCACAGTCTGATACAAGACGTAAATGCGGTGCCGCCAGATCAACGGTGGATGGGCGACTCAACCCCGACCGTTCCATCGCACAACGAGCTGAGGAAGGTCTCCTCCGGTTTAGTACGGCGGTATCCAGGCGGGACATCCGGGATGTTGCCATGCAGCACCACAAATGTTGGTGGCTGGGACGAGAGGACACTCCCTCTTCGAATCCTTTCGACCCCGGTTAGAACGGGTTGTTCAGAAAAACAAGTAAGTTTTTTTAAATTTTCTTACTTAATATTATTTTATTCTGTGTACCATGTACTCCAATCGTGTCAGGTTAGGGCGAAAGACATAGAATAAGATTAAGTTTAGCTTCGAGTGCCCGACGAGGGCCACAAAGTTAGAATTAAGAATGTTCGTTCAACTAGTTTGCAGCCCAGCGGATCAAAATCGGTTAATACACACACGAAAACATCACCAAAGGTGAACACAAGTCATAGATTGGTCTATTAGGGCCATTATGGCAGTCAGAGGTTAAACTGCCTAAAGGCCTCACATCGACGATGCCAGGTATGCAAAAGTACGTAAACAACAAAAATGGATTAAAAAAAAGAAGAAAAACAGCAAATTATCAACAGCCTAGTGAGTGTGTAGTGCACTTGCCATCGAATCATTGTCTCTGCTCAAATGGATAGGGGATGGTATTTCTGCAGCAGCTGTTGAATTTGGTTTCTTCTGTCTTAATTTTCATTTTATTTTGTTTGGCGAATTTCATGGACTGCAGAAGACATTATTTCCTCAGATTGAATTTCGTTCCCATTGACGGATAACTCCAGTAGCCGAACAAATGTCCTGCGACCGTTGCTGTCCGTCTGTGGGTGCTTCCACTTTTTTCGGGCGTCGTAGGTCGTAGGGAGTGGTGACAAAATACATAACCCGCAGGTTGTGAATTGTGAACTACTGACTTAGACATTTAGGTTCATTTATGACAGGATATCGTTTGTAACTGTAACAGGTAGACTCACATTGCATAGTTCGTGGTCATCTCCTGATGCCAACTCAGACAAGGTCAAAGATCGTGTGCAGAACTTTTGAAGAGACCTCTTACTGCATTGATGCTGATTTTATTCTAGCCCATTGTGACGCTCTACTGACCACGTCGAAGTTGTATGAGCTTTCTTGGGCACAGCAGCTCCTCTCATTCACTGTAGGTACCCGCTTTCGTCTCAATGCCAACAATGCCTCATGCGCACTCGCCACTAAACCGCCACTATTCCAATTTTGAGAAGAAAAATAATAGACAACCGTCACTCACGAAGTGCAAGTAAAAGTTCAATGCCGCCCCCAGCGCCAACCTCCTATGATAATTCATTCTGAAAGTATTCATCCGCTAAATAAGAAAAAAAGAAGATAGAAAGATATATCCTTCCCACACTCGCTGTTGACAAGCTAACTCATTCCGTTTCATTAAAATATCACCCGTGTGCAATAAATTGAAGACAACACATGGATACTGAAGACAATAACCAGCAGCAAAATGATATTTAGTCTTAAATTAATGACCACCCCCTTCCATCCGAACCGCTCAGCCATTAAGCAGCACATGGGAACCAACTATTGGCGCTGCTGATCTCTGCGAATTACTATCAACAACAAAAGATAAATTTTCGACTTTTTGTCAGTTCAAAGCTATAAAAAGAATTCATCACGAATATTTATTGCACACGACTATACGACTGTACGACTAGAAGAGGTAACATCTTCCGCCGATTTCACTCTTCTCGCTCTTCGCGGCTCAGGCGGTCGTTTTCATTGTGTGACCATAAGTCGAACGACTCAATTAATATGAGAGTCGACGAGTGTACAAGGGAAAATCATTAATAAAACAGATCACGGCGCGTTGAGAGGGAAGAAGAATCTAAGCAAACGAAAATAAAAGGAAAGAGATACAACACAGCCAACAGATGGCGTTTCGTCGTTTCAATAGTTACTCATGTGTGGTGTGTGTGGTATTGATTTTTTATCTCATAGACACTTCTTCTCTCGGCTCTCATCAATCAGAGCGGAGAGTCGAGCACGAGGAACGGCCGTCATGAGTGTGTGCGTGGCTCAGGAATGGCTGGCTTCCCTATCGTCAGTCGTCACCCACCACGCACACACAGGGAAGTCAAATCGATTGGGTGGAGCATTGTAGCCACGCCCTGCTTCACACACAACCACGCACACACAGATAGGGCAAAAATACAGAAATGTATCTATTTGCCGGCTGGGTGAAGATTTTATTGATTTCTTTTTGCTGCCTTTCACGTTACTTCTGTGCACTCGAGGTGGGTGTACTCGCACACATTGTCAGACAGTTCCCCCACCCCCAGTTGGTGTTGGTGAGAGACGACGACGACGGCAGCAGCAGCAGCAGCAATAGCAGCAGACTGGTGTGTGAATTGTGCAATTTTTATCGAGAAGATTGTATAAAGATTTACTGAAAGAGTTGATGGGAAACTGCGGATGCAGTTCAGATAAAGACATCGCGTATCGAATTCCCCCACAGAAATTTCTTTCATTTTGCTTTAGTGTCGGTGTTCGATAAAACAGGCAAACAAACAAAAATAATCTTTCGGATAAGAGCACATAATTAAATACGAGAGGATACACGGCAAAAACAAAAAAATAATCGATCCATTCGGCCGATTCCCATGTTCGTGCCGTGATCCGTGTGACCGCGTTCAGACAATTGCCCACACGTGATAGGGCCTGTATTGGTTTTGTGCGGGAAACAAACAAAGGCAAAAACAAAAAAATGCTCGTCCCACCGGACATGATGGCGGCCCAGACCCGGATGATCTATCAGATGAACAAATTCTGCGTCGAACGAGTGCAGGCGCGAATGCTGAAGATATCCACAGCCATTCGGGAGATCTGCAAGATCGTCCAGGACATCCTCAAGGAGGTCGAAGTGCAGGAGCCGAGGTTCATATCCAGCCTGGTCGAGTGCAACGGACGGTGAGTCTTAATCTTGAATCCTTACAAAAATGCACACACTCTCTCCCTCTTGTTTCGCGCAGATTCGAAGGAGTCGAAGTGATCGCACCAAATGAGTTCGAGATCGTCTTATATCTCAATCAGATGGGAGTCTTCAACTTCGTCGACGACGGCACACTGCCCGGCTGTGCGGTGTTAAAACTAAGCGATGGTCGCAAGCGATCCATGTCACTGTGGGTGGAATTCATCACCGCATCGGGATATCTGTCGTCGCGAAAGATCCGCTCCCGCTTTCAGACGCTAGTCGCACAGGCCTGCGACAAGAGCATCTACCGGGACATGGTGAAAATGATCGCGGACACAAGTGAGGTGAAGTTGCGGATACGAGACCGATACATTGTCCAGATAACGCCGTCTTTCAAGTGCTCCGGCATATGGCCGCGATCGGCGGCGCATTGGCCGTTGCCAGGCATCCCGTGGCCCCATCCGAGCCTCGTGGCCGAAGTGAAGACAGAAGGCTTTGATCTACTCTCCAAGGAGAGCATCATTATGCAGGGCAAGAATGCGAGCATGGAAGGTGATGCTTGGGTGTTGAGCTTCTTCGAGGCCGAGAATCGCCTCCTGCAAGGTAACCATTTTCTCGCGACTGGGACACGATCTTGATAAGTTAACTTTGTCGTTCTCATTCTCAACAAAATAAACAAGGTGGCTGTCGCAAGCGATGCCTGAGTATTCTGAAGACCCTGCGCGATCGACACTTGGATCTGCCCGGGAATCCAATCAGCGCCTATCATCTGAAGAATCTTCTGCTGTACGAGTGCGAGAAGCATCCGCGCGAATTCGAATGGGACGAGTGCTGCGTGGCTGACCGTATCAACGGCATATTCCTGCAATTAATCTCGTGTTTACAGTATCGTCGATGTCCACACTACTTCCTTCCAAGTTTGGATATGTTCAAGGGTAAGTCGCCCAGCGCCCTGGAGAATGCCGCCAAGCAGGTGTGGCGACTCACGCGGGAGATGCTGACAAATGCGAATGCATTCGATAAGTTATAGAGACGCACACATGCACTCGCACACTGGATAAACTGTAGTTTTTGTTTTTAATTTAATTGAGGAATTCAAGTGATATCACGGCGGCGCAGCCAGGAGCTGGCGTGGCGCAAGTGACCCGATGTGCAATACACGGAGAGGCACAATAAATGTTTGTTTTTTAAGTTTTTTTTTTTTTTTCCAAATTTGCGTTGACACTGGAGCAGGCGAGGGTGGGTGTCCATGTCCGTTTTGTTGATGGCACTCAAGAGGGTACGACATTTTTTAGCATTTAACTTGTTTTTTATGGGAATCAATAAAAGCCGATATTTTTAATGTTGAAAGCATTTTGTGTTGTTCTGTTGTGACTGGCGTGTCAGCTGGTCGACTGCACGAATGATACACCCACAGTGGCATGGCACTTTTACGACCCCTGAAGTGGGGAGTGAGAGACATTAACAGCCCCGACTGTGCGTAAATTGCCACGTGTTGTGTCAGAGGGACAGAGCATGGCCCCAAAATTGATGAAGTCGTAAATTGGTGGGATCATTTCACTTTGAAGGCGATGAGGTTGTGTGCATTGCCGATTCCATTTCCTACGATGTGAGTTTGGGATGCGGTAAGAGTTGAATCGGACCGGGGTTCAGACAAGGAGGAGCAGGAAGCGTACATCTTCATTTAGAAAATGGGATCGCAGCGCCACATAATCTGGGGACTCTAGCAAAGAACGTCGCGTACATGGGCTGTTTGCTGCACTTTAAAAAACTGAAGCAGAAGCTCATCGTCCAAGTGCTATTCAACTTAATGACAACTGAACAGAGACATGCAGATGAAGAGGACAGTTTCAGTCAAATGACAACTGCAAACAATGGATTTGTTGGCGTTACCCGTTCCACGGGAGGAACTCATTCCACCACTACCGCAGCTCTTGGAGTCAGCTCAGACAGGGACGGAGGTGATTGATCCATTGGCACGCAAAGTCGCTAACTAAAGGGCTGCAACAAGAGACAGTGGTAATCATCGCCAAAGGCGGCATGACCGATCCCAATCCTATCGTAGCTCACGCTGAGTTCGTTGTCCTTGTTCAATTGTCTGAACATCTGCAACCAAACATCACAAAATTCCCTCCAGAGATTTTGCCCTTTCTACTTGCATTCTTGTAGCAACTGAACTGCGAATCAGAAACAGAAATTCAATGTCCTGCAAATGTTCTGCGAGAATCTTGAAGATGTCCTTGTTCCCCATTTGCCACTGCTTGTGGACTAACTCTTCAAAGCTCTGGATCACAAAAAGTCAGTGGGCGGCAGCCGCAAATGCCGCCCAATTAGAATATGATGGCTGTACTCAACTAATCCAGATTTTCCGAGCATCTCTCTCTGATCCACGAACTCGACGAACAATAAAACGTTCATCTTCAGCGCCAAAGGTCCAGTCAATCCTATACGATTTTTGGTACGATTGACTGGAGTTCATTCCCTCATCAGGAAAAACGAAACTGCACTTCCGAAGTGTTTGTTGATCTCGCTTTTGGTGACCCTTCAGTTAGTCGCTGGGAGATGGGGGTTTTGTCTTTGTAACAGAGGCTGCACACGTTAGCGCCGTGACACTGATTTCCAGAGGGATTGGATTAGAGCTGGATCTCCTCCTTCATAAAAACCCCAGTCCATGTTGTTGTCCACGTTGTTTTAGAAGCCGAACGTCATTGATAAGACGGAGCTCTAAGATGCGAATGACTGCTCTTCGGTCAGCAGGTAATGCGGTTTATCGACTTGGATTTGCGCACTCGACTGCTTGACTTAGTCAAATTCGCACAAAATCTTGGGTACAGGGCTTAGGACTTCACGCTCATCAACCTCCCCGTTACTCTTAGAAGAAATTGAGGCGGGAAAAAAAGCAATTACTACAAAATATTTGCGGGATCCCAGAGCCAGAGTTGGTGGCTTACCACGGTGATGCCTGTGTCCCCGTCTTGAAGAATACCAAGCTCGATAACAGGGTGGTGTTTCATTATTGGAATTTGTTTGACTGCCTTCTGCCGAGTTTTTATTTTTTCTTGATGAACGTTGACAGGAGTTTGAGAACTACTCATAATCTCTAGATGGGGTCTTTAATCGTCAAGGGTGCGGTAAATCTGTGGCGAATATGCCAAGCCCTGTCCTCCCTCGCAGCCTGAAACTTAGCTTCATCCACAAACAACTCGAGCTTTCCACATCAGTCCTTATGAAGTATACAGCGTTGTCATCATGCCAGGCAATGAGTGAAAATATTGCCTTTATCTCTGTGTGTTGACGCAGGCATCATCAATGTGCTGTCTGGAGGGCAGGTTTTTGGCTATTGTGGCGTTCTGGGCTTGTGCGTCGACTGCTACGCCTTTCAACTTCTCTGAGTTCCTGTTAACGGCCGAAGCTCTTCCACCACTGAAAGAATAATATCTGTCTAGAAAAAGCATCTCAAACTCGAAGTCGACCTAAAACTGTCCCTTCCACACGTGAGAGAACAATAGCAGGCACAACACGAGTAGTTGCTGAGAAAGCTAGGCCGTGGCAATCTACGGGATATAGGGCCACCCATTATAAAATATGGTTGGGGGCTAGTACAATTTGCCGCAGTGGTACAAGGACTCAGTAGTGGATCTAGAAACACGCTTAGACCATGTGGGTCCATTGCGGCAACGACAAATGGTGACTATCCCAGATTTGTGAACCACATAAAGAGGTATTAACTTAGCTTTCACTGGAATTCGAACCGGAGAACAGACTAACCAAGGGTAGGCAACTGCGCCATCCAGTCGCTTGGTGCCGGGCCTAGGTTAGGTTGAAGTGGCTGACTGCAGCGCAAAGGACAACAGACACACTTAGGCCAAGCATAGACTCATTGTGTGGGATAAGTGAATAGAAATTGAGGAAATTGAGGAGACCTTAGCTCCACGTACACAATACAACTATGTTCCGAAACTACATAGAAACACTTCGGGCTAAACATCCTTAGTTACGCGGTCTCTGTGCAGTCTTACCTTTGTTTCTCCAGCGAAGCCTGACCTTCCAATAAGAGCGGTGCTCCTTGGCCGACTGGGAAATCAAAGCTCAGTAAAACAGCAGTAATCAAAAAAAAAAAAAAAAAGCATTAGCCCAAGCCGCTAAGGAGACACAGGAACTGGACGAAGGCAACACCACCTCGGACCTCACGTGTTAAGTCGACGGGATCGTAGCCCTACGAACTCAAAAGACTGAAGCCGGCTGTTTACTCATGCGGTAGGTACTCATGAGGATACACATGTTAACTCTTATGTCAACAACCACACACCCGGGTGTGTTTTTAATTTTCAAATTCATTTCAAAAGTATCGACTTGGGATTTTTATAGCCTCCTAAGATATTGTTTTTTATCACATTCCAAATTTAAATTTTGTTTTTGGGTCAAGATTTACAAGTAGCTTTTGGGATTTACCCATTGTATCAACAGCCAACACACCTGGGTGTGCATGGAAGAATGGGTGTAAATTGTTGGCTCGAAATGCAGAAAATCACTTGTTTTATTGGAATATATGGATATATGTATATGGAATATATTTTATTTTATAAAAAGGGTGTTATTTTAGGATGGACATATATCAGACTGATGTGACTGAATGTCACTGATCCACTGAATGTTCAGCACAAACTGAGTTCTTGCATTCCTTGCTGACTTTCGTGTTGGTCTTATTCTGGGACATCGGTAATAATTTTCTTTCTGCTTGATTCTGCCAGAATTGTCATGCAATTCTTGAGCTCTTAAGGCTCTAGCACTCGTCAGTGGTACTTTGACAAAAAATTGGTGTGTTCTTATGGGAGATGATACATAGACCAATGCTGACGCTGACGCGACGAACGTAGTTGCTCAAGTTTAAACTTTTCTGCCTCCTTCGGCGTCAAATTGTGACATTTCAGTGGAATTTAAATTTTTTAATGAAGGTCTGCGAATGCACCAGCTCGTCGAAACCAAGTTCAAATGCATGAAAATATAAATAAAGGCTTTTAATTGAGTATTGATAATAAAATACACATGTTATTTGTGCATTTATAGCAAAAACAACTTAAATTTTCAATTGAGACTTGAAATTGAATTGAAATCAGCTGTGCGTTGAAGTATTCATTGTGTCATCCCCTTGCGTTAGGCACTTCTCCCGTGAACGGATGATTTGACGCTACGCAAGTAAAGTACTCTATGTGTCGGACCCTTTAGTGGAAGATTTTCAACAGTCACTGTTACTGGGTGGCCTAACATACTTTCATTTCCACTACGCGATGGAAATTTTTTGCATGGTTTGGACATTTTGTGAACGTTCCTGGATTTCTGCCATGGCCAATTGTTCACCCAATTGTTGTAGGAACAACCTTCCACGGTTGGTTGAAGTTTTCAAATGCGGATTATATTCCATGAATATTACGAATGCTGCAAATGCACACAATGTTATAAAACAGAGGCCAAGCCATCTGTTCGTTTTTCTCTTCGTTGTGCGTTTACCAAGGCACATGTCCATATTGTCAACACCTCCTTTGCTATTGTTGCAATCGAGGAATACTCCTCGCTTTGGCTTTTTTTTTGGGACCTTCAATTCTGATACTTTAATGGGAAGCGGAAAGAGCCACAACCGATTTGCTCTTTTTTGGGAATGTGATCACATACTTATGTTGTTGCTGAATCCAAATATTGACCATTCTACTGTTCTTCCTTTTGGATTGGAACAATCTCAAACCATTCTTAGACACAATTGACAGAGACAACCCACTCCTTCCGACGGCCGTGGACATACAAAAACGTGTGACACACCCGGCTGTTTTGTAGGCTTGTGCATTTTTCACTGCAGAGAGCTCTCAGTTTAGTTCAAATCTGTTTATTGAACTAGTTCGTTATTCTAGTTCATTTAGTTCAATGTAGTACACCACTCAGGATACCATAACAAAGCCCGTATGACTTAAGCCTAATGAGCAAATAGAGCAGTGCGAATTTCGGTCACTAATGAATTTACCTTAAACACACACAGTGCTTGATAATTTGCAAATTAATTGCTGTTTCTCTCCAAAATAGACTTCTTGTCTCTTCTGCAAACATGTGATTTAATGTATCAACAATACGGAGAAAACATAGTGTCTTAAGCAAAATTTAACGAAAAATATGTCTCCTTAATACTTCATCCACTCATCGCTTTAGAAAACAATTACAAAAGCACCTAACGCGTATTTAAACACATGCATTCGTGCACATACATTTTTTAAGTTCCCTTCACATACACCAACGGTAACGCAACGATGCTGAATGAGCTTGTGCTGCGGTATACAAAAACAACCCCGATGGCCTGATATGCCCAATGACCATACACTCAAAAAGAGGAGCTCTCAATTCAGTTCGATTTAGTTCGGTTGTTCCTGCTGAGTAGAAGCATACATGTAGTAAGGTATTCCTGAGTCTGGTGAACTACTGAAGCTAAAATAAAGTGACATTGTGAACTAGTTCACATAGTTCACTTGTTAGAGCTATTTTTTGCACTAGTTCGCCAAGTTCGCCAAGCCATACAGACTGCAACATCTCCCCCAATAACTAGAGCAAGTTCAATATATCACGTCTATCTGCGCTTGGAGATTGATGGAGGAATTTCCCATCGCTGATCCCACGACATCCTGATGTCAACAACTAGGATGACCCAGAGTTATGTTTGTTAGCCAGTCTTTATGGCCAAAAAACACTATATACTTAATTCGCGCATTTTGCTAAGAGATGACGTAACTACATGCGTTGGAAAGCTACTGTCATTGTACGTCATTTCAGTACATGTCATTCATTTGAAGCGTAAACGACAATAATTTTTTTTCACTCAAATATGTCGAACTTTGTGCCTGAAAAAGTGTTTTTGCGGGGAGGTCTTCTTCTTTACTTTGTGAAACTTGCCGAAAGTCATATTTCACATATTTATTTTGGTGGAAGTTTATGGTGAACATGCGCTAACTGAGCAATCGTGCCAAATGTCGTTTGCACGATTTAAAAGTGCTGATTTTGGCTTGGAAGACGATAAACGTCCTGGACAGCCAACAAAGTTTGAAGATGAAGAACTGGACGCATTACTCTATGAAGATTGTTACCAAACACAAGAAGAGATCGCAGAATCTTTGGGTGTCACTCCAGCAGCCATTTCAAAATGTTTAAAAGCAGCTGGATATATTCAAAAGCAAGGAAGCTGAGCTCAAGCCGAGAGACGTCGAAAGGCGGTTTTGCATGTCCGAAATGCTGCTGGAACGCCACAAAAGGAAGTAATTTTTGCATCGGATTGTTACTGGTGACAAAAAATGGATCCATATGTCCGGCATATGTGAAACCCGGCCAACCAGCCAAATCCATGGCACGAAGGTAATGCTCTGTATTCGGTGGGATCAGAAGGGTGTGTTCCATCAAGGACAACACAACCGAACACAATTAAACCGCGGCAGTAGCCGAAAAATGCCCGGAATATACGACCAGACACGAGGCAATAATTTTCCATCATGACAACGCTCGGCCACACGTTGCTATTCCGGTTAAGAACTATTTGGAAAAGAGTGGATGGGAAGTTTTACCCCACCCGCCTTATAGCCCATACCTTGCCCCTTCTGACTACCATTTGTTCCGGTCGATGCAGAACGCCCTCACTGAAATACGCTTCACATCAGAGCAGAATATCAAAAATTGGCTTCATTCCTTCTTGGCGCAGTTCTTTTGGGATGAGGTCAACAAATTGCCAGAAAGATGGGAAGTCATAGCTTCAGATGGGCAATACTTTGAATACCACGACTGTACATGTTTTTCATAAATAAACGTTCAAATTTTGAAAAAAAAAACCGCACAAATTAGAACCCAATAATTAACACTAATTTGCACCATCTACTTCGTTCGACATCTAAGACAAGAGTGAGTTGAGACATCGAAATCTAACAAGACTTAACTTAAGACAATGTAACAAAAAGAGAACAAAACAAAAGTGGTAGGTTGTGCGTATTAGAAAGAAAGAAAGTGTAGGATATACTCGGCTTCGGTTGTAGCTTGGCTGTGGCGTCCTTCATTTGTTGAGCCACGTGTTGAGCCATTAGAGTTCATAAGTGACTGCCTCCGGGTGGCTGGATACCTCAGCACCCACACACCGTCTGCAGTCTGAACTCTGAATCAATACCACTACCATCCACTTTCGTCCGCGTCCTTCATTTAGTGCACAGCAGCATCACGTGAATTCTGTGGCTTTGGCGCGTGCTTGGACAATTGCAAGCACATGGTTTCGGCTTGCCTTGGTTGTACCACTCTTCATCCAATGCACCGCAACATCATGCGACAGCTTAGGCTTGGGAGCGTGCTTAGGCAATCGCAAGCACTTGACATATGCTTGGCTTGATTTTACACAGTAAGCGCGAATGCTTAGGTTTCTTCCTTAGACGCATGTTTGAATATGTAGAAACACAGCCAAGTACAGTCTGCAGCGAATACCGGGAGTAATCCATGTAACTCCAGGAATTATCTAAGTGAACTGCCGATTATCGATCGCAAAGCCGCTTGATGCTATGTTCCCACGGAACGGAACCGCGAGGTTTCATCAACCTTCTCCAAAACTACCCAGTTCCGTCATATATTTTCGGGGTCTGGAAACCTCGTGGTTTCTGATAAACCTAGTAGCAGCCTCCTTGAATTCATTCATCCACCCATAAGAGCCATGAGAGGGTGTCAAATCAAACAAGTCTACAGCCTGGATTTCAGTTGATTTTGATCATTCTCTTTCAATTTTCTGGTGCTCTCAACTTATTATTTTATGCCAACAGACAGCTGTCCTGGCGGCCATTTCCAAACTGAGCGCAAAAGACTTGAGCGAAACCCACTTCAAACTCGGAGGTTTCAGTAAAAGTTCATCCTGACCTCGTGGCTTCGGTTCGCTACGAACGTGGCATATTAACTTTCATCGAATTCAACTGTTTGATGCTTTAACTAAATTCGCAATTTCCGGTACGATTGTGACGGAGCACGCTGAAACAGTCGAGATGTCCCATGCAGCATGTCTCCGGAATTTACTAGCCACGTTTCAGCAAGGAGATGCGTCATCATTTAAATTATTTCTCTTTCGTTTCTTTTATGTCATGTACTTAGCTCCTTCAAGAAAGGGGTCAGCAGACCAATGTTCTCATGTCAAAGGACCTTAGACCCATCAGACCTGAAAACCCTGAAGAAGACATCACCCTGCACACACTCACCTGCCCCGAATGCCTGAAACATGGGCAAATCGTCGAGACAGCCCTCCACTGCTTGATTGGAACCATCGAGTATGTAGAAGGATAGACATACGCTTATGTTAAGTTCTTTGGCAAAAAGGCACCAATGCCTACTTCTGTCGATCCACTTTTGAGATTAACAGGGGTCAGTCCAGCGTCTGAGAATCAGACTTTCACTGCGATCTGGTTGAAAAGCACTTCTTGACGATGGCCTGGGGTAGCAGGAGGTCAGTGCCGCTGGGAAGAAGCCGAACTAGTGGACTGCCGTGGAATGGTTATCGCGGAGATCGATCCTTAGTTCAAGTGTCTTGATTCTGCCGAAAACTGTCCTCTAAATGTATCCAACGGCGGAAGGCGAGAAGTATGTTCAGTGAAGCAGATGCCCATACTCGCCTGAACCAGTCGAAGCACCTTGAGTTAGAGTTTTCCAGTCGGGCGTCGTCTTTATCAAACACCGCCAGCAGACAGAGTAACGCTCTATTGAGGACAATATTGAGCACAGTCTAAGCTTGAAGCAGACTTTCACCAACGACTAAACTTCTACGAGATTTCCGAAAAAGCTAAAATCACTCTGAAGATTAATTTAAACATTCCCTCCAGTTGTCGTGTCATTTTTCCTTTTCCCCTCAATCCCCCATCCCATGCTAACACACATGCACTCATGCCATGCAAGATCATAATTAAAATCTGGAACTCGGCTACCCCAGAGGAGATGGACACAATGACGCCACATGTTGAGCTATTAGAGTTCATAAGTGAATGCCTCCGGGTGGCTGGATACCTCAGCACCCACACACGGTCCACAGTCTGAACTCTAAATCAATTCCACTACCATCCACTTTCGTCCGACGCGGACGTTCCCCCGTTTTCATTTCAAATTTATTAGCCAAACAAAGTATTAAGTTGCAATCGCATTCTCCGCACTCCCACCGGCTCCGACAGCAACTAAGGATACTCATGCATATTATCCGTCACCGCAGATTTAACAAATTATCCTTGAGCACGAATCGAGTGGCCCGGGATGCACGCATCTCAGTTCTCTCCGGGCAAACAATGCTGCCCGGACAATACTCGTACCTTGCGAACTCTCATCGGATCATATTTCACTCGGAGCACAGCGCTCGTGTGCGCACCCGTGTGTGTGTGGGGATGGATGATGCTGATTAAGGATTACAATCGCACCGGAGAAGGGGATAATGCTCTGCAGATGTCTTAGATCCCAGCGACACGACGACGACGACGGCGAATGGAATGAAATCGCGTGCGTTCTGGCCGCAACAACTGGTCCAACAATGGGCGCGATATGGCACGTTGCGATGACAAATTGAAAGTCGAGCTGCAGCGGGGGAGGGCGTGCGAGTGCGCATTTTGCACCCCGAAAAATTGTGAAGTTCTGTGCTGTCATCCGGTTGGAATTAAACCGCAAAACTTCAGCCGGAGGGTAAACTGTGAGTTGAGGGAGCGACGCGACGGCCACGCGGCAGTGTGCACTTTGTTGGTACCAAGGGTGGTGGTGGTGCTTTGAAGTCGAACTGTCAAATGAATGTCAACGCGCGAGAATTGTGATGAAAATTGTTTTGTGAATTCCGCCCGACCGTCCACACTCCACAGCGCTGGGGTGCGTCTGAGAGCGGGGCGAGAGCATGTGCTATGCAAATTGGCCGGATTATGGACATTCGCGGTGGCTTTTGTTTTAAGCAGAATGAGGTTTTCTGCTTGGGGACACGTGCGGTGACAGTTGGAACGAGTTCAGTTTTCATTGTCACTCGGTTCTTGAATGAGGACAGTCCGCTGATGGCTTGTACTCAGCGTGAAAAGGTTTCGACAGTGATACGTCTGGCATTTAATCTCGTTTTTGACAAACAAGAATATTTGGTGATGAATTAAGCGGGCATACGTATGTCAAACCTGATGGATTGGAAAGGGGGAAGTAGGTTTCCGTTTAAGAAGCATTAAGCACTTGCTATC
Organism: Eristalis tenax; assembly: GCA_905231855.2. Classification (NCBI taxonomy): domain Eukaryota; kingdom Metazoa; phylum Arthropoda; class Insecta; order Diptera; family Syrphidae; genus Eristalis; species Eristalis tenax. Next base: position 47,987,155 of record HG993128.1, on the reverse strand, counting down.
TAGAGCGTGGTTGAATGTCCTCAAATCTCTATAAACTCCGAAGGAAATTGAATAAAAGTGCCAAGTCATGGCAATTTGGTTCAGCCGCCATTTCGGCTGAGATAACAGCTCCCAGTTGGCATTCAACACGAGAAACCTCTTCTGATTTACCAACGGCCACTTCTTTCTTTTTTGTGTGGCCCTACAGTCCGGGTGGTCCTGGGATCAAGGTATTTGTCATCCACTTTTGATATCCACTAGGACTGGGGTGATTAATGCATCATGCGTCGTAACATTTTGTATGTAATTTTCAATGATACCGTCGCACAGTGTGTTATTTAGCGGTAATTAATTCATGTTGCGCTTTGTACAGCTAAAGTATGGATTTTTCTATTCGGTGGCAGAATAAAAGTAGTTTTACCAATTTTTGAAGACCTATAGCCACATTGGCCGCTTGATTCATTCTTGGCTGTCAAGCCGGCGCAGTTCTTTTGGGATGGTCAGAAAAGTCATAGCTTCAGATGGGCAATACGATTGTACATGTATTTCTTAAATAAACGTTTAAATTTTGAACAAAAAAAAAACAGCGAATTAAGTGTATAGGGTCCATAACACAGTACTGTTCCAATTGTATGCAAAAACTAAACTGTTTAAGCTTGTGCAATATGAATGCAAATAAACACTTTACTCCAAACTCCACTTATCCAGTTCAATTGTGTGCATAATCATGCCGAAATTGCCAAAAATATTTCCGATTTATTCTGGGTGACGTACAACTGAGAACTGAATTATTAAATTATCCCTAGTTTACAGATAATTTACCTATGCTATGTGATGAGTGCAACCTTGCAGATATCGACGGTCCCTTGTTTATTGCCCAATCCTTCCTTATACGATTTATATCTTATCTTAGCAGCGGAGTTGCAATGATCGTGATGGTCTGACTTGAGTTATTCATTTGCGTAACGGTGAATCGGTCCTTGGTGTGCTGACCGTAGACATTGCTTATTGATTTAGGCGGTGGATAACTCATATATTTTTGGTTCACGTTATCGAGGTTTTTTTGTTCACGATATTGAGTACTCTGTACAAAAAACGGATGTTCACGCAATCGCCGGTCACTCTACCCAGACACAACTGTATTTGGGAAACCAAAGAAAGCTTAGTTTAAGTTTTTTTTTTTTAATATTAAATAAGTTGCTCTCACCATCGTCTTCATCGGAAATTCATGGAAATTCCTAGGGAGCCTTCAACAGAGCAAAACTCTCTTAGGGAAGAGCAAAACTCTCAGTCCTGCCTTTGGACTGAAAAGTAATTAATTTTATGCTAACCCTCAGCAAAAGAGCTTCCTCCGGAGTGATTATTTTACTACGCTTTTCTTGACTTAATCAACATTTTTTCAGATTGGTTTCCCCACTAAATGAACTAAATGCAAGCTTCTGTACCACATTTGGTACATCTCTCTTGCCAAATAATCATGAAGACAATTCTGCGGCAATAGGAACTTCTCTTGTAGTTTAAGTGCATAAGAGTTATTTCATCTTTCATTCTTGCCGTTTGGTATACATTCATTAAATGCTTTCGAAGGTCGTCCATATTCCATCTTTCAGATCCAACCATTCCACATTATCGTTCCGAAGCGTTAGGATTTATCGCTTACTTCGTTCCCAACTTGCATGAATCTTGAAATTCATAGAGCTTACATATGTCTGTAACAGTCTAGAAATTTCCAAAATGCCAATACTTTCAGATATGTGGACGGAAATTCGCCTATTTCGGTCCTCAATCCCAACAGGTCCTTGGTAGATAGATAATCGATATTTATTTGAGCGATATTAATTCACAAAAAAAAAGTCGTGGGGGAGAGAGGCAGCTAGGGGCAAAATGTCTAAACGGAAGTACATAGTCCGGAGAAGTTAATAAACAGGGACATGATTCTGTTGACCTAAACAAGTAAAAAAAAAACCAAAAAAACTTAAAAAGGCAAACAAAAAGGCATTTATATAAAATTAAAGAACGTAAGAGCGCATTTAATTGTATTGGCAATGAACTATCAAGAGTTTTTTGAAATTCTCTGGCAATAATCTTCTCCGGTTGTCTCTTAGAAGCGCCTTGAAAGAGCGGAAGACAGCTGAGACAAGTGGAACCCATTTAAAGCGTTTAACATTATCAACATCAATGTTTTCTGGAAGTTAGAGTTTTTCTTGTTTGGGTCGAATAAAAACCCAAAATTGACTTTGATATATGCCAGCTGTAGTACAAGCGCAGCTTCATCTTCAATCAATTCCTTTGCAAACCCAACACAGCTTGCATCGTCTTCAAGAACGCTTACAATTTTGTTGATCCGAGAAAAATAATCCACATAATAGACTGCTGCCTCTAGCCAAGTACTCCAGCGAGTTAACACCCGATGTAATGTAAATGTAACAATTTAAAATCGAACTTAATCTTAAACAAACTTACGGGTTGATGCGGTAGCGGCAATGCAGGTTCCATCTATATTCCATTCCATATTTTTTTCATGTTCGATACGAAGGGACCAACTTTTGAGTATGCATTCACAGACTCTATGCACACACTAAGTGACGCAAGTTACGTGAACCATTTTCAAAAACCACATTTGCCTCTGTTACGAACAACAAAACTTTCTCACGCTTAAGTTCATCTGGCCACAGCAACAGCAGTGAATCGTCAAACAGCTGGGCAATGGCTGTTGAGTTTACTCTCTCTAGAACTCCGGACGTTAACAGGAACCCTCGACTATTTGCTCGCAAAGGCCCAACAAGTACATTTGTTACACAGCGCCCTGCCTTGTCTGTCGTTTCTTCAGCTGGGATTTTGTGGAGCACTTCAAGGTAGCAATCTCCAACGGAGTTTTTTCTTAGTGTCGCCTCATCTGGCACTTTTTTTGTGTGTAACTCGGGTTTATTGATTTTATCCAACGGTATGTCACAAGCTAACAACATTTTTGTCATATCGCCGTAAAATTCATTTTTTTTCGGTTCTAAATATTAACGAAGTAATTGTTTGAGTTTTTCTTTCTTTTTTAAAGCCATTGCTTGATGCTGCTTTGATCTCTTGATATGCTATTCAATAAAATATTTTTTTTTCATGGTTAGCTTTTATACCACACAAGCACTTTTTCGTCAGATGAAAAATAATCTGGTCCAAAAACACAAAAGTTTTCAATTTTGTTTCCTCAATGCAAGCCGTTTTAGGCATATTAGTACTTTGATTGATTTTTTTAGTAATTTTTAAGAGATATTAAGTCGACGGCGGACAACTCCAAACTAGATTCCTAACTTCTTTTTGGCTTACAAATAACCAACGCTACATCTGTATGAAGAGTGCAGTGTTGCAGATAACAAGGGGGCCTTGCCCAATGTTTCCGGTCCCTTGATGTCTTGGTGAATCGCCAAAATTGTCGCATTTGGGGTTCAGAAAACAAGTGCATCCACAACGAGTGACTGCGAATTTGTATTGGAGGCATTATCGGACCATTCTTCTTCGAACATGCGGCTGGTCAGGCAGTAGCAATTAATGGTGGTCATTCTCGTGACATGATAATCCAGTTTTTGTTGCCTAAATTATATGATATGCATTTGACCAAGATGTGGTTTCAACAAGTCGGTGCCACATGCCATACAGCCAGAGAAACAATTTAATTACTACATGAGGCATTTCCGAATAATAATTTTTTGTTTTGTCGTGTTAGCATTATACGCTTGGCAGGTAGCATAATGAAGGGGGCTGCTAGTGAATTCGCCAGCACAATAAGATAATGTTGGTCCATTGTGATCCATCACTCCAGTGATAGTGTCGTTAATTCGATCAGGCGACGGGACCAGATTTAACCGTATTAACTATGATTTCACTAGGATTCGAACCGGGAAACCCAATAACCAAGGGCAGGCACTAAACCAATTGCGCCAACTAGTCGTCTCGGTAGACGTTAAATGGATACATTTCGTCTTCATCCTTAAAATCATCTTTCGGGTCTTCTTCAAACCACCGGACGTTTTCTCAGCTCTCCTTCCGCAGCAGTTAAAACAGCGTCACGCACTTTGTGTTTGCCCTACAAACAACCCACAACTTGCACCATATGCATAATCGAGTTAAACAAGCGGTTAATTTGGCCGATTGCATGGGTACTGGTCACAGTATATGAATTTTAGACTTCTTACACTATAGCCTGTATAAAATATTGTGTGTTCACTCTATCGAGCGTTCACTGTAATTACAATTAGTTACACACAACTATATGGGCAACTTACTCACCGTAACTTACGTTGCCATCACTGCTCCTGATTCACTGTTGAAACATGATTTTTTATGCGACCGTCAGTTGTAGGGATAGATTTAAGACCTCTCCAGCTGTGCTATAGCAACTTCAGACTTCGTAAACAAGGCAATGTCACTGCTGTTCGTTCTCGTATTGCTTGCGGTTGAATCGTGCACTCTCAAACACCGATCGCGGTATTTCCCCTTCGAACTAACCACCATTCCTCCTCGGCGTCCCCTTTTAACCAGGATCCAGCATGAAAGCAAATTGGCTGTACTCTCCGCTAAGTAGCGCTGCCGGAATTTTCAAGGCTCCGATCATCGCCTCATTCCCACTATCTGACCTACGCAGTGCTTCCACACTTAAGCTCTTAATTGAAAACATAAAAAAGTAATCTACTCAGTTTGATCGCAGATCACATCAATGGCCCAAGTCATTCGAACTTTTATGTCCGTGCACTAAGCTAATCGACTTCGTTCCGCACTTAAATCGAACAAAGTTCGTTTCATCGACATTTATTGACTCCATTACTAGACTTATTGTCATGCTATAAGCCCCCGCGACTGTCAGTCGATGCAATGGGTGCAACTGAACAACCAGCGCACAGCCACAACTGCTCCCAGTGCTTTATCACCCATCAGGCAAATGCACGCCTTCGTAGAACGAACAACCCTCCGTGCACATTCAGTCCGTGTCGTCCTAATTTTCGGACTTTGGTAACCAAAACGTATCGCCCCAGAGCACATTCCGTGTACACAGCCTTCCTCCATGTGATGTGAAACAATTCATTCAGGTTACGTGACAATTATGTGCTTATGTGTTTATGTGCCCCCTCCCATGGCCACAGAAATATTTCTCTATTCCAACGCAACGGGCAACGGGCAACAGACCCCTTTCTCACGGACTCACTCCTTCTCCCATCTCAGAATTAATTGATTTACTCCCAAGCACCCAATATCTGGTCTGATATCACCGATACCACTCAATCAACGTGACATCGGACACTGCACCACGGCTGTGGCTAGAATCCACAATTAACCTGACCGATCTTTAGCGCACACACACGCCAGTGGACTTATTCGAGTCGAATATTATTAATGAATTTCCTTGGCGCGTTTGTCAAACCAGTTCCCCGAAACCCCGAGCAACGATATCAGTGAGCCGATGGTCGCGCAGGTGATTTATCTTGGGCCGGACTCGGGCAGCTTCCCCCGTTCCCCTTCAGCGACAAGTCTCAGCTAAAACAAAAGATTGATATTATTTCCATCGGCTACAGCCGCTTAGATGCATCCGAGAGATAAGTCTTCCTCTAACGAACCCAACACGGGCATGGGACTCGGATTGGGACCGGGATCTCGAGAGAGAGAGAGAGAGAGAGAGAGAGAGTGGTTGGAATTTTCGTAAACAATGTGCGCGGAGATCTCAGGGAATTTCCATTTTTCTTTGGAATCGAAAAGGGTCAGATCTGGGAATGGAGATGACATTTTTCTCCTTCGGCTTGCTTGGCCTGATCCACTCTGCTCTTGTGCCCGGGCCGGGATACGAATGCACATACCCTCGTACGTTCGATGCTAATCAGCGGAGAATTTGTGTGTCCCCCTCGTGCAACTGTTGAGATATCTATCTCCGCTTGGGATCTCTTCAATCCGCCGTGCCGTGGGCTTGCGCAAACTCCGTTGCCGCTGGCCTGAGCTGAAGCTGAACTGCACTGAACTATTATTTATGGTTATGAGATCCATGATATATGGTCAAAGATGAGGGAATTGTCAACGACAGTTGATATCTTTTGTGGCCCGACTGCTGAGGTTGTGTGTCCGCCGTCGTCGATTGAATGTCAACCGACTTGACTCCTTTGTCTGTTCGCGGAATGCCCACCAAATGCTGGCTAAATTATTCGCTTTGAAGATTGTATCACGGAAAGTTATGGACATGTGAAGCGGAGAGCTCCGATGACCGTTGACAATTTGCATGGCTATCAAGGATCCTTCGGAGCAGCTTGACCGTTTCATAAATTTCTTGAATATTTGGCGTAATCTTTGCGGAGGATCGTGGGACAAGCTTGACACTAATTGAAAGATCAACCGGACACGGGGCAATATCACATTACAGCGTCGCGTCGTAGACTTGGGTTAAGGAGCGTCTTACACAACGATGCTGATAGGCTGTGTACTGAAAAGGTCACAACAAAGAAAAATCTGAGATCTCGACCTTTCTAGATGAGTGATAACAACTTATGTGCATCGATTTTTCGATTGTGTTTCTGATTAGTTGCAACAGTTGTCACAAGGAGCTTGTCACATAATCCGATTTCAACGCAGGACAGAACGGTGATGTCTGAAGAAGGTCCATATTTTTTTTAGAAAATTCGTTTCTGAAGAGGTTAGGTTTTAAAATTGGAACTCTCTCCCTACGTAAACGCAGCCTAACCCTTAAATGTCCATTTTGAGCACACACTCTTTGAACACAAAGTTTGTATAGAAAAAATATTACAATCTTCGTGCGAATAGTTTTATGACGCTCTGCAATACAAGCTAAACAGTAAGCACTGGTTGCCATTGAATTCAACTGCAGTTGAAAGCGTGGAATGCAGTTGAGGCGGCGCCCGACGATATTCCGGCACATCGGTCGAATCCGACTCCGAAAAAAATTATTTCCGTATTCACTATTGTGTCTAGAAAGTGATGCAATTATAAACAGTCCTTGAAGAGCCAAGTTTTCAAGTTTTCTAGGCAAAATGAAATAAACAATAAATACGTCGTCAGACAGAACAAAAGAAATACGATGGTATAGGCCGAAAGGCAATTAGAGTAGCAGACTAGGTTAGCTTAGAGTACCCGCATAGGGTCAGTAAGTTAGTTATAAGTTCAAATGACTTGTTAGAGTTAAGCTAGAATTAAACATTTTTTCTAAGACATAAGAGTACAGCAAAATAAAAATGAATTAAAAAAAAGTGATGCAAGTGTTCCAAATAAAAAATTAAAAAACATATTTTTAGGATTTTTTGTTCGTGCCCAAAATGGCACGCTAGGCACTTACGCCATTAAATATGTTATATCTGAGATAACATAAGGAACGCGTATCGGAATAGGGACCAGAAGCATTAGGCAATAAACTAACTAAAAAACCAACTTCACAAAGATGTAGCGTAGATTATCTGGAAGCTAGAAAAGATATAACAATCTGGTTTGGCGTTGTCCGTCGCTGATGATAAATCTAAAACATGAAGATGCTGCTCTGGCCAGGGCCCTAGGCGCATTTTCCCTTCCAAAGAGACTGTTTTACAACAGCCAACTCGATGGGAGAGTGAAGAGTATCTGCTACATGGCCCTAATCCGGCCAAACGGCTGTCCTGTGTGGTTCAACGTGAATGCAAGCTTGATGGAAAAGATTCGGTTGCTTTTTAGAGAGCTTGTCTTAGGGCTTACCTTCGTCTTTATAGAACTCCAGAGTCCCAGTGCAGAAAATTATATTCCAATGAGGTCATATACAACAGGGCAAACCTGATAAGAGTGGACAATTTCCTGCTGAAGTTGATTCGAGGTCATACTGCCAGAGCGATGAACTCGGTCAATAACCAGATCTCGGGGGGCTTACTACCCCAATCCAATATACCACGAGGGGGTACGGTACAACGGCTTTGTCCCCCCAAAAGCATTCCTCCATTTGGATAAGCACGGTCTGACACAAAACGAAAATGCGGTACCGCTCCTCTTTCACATCGTCCGTTCAACTGTGGATGGGCGACTCAACCACGACCGTTCCGTCGCACAACGAGTTGAGGAGGGTCTCCCCCGGTTCAGTACGGCGGTATCAAGGAGAGATGTGCGGGATGTTGCAATGCAACACCGAAGATTTTGGTGGCTGGGGAGAAAGAGAACTCTCTCGTAGAACCCTTTAGACCCGGGATAGAAAGGGCAGTACGCATCCCCGAAAGGGGGAGCAGTCGGTCTCTGTCTTGCAATGGATTAGATTATGTCTATCCGCAAATCTATTGGCGGCAACCTATGGCCGAACTCTAGGGTAGTTTTTAAGGTAGCTTGTAAGTTGTAAAAATAAAAAAAAATAAAAAAGAGAGTGTTCACATGCGTACTGTTCACCTGTATATACATTGTTTATATAAAGTACATATATATACACACATGCATATGTAGTTTAGCTTAGGTTAGTTTAAGTTATTTTTAAGGTAGCGTGTAAGTTAGTATATAAGTTTTGAGGAAAACAAGTTTTTTTTTTAAACAATTTTTCTTAATAATTACATGTACAGTTAAGATACTTAGTCTTAAAGCATATGAATTTTTAGTTGAAGTCGAAAGGCATAGAAACATAGAAGAAGAAAGACGTAGGAGAGTTTAAGATTCAGTTTAGATTAGAGTGCGAGCAGAGGGCCAGTAAGTTAGAAATAGTAACAACGTTCTTCCAACTAGTTTTAAGCATATTTTTCTAGTAAAGGGTGATTTTTTAGCTATTATCTTTTTGGCAACACTGGTTTAAACAGCTGACGCACGTTTCGCGTTTTGTTTCACTGTCAAACATCTTCAGTTTGGTCTATAATTTAACCATGAATCGTCTTACAAACGAACAACGCTTGCAAATTATTGAATTTTATTATCAAAATGCGTGCTCTGTTAAGAAAGTTCATCGCGCGTTTCTTCCATTTTATGGTCAGTCAGCGACGAAGCTAATTTTTGACTCAATGGGTACGTAAATAAGCAGAATTGTCGATTTTGGAGTGAATATCAGCCAGAAGCATTGCAAGAGCTACCAATGCATCCAGAAAAAGTCACAGTTTATTGCGGTTTATGGGCTGGTTGCATCATTCGACCGTACTTCTTCAAAGATGATGCGAATCGTAACGTAACTGTGAATGGTGAGCGCTACCGTGAGATAATATCCAACTTTTTTTTGCCCAAAATGCAAGAGCTTGACTTGCATGACATGTGGTTTCAACAAGACGGTGCCACATGCCATACAGCACGCGCAGCAATGGACTTATTGAGGGGCGAGTTCGGTGAACATTTTATTTCACGTTCGGGACCGGTCAATTGGCCGCCTAGATCGAGCGATTTAACGCCTTTAGACTATTTTTTGTGGAGCTATGTTAAAGCTCATGTCTATACAGACAAGCCCGCATCAATTGACGCATTGGAAGACAACATTCAAGCATTTATTCGTGATAAACCGGCCGACATGTTGGAAAGAGTATGCTAAAATTGGACTAAGCGGATGGACCATTTGAGGCGCAGTCAAGGTCAACATTTGCATGAAATAATCTTCAAACATTAAATTATATGGACCGTACTAACGATTCAAATAAAGATTGCATGAATTTTTCTGAATTTTATGTGTTGTGTTTGAAAAACTTTCCTATAACTTTTAAAAAATCACCCTTTAGCTTAAGTTAGTTTAAGTTATTTTTAAGGTAGGCTGTAAGTTAGTATATAAGTAATAAGGAAAAAAGTGCAGCCATTAAGTTTTTTTTTTTAACAATTTTTCTTATTTATAGTTAAGATAATTAGTCTTAAAGCATATGAATTCTTAGTTTAAGTCGAAAGACATAGAAGAAGAGTTTCAAATGAAGTTTAGCTTAGAGTGCCAGCAGAGGGCCAGTAAGTTAGAAATAGTAACAACGTTCGTCCAACTAGTTTTATGATTTTTGTTTTGTAGTATGTTAGTTTATTAGGAATATTGCAATAAAAATGAATTAAAAAAATTATAAATCTTAGATATTTTTAAGTGAAATGAGTTTTTGAAACAATACCCACATGTAGGTAGTGTGCATGTAAAAGCTTGTAAGTTTATAAAAATTGTAATTTAGAACGCCGCGCAAAATCGATTCTGTCGACGAAGAAGAGTTGGCAGCATACGTGAATCAGCTGGCATCGTCCGATAGTGAAGCCCGCGGTTTTCCGGAGACGATAGTGATATTGACTGGAATTTAATTTGATGATGATGACGGCTTTGGCGCGCCCTCGTGTCAAAGGACACGAAATCTTGCAACTTCGACTGATGAATTAGTTGTTGAAGCGACTGCTGGAGTAAGTGCCACTGTAAATAAGGAATCGGTTGATGTCGGCGATGCTTCGCGCTAGGACTGATACGAATTCCGTATAACTACGAAGTTTTTATGAAAGAAAACAGATTTATTGAACCACAACTTAGTACAATCTTTATTTACATTTAATTCTTCTCCTTGGTGGAGAAGACAATATATTCCGCATATGACTATATGCGAAATACTAGACGACTGCAATTCATTCTTCCGGAGTATTTATGTTTATTAATTGATGATGTTGCATTTTTGCTGCGTTGGCCCATATTTGATTGGTTGCCGGTTGAATCGGGGTCAGCCAGTTGAGGTTCTTTTTTTTTAAATTGCGGGCGCCAAGGTTTTGTAATACCCTTAAGTGTCCGGGTTCAAGCCACAGCACGGGCCGAAGGTGTGGAGGGAGAAAGGGAGAGGAGAAAAAAGGCACTTAGCTGCACTCTTCGCGAGTACCACGGGATGCGTATTTCGCATCAATTGGAAATTTCGTGTTTGCACGAAAGAAACATAGATGGTTGTTTTCGTATTTATTTTTCACACTAAAACTAGCAAATTCTCTTATTATTCGACAATAAACTACGAAGTGTCCAGTTACTAGTGCCTTTACCCTACAGCCAAACTAGGTTGAAGTGGCTGACTGCAGCGCAAAGGACAACAGACCACACTTAGGCCAAGTATAGGTCCATTGTGTTATACAACCAAACTAACTTACTAGCTATTTTCAACATTAACATGGGTAATGCACGGCCGTACCTAACAAGCACGATCACTGGGGTTAGAGAAGCTCAGCCGTATCGACTGCGAAACAAAATCTGATAACACACAGATGGTTAGGGGACTACAATTGTTCAACAGACTACCAAATGAATTGAAATTAGAAACAAAATGCAAAAAGCAAAAAAAAAAAACTAAATTATGAATTCTAGAAATTTTCATAGAAGTATCTAATGCCTGCTATGCGAGTATTCAGTATTGATCGTGAAGTCTATCAGTCTCTGATCGGGATAAAATCATGTACTCACCAAATTATAATAAAAATAGCTGGTCTCCATTATTTACCACCCAATCATGGTCAAGACAAAAATACAACCTTCCATTCATCAGGGGGATTTATGAAGCCATTCTGCAGCTAAGCCGCCATCAATCCTTTTTAATCCGAGTCAATGCCGTCACCTCGAAATAGGCCACCGCCGCGTCGCGCCACGCCATAGCGGCAGCTGTACAACTCATCCACGGCATCACTGTGCCTCCCCATTCCAAGCACTCCTCCTCCTCTCGTTTTCAGATATTTTTATTGAAAACATCTTGAGCCCTTTTTGTGCTGCATCCATCAGTTCGTATTAAAAGGCCATTAAACACTGGCACTTTGGTGGATCTACGGGACAATGACAACTGTGATCCCCCAGCCATTTATGAGAGCAGCCCCCACCTGAGGGACTGCAGCAGCAGCAGTCACCGGGGAATTTTAATTAAAATAAATCTCGCTCTCGTTTGCAAGACGGATCTGCACCCCGAGCATTTCAGTCGAATCATACATCCCATGGGATCCCAGGACCGACTGCAAGATCCCAGCCAATTTCCTTTGCCAGTGAGCCCGCGCTGGAGACACTGGAGTGCTCTCCAGTGCTCCGGTGTGCGTGCGTGGAGAAGATGAAACAACGCATCTCACGGATGATCGTCTCTTAATGATTTCGTCATTATGAAAAACACGTGGTTCCGCGGCGAGGACGCTGTGCGCATCCGAGGACAATCCAGACTCCGCTGGCGTATGGAAATTAGTTTTCCACGCATCGGCGGCACTCAAAATTGAGCGCGTGACACTACGATGACGGATGGCGACAGTTTTTCTCCGCGAAGCCGGAGGATAGAGACGTTGTGTTCGATTAATATGCCCGTAGATGCTTGTGCATGAGCTATTACGGCGCCGCTCACGAACGCCACAGCGGGGACGGGAGGGTGGGTGCGCCTTCAATCATAATTAAGTGATTTGTCGGTGGGGATGCTGGAACTGAAGGATTGTCCCGGGCTTTGTCGTGGCTGTTATGGACGCGTTTTTAATTTCGGAACGGTGCGGTGCTTTGATTTGAGTGGCACGTGGATTCGTTTCCTCAACGTCGAGTTCGTCTTCGTCTTCGCCTTCTAATTAATCGGTGCGACAGGAACTCTGCATCGGCGGCGTATTTGTCGTAGTCGCGCGGAGCCTGGTAGTGGACGGGGTTTGTTTATGATTATGACTTAATTTTTGACGCGTAATTTGTGGGAAAAGAGTGCTCCAGCAGATGGTTATGAGAGAGAGGGTTGCTTGCACCCGGGAAAGCGACTGGAAGGCGGGGCTGATGAAATTAGTCACTGAAGAGGAAATGGTAAATAATTGCCTGAGGAAGCGATTGGAGGCAGGTCATGATTCATTTCAGAGAATCTTGGGACCGACGTTAAAGGTCTGGTATGAACGTTTTCCACCGTGATGTCGAAGTTAGAAGGTGGTCTTATATTTTAATCAACTCGTAGAGGAAATGTCCACTGCCAGTACAACAAGCTTATGACCTGGGACACATGCTGGTTGTCAATGTGAAGTGATTTGTGTCCAAAATCCATTCCCATCATCCGTCTTTCTCTTGCTTTATGTGGTACTCAAGGTAGAACCGCCTCCATTTCGGTGCCACCAGTTGCGACCACCAAGTTGGCTGAGGTCCTTCTCCGCGTGCGTGCAACACCTTAAATGTGCACGGCTCAGTTGCGATGGTCTAAAGTCTCGGAGTAGGTGACGAGAGAGTGAAAATGGGGTGGTGGCTATAGCAGTTAACAATCACACAGCATTGCAACCACGATAGATGCATTGCGCCCCTTTCTTTATCTACGACTTCAGACCTACCTTGAGGAATTTGATGATCTCTCTAGGTGGAATGTCCCGATTGTCTGTTCATGGCACTCGACTAGTAGGTTCCCTTTGATTGTCCACAGTGCCTACAGTTTTCTGAGCTGATGTGCCCCCAGGTGATAGTTACACGAGATGTGGCCAGTAAATGTGGTATTTTTGGTTCTTGTGGGAGTGACCCTCATGATATTTTTGAAGTGTGGCTGTTAACTGTTCCAGATTTGGATGCGGCAGAAATGGCTCACACAAGTTTAGAAGACCCTCAACCATTTTGTTGTGAGAGACAACTGGCTAAAGATCGTGCTAGTTGGAGAGGCTTGTAGGTTGAGGCCCAGATCCACCCGAACTGTAGCGCCATAAGTAGAAGAAGAAGAAGAAGCAAAAAATGTATTGGATCAATTGCTTATTTGCTGATGCATATCATTGTTGCTAAATCAGCGACGAGGGAAATGCCCAATAAATGGAGTTTAAGCCCCAGTTTTAGCCTTTGACTGCCTTTTCATTGCACTCGTGGTTTTCTTGTCCTGGGTCTCATATCAGTTGGAACTCGATTTTTTGACAGCTCCTTAAATGTTTTGAGGTGTTTCCAGAAAGCCCTGGGATTGAAGGTGAAGCTGCTTAGGGCTTTAAGTACTGCCTAGCTACCATAGATAATTCATTTAAATTCTATTTCTGATGCCATGTGTTGCGTCAGTTATGGCGAAGAGTTCAGCTTGGAAGATTGTAGAGACTACAATGACTGCTCCTACTCCACTCCCTGACTTCGACCATATTTGGGCATCGTCCACCATTCATCCCAGGATTGCTGTTGGCTCATAATTCGGATCTGTTACCATATTTAAGCTATATTTTGAGATATCTTTAAGTCCATCACTGGGTATTTAAGAAGGATATTAGTTCCTTAATTTCCTTCGCCTCATCAACTGAGTTGAAGAAGGGTCTACCAAGCGCTCGCTGCCGGGTTTTCCTCTCAGCTGTGTGGTCACACTTTTTGACGAATGCATCATGTTACATCACCATCCCTTTCTCCGATGAAGCCAAATATCTGGGTGCTACTCTGGATAAGAAACTTCTCTGAAAAAAAACACATCAAGTCGACAATCACCAAGGCGCTGTCAGTATAAGGGCAGTATAAGAGGATTCTCGACAAGTCGTGGGGTTTATCAACAAAACATCCATCCCCCACCCACCACCCACCCCCCCTAAAATAAGTCTTAAAAGAAGTGGTCTTATTTAATATAACACGCACTGGAGTTTCAAGCCGCATTTCATCTGACCCCAGTCTTACGGATATGCCGTCTGTCGCACAGGCACCAGTACATTTGTGGCGGAAATACAAAGTCGACTTTGCCTACACTCAGAACTGGCTCTGGCCAGAAACTAAGCCTTGATCAACCCTTCCAGGATATTTCAGGAATGCAAGTCCTCTCAGAATTTGGGTCTCGGGTCACCACGGGATCGCCAGAAAGAAGATCGCCGACGGGCTTGCTAGACAAGAATCAGAGAAGATATTCTCACGACCTGAACCTGGGCTGGATCTACCTGCGTCCTTGGTTAGACCTTCCATCGAGGGTTGGGACTCTCCATGATACGGGACGACTTACAGGCGTACAAACGGGACACTACACCTTCGATAAACAACTAAGTGTGCTTTGCGTACAAAACCCTCTGCAACGCCTGTGGAGAAGACGACGACACTGCAATGCACTTCCTCTGCCCCGCCTTTGCTCGGACCAGCTGGCAGGATTTCGGTGCTGATGTGGTGAGAGCTGATGATGTAGGCTCCCCATCAGAGAAGCTCCTTCTGGTCTTCCGTAGAAAGAATTACAGCCTGACAGTGCAATGGGTCAGTGTTTTGAGTCTGGCTACAAGCCTGCGAACTCTCTAACTACCTCAAGGTTAGACATGGGCATCGCGATGTTGTGGTCAAGTGATCGTATCCTTTCTCAGGGACAGCCTATACTCCAATTAACCCTCGATCAGCTTTAAACAGATTCCTATATAATATTGGTCCCTCGAACCGGCTTTGGGGGGAATAAAGCCGTTAAGGTGGTTCTAGGTTATAGCTCGTGCAATGTGTCTTTTGCTCTTCTTCCTCTCGGGCCTCAACCGAATAGCTATCTCCGTCTAGCTGCCGCTAATACCTCTAATGTCGCAGGCCACGGTCCTTTGCCTGTCTGGCGGCCATCCTCTGTTGCGTTGTTCCGCAGGTTCGGATTCTCCCTCTTCGGGCTGGAGTTGAGTTGTCGGTGCGCAATATATACAATATGTGGAAAAACCACCTTTGGCGTTGGATCCGTAGACGCCGGCTCTGTACAGCCCGATCACTCATTTCGTGGTTGAACCTTCTGCTCCAAATGCCATCAACGCAAACAGAACTAAAGATCGCACGAAGAACTTTTCTCTCGAAGATCTAAAATTGTCCATGCCTCTACGCTGTACAGCAGGACTGGGGTGAATTTTGTATCATACAAAGTATGCTTGGTCCTTCGACAGAAGGCTCTTGCTTGAGCCCAAATAAACAGCGGTTACCCAGAGTACAGCGAAGATAAAGTTGCCCATTATGACATTCTGTCTAAGACGTCGATATTGTACGCCCTATCTCGAGGACAGCATACACTTAGTTTTCACCCGACGTAAATAGTCTTGTAGGTAAAATTAAAGATTTTTTTTATTTAGCTGCTAAATATGAATATACATTTCAAGAGTCCCTAGAAAGTTTAGTCTTAGGGAAAACTTCATTTCTATCCTAAAATGGGTCAAATGACATAAGGCCATCGAATGTTATCAGCAGGGATGGGATTTTGCTAACTTTGCCTCTTTTTTTTTTGGTTAATCGACGGTGGTATCGACTTTATACAAACGCGTTGCATGTCTTCCTGATTCCAAATATATGTACATATTTTATGTTGCCTTCTTTTGCCTTTTTATACCGTCATTGAAGTTGTTTTGACTTTTTGTGTAGTTTTTGGCTTTTTGTGCCGATTTTGCCGTTTTTGTGTCTTTTGTGCCTTCTCTGGCTTGTTTGCCTATATTAAAAAATCCCCAAAGCTTGTTCGCTAAAAAAAATTGTAGAAAAATTCGAGCTTGCGTGTGCAAACATTGAATTCTTCTCTGGCTTGTTTGCCTATATTAAAAAATCCCCAAAGCTTGTTCGCTAAAAAAAATTGTAGAAAAATTCGAGCTTGCGTGTGCAAACATTGAATCTTACTCACACTATGTAATACGCATACCTATAGTCAGGACTGGTAATTTCGGGGCTCGAACCTGGCACCCTCTGCGCAGGAGTCGACTAAACAAAAAATTATTAGGAAATGCCTCAGTAGTCATTAAATTGTTTCCATGGCTGTATGGCATGTGGCACCGACTTGTTGAAACCACATCTTGGTCAAATGCATATCAGGTAATTTAGGGAATAAAAACTGGGTTATCATGTCACGAGAACGACCACCATTAACTGCTACTGCCTGACCAGCCGCATGTTCGAAGAAGAATGGTCCGATAATGCCTTCAGCCCAAACTCGCAGTCACTCGTTGTGGATGCAGTTGTTCTTAACAATTACTCGTGGGTTTTCTGATCCCCAAATGTGACAATTTTGGCTATTAACGAAGACATCTAGGGACCGGAAGTAAAGGACAATAAACAAAGGCGCCCTCGTTATCTGCAACACTGCACTCTTCACACAAATGTAGCGTTGGGTATTTGTAAGCCAGAAAGAAGTTAAGAATCTAGTTTGGAGTTGTCCGGCGTCGACTTAATATCTCGGAGTGTCATCTTCAGAACGCCTGTTCAATGCACTCTACAGGTTAGTGGAGTACCATTGAAGCGGGTGGAGAAGTTTAAGTATCTCGGGGTCTTTTTCACAAGTGATGGAAGGAGTAATGCTGGGCATTCCTTAGGATTGGTCAAGCTGGGTCAATTTTGAAACGAGCTTGGTGTCAAAGCCAAGTTAGCGGTTTTCGACTCAGTATTTGTTCCAACTCTCACCTATGGTCATGCAATTAGCATAATGACCGAAAGAATAAGATCGCGAATACAAGCTGCTGAGATGTGATTTCTCCATGTTGTTGTGGGAATTACTCGCCGGGATAGGGTGAGAAACACGGCAGTGCGAGAGGAATTCAACATTGAGGAGCTGCTTCTTCGAACGGAGAGGGCTATGCTTCGGTGGTTTGGTCACGTGGCACGAATGTCCCCTTCATCACGAATTCCGAGGCGGGCGTTGAATGCGATTCTATCAGGTAGGCGACCGGTTGCAGACCCGAAGTCCAAAAACTCGTCTGGTTACGCTTGGGCATAACTCCTGATGAGTTAGAGTCGATGGCAGAGGATCGGGTTGCCTGAAGATCTCTCGTGCGTGGTTTACTTCCGCGACCCTTAGTGGAGTATGCGGACAGAAAATGATGATGATGACCCTTCACTCGAAAATACAAGAGTCTGAAGGAAGAGTGGTATACTTCGTACTCTAAAGCTAAATGCCAACTCTTGGATCTGGAAACACAAAATTCAAGAGCTTATAAGTAAAACATCCACGGACTTGAATTGATTTTATTGATCGGCGTGTTCGCCTTTTGGGAAGTGACCAGTGATGATCCCTAGTACTTATAATCTGGCCAAGTTTTCCCATCTATTGGTTAATCTTAAGAAAAAACTCCACACGCTGTTATTCTTTCCTTGACCAACACGTCGGATTTCTAAGTGGAAACGATCCTAATGGCCACGAACTATAGCGTGAAGAACATGTAGAAAGGACAAGGTATTTGTGTTTGTAGCGACAGCCGTGCTATGCTTTAGGCCTTGTTCAACGCTTTGATCACTTCCAGGAATGCAAGTCTTCTCTGAATATGATCGGCAGTCTAAATTCGGTAATCATGTCCCGGCCACGACGGTATCACGGGAAATGAGATCGGAAAACACTGGCATGGCCTGGAACTCTGAAAGAAGGGGGTGTGTTAAGCGCTTCTAAGTCCATTTTTCAGCCGAGAGTACAAATTGTGTCCACATCTGGGACGAGACCGGGACATCCAACATCCCATGCATCACTCAAAGGTAAGATTGCATCTGTACGTGCTGCAAAGTCTAGCTTGGGAGGGGTGTAATCTGTTCTGCCATCTAAGAGCCCAGCCGGTAGCAGGCCCAAAACAGTACTATGGCAATACGGCCTAGTAACCCACTAGCTAGTTGCTCTTGAAGCTATCTTGAGTTGCAGAGAGCTGTACTGCTGCATGAGTCTGGTCTGGCATGTACGAACTAGAGGCTTAAGGTCGCCGGTACGACATATCAAAAGAAGGCGGCCACATTTCGGTGACGACGGCGATCACACAGCAAGGGGTTAACGTCGTAGTTAGGTAGGGTAGTGAGTTCACCAGCACACAAGTTAGTCCGGTGTGATATCCAAAATCAGACTACTACCACTGATCGACCACTCCCGTGACAGTGCCAGTGCCCGTGACAATCCAGTCACTGGACCAAATGTGAAAACCAGATAAAAGCGTATTGACTTAACTTTCACCGGGACTCGAACCGGGGACCCCACTTACCAAGGGGCAGGCACTTAACCAACTGCGCCATCCAGTCGTGGAGATGTTATTTTGGGTAAAAATGGAAAAGTAACCTCCAGAGAGACCTGGAGATGGATTGCGTTTCTCCATTTAGACCGTGCTTTTCATACGATCACCACTGCCTATCCATAGCGATATATCCCCGAAAAAGCCTAATACATCTTACGTTCCTCGTTATCTCCTCGGAAGCTAAGACATAGCAAACATCGTCGGCATCCACGCCAAGCACACAAGGCTACCGCACTTATGCTTCCTCTCCACATGCTCCGTTCGAGGCAAAAAAAAAAAGCAGAAAACACCAAACCGGCAAACAAGAAAAATCAATTTGGAGCACCGAGTGAACGGTGCCATTAATCTCCGCCGCAGTTCCCAGCGTGCTGCTGCTGATGGCAATTAATTTATTCCCCGCCACTCACCCGCGCGACTTTGTCCGCGTCGACCCGGCGCGTAGGTCAGTGTCTAGCACTTAAGCCAGAAATCCCATTAAACAAGCACCAATGCAAAGAAGAACGGAGACCGGCAACTCATTAGCGATTATGAAACAATTAAGTCGATGCGTACAGGTCGCGATGGGGCAGGACGCTAGGCCTAATTCGCGATGACAAAAGACGCTCTGACGACGCATGCCTTACGGGCATCGTCAACAGCACAGAGTCACTTGTCAAATGGCATTCGATTCGAAGCCGATTCCGCTAAGCGCATTTCAGTAATCCCAACCTTCAGCCGGCCACAGGCATTAGTGTCGTGCGGTTGGCACAAATACGGACTAAACGGTCAAGACGACCGCCCTTGGCGGGCGCGATGTTGTTGCTGACAAAATCGATTGAGACTTCCATCGATTCGATGTTGCAAGATCGGATGACAGTGCGGAGCCGAATGGTTTTGATTTGGCTTTTTGTTATTTTTGACAAGTGGAGTGAGACGAGTGTCGCTGCCGTTTGTTTTCATTTTTTGAAGGGAAAAGACGTGCTGAGCTCCTGAGACATTATCACAATTTTTTCAAAGGATGTTTAAAAGAAGTGTACTCAAATTGGAAGGGACAGGTGTCAAGCCTAGATTTATACATCCCACGTCGAGACAGTTAAATTCGTCCTTATATGCAAGCTCGTCGGTAACTGAAGGAAGTTAATGCCCAAGCTAGCTGCCGTTGACTACTTAGGACCACTTACTTAGAAAATTAACTCATTAACTTTAATCCCCATCAGTTCAAAGATAAAGATCCAGCTTCCGGCACTGCAACCGCCCTTGTACTTACACCTAGGCAATTGAACTTACGCACACAGTAGTGGTGCGATTTCAATGAGGTTTCAACGGAAGAACATATTCGATGCTATGGCTGATCTTGTGAGCCAAGGTAAATTGATTATCGAAAGATAGATTCTGCGTCGGATATATGGTATGGAGGAGAAGACACAAATGCGAACTTTCTGAGCTGTGAATGCAGGCCGCAAGGGAAAGCGCAACTCGGCGACGTTGTTTGGGATACATCAAGCGCATGGACGACGATGTTCTGGCGAAGAGTGACTTCGAATACAAGTTTTTGGACAGAGAAGCAACCCTCCGGTATAAAGACGAATTGATCGTGGACGCAAGACAACTCTGGAATTTTTCGTCCCCTATTCAGTTCTTCACGAACTTAGTTTAGAGCCCGAATTTTATTGACCTAAAAAAAGTAAAAAGAGGCAAACCAAAACAAATAAGGAAAATAAGGCATTTATTAAAAAAAGAAGACAAGGAACATAATTCCGCATTTAATTATAATAGCAATGAACAACCAAGAGTTCTCTGGCAATAATCTTCTCTGGTTGTCTCTTAGAAGCGCCTTGAAAGAGCTGAATGTCCTCTCTACTTCAGCTGAGACAAGTGGAGCCCATTTAAAGCGTTCACCATTATCAACATCAATGCTTTCTGGAAGTTAGTGTTTTTTTTTTTTGGGTCGAATTAAAACTGCACTTGTACTGCTTCATCTTCAATCAATTCCTTTGCAAGCCCAACACAGCTTGCATCGTCTTCAAGAGCGCTTACAATTTTGTTGATCCGAGAAAAATAATCCACATAATATACTGCTGCCTCTAGCTAAGTACTCCTGCGAGTTAACACCCGATGTAATGTAAATTTAACAATTTAAATTCAAATGTAATTTTAAACAATTTTACGGGTTGAGGCGGTAGCGGCAATGCAGGTTCCATATCCTTCAAAACAGCAATCCGGGATGGACTTTTAAAAAATATTTCGTTCATGTTCGATACGAAGGGACCAACTTTTGAGTATGCTTTCACAGACTCTATGCACACTCTAAGCGACGGAAGTTACGTGAACCATTTTCAAAAACCACATTTGCCTCTGTTACGAACAACAAAACTTTCTCACGCTTAAGTTCATCTGGCCACAGCAACAGCAGTGAATCGTCAAACAGCTGGGTAATGGTTCTCCAGAACTTCGGACGTTAACAGGAACCCTCGACTATTTGCTAGCAAAGGCCCAACAATTACATTTGTTACAATGCGCCCTGGTTTGTCTGTCGTTTCATCGATGGACACGAACATATTGTCGTCACCAACTTCAGCTCGGATTTTGTGGAGCACTTCAAGGTAGCAATCCCCAACCGAATTTTTTCTTAGTGTCGCCTCATCTGGCACTATTTTTGTGTGTAACTCGGGTTTATTGATTTTATCCAACGGTATGTCACAAGCTAACAACATTTTTGTCATATCGACGTAAAATTAATTTTTTCCAATTCCAGTAACGAAAGATGTAATTGTTTGAATTTTTCTTTCTTTTTGAAAGCCATTGCTTGATGCTGCTTTGATCTCTTGATATGCTATTCAATAAAATATTTTTTTTTCATGGTTAGCTTTTATACCACACAATTTGCATAAAAGCACTTTTCCGTCAGATGAACAATAATCTGGTCCAAATTTCCGTTATAGGCATATTGGCACTTTAATTTCATTATAATTTAAATTCTTTATAGTTTTTAAATAAAAAACACTCCGAGATATTAAGTCGATGGCGGACAACTCCAAACTAGATTCTTAACTTCTTTCTGGCTTACAAATACCCAACGCTACATTTGTGTGAAGAGTGCAGTGTTGCAGATAACGAGGGCGCCTTTGTTTATTGTCCTTTACTTCCGGTCCCTAGATGTCTTCGCTAATAGCCAAAATTGTCACATTTGGGGATCAGAAAACCCACGAGTAATTGTTAAGAACAACTGCATCCACAACGAGTGACTGCGAATTTGGGCTGGTGGCATTATCGGACCATTCTTCTTCGAACATGCGGCTAGTCAGGCAGTAGCAGTTAATGGTGGTCGTTCTCGTGACATGATAACCCAGTTTTTATTCCCTAAATTACCTGATATGCATTTGACCAAGATGTGGTTTCAACAAGTCGGTGCCACATGCCATACAGCCAGAGAAATTTAATGACTACATGAGGCATTTCCTAATAATTTTTTGTTTAGTCGACTCCTGCGCAGAGGGTGCCAGGTTCGAGCCCCGAAATGACCAGTCCTGACTATAGGTATGCGTATTACATAGTGTGAGTAAGATTCAATGTTTGTACAGACATGCACATTCTCGCAAGCTCGGATTTTTCAACAAGTTTTTTTAAGCGAACAAGCTTTGGGAATGGTTCAATATAGGCAAACAACCCAGAAAAGGCAAAAAAGACACAAAAACGGCAAAATCGGCACAAAAAGCCAAAAACTACACAAAAAGTCAAAACAACTTCAATGACGGTATAAAAAGGCAAAAGAAGGCAACATAAAATATGTACATATATTTGGAATCAGGAGGACATGCAACGCGTTTGTATAATGTCGATACCACCGTCGATTAACAAAAAAAAAGAGGCAAAGTTAGCAAAATCCTATCCCTGTCATAACAGTTATGTTTGTAATTACGCAAAATTAGACAACAAACTAAGAATAAATATCAAATTTGTATCTGGAATTTCTTCGGACAAATTCGTCTTTTCTTTCATTCCAGTGTCCGTTTTTCGGAAGTTTGGTGATCATTCTCCTTTTCCATTCCTCATCCCAGGTTCTATGTATCATCGCATGCAGAAAATCTTCTGAAATGTTTGTCGCAGCTCGACATAATTCGGCACGTATGCCATTTATACCCATGAACTTCCCTTTTACTGGGAGATCCATTGCGAATTCGATCTAGTAAGCTGATCTTCATCCGATCAATGCCCCTAACTTCTAAACGGGGCGAGATGGATCCTCCCCTTAAAAGTGCTAATGTTTAACCCCTCTACAAAATATTGTTATCAATTCTTAGCGCCAAAGTCATCGTACTCGTGCCCTCATCCGAAATCAGACGGAGACAAACACCAAGCTGATATTTTAATTATGTTAAATTGTACATCTGTTACTGTTTAACACTTTAACCCTTAGACACCCCTTTTCTTCGTTGTTATGTGGTCACAACGCACAACTGTCTGTGATGCGAAAATTGTGATGCATACCTTACCTTGTGAGATTCCAGCTATTTGGTAGTCTTGCAAAATCCTCATAAGAAAACACCCAAGAATAGTTAACATGGTGTGGTGATTCAGTTTCCATGTCAAATTTCTCAAGAGAAACATCACAATGTGAATGGTTCCTGTCATGCTCACTAGCTGCGAGGTTTTGCTCAGAACACTAAAACCTCACTATTTGTGTATCACCATGCTATTGTGAGGCAGTTGTGACTTATAACACATCACAGAATATGGGTTTTAGTTTTGTTGGCAATGATCACTAACATCTTTAAATCGCCAGAGTAATCATGATTATTTGTGCAATTGTTAGCCAGCAGTCAACGGCAATTACTTACCCCGCCGTAAAACGACACACCCTGTTTTTAAATCAATTCACCTCCATCAACTGAAAATAAAAGTCACCACAACAATTCGATAGCAACTTCAAACTGCAATCGTCATCATCAACACATCCCCTCAAACCACCCGGGGTGCATGTGTGTCTTTACTAAGACCGAACCCAAGGCACCAACCGTAAACTGCACGAAACGCAAGCAAAACAATGCCCCAGGCCGGTATTCAGCACACAAGTTAAATTCCGTTTCTTTTTTGCAAAATCAACGATTTAAAATTTATCGAACAGAATTATTTTTTACAATTGATTTTACAAACTAAGGGTGAGGGTGTTGGCTCAACCATAGGGGCCCATCTGATGCACTTTGTTTAATTTAATATTTATTATTATTATCGGTTAACTGCTTTTTTTTTTAATGTCCTACAATGGCTGGTGCTTACATCGGGTTGTTCAAGTCCGTGTGTCCATGGTGGTCCTTTTGGGATGGGGTGGTGATGTGTTAGCCGACTTAGCCTCGATTGTGATTGCTATCGCTGCTCTTGTAGAATCCATGCTCCTCTTTGTTCGACCTCGTTGCTCGTTTATCAGATTTAACGGTGTCCAGGGATTGTGTTTCTCAGGTTACTGATTTCCTCGTTAGGATGGTTGTTGATGTTTAGCAGCTGCTTTCTGAACAGTGCCACCATTTACGTTTACAGGGGGATGATGCGTGCTTGGTTATAAGGCCTATTGACGTGCCTTTGACGGTCACTGTCGAAGGTGAGTCCGGTACTTATTCGCAGTATTTTTTCCATTCGAAAATCGCGAGCTTCGTCATGCTGGTCTTAGAGATGGTGTGCCATATTGGGAAGCCGTTCGTTAGGATCGGCCGTATAAGCTGCTTGCATAGTAGCAGTTTTGTCCTCTGGCTTAATCCACTTGGAAGCCTAGGTTAGCCTTCTTAGGGGTCAGTTTCGAATGACTGTTGAACTTCAATCTTTCCGTGAAGTTAACGCCAAGATACTTGACGTTTTCGTGTGTTGATATTTCTGTACCGTTAGTGAGCATTATCTTAAAACTTCGACATTTGGCTGCTGATCTGCATCCACCTCTGGATGATCTCCTTAAGCACATAAGTACCCATTTCCCAGCATTGATACGAATACCCCATTTGGTATAGTAGTCAAATTTGTTCGCTGTTTTGCTTTCGACCCTTTGCGCGGCTATCTGTGGTATCGTCGAGCTGGCATAAGTCAGCGAGTCATCTGCAAATAGACAGCATTTTAGTGTGTCAGTTGGATGTGGTTGATCTGCCATGTAGATGTTGAAAAGTCACGGTCCCAGCTTTGATCCTTGGGCAACTCCCGCCTTGGTGTTCCGCTCTGTTGACTTGCTGCCTTCAACAGAGACGTAGAATCTTCTGGAATGCAGAAAGCTATAAATTATTCTGATGAGGTTGGAGGGGAATCCCATCTGGTTCAGCTTGTAGATGAGTCCCTCAATCCATACCGTATCGAAGGCCTTTTCTACGTCCAGGAAGCAGGCGACGGTGACCTCGTTATTGTTCAGTGCAGCTACAACATCGTGGTGGAACTTCATTAGAGGATGTAGAGTTGAATGTTTATCCCGAAATCCGGAATGATGTTTAGGTCGGTAGACCATCGCTTCAGTTTTCGCACTACCAGGTCCTCCAGGATCTTGCTTATATTGCTCAAGAGCGGTATAGGCCTGTATCCTGAAACACTGGCAGCGTTCCCCTTTTTTTATATTGCCACAATTTTTTCTATTTTCCACTTGCTAGGAAAGTAGCAATTGTTGATGCAATTGTTCACGATGATTGTGAAAAGCATCATCACCGTTTGTGGCATTCGCTTCAGGACGATATTGGAAATGTTGTCAGCCCCGGCTGCTTTCCTCGTTGGACTGCCTTGAATAATTCCCGCAATTTCTTCGGCCGTTGTGAGGTCATCATTTCCTATCGGGTCGTAAATTGAAAATCAACGTAATAGTTCTCGGAGCAACAGAAACCTGAAACCACCCTAGGTGCATGCGTGTCTTTGCTAAGACCGAACCCAACGCACCAACCGTAAACTGCACGAAACGCAAGCAAAACAATGCCCCAAGCCGGTGCTCAGCACACAAGTTAAATTCCGTTTCGTTTTTGAAAATCAACGTGACAGAAAAATAAGACAGAACGGTTGACTTGTCCAAAGAGTCTCGCATTGTGTTTCATTTCATTTAATTCAAAATTTATTACTTGATTGATCGTAAATATCTTTTAAGGGGAGAAACAACAAACCACTTCTCCCATAAAATACATTCATGTTTCTTGTTTTTGTATTTTATTTCGGGTTAAAATTTTATTTAATTTAAATTACTAATTGTTGTTTTTCTTTTATTTATTGTATATGGATTTTTTGTGTTTTTTTTCTTTTTCTTATTTATTCACTAATCTGGAGTTGGAAAAAAATGTATTTAGCTCTCCTCTTGTATTCATCGTTATTCTACAGTTTGAGACACAAGTTTGAGTTAAATCTCCATTCCTGAATGTAGTTCAAATACAAGCCTACGAGCGGAAGAGAGAGATTTTTCTTCTATTTTTTTTTTTTTCAAAAAGCAAAACAAAACAAAACTATTATCGCATTCTTGCTTGTGAGTATATGTACGTCTGCATGGAATGAATGGAATTTCAGGAGTAATTTTGTTTGTTTTCACGTCTTAGTTGAATCTACTCGATGCGGTTGTGTGTGGAGTGAATCTGAGTATGAATGCTGGTTTTCTAAATGTCTCTTTCTATGCGCTTAAAGTTTAGATTTTCATTTTGGAGAATGTTCTTGTTGGAAAACTCTGTTTGTTTACTTGCTTATGGATCAGAAATACTATTAATTTATGCATTTTGTAAATATTTGTATAATATAGCTTATGCGACGTTCGCTCTTTTTTATGGCTTTACCGAAAAGAGGACGCCTTCGTCAAAGCAAGACTTCGTTTTGCATCATATTTTATATATAAGATTCCTTCCTTCTTCTTATGAGCTTATTTTCTTAAATATTTTCTGCTTTATTTTCAATGCAAATCAAACAACTAACAAAAACTCGTAATTTTCTAATTTTTTAATTTTTCTTAGTATTTTTTGTTATTTTTGTTTTTTTTTTTTGCTTAGAATATCTTTAGAATGGATAAAATGCAGCTATGCTGGAAGTACTAGTAAAATTTAGTATCACAGTATTTTATAAGATCAAATTTGTTTATATATTTATTTTTCATTTTTCATTTTCAATTATATAATAAAATGTATCTTCGTTCTTTAAAATGTATACTTGTTTGTTTTGTTTCTTTTCTTTTCTTTGTAACTTTATCACTACACTTTGGATTTGAGATATATTGTGTGGATTTGAATGAAACAAAAAACATAAATAAATTAAGAGAATGACCCCTATATTTCGGACACTTTCAAATTATTACCTCTACACTCCGAACAGAGACTGACTTGCATATTTTATGTACAACATATGAAAGTTCATAGAATTATTGCAATTCCCCTTACAGCTGCAGACTATAGAGTCTAGACATTGTGCTGATGCGATTTGCAAGGCTCTGTTGTATGCGAGCCTTCTCATTTGCGTTCAGTTTTCATTATTTCGAGGTTATTTTAAGGATTAGACGTGTTTTTGTGGTTTAGGCTTGAATTTTTCACTGAAAGTTAGCTCAAAGATAGTACCTAGCACCTTTAAGCATTTACTATGACTTCTGCAAAGAAAAGGATCTATCTGTAATAAAAGGCGTTTGAAATGTTGTCGGTTGTATTTTTTTCCTCTTTTCGCAATTCTTTCAAAACTTTATGTGTCCGGACTACCGAGGCTGACTACTTTACTTCGTAGACTTGACTTGTTGCGCCCTTTTGCCGTGTTTCTCCGCACTTCGGACTAAAGACCAAATCATAATGTCTTAATTTGTCTTATGGAAGTCCACTGTCAGAAATGGTGGAGGATAGAGATATCCAACTTCTACCTCTCTTGCCTCTTTATTTCATCTGACAGCGTTTTCTATCCGATGTTACGATACGTTGTGGCGCCGGGAACTTTGAAAGAGCAATGCAAGGAAATTCCACTACGCTTTTATTCTTTACGGCACTAGGGGTAAAAGGGTCCGAAGCTAGACATCTCTGCACACTGTGATCATAACAACGACTCCTCTTGGTCCGAAGCTGGACATCTCTGCACAGTGTGATCATAATAACGACTCCTCTTGGTCCGAAGCTGGACATCTCTTTCGTTAAGTTTCGTTCACATTTGCTCGACCACCTAGTTAAGTGAAATGAATCGCTAGTGTGAAATATTGGACACTCTTCGTTTGGTTCAGAGATACTGGAGGAAGAGATG
Source organism: Eristalis tenax (assembly GCA_905231855.2). Taxonomy (NCBI): domain Eukaryota; kingdom Metazoa; phylum Arthropoda; class Insecta; order Diptera; family Syrphidae; genus Eristalis; species Eristalis tenax. Next base: position 47,959,228 of record HG993128.1, on the reverse strand, counting down.
TGCCACTTCTACGCCTCTTGCTCCTCAGATTCATTCGACAGGCGTCTGTGAATACGTGTGAGCTAGGCGAAGTTGATTCCTCCCGCCTAACACCATTGCGTTGCTCTACACTCCTGACAAGTGTTAGTGAAAATAAAGCAGTGTGGGTGACTTGAGAGCTCAACCGTCAAAATCTGAGGTTGACTGGGGGTTTTCCACTGGAAATCTCTTCCTCCATTATCTCTGGTTTGGTTCTGACGTAAGATTACGCTTAGTAAACGATAGTTGAGTTTTATGTTGAGGATGTTCTCTATGTAGATTTAGCTTGGCCTCCATTCCTGTTCGGATCATGTCACAGTTGATATTTGACAGTAGCACGAAATTGACTTTGCAGTGACTTGTTGATGTAATCGAAATATTTTATTTACAAATTGCTCAACTGTCAACTCTAGAGCCTAATGCTACGTCTAATCCACTGAACCGAAACCACGAGGTCTGCATGAACATTTACTGAAACCTCAATAGGCCGTTTCCATCGAGCTTGAAGTGGTTTCGCTCTCGATTTTCAAGTCACTCGCTCCCAAGTTATTAGTGCCCGCCAACAGAAATGTCACTCGCCCTCAATTTTTAAATGGCCTCCAGAACAGCTGTTTTTTGACTAGCGTGAGAAAGAGACAAAATGAACAGCAAAATAAGCTGAAATTCACGCTGTAGGCTTATCTGGGTTCACAACCTCTCACGGAAGGATGAACTCGATGAGGATTTAACTAGGTTTGTCAGAAACCGCGAGGTTTCCAGACCCCAAAAATGTATTGCGGAACCTGGTAGGTTAGGATAAATCTGATAGAATCTCGCGGCGTCGTGTGATGGAAACGTAGCAGAATACGATTTAAATTTGACAAACTGAAGAGCCTCTGTAGGTTTCTGAGAAGATCGTACGAAACTCGTGGGTCAATATTAGCATAGATGTATGTCAACATCAGTACCGAGATTGAACCCAGAACAACTCTTGTCGGTGTTTCTTTGGGCTGAAGAAGAAACTTCTCTGGTGCCTCTGGTCTACGGAGCAGATGTGTAGACATTCAAAAAGCTTATGTGGATGACCTTTATCTTTGAAATCAACGAATTGTACGAACTGTACAAGTCTGAGGATCCAACATCTGAATTATCTTGCATACTCTTATACATAATCCAACCCTTATGTGCCGCCTAAGATGTCAGTGCCATGTAGAAAGTAGACAACTTAGATGTGGCCATGTCTTCGGTTCCGAGCGAGTTCGACATGACGTCCGACCAATTTGCTGTCCGCAAATGGAGACAACCAACCAGTGATTGCTCTAGTAAAAGAAGAACAATCTTCCAGTTGTAGCAATCTGCAAAATATTGAATGGGGTGTACCCCAAGGAACTATCCTGGGTCCTCTTCTCTTCATTATTTGTGTGAACGGTATGCTATGTTTGCAAAATAGCATCGGTTTCTAATATGCGGCCGACACTGATCAACAAAGACGTTGAGGTTGCTACACAGACAATGCAAACCGAGTTTAACAATATTTTACGATGGTGCCACGAGAACAAATTCGAAAAAAAAACCAAACTGATGCATATTCGACCCAAACGAAGTTTCATAGTTTTGAGTGCCTGTACAATTCTCATCAAACACCTGAGACAGATAGCTGCGCAGAGTATGTTGATACAGTTGACCTGTATCGATATCTCGACGTGAAAGTAGACTGCAACTTTAAGTGGGACGGCCACAGAAAGTACTTATGTAGGCGACTCCTGAGCCACCTGAGCAACCACGCGTTGTTTGAAGTACTGAAGCAAGTATACTTCTCTAGTGGGGTCGGTACTTCAATACGGAATAACAGCGTGGGGTAATGCAGCCCGTTCTAGAATTATGGAACTCGAAATGGTTCAAAACAGCTTCTTTTCAGAGCTAAGTATGGTAGTCGCTATGGAGAAAATTTGTATAGTCCTAGTTTAGATTTAAATGTACTAATCATCGAAAACTTATTTTTCTTTTCAACATAATTAATGAGATGAGACAACGGCCAAGGATTAAAACAAACGATTGATCACGGCGTTCTGAAAAAACCAAGGATACACAACTCGTGTCGAAGAAAGCAACTTTCCTTTGCGGTGCCAAGAATATTCAACCAACTTCTAAGCTCCCTTTTGAGTATACAGCCGGTGCACAGACGGTGCACACCAGGAAAAAAAGGAAAGAAGTGTTTACTATTATACAATAATTAATCTATGTCCGTTCCGTAATAATCTTCTGCAGAAAAGCCTCTAGGTTTCGCAGATTCTCTATTGTCTCTCATGTAATCCAGAATCAATTGTTATAAATAATGTTGTAAGGCCAACCGACGACTCACATAGACTCTCTTCTACAGCTTCAAGGTTTTATCCAGCATTGGAGAGATAACTCCATGCTGTCGTTGGAGGTCTTTCTGATATTGCATTGTAAATTTATTGAGACAATAAACTCACTCACTCACTCACTACAAGTGTCCCAACACCTCAAAGAAAATATTTGTCACACCTCACGTTGTCATACTCAGAGATAATGTCTCCCTCTGAGTAGACGAAGTATGACCAAAAATCAAAGTGTACGCTGATTCATTGCAGAAATGAATGATAGAGATGCCCAACTTTTTCCTCCCTTGCCCCTTAAGATTTTTGACAACCATTTTTTATATTTTTTTCTAAAGCCAAATTGACCAATAAGAGAACGGCTTTTACGTTATTTCGTGAATAACTGTCAAAAATTCATGAATAACCGTCAACATTTTCATGATTATCCGCCAAATTCGTCGATGGACTAGGGGTCAATCAGCTGTGAAGCTGGGTATCTCTAGTTGGAACATTTTCGTTTCTGTTGTCATTAATGTGACTCTTGCTAATTGTGTAATAGAAGCAAGAAAGATGTATTGCACATTTAACTGGCAAATTATTTAAATGTTTCAATCATTCATTCACATATACGACAACGCTTGCAACGACATCCGAACAATGGCGTATGGAAGTCATTCTTATGTGACTAATCTTACACCTCAGATGATGTGGGTACCACTTCACTTTCTGAAATGAGTACCTCTTCAAATTAATTGCGAATACGTGTCCTACTCAACACTAAATACACGGCCAAGTGATGCAGACAATATATAAACTTCCTAAGTTTCAAAGGAAGTTTCTAGGAATGACAGAGTCACTCAAACAACTCTACAAAGACCTGAATTTAAGAAAAGAAAGAAAACAGTCAGTTCCCTCTGATACAGTGCACAATGATCCAGTCATAGAGGCCGTTGGACAGAGAAGTAAGTAACTTAGACAGAAACGGAAGCCTTTGACTAAAGTCTGCAAAGATTTATACGAAGGCAGTTAGAACATGAACGACGATAGCCTTGTGCCCGAAATAAAAAGAAACCCGTAATTTATGAATGGACAACTCCAATCATCAGGCTGTACACATGCTATTGGAAGTCCTTCTACAGTCCACACATGCATTGCGTGTGAGACGAGGAAGCCCTCGTAAATGACAATTTAACTATTGAGAAAATTTTAGAAGATACTTGCTACGTGCGTTCAAATATTTTGATTTATTTGATATCTTCCAAAACGTCGTGTTCTGCCGTCGTCTTTGTCTGTTACGTGAAGGAGATTGAAGAAGCAATCCTCTAACATTGGAATTCTTTCGTATTCCGCAGCAAGCTCAATTGTGCCTAGAAGACATGCACAGGCAGCTCGTTTTACCACGAAAACATTTAGAACAAGGCTGAGAAGTCGTAGAGTCGACTGAGTCTCATAAATCCCTTTTGAGCGAATGTGTCCACCAGCAAACCACCTGTCAAACTTCTGCGACATATTTGTAGAAACTGTCCTAAAATGTCCAAAGTGTAAACGTAAACACACATTTAGTTATATGTTATGAACTCGCATTCGTGTTAGAAGTTATTAAAAACAGAGCAATGCTACCCGGAAACTAGGTATGTTGAAGGGTTGCTGCCAGAGGATTCCATTGTGATACAGTCAGACTACCACCACTGATCCCAACGGCAAATGGTGACTGGACCAAAATTGAAAACCAGTTAAGACCGTATTAACTTTGCTTTCGCTGTGATTCAAACCAGGGACCCCACTAACCAAGAGCAGGCACTTAACCAACTGCACTTAACCAACTGTCTCGAAACTAGGAAATACCCTGTTTTTCAGATTTATCGACTGAGGGTGAGTTCGCAAACATAAGATTTTCGCACAACCTTCCGTTGACGTCAACGCAGTTTCTAACTATCGTCGAAGCAAACGCAAACGTTTGAGTAGGTAACCGAAGTTCACACATCAATAGATTGTAGCCGTCTCTAAACATCAGTAATTTCCCAAAAATCGTGCAGTGAACCTTCCAGAGTACCATGGTTCACCGTGACATTATGTCTATGTGGTGACAAGCGACGGAATATCCACCATTGTCATGTACTCGTCATCGGGTATCGAAGGCCGAAGAGGAACTCCACGACTCGCAGGAACTAAGCTATGTGCTGATTGATCAGGAACCAAACACTGCTCTGGACAGAGGAATAGTTGGATACTCTATCAAGAAATAAGCAAAATTTCAAACGATGTAGAAGGCCAAAGGTGCTGGCCGCTGGACCGAATGTAAGAAAAAAACATGCGCCACATACAATCTTGTGCCATTGCTCGTTATAGCTTAGTATAGGTCAGACTCGGAGTTATTAATCGGTCAAAATGTGCCCCGAAGAACATTTGTCTTCAAACTACAAAGGCTGGCCTTTTTCTTTTCTCCCATCCAATCTCTCCACAAGCAACTTCCAGTTCTAGAATACAAAACGCGCATATGTGCTAGACGGCATGGTACAAATGGCATCACTACGAAGGAGGAGAAAGGTCCTCCATTGGCAAATCACAGCAGCGGAAAAAGAGTTGCGGATAAATTCAGAGTCCTTCTGATTATGAGAACTCGTTGTTATGTGTCTACTTCGGCAGCTCTCCAAACATCTTTCTGACTCACATTTACCATGTGAAGGCTTGTTTTACAGTCACCCAGAACGAAAGCAAATTGCTTTCACAAGGGACTTCGAAAAAAAAACATGCGTCTGTTCTGCAGAGACTCTCTATTCTCTCCAATCTTTCAACAAGTGCCACGTTTCCTTTTCTGGTTAAAATGCAAACAAAAAAAACAACGCATTCTTTGATGTCAGACATCAGTACGAATTCTGAAAAGATTCAAAATTGCTCCGTCGATGTCAAAGGATGAGCGATGATGCCTTTAGTGATCGGTAGCAAGGATCAAATGTGAGCCGAATACAAAATGTCAAATTTGCTGTCAAGAAAACTCAGCACAATTGGACATTTATTTCAGTCCTTGTGGATTTAGTACTCCAACCGCAGTTTATCTCATTACGAAACAATTATGGCGTAATCTCAATCCTTAACGATCACAGAGACTGATCAGTCTGAGCTGGCCGCCTATCAGGACTCTCATCGGTGTTATCGATCACTTTTGACCCTCTCATTTCACACGACTCTCACTGACAAACCAGGGTTATTGATAGACAGATGGAAAGGCGATCATTGTCATTCATTTAGGTCTTGCCAGACAATTTGTCTAAGTCCTGAAGGTCACGGAAGAAGAATTCTCCTAGCGTTATGTGTCTGTCAACTACCAGAGGTGTATCTGTGTATCATCTATTTCCTCTTCGTCACGTTCGACCAATTATCTTTCTCGAGGATCATTGACCAGTTGATCATGCCTCAGAGAAAGATGTGATACAAGCAAGGGCTTTAGAGTAAATACCTTCAGACGAACTGACTTTCAGACATTCAGTAAAATATTGCAGCACATTGTGCAGTCAGATTCAGAGAGACCGCACTCTTCTGTAATCATAATCAGAAGGTATATGTTTTAGGACATAAAGCTTTTTTGGTCATGGAGCCACCTTAATGCCGATAGCCTTAAAGTTTGTCATGGAACGTCGGAATGAGTTAGCATCATGAATGGACTGTAACTATTATGTGGCTTTCATGACAGTATTTCCAAATGTAATTTTAATACTGACCGAGAGTCACAAGAGAACCTACGATTTCCCATGGATTCACGTGTCACCTAAGCACGCGTCCTAGTCTCAGACTGATTTCATATGGTGCCATGAAATACCAGTTCTCCTTAAAGCCAAATCCGATCATCTACGCAACATTTACGAAGACGTAAGAATGAACGTGCAGATGAAGAGATGAATGCCAGCGATCAATAAGAGTTACTGGCCTAGTTAGGGGCATGCAGTCAGATTAGAGCTTACTCTAATGATGCAACAAAAATTTACATTTCTGCAGACTTCACAAGACACACATGCTGAGTGACTGTTCGCATTTATCATTTTTGGCAATGTGAGCACTTCGGAGTAACCGAGGAATAGCATGTGATTTCCTAGTAGTTGATGGGCTTTCGACAAATTTTCCGGGTTTCGCTCTCGGTTACGCCCTTGCCCCATATTCTGTGGAAACACGGAACTCCATGTGAAAAACATTCCAAGAGCCAGGCACGTAAAGGGTCTCCCAATAGGGACTTCCGAACTCTGACAGTTGATAGCGGCCTCATTGTTGACGCTACATCTCTCCAATTGACTGTCATTAAGTATGGCATAAATATGTTTTGTCAATTCACCATGCGCGGACGTATGTGTCGCTTAACAACACTTGCAGATGAAAAAATTGTTTTATCAAAATGGGTGTTCTGTTCGAGCAACGCTCCGTCCCAGTTTCGCCCATTTTACGGTCGACATTATCGTCTTACCGAGAGATCCATTTCTGGATGAATGGTTACGTCAACAAACAAAACTGTCGAATTTGGGACGATACCAATCCACCTGAGATTCAACAACGTCCAATGCATCCCGAAAAAGACACTGTTTCAAGTCACACTTGGTCCATATGTCTTTGCGAGCGACGAGTTCAATGAATGCCTAACTTCTTTTGGCATGAATTGGAGTACATGGATACCAACGACGAGGACATGGTCATCTCACGGGAAGCTGGTCGTGCAATTCGACCCATTATTTTTCTGTGGGTCTTTGCCACTAAATCAAAAACCACAGTGGCCCACAAATGCACCATAACCCAAGCCATCGGCCAAATTAGCCCGATTCATGCACCAAAGTCATGAAAAATTTTACATTTCAGTCACACAGAGAAGTCGCGGCGGACATTTTAACGTCGTCCATACACAATGCCGTCGATATGCCTTTCAAACAAATAAAAAATGACGATGATATATTTAAGGAAGCGCTTAACGAAAGACCCTTGTATGCTAAAGTTAGCCCACAGCATCAGACAAATCCGTTCTGAAATCACACGACTAAGTATACAAGATAATTATCAAGGAACTGCATATGTCCTGTCAATTCCACGCGATTGTTTTAGAACCATCGACGGCAAAGCCCGACGATGCCAGTAGTAAAGCCAAAAGTACGTCAAAATTCGGATGTCCTGAAATGCAGCCCAACGTATCAGAATCGATTAATGCACACACGAAAACATCACCAAAGGTGTACACAAGTCATAGTTTGGTCTGTTTGGGCCAGTCAGAGGTTGAACTGACCAAAGGCTTCACAGCCACGGTGCCAGGTATAGCTTTAGAGCGGCACATGTACAAGTTGAGTTTTTCTTACGCAACCATCACCTAATACAGGACAACGTACACAAAGTTATGTTACCTTGGCTTAAAAGGTAGGTAATGTTGGGTAAGCTGGATAATATTTTGAAGCGAATCCGAAGTAACACATTGATATCAGAGAAGATTTGGGGAAAAGTTAGGAGTCTTCCTGACAAGCATGTGGCTTGATTAAGACCTCGTGTCAAGTCTGTTCTTGGACACACATTCACTATGTGTCCTGCTCAGCAGTCACACACAACAAAATCAGATCGCCCTCACCCATCTGCCCTGCTTGTTAGTCCCTTGTTCTTTTTTCCCATCCAATCTCAAGCAATTTCCAGTTCTAGAGTATGAATGCGCATGTGTTCTAGACGGCACGGGACAAATGGCTTCACTGCGAAGGAGAATTAACGAAAAAAGGCGCGTGCATTGCTTGTTAGTCCCTTGTTCTTTTTTCCTACCCAATCTCTCCACAAGCAATTTCCAGTTCTAGAATACAAAACGCACGTATGTACTAGACGGCATGCGACAAACGGCATCACTACGAAGGAGAATTAACGAAAAAAGGCGCGTGCCTTGCTTGTTAGTCCCTTTTTCTTTTTTCCTACCCAATCTCTCCACAAGCAATTTCGAGTTCTAGAGTATGAATGCGCATATGTTCTAGACGGCATGGGACAAACGGCTTCACTACGAAGGAGAATTAACGAAAAAAGGCGCGTGCCTTGCTTGTTAGTCCCTTTCTCTTTTTTCCTACCCAATCTCTCCACAAGCAATTGACAGTTCTGGAGCATGAATGGGAGTATGTTCTAGACGGCATGCGACAAACGGCTTCACTACGAAGGAGAATTAACGAAAAAAGGCGCGTGCCTTGCATGTTAGTCCCTTTCTCGTTTTTCCTACCCAATCTCTCCACAAGCAATTGACAGTTCTGGAGCATGAATGGGAGTATGTTCTAGACGGCATGCGACAAACGGCTTCACTACGAAGGAGAATTAACGAAAAAAGGCGCGTGCCTTGCTTGTTAGTCCCTTTCTCGTTTTTCCTACCCAATCTCTCCACAAGCAATTGACAGTTCTGGAGCATGAATGGGAGTATGTTCTAGACGGCATGCGACAAACGGCTTCACTACGAAGGAGAATTAACGAAAAAAGGCGCGTGCCTTGCTTGTTAGTCCCTTTCTCGTTTTTCCTACCCAATCTCTCCACAAGCAATTGACAGTTCTGGAGCATGAATGGGAGTATGTTCTAGACGGCATGCGACAAACGGCTTCACTACGAAGGAGAATTAACGAAAAAAGGCGCGTGCCTTGCTTGTTAGTCCCTTTCTCGTTTTTCCTACCCAATCTCTCCACAAGCAATTGACAGTTCTGGAGCATGAATGGGAATATGTACTAGACGGCATGGGACAAACGGCATCACTACGAAGGAGCAGAAAGGCCCTCCATTGTGTAGTCACTCTCAAAACGAATATGCTGCGTGTAATTAAAATAAAAACGCCAAATTGAAAGTGATCTCGGGTCTCCTCATCTCTTGCATTAGGAAGCAAATAAAAAATAAACAAAACATGAACTGCAATATATTAAATACAGAATTTATTTAAAAGTGCTGTCAAGTACGTACATGAGTGTTCAGAGAGACAAACTAATCGAAATAAATAAACTAAATCTCCTGAACTTAAAATAACATCGATAAAATAAAAAATTAGGAAAAAACACGAAACAGTTTAAACTTAAAAAAAATATTGTAAAATATGTGAAAAATAAAAACAACTAAAAGCCGATTGGTGTGATTTAATTTGTTGTTTGTTTTCTTTTTAAAGAACCAATTGAAACAAGAAATTAAAACAAAAACGATTCAATGGCCAAGTGCCATTTGAATTGAATCTAAACGTATTTCTTAAGACCACCTCTGTGTGCTTGTGTATTATTATCGAGTGTATGAAATGTGTATTGAATAGACTAAAACGCCATAATACTTTCTTACTTAGTTCCAGCAAATCAGCTACATTCTATTCTAGAAATATTCTAGAGCATTTCTCAATTGCATAACCGATAGCAGGAGCAGCAATAAGACTAGTATAATCTTTCAAAGGACAAGAAGAATAAGACGAATAATTAATAATATTGTATAAATGTGAAATTGTTTGAATTATTGAAATTGAATTTCCACCAACATTATTGCAAATTTGTAAAAGTTCAAGGTAACGATATGAAGATACCTTTGAGTACTTGGGCACCACCTCTGTGGCGTGCATTGTTAATCTCATTTGCAATTGTTGTTCTGTGATTTGATTTAATTTACTTTCATTACTGCCTGCCTTACAATTGGTTGTTATTATTGCGTGATTGCTTATGTTCTTGTTGATGTTGGTGCTGATGTGTTCATCAGTTACATTGCTGAATAGCATACGATAATTGTTTACAATAAATTTAACTTGAATATACTTGATTTGCTTGATTTCAATTTGTATCAGAGTTTTTGTGTAGCAATCGATGGTACTGTCGATGCTGCTGCGGTATTTTTTGATTACAAATTGCAGTTGCTCTGCCATCAATATCATAATTAATTGAATCAATTTAATGTAAACCTCAATTAATATCAAACTACTACGACTACTACAACTATTATTATCTCTACGTCTAGCTGCTGCATAACTATGACTACAGTTCTTTATAATAATTGCTGATGAACTAATTGTATATATAATAAATTTATTATTATAATTATTATTATTTTCATATTCACTACTTAGCGTAAGTAATCGCGTCGTCATTGCATCGTCTTTGGATATCATCATCTTGTCATTGATTACCTCCTCATTATAAATATTATTGTTTTTCAAAGAAGTTTCTAAATTATTTGTATTCGCCAAGTTTGTATGTTCGTTCTTTAAGTTAATTAGTCTTATCGATGTAATGATGATAATTGTGGTTATTCCCGTTGTGGCTGCTTCTGCTGCTGGTGCTGGTGGTGCTGCTGTCCCAGTTCCACGTAGAATGACATCACTCGTCCATTGTTGAGATCCTTCGAAAGATGTGTTGAAATGTTGTTGCATCGATTGCTGATCAAAATCCGAACTTGAAGGTATCATTAAAATTGCTGAGTCGGAATTTGAGTAGAGATTCTTGAAGATTAAGAAGAAATAGGAGAAATACTTGTTGTTATAGTTGAAGAGAGCTAGTAATTGTTGATGATGTTTGAAAGAAGATGGTGAACGTAATGTGAATGCTGATAAATTGAAATATTCAAAGAATACAATTTCACTATTGTGGATTTTGATTTCTGTTTGCGGAGAGTTGCTAGAGTTCAGATCTGTTTTGGTATCCCGTAAAAGTAGTCATTCAGGAAGTGCAAACTCATCCTGTTCAATTGGTTTCTTCAGCCAATTGCCTAAGTCCTCGCGCCGGAATGCTGCGAATAGTTCTCGTTTGGCAATCTGAAATGACAAAGAAATGGGAGTAATCAGATGTGAATTAAAATTGTGATGAAATTGAAAATTGATGTTATTGTTGAAGGAAATATTTACACGTAAATCTTTAGGGCGGACATGTGCATCCGCGTATCCGTCTCAGACAAAGTGCGATGCTCATGTGAATGCTAAAAAACTGAGACTCTAGTTCACAACAGATATCTAAAAGGCGGCCAAGTTTAGCTGATCAGTTCAGAATTATAACAGAGCAATAAGGAACGATGTATGTGCAGACACCTCAAGAGAAACAGCGATCAGTATGAGTCGTATTTTATTGTAAATTCCAACGACTTTGTTTGCGTTTATGAGAAGATTCAACCAAGTAAAGTCTGATCGGGTGTCTATGGATCCACCGCATTAGGTGTCTACAGCATCTTGGGTTTATCTTCAATTCAGCTCCTTTCCGACTAATTGTCGACCCTCCTTTCTTTCCTCTTATTTCTTGGTGATCTTGGGTATCAAAACACTGTTGATCATAGCGACTCATGTGAAACAATGCGATTGTGGACCCCTAAGATTGAGCGAGATTGTGGGACCACTGCACTGAGGAGTGAAGAAAGACTTGAAGTCTAACTGAAGTGTACATCTGGCGACATCTAGAGAAGGACATTTCTAGATGTTTAATCATGATTTGCGCTGTTTCTAATGCAGACACCGGATGAATAGGGGAATTTAAGCGATCCATCTAAGAACTGGATCCGCCATCCACTGATGATTCAGCAATCACACACTATTGGCAAAGCTGACTTTGAGCATGTGGGACCAAGCAACAGAGACGAGGTGTCGCACTCAAATCGTGCGGACATCATGCTGTGAAAAGCTGAAGACAATCACCGAAGCCTCGTTTCAGTTGGAACCGAGTGAGACCCAGAAACTAGAAGCGCAAGTTTCCTGCAGCTTAGAATAGAATGAAAAAATTCCATCTCGTGGAATCGGAACAGAATCGGTAGAAAAATTGGGACTCGTATCTATCGCTGACTATGACGAACATCAACAAAGGCGACATCGACTTCTCTTTGCAAAGCTATTCGCAAGTATCCCATGGCGACAAACGCACTTTCACTGGCGTCCGTGAAAATGTGTAATAAGAATATATTTGGTAAGGACCTCAGGATACGAAAAAAAAAAGAAACCTGTTAACTTGGATGGACAATATGCTAGGTTAGGTATTCCCCCCAATTACGGCACGAGTCGAACGAATAAACAGAGTTTGAGAAATTGGCAAATTGAGAACCTTTCACTCGACTTAAATGTCAGGAATTGTTCGGAATGTATGTGTAAATCGTTCGCCAACATTAATATGACGAATGCGTGAGTGCGCCAATGGAAAGAATCTCACGTCGAAAGTACGACTCGCCAACTGTACTATGAGGGATTAGCGACTGTCCTTGGGGCAGAGTAAGACTACCACGGCGATCGGGTAACTCGTACGCAGAAAACCAGTTTGTCCCAGTCTCTGAAGTGACTGTGAGAAGTAATATGTGGGATTAGCGGCTGACCTTAGGGCAGCGTAAGACTGTGCTACCACGGCGATCGGGTAACTCGTATGCGTCCCAGTCTCTTAAGTGGATTTTTCTTCGCGTGCATTCCAGAGGAGGCGTGTAATGCTTCTTTCCTCCACCCCCGTCTATGCAACATCTGCTGAAGGGTCTGTAGGGGAGACTAATCCTGAAGGTGTGGGTGTTAATGGTACAGTGACCTTGATAAGTCCTGACTTTCTAAGTCTGATTGGGCTGTGTGAGCGTTTAGAGTTTTGCGCAGGTTATATTTCATTCGTAATGAGGCACAAAGTATGACTGTTAGATTTCCACTTTGAAGAAATGTCGAGGTATTATGTCTTGTGACTTCATCGATCATCGCAATTTCCTGGAATATGGCACCCGAAGGAGGTGGCTACTAAATTACTTGGCCTTGGACATCAAGCGTTATGCGACAGTGCTAAAAATGGGGTAATAAATATGTAAAAAGACACCGCAGAGATACGAGGAACGCTTAAGGGACGTTCAACAAGGGTGAGAGGCAAGTTGATGGGAGTTACTTTTACGATAGTACACCCAGATCGACGAATCCAATCATCTATGCATACGCACTGTACATACTCGTGAGGACATTTTTGAAGCTGGAATGGAGAGTTAATTTAATGCTGCTTTGGGCATATTAATGGTGAAATGCCTAATGAGCAAATGCGAAAGATCAAAAGAACAAGTGGTCAATCCCGTGATTGGCCAATAGACAATAGAATTGTGGAAGCGCTCTAAGGTGAGCAACATTGAAATGGGTACTTCCGATACCCACTGTTTAGGGGAACTTCAAGCATCTTCTGAAGTAACTCTTGAAGAAGTTTTCGAAATATAACGCTTGGAGAAAGCACACATCATTTGTATGTCTGCTCTATACGCCTCATACGACCCAGACAGAAAAAAGAGATTTATCCCGGTTTACTCACGCCTATAAGCTAAATCTGCACCACACTACTCGGCATGTGACAGTGCGATTATCCCTAAGTACTGACAAAGCAAATGCTGAGAAAAGGCAAGCTTAGGATCTCGGAAGAAGGTGTCGCACCACTCTCTCTGGTCATCTCAGTCTACTTCGGTGCCAGGATCGAACTTCGACAAGGACACGCTATCGTGAGATTGCTTCTATCTTATATATCTAGTGTATATAGTGCGATAAGCAGTTGTTATTGCTGATACGGAGATGTCATTGAAGTCCTTGGATAAAACGGGACGATCGACAGGAATATTGGGGTTTGCAATTTTGGGTTAACACCGCATGCTCTACAAAACTCTACAAACTTATATGGAGCTGACAACTGCACGATAAATAGCACGACGGAGGGCATTCTGGGTGCCTCCGAGGGAAACATTTGTGTCAGATATTTTCTCCAGTCTGTGAGCAGGTGGTCCCCCACGAATGGTTCAACATGTGAAGGGAATGGAAAGCTGAGACACATTGAGGACACGATGGCTTTGGTCAAGCAGAGGCAGACCTTGCATTTAGTATAAACCTGAAGTGATCGCTGTGGGAAAGTGGATTGGACAGAGTCCGTTCGAGTCAGTCAAGAATATAAGGCAGCTTTAGCTCAAGCTCAGACTTTTCATTCAGACTTTTCATTGACTAAATAAGGGTAGATATCCTTTAAGATTCTAACTGAATACAAATTAGAGAGAGAAAATGTGGGGGAATTTAGACACTCCTCCTGAAGAGAATCCATTATAATTGCCTTGTTCGATATCTCTCTTACTTTAACGATGCATCAGAAAAAGTTGTGGCTCAAATGCACTGTGATACATAACAAACAGTTTGTCAAGAAAGTGTTTACACTAGGTAAAAAAATAGCAATTTCTATATCCTCGCTTCAATTTTAGGCACTTCTAAAGGGTGGTTACATTTTAAGGGCCGATGTTGAATGTGTACCACACCTAAACGTCAAGTTTTTTCCGCATTTCATTTGACATTTCTCAATTTCAGACTAACTCAATTTGAACCACGGAAAGATACACAATCGAGCAACGCGTTAAAGTTATTCAGGCTTATTATGAAAATGGGCGTTCAAATCAAAATGCATATCGTGCCCTTCGTGATTTTTTCGGCCAATTTTATCGTCCAAATGTGCGTACAATCGGAAAAATCGTGCAAGAATTTGAGCAAACCGGGTTTGTAGGAGATGTGAAAACACCAGTGCATGCTCGTACAGCAGAAAATATTGCTGCTGTTCGCGATAGTGTGGCTGAAGAGCCGTCCACCTCAACTCGTCGTCGTGCCCAACAATTGCACCTCTCATGCTCGTCGTTGATGAACATTATGCATTAAGACTTGCATTTACACACTTACAAGGTGCAATTGACTCAAGAACTAAGGCCTCTTGACCATTTCAAGCGTCGTCAATGGTCAGAATGGTGGCAAGAAATGGCAACAGTGGTTGATCAATTTTCGGAGAAAATCATCTTCAGTAATGAGGCACACTTTCACCTCAGTGGATTCGTCAATAAGCAGAATTGCCGCATTTGGGCGAATGATAATCCAAGAGTGATTGTCGAAAAACCAATGCACCCACAAAGAGTGACTGTTTGGTGCGGTTTATGGGCTGGCGGCATCATCGGGCCGTATTTTTTCCAAAATGAGGCCGGTCAGGCAGTTACTGTGAATGGTGTTCGCTATCGTGACATGATGACGAACTTTTTATGGCCCGAATTGGAAGATATGTGGTTTCAACAGGACGGTGCCACTTGCCACACAGCTAACGAAACAATGGCTCTTTTGCGCGACAAATTCAATGGCCGTGTTAATTCACGTGGTAGCGATATCAATTGGCCGCCAAGATCATGTGATTTGACACCGTTGGAAAGAAAAGATGTACGTCGATAAGCCAGCAACAATTCAAGAGCTAAAGGATGAGATAATTCGGCACATTAACGGCATAGAACCTCAATTATGCTTCAGCGTCGAATTTGGACCATCGGATGGAGGTGTGCAGCCGAGGTTGCAACATCGGCCCTTAAAATGTAACCACCCCTCAAAATAATCCACAATTATTTTTGGGGATCCTTTTTGCTACCTCCTTTCTCAAATGTTCCCATAGATTTTCTGTTGGATTAAGGTCTGGGCTCTGAGCTGGTGTATCCAATACTTTGGTGCAGTTATGAAGCAGCCACGTCTTCACCGTGAGTTCTTTGTATTTCGGATCGTTGTCTTGATAGAACTTAAATTGTGGTTTTCTGCCGCTAACACCGCCATTAAAACCAAAATCGCTGGCACTAGCAAGCAAATGAGTTTGTAAAATGCTCAAGTACTTCTTTGCGTCCATGGTATTTTGAATTAAAACTATTTCCCCGACGCTGTATATGCACCCCGACACCATCATAGATAACTTACCAAATTTAACGCTTCGAATTATGTTCTTGTAAAGCAACGATTTTAAAGGTTTGCGCCACGCTCTATTAGGCAAAATATGGCATCATCTCAGTACTCGTTCTGTAGTCTGTAGCGAATGATAAGCATTTTTGTACATATTGAGACGAAAGTGATGGCTTTTTTCCGTGCAACTCGTGATGTGTACTCATTCTTTATCAGCACTTGCCTTACAGTTTCGTGGGAATTTTGAACACCACATTCTTGGTTTATTCCTCGGGACAAAGCTCGAACGCATATTTGAGGGTTTTCATGCACTTTTCTTAGTAAACAGCGCTTGTTTCTGTCCGTTGACTTTTTTGGCCCACCTTTTGGGGCAACATTTTCTAACCGATTTTCACGTTCTACTCGTTATAAAGGGTGATTTTTTAGCTTTTATCTTTTTGGCAACACTGGTTTAAACAGCTGACGCACGTTTCGCGTTTTGTTTCACTGTCGCACATCTTCAGTTTGGTCTATAATTTAACCAAGAATCGTCTTACAAAGGAACAACGCTTGCAAATTATTGAATTTTATTATCAAAATGCGTGCTCTGTTAAGAGAGTTCATCGCGCGCTTCTTCCATGCTATGGTTACTTTAAGACGAAGCTCATTTTTGGCTCAATGGGTACGTAAAGAGTGAATATCAGCCAGAAGCATTGCAAGAGCTACCAATGCATCCAGAAAAAGTCACAGTTTCGTGCGGACTGTACTTCTTCAAAGATGATGCGAATCGTAACGTAACTGTGAATGGTGAGCGCTACCGTGAGATGATATCCAACTTTCTTTTGCCCAAACTGCAAGAGCTTGACTTGCATGACATGTGGTTTGAACAAGACGGTGCCACATGCCATACAGCACGCGCAGCAATGGACTTATTGAGGGGCGAGTTCTGTGAACATTTTATTTCACGTTAGGGACCGGTCAATTGGCCGCCTAGATCGTGCGATTTAACGCCTTTAGACTATTTTTTGTGGGGCTATGTTAAAGCTCATGTCTATACAGACAAGCCCGCTTCAATTGACGCATTGGAAGAGAACATTGAAGCATTTATTCGTGAGATACCGGCCCAAATGTTGCAAAGATTATGCCAAAATTTGACTAAGCGGTTGGACCATTTGAGGCGCAGTCAACGTTAACATTTGCATGAAATAATCTTCAAACATTAAATTATATGGACCGTACTATCGACTCAAATAAAGATTTCATACATTTTATGCGTTTGTGTTTTTGTTTTTTTTTTTTGAAAAACTTTCCTATAGCTTTTAAAAAACCACCCTTTAGAAGTGCCTAATATATTATAGTGAGTATTTTTTTTACCTAGTGTTAACACTTTCTTGACAAACTGTACATCTTGTCGTTTGTAAAGTGAAGATGGGATTGAATATTTGGACTAATGTACGAGGGGCGTTCAATATATTCTCGGTATCGGGTTGGAGCTGTGGTTGTATATATAAATTGACTTATTTATCAAGTAATACTATTATTTTAGTGCATTCATGTAAAATTTCATATGAATGTGATTATTCATTCGCGTTTTATCTCTAGTTAAACAGAATCATAATGGCAACTGAGACGATGATGTGAAAAGTGAGCATCGCGCTGTAATTAAATTCATCACTAAGCAAGGAAAAAGTCAAGAAACTATTCATGAAGAGATGGTGCTGTTTATCAGGTGGTGCTGTTTACCAGGGTTCCGCACCTTCATTATCAACTGTGCAAAAGTGGTCAAGTGAGTTCAAGAGAGGCAGAGATAGCATTGAAGACGACCCCCGCTCCGGCGCCCCGGCTACTGCTTGTACAGGAGAAAGCATCAAAGAAGTCGAAAAACTTGTTCTTGAGGATGCCCGAATAAAGGTGAAAATGATGGCAGAGATCACCAAGCTTTCAATTGGTACCATTCACACCATTCTTCATGACCGTCTTAACCTTTCAAAGGTCAGTGCAGGGTGGGTGCCACAAATGCTCACAGCGCCTCAGAAAAAAGTGAGAATCGCATGCTGTAGAGGGCTTTTGGAGATGTGTAGTGAGAACGCGGACGGTGTTATGGATCGAATTGTTACTGGTGACGAAACATGGGTCCACCACTATGACCCTGAAAGCAAACAAGAGTCCATGCAGTGGCATAAGAAAGGAACAGACCCCACGAAGAAGTTCAAAGTCACTCCGTCTGCCGGGAAGCTCATGGCCACAGTTTTTTGGGACTCAAAGGGAATCTTGCTCATTGAGTACAAAAAAAAGGCGAAACCATCAACGCCACATCCTACGCTTCCACTTTGCATAATTTGCGGGAGGAAATTGAAAAGAAAAGACGGGGTAAACTCGCAACGGGTGTGTTGCTTCTTCATGACAACGCTCCTGTTCACACGGCGCGAGTTTCCAAGGCTGCTGCGCGAGATTGTGATTTCGAAGAAATCCAACACCCACCCTATAGTACAGACCTTGCCCCTAGTGATTATTTCGTGTTTCCGGATTTGAAAAAATGTCTTCGTGGAAAAAGATCTTCGGATGATGAAGAACTCAAGTCGGCAATAAATGGATATTTTGCAGAGAAAGAGGAAATATATTTTTTGAGGGTTTAAAAAAGCTTATCTTAAGTTGTAACAAATGCATTGATGTTAGGGGAGATTATATTGAAAAATAAAAACAATTTAAATTGAATTCGCATTTTCCTTCATATCGATACCGAGAATATATTGAACGCCCCTCGTACTTTTGGTTTAAACAATGTAGTCTGTTCCTTAACGGGATGACCAATTGTTTCAACATACACTTAATTCTGCTCCATCTTCAGTGTTCCGCATGATCCATGAAGGGGTCAGGGGGGCAAAACAGGCCAACTCGATCCTGCGCCCTTGACCCCAACTCATCAGAAGTTATGCTCAAGCACCGAGGGCAGAGTGATTTTTTAATAAATTGTCAGGCTGGTGAATTCGCAAGTCAAATTACCATATTCTCGGGGTGCTGATTGGATGTGGTTGTGTGGTTGACTGAATGGTTTACTTCGTTGCCACTCGAATCCACTAGAGTTAATCATTAACTCCTCGTAAGAGACCAAGATAAAGCGAAATAGGTTCACGATGAGTACCTCACTTAAGTCGTTTAAGACGTTGAAATTGAAATCAGTCCTGAAGAGAAAGAGTGCTTAGCTAGCTCCTTCTCTTCAAAGTTTTCTCAATGTACGGCTTGACACTCAGTACAAGCTCTGCGATCTTCTCTAGAGAAGGATAACAACGTGCTACAATAAACACCTAATTCAGAGCCTTAACGACCGCTGGACTGAGGCCCCTAATACTACATTCCTTTTAAGCCATGACACTGCTTCTCACATCACTATGGTCTCCATCTGGAGAACGCTACAGGAAGAGAAATCTTAAACTATCCCCGAAACGCCCTATCCGAGGTAAATACGATTTATACTATTTCTAATCAAAACCACTTACCTGGTAGTCCTTAACTTTAGCCTTGGTCTCGCCGTAATCAAAGGTTACCTTCCTTGTCTGGATGCCAGGCAAATTCTTTAACAAATAACCATACTTCATGAAGAAGTTCTGTTTCGTAATACGTGAGATTTGATTGTTGACCGTCTTGCCGGTCAATGAATTGACCACCTCCACTTCGGTGTCACCAATTGTCCAATTTACACCGAAATTCGGAGCCTTTGCCTGGTTGCGCGGCTCAGCCGATGTGACCAACGCTAGGCGTGGCTTATTCAAGTGATATGGCGGCGGAAGACCCTGAATCGATTTCTCAATGCGACCACATACAGCCCGATACATATGCTCTGGATGCAAAAGACTACCGAGCACAATGGAATGCAAGTAAATTGGCTCCACAATCGATGCCAGCAGCGAGCCTTGTATACCAACAATATTCCAGCGAGCGATTTTATCCGAGCACGACATTGTCAGCAATCGTTGTCCCTGGAAAACGAAAGAAGGCGAAACACATTCAAAACGATAGCATCCATTAGTCCATGAGAATTGATGTGAATTTGTCAAACCTGCAGCACTCCGTCCCATGTCTGAATCCCATCGCTGCTCTTCACTGGGATTGTGCCTTCGCCCGATTCGATTTTCGTCCTCAACTGTCCCCTGGCCTTTCTGTGGTCGTATGTGTGTTATGGTTTATTGGTATTTTTTGTTTTGTTTTGTTTCGTTTTCGGTTAAAAGTGGAAGAAGGATTCGGTGGTGAATATTTAAGAATCTCAATTAAAATGGGAGGCATTTGAATGGGAAGGGGTGGTGGATTGATTTCATAGCTCTTTTTTTTTTTTTTTGTTGCACTTGGTTGGGATTAGTTGGGGGACATGACGAAGAGGAAAGGGGTGATATATTTTGTTGAAAATGAGAAAGAATATATTTTTTTACAAACCTATTTGGATGCTTGTCAACACCAGTGTCATTTTCGTGAGGACTAAAAATCCGTGCATCACCACAAGGCGCTGTATTGATGTACAAATGGAAATGAACACCGGATTTTAGTTTATAGGGATATTGCCCATTGTCTGAATTCCTCACGAAAATTGACTGATTTGCTGTTGCTATAAAGAATATACATATACACACATGTTATTGGTTTTTTTCTTGTTTTTTTTTTGTTAAATAATATTTTGTTTCGTTCTTTCGAAAGATGCGTTAGAAATAGAAATAGATGGAGAAAAGAATAAAGACCTTGTCATGCTTGTTGCTATTCTACGTCTATTTCTATTTTGAGGACATAAAGCGGACAGTGGTGATAGATAAGAAATAAAATTAAACAAAGCGAGAAAAGAGAACAAGTTTAGTAACAAGTTGTTGATGTATCACTTTGTGACAGGCTTATCCAGTTCGGGAGACGGTGACGATGGGAGATTAATGAATCAGAGGTTGTATTGAAGGGGCTCTTTGAGAGCGGTGAAGGACTGCTTGGGACAGTGTCTGAAGTTTAGATAGAGGTGTTATCGTTCTTTCACAAGTGAAGGGTTTTCTGACAGATTCAGCAGATTCCCGTATGTACCTTATCTGGAGAGAGGCTGTAAATCCTAACACGAGTACACCAAAGCTCGAAGTGGGGCGAACAACTGACAAATCTATAAATACGTATACTAGCTATATTTTGAGGCACAGAAGGCCCCTTCAACAATGTACAAACAGAGGCCTTAGCCGATAGGAAGAAAGATTAAAGTGATTGGCATCTGAATCAGTTGTGACCCGCTTTGATACTGATTTGATCCATTGTGCCATCAGTGTCCGCCAAGGGACTAACTGAGCAACATCTACTAGTATCCTATGTAGTCAAGGACTTGGTCTACCTCGACTCCGCATGACAGAGGCAGCCAATAGCACCAGTACCTATATCTGATACTCTTGCCAATCGATGTTCCTTTGGGCTCAAGGGGCAATTGAGTCACAGAGCCATCTCTCGAAACACCAAGCTGACTTTATATAAGACACTGAACATCCCTGTCCTGCCCTGGCGCAGAGACATGGACGCTATTGAAAGCGGATGAAGAAGCTCATTGTCGTTTTGAGAGAAAAGTTCTGCGTGCGATCTTTGGTCCTGTTCGCGTCATCAAGTAGGAGAAGATTCAACCACGGCACGCACTAATTAAGCGTCTTCGGATCCAACGCTGAAGATGGCTAGATCATGCAGAGCGGATGGACACCACCTCCGGCCCGAAGAGTCTTCGATTCCGAGCCATTGGGACAACGCAACAGAGCGTCCTCGATCGAGATGGCTCAAACTTGTGTAGAAGGAACTCAACCAACTTGGCGTGCGAATTTGGAGGCAGCTGGCTAAAGATCGTGCCAGCTGGAGAGGCGTGTTGGTTGGGGCACAGGGGTGGACCTGGAGGACAAACAAACTTATTTTAAACGCTTTTTTGCATGCAGCGTGATACAGTCCGTCTGAGGGTCTTCGGTGACAAGCATGATCCACTAAAGGGAACGTGGTGTCGAAGCACACACGTTTTGCACCAAACACAGAAAAAAAGAATCCACACTGACGGCTCTCTAAGATGGACAGCTATATGTTTAGCAATTCAAATCAGACTTCAACATCGGCTCAAAATGTCCCATATCTGGGTTTCAGGTCACATGGACATCCCAGGAAATGAGTAACTGACTATGCATATATCTGTCCTTCAGTGCTCGCTCGAAGGGGCGCTGAACGCATGCCACGCAACGCAGGCAATTTTTAATGCAGAATCAAACCTTCAAGGAACCCCAAGGTATGTAGCTCTCTTTGAGAGTCTGAATTCACCTCTCGGAAGCATTTATTTCTCTTCCTAGACGGACAGACGAGACGCTCAGGGTTTCATCCGTTTGTGTCTCACTGGGAATCAAAGCAACTCGTATAAGTAAGTCTATGCAGTAGTTAAACTGACAAAAGGCTACTTGCATTCAAAAATTCTACGTTCCCTCAGCCATCTACATTAGTTAGCTTGCTGCCCAGCAGATAACTTCTCCGCAAATCAACCGTCACCGCCCTTGGCTTGCTGCCAAGAAGAGATATATTCATTTAACATGCAATTTCCCGAGCAAGTTAAGCTGCAACAAAGCCGACAAAAAAATACAGACAACGTCTTCGAATTGGCAAAGTCATTTGGTTAAATTTTTAATGTTAACTCCCTCGAATGTGCAATAACACTTAGCACTTATCGCCGTTGATTAAATGCCACTTCGTGTCGCGTTTATCGTCTCTACACAATCTTAATAAGTCTCAGACATGGAATAGTGCAACTTCTTATTACACCGACACTCGTCGCACAATTGTAGCGAATTTTAACTAAAGGCAGGAACAGATGTCGCGTGCAAGATGTTGTATGCAAATGAAAGGAATTCAAATGAGTGTTTAACTCCACGAGTCTACCTTTACTAATTGAATGGATGGTCTTTCGGAATGTTTGGGAAACAAAATAAATGTCGGTGGAAGGCGGCGTGCAGTATGGAGGACAAACAAACTTATTTTAAACGCTTTTTCGTCATGCAGCGTGATACAGTCCGGTCTTGACGAATCTGAGGGTCTTCGGTGACAAGCGAAGCACACACGAAAGATATCCAAACGACTTGATGGAACTCATCACAAGTAATGTCCAAGCGCAGCCAGGCGAGTCTTTGCTGGGTCTGTGGTTTGCCAAAGATTCAAGCAAAATTCAGTTCGAACGGTGGCATTGTTTCTGTGTGGATTCAGGAGACAATTGTGCCGCAGAAACCTGTCTCATGCACAATAGGGGGCTTTATATGTTCAATCCGATTTTGATTAGCCGCCATTTCGATTTGGATGACATTTGTCTGTTCGCATTTGACAGTCAAGGAGAATACGCCATGCCATTTTATAATGGAGCAACTAACATCGCTATAAATGGCTGATGTCAAGAAAATGTTTTTAATTATTTGTTCAATTTAAAATATACGAAGAAAATAGTGAGTGTTTTTTTTTTTTTTTGGCTTTTGCTAATAATTGCATGCACCTCTATTGGGGCACCGAAAAGTCCGAAAGAGTAAGTGACAGCGTCTATTACGGACGTAGTCTCTACGACTGGTGAGACTGATGGCGCAATTGGTTAAGTACCTGCCCTTGGTTAGTGGGGTCCCCAGTTCGAATCCCAGTGAAAGCAAAGTTAATACGCTTTTTGCCGTTGGGATCAAATTCACGCACCATCACTGGAGTGGTCGATCAATGGTAGTAGTCTCACTGTGGATCACAATGGACATGGTATAAGTGTTTTGGCGAATTCACTAGCAGCGCCATTCCCTATCCTACCCTATTACGGACAAATCTCTTAGGCGGAAAACCGTGTAGTGCATTGGCAACACTACGACAGGACGTGGGAACATGGGAGCTGCTCTCCGATATGTCATAATAACATGCACCTTAGCACTTATCTTTGTTGTCTTGTGTGCATGTTTAATCTTAGTTTAGGGGAGTCGTGATACGACCACCGGAGAGTGCGGTCATCGATACTACAAATCCCCTTGAGCGGAAAATTTCTCCCGCCCGTGGATCTCGGTTTGAAGTTGCATACATTCCCATGGTCGGACAACTCCCTCAGCTGGACAAAAGTGCAGCAGACATTCGCTGTCCACTTATGGGAGCTTTCACTGTTCCACCCAAGTCCCCCGCATGAATGGATACTATCTCCGCCAAGTAGAGTTGAGCTAATCAGTTCCGACTACGGTACGGACATGGAACGACGAGAACTGGTTCCTGAAGACATGTTGGCGGAGCTACGTATTTCCATGAATATGCCGGAACATGTCCGCGGAACTGTGTAGTTCCATGGATATCCCGGCGTTGAACATGTCCGCGGATCTTTTTGAAGGAATCATACAAGCCCACAGACAATATCAGTAGTTCCGACCGATTCAAGAAGAGTGATTTGTTGTTGATGTTGCCCCTAGTCGGAGAATGTTCAAATTGAATACAAATGTACAAATTGAATCCAAATTTGTCACAGTGACATATGACACGACTAAGGGAATAAGGGTGATTGTTTGATTTGTGTGTGGCTGTGGAGTGTAGATAATTCTCACATATAAATTTGTTGAATTTAGTGGACTTCATGTACATGTCCACAAGACGTATGATACGTGTCTAAGTCCTCAAATTGTTCCGACACAGGTGCGCAAAACCATTTGCGGTTCTAGGCTTGTGCTTGTGTGTGCCAAGTTGCTTGCCATGTGTGGCTTGAGTAGAATTTGTGTAAACAAATAGAAACATGTGTCTTTTCCTTCGTTTCTTCATACCTTTGTGAATTCGGAACTATATTGAGCACGGATATGGACTTGCGTAGGTTGAGTTTACGAAACAAAATGAATTATTTTAGACAGAGGACATAGTTCCGGGAGCTTTACATGTCCGGAACGACCCAACTCTACTGCCAACTCCGGAACGAAGTTCTTTCCACAAATGTAGCGATTTCAACGAGCAATTTGCAGGAATCAAGACGGAACTAGAACTTACTACGATTGGTAAATGATACATCAACAGTCTATTGAATACATTACTTCTCCTGAGCGTACTAGGAAGCTTTCTCAAATTGTGTAGTTCAAAGCTGGCACAGAACCTACCTTAGGTATCTTCATTCGTTTGGGAACACTAGTATGCAAAACTGGACTGCTAGTGTGCACGTAATCTGCAGACTGCAATGAAAAGCAGACACTTAAAGACGTTGGCAATGACACTCTAATGTAATGGAATACCGGCAAAAAAAACTCACTAATGATACCTTTTTTTTTTTTTGGTTTTTTCAGTGTCCTATTGTTAAAAGGCCAGCGTGATTCGTGACGCTTATTAAAGTCACAGTTATTTTATCTTGGAAAGATTGACACTCGAACAGCGCTCACAAATTATTTGGACTCTCTATTCGCGCTCAGTGAAAAATTCTTCAACAACGAAGCTCAGTTCAGGTTGAATGGGTATGTTCATAACCAAAGCCGCCGTGTTTGGACCGATGAGCAACATTAGGCAAGACATGAGCTACCAATGCATTTATCGTTACCTCTTTATTCAAATATGACAGTGAGAACAGCGTCCAATGATTTGATTTTCCACATCTTGCTATCGATCTGAACCTGATCGACATGTGGTTCCAGGGAGACGGAGCTACATGCCACACAGAACTCGAATCACTGCACCCAATGAGTCATGAGTTTTGTGAGGAATTGGCTAGATCGTTCGTTCAATTTAACGCGTTTAGAACACATGTTGTTTGGACAAGTCACTAAGCCAGTGACAGTTGTAGACATGGAACACAACGTTACCCGTGTTATTGCTAGACCGGAAGACGAAGTCCTGGAGAGAGCCAGAAATCGATGGCTTGGCCTGAGTATTGGAGCAACAGCAATGACTGTATGGCCGACGCTGAGCAAAAAGAGATCAGCATCCTTGCTCAGGATCCTTTCCGTGCACTGTGCATCTAAAGCAGAAAGTTTGTGTGTCTAACCCAGCCAAGCTCCGAAACTACAAGTCACAGGGCTCTTAAATGTTCAACAAAAATCGTTCTAAGATTTAGATGCTGAATGTGACCATTTAGAAGTCGGTATGACACATGGTTCTCGAACGTTACGAGACTGTTATGACCATCCATTGAACATCTATGCACGTCTCACAAACATAGCTGTGTGTGTGTGCCCACTATTTGTATACCCAAAAGGAGACACAATATTTTACTTCTCTGCTTCGGAGACGAATTTTCAACAAAACCATTCAATTTTGCTGAAAGTGCATACCAAACTTCTGAACGGATTAGCCGATTTTGATCAAATTGGCGAGATAGAGTATTCACAGGACACGTCATGTCACATCAACATAGGCTACTTTTTTTCTTGGTTCATGCAAATCCACACGCGGTATGACACGCAGAAGGTAGGAAAAACTGTCAAAAAAAAACCCCTGCCCCGGAAGAACTTTTTGTAAAAAATCGGGTATATCTTAGAAAGGATGCATTTGTGAACGGCGGTTGCTTCTGAGCATTGATAGAGGATCTGTGCATGCCGCTAGCCCCAATAGGAGCGCAGAAAAGTGCTCCAGAAAGTAAATCAAAGTACAAAATCTCCGTGCGTTTTTCGACGATTTTGCTTTTGGTCAATGTTTGTACGGAAGATGAGTGTCGAAAAGACGCTTCGTTTGACGCAAAAACCAAGCCGGTAGGACACGCAGAAGGTAGGCAAAGGTGTAAAAAACTCCTGGCCCAAAAGAACTTTTTGTAAAAGAATTTGTTTATTGTGGATCGCCTGATGTCCCTCCCTCTGTTGCCACTCCAGACCAATCGAAAAAAAAACCGTATTTGCCTTCCGTTTTGCTGCAACATGTATGCACACAGTCAACAAATTGTTTACTGAGTAGGGATGTGAATGAGAGACTGCGATAGGCTTCAATGGCAAAAGAAAATTCGTTCAGTTCTGGTTCGTGCATTTTTACTTTTAGAAGCGTGTATACATGTGTTTACAGTTCGCCATAGCCATTAATAAGTCACAAGGACAGTCCTTAATGGTAACTGGAATGTACTTGACAACCGCATGCTTGTCACACGGTCAATCGTTCTTAGCAATGTCGAGGGCAATCATACATTGTCGCTGTCAGAAACATAAAATGTGGTCTATAAAGTTTTATTTTCCTGGCGTTTAACACTATTTTAAACACATTTCTCCCGGATATTTTGAAGAACTATATTTTCAACCCAGTCCGGTTTTATCGGTTGAAGGAACAAGCAAAATCTGGTACTGCATAAGGACCTATGCAGAATCTGCAGAAACGAGGAAGATACAGAATCTATCCAACATCTGTTCTGCGATTGCCCAGTCCTGGCAAAGAATAGAAGGCAGTTCCTAGCAAAGCACTTCATCATACAGCTGGAGGACTAAAATGGTGTTGAACTGAAAAACTCCCTGAGATTTATGTCCTAAAACCAGACTATTGGAGGACTCACGGCAGTAAACCACTCGCTAGTAAGGGCTCAATGGAGCTTAGTGAGACACGGCCATAAGGCCATTATGGCACACAATTACCTAGGTACCTACAGTGGCGAGCAAAAGTGATTGCATAAATTGAGTTTTTGTGGTTTTTCGTCAGTAAATTTGTTTCCTTACGACGGATTTAATTGACATTTTCAGAGCTGTTTGCTTATTCAATTTCTAAAAGAAAGAAATTAAAGCCAAGTCCAACGTATGAATCCAGTTTTGCACGTTTCTAAAAAGACCTGAATGACTTAGTATTTGGTCCATGAGCCTTAATTTTTTGTGACATCATTCATTCGTTTTGGCATGCTTTCCACCAAATTCTGAATGATTTCGTTGGGAATTTTAGACCATTCACTCTTCACAATAGCCCACACGTTTTCTATCGGATTTAAATCCGGGCTTTCTGTTGGGCATTTCATTGCCTGAAAACTTTGGTTTTCCAACCAACTCTTGACAATCTTGGCTGTGTGCTTGGGGTCAGGTCACCGTCCAGTTGGAAATTCGTTCACCCGCAATTTTCAATAAACTCTGGGAAATCGGTTTGCAGAATATCTAAATAATTTTCTTTTCACATTATTCCTGAAATTTTCTGACTGATAGACCGACGTGCCGCCAAGAAAAGCACCCCGTAACCATCAAACTACCTCCACCATGTTTCGCAGGCTGCTTAACGTGGTGCTTTTAAAAAGTTTCGTTTGGCCTTTCCATCGGCCTGGAACTTATTGATTTTGGTTGCATAAGACCAAATTATTCGTTTCCAGTCTTCTGCAGTCCAGTTTCTAAGTTATTTGCAGAACTTTAGTCGGACCTTTAAATTTTGTTCGTAAAAAGCTGTTTTTTTTTCTTTTTTATAGCGGACACCAGCCCTATCCCACGCAGTGCCCTTGTAGCAGTCCACTCGCTTACATTTTTGGAAATCTGTCAAGCAGCTGCTTTCGGTATTTTGACGTCATTTTTTGCCATAAGGTTCTCAATAAGGCAACAGTTTTGGGCGCAACACTGGATACATGGGATGCGCTTGGTTTTTATTTCATTTTAGCCCTTGAATTAGCCGATCTCTTTCATTGATGACTCCTTCTTTTAGGAATCGAAACAGCAAACAGCTCTGAAAATTTCAATGAAATCCGTCATGAGTAAACAAATTTATTAAAGAAAAACCACAAAAACTGAATTTATGTATCCACTTTTGCTCGCCACTGTACATACCATTAAGGGGGTACGTGCTCCAGCTAGCCAGCCAATGTGCTCAAATTTGACTCATTGGCCGATCGATAACTTCATGATCAGTCAGCTGAATTCCTGATATACGTTGGACAGCGTCCGCAAAAATTGTTATTTCAGAAGTTGCGATACAATGTGCTTGGTCCATTAGTCGAGCCAGCGAAATATTGCCCTCAAGGGCCCATTCATCTGACTCAGTGAAGGATAACCCACAGTTGTTCATCATAATCTACAAAAGCACTGACCAAGAAGAAAAGTGCGTTTCTGATTGTATACAGTGACAATTTCAGCATATTGCCTCGTAACGTGCGTTAACTTTTTTCGAATTCAGCTTTGCTATTCTCATGATATGCTGATGGGTTGAATCGGCGACGGGCAGTTCGGCGGGAAGTACGATTCTGTCATGATGTCCTCAGTTTTATGATCATTTGCTGATGGGTGGCAATAACAGCACCGCATTTTCGGACGGCCCGGCCGAGTTCAAAACCACTTCTTGAAAACTGTGGATGTCATCCAGGTACTTACATCGGAGTCGTAATCTACAGGCAAATTCGCAGCACGTGGCTTCTTTGATTTGACAGTCACAAAACAGCTTAAGCTGATGCGTGCCTGTTGAATTTGTGTGCTCATTGCGCGTTCTTCGTCCAGGAGCAGTTTTTCCATAGAGCATGCCGTATGTACTTCAAAATTTGTGAATTGCCAATCATGGCTCATGCCCATCCATGGCTGGCCATCAGACGTATATGAATTCTCTGACCACTCTCGTCTTCATTTGAAGAAAATCATTCTCTATACAACCCGCATTTCTAATTTGAAAAATTGGCAGTTCGAGTCTTTGAATCGTCGACACCCCACGACAAAACTCGATTTAATACCAACGTCGCTTACCCAAAGTTTCGTGGTCACAGTTTAGCGGACTGAGCTCTCATCAAGGATTTGTATAGATTGTTATGGGAAATGCTTGAAATTGGCTAACAAAAGGATTCTAGCTAGATAGTGAGTGCCAAGTTGCTTGCTATGTGTGTACACAAATGTTTTCTGTGTCGCCTGTCTCTGTACGCCAACTGAAACACCTTCGAATGACAATAATGTACAAATTCCCGCGCTGTGATACACTGTCATTCGCAGCCAACATCTATGAAACGAGATGAATTCTCAAATATCTCGCATTTTTTCGAGAAGTGTTATTGCGAAATTCCTAAGATTCCACTTCAGTTTATTATGAATTTCAAATCTTCACTGAAGCATTTGAAAACACTTCACTCAATCTCAGGAAAAGCGAAACTCCAAACTGACGGGAAAACGTTTCCATGGAGCACTCACTGCAGCGGAGTCAACGTACAGATGGATAGCCTCTTAAGTAAGGCAGAAGTAGGTCGTCGTCCCCTCCCAGCCATTAGAAGGATTTCATTCATAAATGCATTCATGGGGATACATCTCATTGTTTCCTCATTGTTGGGCGCAAATTATAACAGACATCTAGTCAAGCTAGTAATTGTCAACAACTTGCGCTCACAATTTGGAACGTGCCAATTGTTCGGTGTTCGGCCCAAATAACAAGATAGCCTCTTCAGAAATAAGCACAGCCTAGATTAAATCTACTCCAGTAAGGGGAATAGATCCAACCATCCACACGCATGCATTGTAACAGCATCCTCTCCGGAAACGAGCGAAAATCAAAGACGAACAAAACAAAAGAGCAACTGAAACTCAGAAAGCCAAGTAAAGCAGGATGAGTGAAAACAAGGAGGAACGGAACAGTAATACTTTTAGACAGAAGAATGAGAACAAATTAAGTACACTAAAGTCCATTGTGAGTGCGTGTGCAATAACAGTCTGCCAGCAATATCCTTGGACAGGACACGCGCAAAATGCAAAATAACAAAATGAAAAATAACTCTGCTGAAGCAATGCAACTGTGACAATGGCGAAATAAAGGAGAAAAAAGAAAGGAAATAAAATGCAAATAGAAACGCAACACAAATGTCCAACTGAATGGCGGGCAGGCGGAGAGTGAACGTGTAGCTAGAACAGAAAGACAGAGCAAGTACATCA
Source organism: Eristalis tenax (assembly GCA_905231855.2). Classification (NCBI taxonomy): domain Eukaryota; kingdom Metazoa; phylum Arthropoda; class Insecta; order Diptera; family Syrphidae; genus Eristalis; species Eristalis tenax. Next base: position 47,928,497 of record HG993128.1, on the reverse strand, counting down.
GCACTTTTGCAGAACAGAAACCACAACGACAGCAAAGAAAAAAAAAAAGGGGAAACAAACAAAAATAGATGAAGAACACATCTCTTTATCAACCACCCAGCCATCCGCACATAACTAGGCGGTGGTAGGTGGGTAGGTAGGCTGGGACGAACCAGCAGCGTTGCTAGATGTGATTTTAATACATCTCTACTTACACGAGCTCGTCTGCAGTTCCAATTGAGCGTACAAAAACTTTACCAAACACCTCCGGGACACAATCTCCGCATGGGAGTCATTAAGGACCGCACCATTAACACTCATATGCTCGCCGCTCACACACTTCGTGCCGGTTGATACAGATATGACCTAGAAAGAGATACCACAATGAATGGCTGTGAACTGTGAAGGGCTATTCAATACGGATATAGGGTGCAAAATAAGGAGACCCATTGCCATAACTGTGCGTATTCAATGGACTTAATCTGCGTACTTTTGCTTCGTTGAAGTTCATGTTATCTGTCATCACGATACCGGCCAGAACCTTACGCCTCGAGTACGACTCCTGTCCCTTGATCACCTCGTTGAACTTCTCCAGCACCAGTCGTCCGATTGTGTCCGCGTGTATCTGGGGCAATTCCATCGACGATTGCTTATCATCGATGGGTATGGGCACGTTCTTCTGTGGATGCATCATTGGGCTGTAGGAGATGTTGCAGAGGGAAGCGAGCGCCGCTTTAGCCGCAGCGTTTTTGGCTAATTTCTTTGATGGACCTGCAAGAGATACACAAGAACAAATATTAAACAAAATATTCAATATGAATGCAAACACAAAAAAAAAAAAAAATCAAACTCAAATCCATCAAGTGAAAGAGGACACTTAACAGTCTAGTGGATGGAACACTGTTGTTGTTCTTTTCAAGGCTGTAGCCTTCACAGAGAGAGGGGGACGCTCACAAGCCCACGCTTCCCCCGATTGAGTGCGGAACGTGGATCGAAAAAGGCTTTTCATTGCGGCTGTGTTGGTGTTCATTTGAAGATGAATGTGAATATCTCTGCGCTAAAGGGCAAACGGTGACATTTTCCTTTTTTTTTCGAGAATGAGGTTCAGCATACAGATGGTTGAGTGCAAACAGCAGAGTGGTCGGTCTTGTCTTGGGTGGAGTGGTGTGCGCGGCTGATGTTGCAAATTGTGCATTCTCTGCATTCAATGAATGTGAATGTAATTTTTATTTGTGCTTGTTGAAGGGGTGGGGGCGAGAAAATGGCCCTGCAGTGACCTGCAATCGCTGGATTTGTTGTTCAATTTAAATGTAATGAATTTGTTTATTTTTGCTGCATCCCAATGGTGAGGCTTGATGCAAATATTTTTATTTTTTTGCGGCATTTTTCGTTAATTTAATTCAAAATTCCATTTGAGCATTGATTAATTGCTGCCCCATAGGCATGCACAACATTCATCTGGGTATTAAATTAATTTAAGTGATTTGTAGCATTTTTGAAATTTAATTAAACATCCTGGGCTCTAATCGCCTGGCGTCCTGTCGATTTGCTTCATTGGCATCGTCGATGAATTGCTTCGTAGAAGACCATCACTAGGTAGGGTAGGGTAGGGAAGGGGGCTGCTAGCGGAAACCAGCACTCTTAGACCACCGTTCGGCCACTCCAATGACCAGACCAGACTAGATTTGAAAACCAGATAAAAGCGTGTTAACTTTGCTTTCACTGGGATTCGAACCGAGGACCCTACTAACCAAGGGCGGGCACTTAACCAACTGCGCCATCCTGTCGTTTAAGGACCATCACTAACGTCTCGCCTACCGATTATTTTGGACCCACTTTTAGTGCTGTGACAACCACGGTTGCCACATTGCTCATTTGTGACTAAATTTGGTAATTATTTTTTCTCATGCTCAGATTGTCATTCCTTTTCCATCATATCTTTTTTCACGAAATGTAAAAAGAAGCAACTTTAATTTTTATGCAACCCAAAGTAAATGGTGCATTAATGCTTTTCATTGACGCACTGAACACATGTAAAACACTGAATGCTTTCATTTCCTTCATATGACAATTTATTGAGAGATGACTGGAAAACTCAAAATTGTGTGTTTGAATAAATTACTAACGTACTTTTTGGCGCTGTTCTTGATCTTGGCAAAAGCAAAATAAACACAATGGATATGTAAGTTATAAGAACGTTTTTAACACCTATGTCTCTCATACTTGGAAAGCCAAAATAACATTTGTACCAGAGACATAATAGTGCGTAGCTGCTGCGTTGCGTCGTCTTTCAACGCACATAATTCAATGGCCATGCACAGAATACTGCGGCGACGTACGTAAGTACAAAATGAGAGAGATGAGAGGATCGTAAAACGTTAGACCATCGCATGTCATTATCGAACATGTTGGAAATTTAACATTTTAACGACAAAATCAATTTGAATTCGGACCAAGGAGGAAAAAAAGTACAATTGTTTGAGCAGAATATTTTTTGATTTGACATTTCACCAACCAAAACAGCTGACACAATATTTGTCATCTGGTATTTGAGAGAGAGAGAGAGAGAGAGAGAGAGAACAGCTGATTATCGCAGTGCATCATCGCATCCGTAACATTGAAGTCGAACGCAGCAACGCACTATTGTGTTTCAGGCATTAAGGTTTGTTATTGTGAAAAAAAGCACGAAAAGAAAGTGAGCAGGAAACAGACAAAATAACCAAATTAAGGATTAGACTTAATCTTGACACTATGCGATGTAATATAATGCTGGCCAAAGAGCTTTAGGATGAGCGAAATAGTCAAAGCTTATACTGTCTGCGATCTAATTTTCAAACGCTGTGAAAAATTAATATTTTTATGTTTTGTTACTTTTATTTATTTATGTTAATATAATTTAACAATTCAGTTTGTAAGGTACTTTGTGAATTTGTTTGTACCTGTTTTTTTTTTTCATTAGTAATTAAAAAAAATAATATGATCTGCGCACTATGAACAATATGTTGAAATTAATGCGATGAATTCATTGTTCTGTGTCTACAAATATTTTGGTCATTTTTAGCTACATTTGGTCATTTTTATTTCCAACTTTGGACACAATTTTTTTTCCATGTGGCAACTGTGAAGACAACCATACCTCTCACGTACGCATAATACATTCCTCTCAAATTTCCCTAATCCATTTCAGTTTGTGACCAAAACCAATGCGAAAAGCTCTACGGACTGATTCTGTGACTGATTAACTCGGTTTTGTTTAAGCGCGCGAGTTATATATCGATGTATGAATACACAGTGCTTTTAAGATTTGCGCATGGTCACTTTTTAAAGGTCTTTATTCAATGACGCCTCAAACAAAGAATGATTTATTAAACGGTTAACTTACATACTACAGACCAGGCTCGAAAAGGGCACAAAAACATAGCGTCTCTACTGCTCGAACTAATTCTTAGTATCTTGGTTATATTCCTTCTATAAACTTGCTTGTTTTACATAGCTCGCGTCAAAGATGGGCATCAGCGAAGAAAAAATACGCCATATTTTGACAAATGCGGAAACGATATGCATACACGAATGCATACAAATGTGAATAATGTTTATGGTCCTGATACTGCACAAGTAAATCAAGCCGTTTTGGGCTGTATTTTTCATTTTGATACTGATTTTTGTATGCTTTCATCAGCATCAGCATCAAAATGGAAAATACAGCCTTAAGTTTCGGACAAAAATAATGGATTTCTTTTGACTGCACTTAATATAGTGAACTAATAAGGCTTAATTGGCCGTCGGGGTTGTGGCAAAACTAAGGAGTATATGTAAGTAGGTGTAGTTGTTTTTTGTTTTTTTTTTTCTTTGTTTATTGTACAAAACTAAGTTCCACTTTAGGGCCTGGCTCCCCGTTGACCTTACTGCATTCCCTCTGTTTTTGAGCAGTTTGATCATATATAGATGTCTGTGTGGACAATTTTACAACCATTTGGTGGATTTTTCTTTAATATTTCTTCTTCTAGTTCCGGGAGTACCTGGGCCTCACACAACATACGTCTCCAGCTGTCTCCAATTTCACACGCCATGTTGGTTGACGTCTTTCTCCATTTGTGTGCGCCATTGGTTCCTTTATTGCGTTGTCCCATTGACCACATCTTTGATATTTGCGTTTAATATTCCACGTCGTTAAAGGAATAACTACCTAGTCACCTTATCTTAGTTTTTGGGAAGGTGCCCCTTCCGAGGTAGTGGAGTGCTGTTTCCTTTTTCTCCTCATCTCTTCAGCTTCAACAGAGGACATGGTAGGCTTGATTGTCTATGAGGCAGTGTCCAATGGCGACGCCAACCAGCATTTGATCTTTCTTGATTTATTGCAGGCTACATGGTTTTCGACACTGTCACTGAAGCTGTCGACCGGTGGTAGTCTGGCTGTGGGTATCACAATGGACCAACATAGCCAAAGTGTGCTGGTTTTCTCTGCATTTATTCCCTCCAATCTGAGATTGGTGTCGTTTATAGCGATTGTCAGTAGCGATGAGTTTTATTGCTTTCAGTGTGGGATGAATTCCCCATTTGGGTCAAACGAGTTTCTTGCAAGTATGCAGTCCAATCGATGCTTTGCTGTATGTTTTGTGTCCTGCTCAGTTTTGCAGTCGAATATGACACCTAGGTAGGGTTACCAATAGCGACTTTAGTCGCAGTTTACCCTTTTTTGAAGCAGCGTCTAATATAAGAAAACAGAATTATACGACTGCACCACTCCTAAAGCGACCCCTAGAAGCTCAATATTTTTGCGCAAAATATTGCTCAATAGTATTGACTAGGCGGCTCCACAGACGGTGTAATATTTGTTTCCTATAATTTAGTTGACCGCTGACATTTGTGTAGACAACTGTTGAAAAATTCACTCGCTGAGGTGTTTATTTTTGAGAAATTAATAAACACACATTGTGCAACTATACCTACAGACGATAAAATCGTTCCATATTGTGCAATAAATATCAAAAACCTGTTGAAACCTTTTTATCTACAGACCAGCAATAAAATTGTGCAATATTAAATATGGCACAAAAATATTGAGCGTCTAGGGACCGCTGAAGCATGATATAACCTTAAAATTAGTAGACGATTGCGACTATATCCTTGTGTCATCACGAGTTCAGCCTTGGATGGTTTTCCGACGTCGTCTGTCAAATTTGCTAATATTTTATGGGACGATTCCATAACGTCAGTAACGGCGTGATGGCTTACTAGGGGCGTTCAATATATTCTCGGTATCGGGTTGGAGCTGTGGTTATATATATAAATTGACTTATTTATCAAGTAATACTATTATTTTAGTGCATTCATGTAAAATTTCATATAAATGTGATTAATAATTCGCGTTTTATCTCTAGTTAAACAGAATCATAATGGCAACTGAGACGATGATGGTGAAAATTGAGCATCGCGCTGTAATTAAATTTCTCACTAAGCAAGGAAAAAGTCAAGAAACTATTCATGAAGAGATGGTGGCTGTTTACCAGGGTTCCGCACCTTCATTATCAACTGTGCAAAAGTGGTCAAGTGAGTTCAAGAGAGGCAGAGAGAGTATTGAAGACGACCCCCGCTCCGGCGCCCCGGCTACTGCTTGTACGGGAGAAAGCATCAAAGAAGTCGAAAAACTTGTTCTTGAGGATGCCCGAATAAAGGTGAAAATGATGGCAGAGATCACCAAGCTTTCAATTGGTACCATTCACACCATTCTTCATGACCATCTTAACCTTTCAAAGGTCAGTGCAGGGTGGGTGCCACAAATGCTCACAGCGCCTCAGAAAAAAGTGAGAATCGCATGCTGTAGAAAACTTTTGGAGATGTGTAGTGAGAACGCGGACGGTGTTATGGATCGAATTGTTACTGGTGACGAAACATGGGTCCACCACTATGACCCTGAAAGCAAACAAGAGTCCATGCAGTGGCATAAGAAAGGAACAGACCCCCCGAAGAAGTTCAAAGTCACTCCGTCTGCCGGGAAGCTCATGGCCACAGTTTTTTGGGACTCAAAGGGAATCTTGCTCATTGAGTACAAAAAAAAAAGGCGAAACCATCAACGCCACATCCTACGCTTCCACTTTGCATAATTTGCGGGAGGAAATTGAAAAGAAAAGACGGGGTAAACTCGCGGGGAAACTGTGTTGCTTCTTCATGACAACGCTCCTGTTCACACGGCGCGAGTTTCCAAGGCTGCTGCGCGAGATTGTGGTTTCGAAGAAATCCAACACCCACCCTATAGTCCTGTTTCCGGATTTGAAAAAATGTATTCGTGGAAAAAGATTTTCGGATGATGAAGAACTCAAGTCGGCAATAAATGGGTATTTTGCAGAGAAAGAGGAAATGTATTTTTTTGAGGGTTTAAAAAAGCTTGTCTCAAGATGTAACAAATGCATTGATGTTAGGGGAGATTATATTGAAAAATAAAAACAATTTAAATTGAATTCGCATTTTCCTTCATATCGATACCGAGAATATATTATATACGCCCCTCGTATGTGATATCATCCGCGTTCGGTTTGCAATTGTCTTTAGGATATCACCAACTGCATTGTGGGGTGCTCCTGAAAACCCTCCTTTTTGCACAGTAGCTGCTCACCAGAGATTCGTTATTTTTCTGTTATTTAAACCATAATTTGTCCACACTCAGATAAAGGTTTCAACGTTCAGATGCCGTGCATGATCTTGTCTAATACTTAGAGTTAAATGTTGTTGAAAGCTCCCGCTATGTGCAGGAAGACCACATATCCACATTAGGTTTCTTCGGGGCTGCTGCACCTTGTCACGGTGAAGAAGCTTAGTACGACACCTGACGACTCTGGTGCGCGGTTAGTGATTACAAGTCAAGGTCATCCATCGTGTATGACATTCAGGTAGGATCAACCCCTTATTCAGTTGTGGTGAGAGCGAATAAGCAAGTTGGTGGCAATTCAAGCACTAAGGAGCACCTTGTTGTGACCTGGCCAGAACCAGTCGCCATAGTGGCTAGCATACCGTCTATGATATGGCTTCAAACCGTTTTCCCCGTCCCCCACTCATATGAACAAATTTTACACATAACGTAACATCCTTCTGAAAGCGTTATTTTTGTTCCCCATCACATAGGCATGTTTGATTGTCCGCATGTCTTTCTGTCCCAAGAGACATCGCAATGGTTTCTCATAAGTGAGCCTGTGATTTAACTCCTGGCGATTCCCATGGCAACACAATTTACCGTCAGTGGTGCTGATGCCAACCATATAATTCCATCACTTAAACCAAGAGTGACCCACCCCCCTTTGCCTTTCTCGATGACAGTCGCGCATCCACTAAACAGCCCAATTAACAAAACGAACTCGATTCATCGACCCCATCTCAAACCAAGGCAATCCATTTAGCCTTATTGCTTGTCAATAACACACAATTCGCCAACTGACAGCAGCTCTTACATCGGCAATTAATCACTCCGCATCAACTTCGGCCCTGATTGCAATGACAACGTCCTGGCCGCTGTCCAATTATCCCTCATCTCGTCACCAACTGTTTGGTATAAATTTTAATCCTTAAGCGCCTCCAGCGGCTGTGTGTGCGGTCCAATTATTAACTCATTTGTCACAGCGACACTGCCTGTCAGGTCATTTTTCTTCTTGTCATGCAGCGAATAATTCCTCCTCCGGTTTCCGGGTGCAGAGAAAAACCAACAGTAAACAACCACAATGTCAACTGGAATTCGTGTAAGGAAATTCAATTTGTATCCTCAAACGGGCGTCATACGTTTTTATGTCAAGCTCAAGCTGTCGTCAAGAAATTCACTTTTACGGCGGCATTAACCCGCGAGATGGCATTGTTACACCAATAAACGTCAAACCAATGGGCGAGGAATGGCACGCCTATTTGCCACCGAGAGGGGCATAAATTCCATTCCGAAATCGTGTATGTTTGGCTTTTATGTGTAAATCAGTTTTCAAGTACTTACCGGTTCCATCGAATTTGGTATTGTTCACAGTCACAGTCATTTTGAAGCGGCAATTGTTCTGGGCGCCATCTATTGTCGAACAATCGAAGTGCACGTCGCTGAAGAGCTCGTACAGCAGCATCACGGGTCCCTTGTCGGGCACCTTCTTCTGCCCATCAACCGTGATCATGCCCTTGGATACTTCGGCTAAATTGAAGAAAAGATCAAATTAGAGATGAGATTAATGCATGCGGAAGGAACGAGCAGATGAGCGCAAAGATGACGCGTCGACAGTGGCGGGGGATGGACAAATTACAAAAAATGTTCAAAACTCTCGAACATGAGCGTAACCGCAACTAAAGGCCGGAACTCAGGTAAACACAAATAGGAAAAAATTAAAACAAATGAAACACAGAAACGGGAGTGGATAAAGTGCTCGCTGTTCAATTACATCGCTACAGGTGGTTGGAAAACTTGTTAAGCAACTCAAACAAACGAAAAGGTAAACTGTTCAAACATTACCTTTGATTTGGGCTGTCCAAGTGCTATAAAATTAATTCATTTTTCAGTTTTGTGGCTGGGATTCGGGGGATAAACCAGAATGAAAAGAAAGACTGTTTGGCTAAAGCGTGGGGTTATGATTGGGAAGCGCCCTGGAAAACCCCTATTTCCAATGGTTTTGTGAACAAATTGAATGCAATTTTCATGTCAGTTTCTCATTAACGACAGGTAAGTAATGGCACCAAGATAACCCCGTCCAAGATGACAGACGATGAAATGGCTGAAATGACGGACCACACTGATGGCGAGGATGGACTTTTGAACAAAAGCCAGAAACAATGTACGGGTGCATGCTTAACTGGGGACCCACAAACCAAGGGCAGGCACTTAATCAACTGCACTTTCCAGTCGTCCAGTCGAGAGTGGTAAAAGGATGCAATCATTTGAGGCAGAAAGTCATTTGATTTCTCTACGAATTGATTTAATTCGAGAATTCTCGTAACATCTTCAGATTAAAAATACGAAATTAGCATTCATTTGGCAGTCTTTGACTGATAATTCATTTTAGTGAAGGCAATGAATGCAATGATTCCAGTGATTCCAGTGATTCCAGTGAAATCAAGTCATTTTTAAGTCTTTAAGTCTTCTCTTTTAAATTACGTTCGAATCACATACAAATTGAGTGAAATATATATTCTGGACAGTTTTTCAAAATAATTAAACAGGTGGGTTCAATTATTACATGATTAATTTCGATAAAGGAAGATTTTTGGCGTTTGTGGCAAAGATGTGCAGTGAAATCCTTGCGATTGTTTGTTCATTTATGCCCACATGCGTGACTCGAGCAGAAAATAGCGAACCTCAAGGACACAAAAAACAACAAATTAGACGGTATGCATCAAGAAATGTAGAAGAATGTACCAAATGGGGCCAACGCAATGTAAATATAAAAGGACAGCCCACGCTTTAGAAATGTCAATGTTCACAAAATATTTTTGCTTAAATACACTCGTATTCTAGTTCACGAAGGTGGCTTAGTGATTTATGTGACGTGCACCTTGCGACATCTCGTGTGTCTTAATTCGTGCGGTTTGCTAAGAGATGGCGTAACTTGTATTATTCCATTGGAACATGCGTTGGAAAGCTACTGTCATTGTACGTCATTTCAGTATATGTCATTCGTTTGAAGCGTAAACAGCAATGATTTTTTTCACTCAAATATGTCGACCTGAAAAAGTGTTTTTACGTGGAGTTCTTCTTCATTACTTTAATACGAAAAAAACTGCTGCCGAAAGTCATCGTATTTTGGTGGAAGTCTGAACATGCGCTAGCTGAGCGAACGTGCCAAAAGTGGTTTACATGGCTTGGCCAACCAGCCAAATCAACGGCAAAGCCGAATATCCATGGCGCGAAGGTAATGCTCTGTATGTGGTGGGATCAGAAGGGTGTGCTGTATTATGAGCTGCTAAAACCGGGAGAAACTATCAATGCTACCGAACACAATTAATCCGTTTGAAGAGAGCAGTAGCCGAAAAACGCCCAGAATATGCGACCAGATACGAGGCAATAATTTTTCATCATGAAATAATAGCCCCATGTTGCTATTCCGGTTAAGAGATATTTGGAAAGCAGTGGATGGGAAGTATTACCGGGTGCTTTTAGCCCAGACCTTGACCTTCACATCAGAGCAGAATATCAAAAATTCTCTTGGCGCAGTTCTTTTGGGATGGGATCCACAAATCGCCAGAAAATGGGAAAAAGTCATAGCTTCAGATGGGCAATACTTTGAATAATACTATCTATTTTTCTTAAATAAACGTTCAAATTTTGAAAAAAAAAAAAACCGCACGAATGAAGTTATAGAACCAATATTTAATCCCATGAATTATCAGTCAATGGGTTCAAAATAAATGCTGATTTCACATTTTTAAGTTGAAGTCTTTACGTGAGTTCAATGATTGCAATCAATACAAAAGAAGTAGTTCTTGTGACTTCAATGATTGAAATCTCAAATGATTGCATTCTTTTACAACTCTGCTAGACACTCTTGAGTAGCCATTGGCAAACCCCATTAGGTACCTGCTCTAAGTAAAAATGGTCTCCAACAGGGTGCCCTTAATTCGCCTTTAGTCGGTGTGAGTCGGTGTGCAGAAAATTCGACCCCAATGTGGTCTTTTCAACAGAACAAACCTGATAAGAGTGGACAATTTGATGTTGGAGATGATTCAGGGTCATACTGGCAGAGCGATGCACTCTTTCAACAGCCTGATCCTTGGGGCGTACTACCCCAAACCGCAATATCGGAAGGAACGGCAAAAAATGCGGTAGCGCTTCTCTTTCATATCTCCAGTTCAACTGTGTGGATGGGGCTCAACCACTATCGTCTCACACCGAGCCGAGAAGGGCCTCTTCCGGTTCAATACGGCGCACATTTGTTTAAAAGCGGAAAAAGGTTATTGGAGAAAGTCCGCCGTATTCTTTTAAGTCTTATAAAGGGTGGTGAAATATTTGAATGTGAACCACGCCTAAACGTCAAGTTTTTTTCTGCATTTCATTTGACATTTCTCAATTTCAGACTATCTCAATTTGAACCATGGAAAGATACACAATCGAGCAACGCGTTAAAGTTATTCAGGCTTATTATGAAAATGGGCGTTCAAATCAAAATGCATATCGTGCACTTCGTGATTTTTTCGATCAATTTAATCGCCCAAATGTGCGTACAATCGGAAAAATCGTGCAAAAATTTGAGCAAACCGGGTTTGTAGGAGATGTGAAAACACCAGTGCAGAAAATATTGCTGCTGTTCCCGATAGTGTGGCTGAAGAGCCGTCCACCTCAACTCGTTGTCGTCCCAACAATTGCACCTCTCACGCAATTACAGCACGGGTAAAATCAGTTACATTTTCTTGCATGATTCGGAGTTGTGTTCAAATATGTTTGGCTGTATCGGATTAAGAAAAAAACATGGTTTTGACTTTGGTCATGTTACAAAAGCCATAATTTCTTGGCTAATAATTGTTGGAAAGAATACAACTAGAAATTTTATTTTTAGAGAAAATATATCTCTTTTTAAATTAAATGAATCTGCAGAGTGCGTTTTTTATTTTATTGGACTGTGTATGTGCGTATCTGCTGGCAGACAAAAATCATCAAGGGCCTTCAACAGAAGACTTAGTTTATCTGAAAGCCTGCAACGTGCTCTATTTTTAATGTAAATACCAAATCAATCTACTGGCCACAAGAGCATTTTTAGTGTAGCATTACTTTGACCTAAACTGCACAAAATACGAATTGGGTTGTAATTTCCAAGTTGTGACGAACTCTAGTTCTGCTAATCTGTAACTTTTGAACCCGTGGACCGATCTTAATGAAATTTGAAATACAGTACAAGTGCCAATAAATTTTCGTGGTTAGAAAAAGTAATGTGTTAATATTTTGTTCACTTAAGTTTACTTCGTTAATGAGTAATCCGTTAGAGCTACATAAACCATTTCTGAACCACGAAAAGATTTCGTACAACATGTACTGTGTTTCAAATTTCATTAAGATCGGTCCACGGGTTTAAAGGTTACGTATTTATTTCCGCACTCCCATTCAAAGCGACCCACTGTGCGAAGGAATGCTTCGCACAAACCCACTACGCCATGACCAACTGAACAAGCAACAGCAGAAGAATTTGAAGTTGTTTCCTTGTATGACTGAAATTGCAAAACAATGTAAGGCTTGAAGACCGATCCCCTTTGAATTCTTACGACTAACGTAAGTGGCGCCATCTGAAATTATTTTTAGTCGAAAGCAAAGACTGTTGACTGCCCAACATTATTAAACGAGGCGCAAATTCAAGAAGTCTTGTTTCTACTCAGAAAACCGTGATATCCGCAAGAAGACTATACATTTTTTTAATTTTAAAGCGGCTGTTCATTGCCCCCCGGGATTACCATCAATATATTCAGAGCTCTGACGATAATCCACCAACAAACTGTTGAGTAAAGAGCTGATGTACAAACACGTGCAGTGTACAGAAGTACGTGCCTGAAATTAAAACACTACACGACCCACATGCACTCATAAAATCATATTCTTTCATACTTGATTTAAAATTGATTCACCCAGCTGCGTGAAGTGAAAACCATTAAATCCCAAGCAGGAGGAGCAATGAGACTGATGAACAAACAACTCTTTTGTCAATCCCAGCCGCTCATGGATGTGACAAGCCTGCCTGCCCTATCCAACAACAGTTTCAATGTACAAAAAAAAACTTTGTATATTCAATTGCAAAAGTCCCCATCAGCTCAATTTCGACACGGAGTATGTTAATAAAATTAAACTCTCTTGAATTGATGAATATTGAAGGTTCTTCTCCCATGTCTCTTGCCGCGATTTGTCCGGGGGCACTGCCAATGGCTAGTGCCTTGGAGCGCTACACACACACACATTTGGAGTCAATCTAGGCCATCGCCACGCTACCGGCCGATGTTGCACTTCGACCTTAATGCAATTTCGCCTTCGCCTCCTGATGGTTGCCATTTTTGTTTGCTTCCGCAATTTTTCGTACGGCAAGCCCCTTCCTATCCGATTGGATACATGTCATCGCCTCGCCATCCGTGAGCCAACAGGCGCCGGTGGTGCACATTGACATGGTGGCAGGGGATTTTAGGAAATTATTTCGATACAAAACTTGTATCTACACATGGGATTTTCGGTTATTTATTTTTTTCAATTTTTCCATTTTCTAGTGGATGATAGTCAATTGGATGGAGATTCGGTGATGCATTAAGCCGATTTGGAAAATCGAAAACTGAACGGAGAGGAAAAATGCTGTTGATTGAAATCGAATGTCGAAACTAATGATTTATTTAGTCGATGTTTTGAAGTGCATGATTGGTTGGATGTGTGTATTTTTAAATATGCACTTAGAGAGAGATTTCGACCGTATCGAGTGGACACATTTGGGATTTGGTGTTGCACGCCAGCAGATGCAGTGCAGGCGACATCAATTATAAAAAGTTTTCCGATGATGATGGGTATTTTATAACGTGTGCAACGGGAGGGTGTTGCAGAACGCCAGTCCATGACGAGGAGAGTTTAGGAAGACTTCGGACGGCATAGCTAAGTGCGATAAGCTGAGCACTTCCAACAGAAGGCCACATAAGACATCATCCTATCACCTTGACCAATCAAGAGCCCAAGACAGCGTTAGTAACCAAGTTGCCCATGGAGGTGCTATTGGACCTGACTCCCTTGCACGAAACTATCATGGGAATGGCAAAGAAGGGACAGAAAAAGAGGTGAATTACATCGAGACGATTCGATGCACTGGTCAGAAAGCTACCACTCTTGGCCATTCCAAAGGATGACGTGAATGGGAAATTAAATTTCCAAAAGGAGCTTACCATCCAAGTCAGCACCAAGAAGGACTGGAGCTATGAATCCATAGTCCACAGATTGAGCAGTCAAATGGTAAAGAGATTGATCAAGAACTGATGAAGGAACAGGAGGCAGGAGTATTTCAACCCAGGACAAAGTCCTACGAACCCATGTTTGCCCATGGTATGTTTGTCCACCAGTATCTTTCAAGCAGAAGACAGATGCGTTCAAAGCAGGAACCATACCAAGTGCGACATAGCAATAATGTCGGACAGTCGTGCCGCTATTCTGGCACCAGACTCCTATATTATCAAATCTAAGCTCGTGTGGGAATGTCTGCAGAAGCTTAAGATGATGAGCAGGAGTAACCGAGTAAAACTCTGCTGGATACCTGGAAATACAGGGATAGAAGGCAATGAACCCCCTCGATAGGAAAGGAGCATCGGAACCTTTTATAAGCCCGAACCATTCTGCGTTGTTATGGAGACCATGTCGTGAGGAAAGAATTCAGAGAACTAGAAAGATGGAACCGGGCAGATACCTTGAACAATGCTCATTGCATGAAGCAGCCCAGGGGTCGATATAACCGAAAGAGGTTTGGGGCATGTATCAAGATGAGCAAGAACAACCTTCTCTTACAGGACACTGCAGACTCAGGGAGCACCTTATAAAACTAGGAGCATCAGAAGAAGGTCTCTGCAGATTCTGTGGGGAATCAAATGAAATTCCACAACATGTACTGCGATTTTGTGAGGCACTCGCCCACAAATCAGACTAATCGGAGGTTATGGTCAACGTCAGAACGCCTGTTCAATGCACTCTACATGTTAGTGGAGTCCCATTGAAGCAGGTGGAGAAGTTTAAGTATCTCGGGGTCCTTTTCACGAGTGATGGAAGGAGTAATGTTGAGCTTTCATGTGGGATTGGTCAAGCTGGGGCAGTTTTGAAACAGCTTGGAAGATCTGTAGTCAGGAGGGCCGAGCTTGGTGTCAAAGCCAAGTCGGCGGCTTTCAACTCAGTATTTATTCCAACTCTCACCCAGGGTCATGAAATTTGGGTATTGACCGAAAGAATAAGATCGCGAATACATGATGCTGAGATGAGATTTCTTCGTGCTGTTGTGGGAATTACTCGCCGAGATAGGATGAGAAACAGGGCCGTGCGAGAGGAACTCAACATTGAGGAGCTGCTTCTTCAAACGGAGAGGGCTATGCTTCACGTGGTACGAATGTCCCCTTCATCACGACTTCCGAGGCGGGCGTTGAATGCGATTTCATGAGTTAGGCGAATACTTGGCAGACCCAGGACGAGGTAGTTGGACCAAGTCCAAAAACTCGCCTGGTTACGCTTGGGCATAACTTCTGAAGAGTTGGAGTCGATGGCGGAGGATCGAGTTGCTTGGAGAGCTCTCGTGAATTGTTTAGCGCCGCGGCCCCTTTTGTGGAGCATGCGGCTCAGAAGATGATGATAATTCTTTTCATTGTCCCTTTCATTCGATGAAAAATTGGTTTAATTAAGTATTTTTGCATTTAAAGTAACGCTACACAATCGCAAACCGAAGATTGTGACCATTAACGATCAACCATCATCTTACACGATTCCACTCCTGACTGCCACAAATGTCATTAATGTCGTCGCTACTGCCAAGATTTTATGATGAACTATATCCATAAGTAGAAATGAATTCAATGAAGCGTGTATTGAGTAAAATACACGTACAGCCATTAAACAAGGCACAATGCAGCGGTCGCGCTTTGGTAGTTCACAGACCGTAATATTGTAAGCGCACATTTCTAGACAGAGCTGCTTCAAACTCGGGCTTTTGACAGCTGTGGAACAATTTTCTTTTATTTACTCGTGATTTTTCATTATTGGCAGGCTGAGTCAACTATTTGTGTACGTAATTAATTTTATATACACTTGCAAAAAATCACACCTAAAAGTGTTCAACTAATCTTACTTCATTGCATTTGAACGTGTTTTTTCCCCGAAACAAGAGAGCTTTGGTGAACATGTTGGGTTTTGTTAACAATTTCTAATCAATATCAAGCCGAATTTGTAGACTTTTGCTACAAAAGCTAGCGTGTTCTAGACGAAACACTATGCGACCACTTGAAGGTTCATTCTTTTCTACAGAAAGTCTTCCGATAAAAATCAATCAACACATAAAGTTGCGTACCGCGTGAATTTGCGGAGTGGCACATTTCTCACATCCCAGTTGCCGAAAGATGTCTACAAGCAAACCAGAACAGCTGTGTGCGGTCGAACTAACAACATGACCATTCATACTACCACTCATTGGCGCACTCAAAAATCTTCTCCACTAAAACCCCAAATAAACCACGAAAAAATATACAAAAAAAAAAAAAACAAATCTATACGGACATTCAAAAAACAAAAAATATACAAATAAATACAAAAAAATAAAAAATAACAGAAAAAAAAAACCAAAATTATACTTGCTTGACATGCTCATATGGCCATTCAAGAAGGGAATCAACTTTTTTGCACTCTTAGCATGCTTAACAAATTTGTCTACAAGCTCAACTAATTCGGCAAATCCCAATTTATCAGAATTCACAATACCGTTTTCCAGATGCTCATCACTAGTGAAATCAAGATTGCACGATGGCTTAAGCGGTGTAAGGACAGCGCCGTCTTTGAATTGTATAAAGCTGCGCAGTGCGGTTGCGGCAGCTTCGATGCGTGCTATCTTTTTACTACGTCCTTGGCCCATGTACTTTTGTCCGTCAACCTGAAATTAGAAAGAGAATGATGTTTATAAGATGGTCCATTCGAAAGGAAGAGATGTGAACAAAAGGAACATCTTTAGGAGGATGCCAAGTTAACCCATTCACATACAAGTGTGATCAAATATATATAATATACCTAAAAGAAAAAAAAAACTAATTTCCCTAAACAGTCTGTAACATCTCATTCAACAGTGGAATTAGTCCCTAAATTCGTTTTGTGAAAGTAGGTTGGTAGGTAAGTAGGTATATTGGGTGCCCTGACGGCCTATTGGCTGTATAAGCTTTTTTATCTATCCTCCTCTTTAGGTCTCTTTCCGAGCAGATGGAAAACAGCATTTGTACAGCCCGTCCCTAAAAAGGGCGTATCTTCGTCACCCACCTCGCACCGACCCATAGCACTTACGTCCCTTCTTTCTAAGGTCATTGAAACGCTGATAAATCGTCAGCTTATGAAATATCTCGAATTGCGGAAGCTTCTTAATGACCGGCAGTATGGTTTTCGCACCAACAGGTCCACTGGTGATCTGATAGCTTATCTCACCGAAAAGTGGACCCAATCTTTGCACAATGCAGGCGAAAACAAGATTGTTTACGGAGTTTGGCATCAAGCTCTCTTGTCGAAAATGCGTGCCTATGGTGTCGATGAATCTCTGCTTCAATGGATTAGAAATTACCTTTCGAACCGTTCAATTCAAGTTGTTTTGGATGGGTTCAAGTCTGATATCCATCAAAAAAATGATGGTGTTCCCCAAGGCTCTGTTCTGTCTCCGACACTCGTTCTCATTTTTATAAATGACCTCTTGTCTGCTACTTCTAATCCAATCCATTCCTTCGCTGATGACAGCACCCTCAGCTTTTCATATTCGTTCCAAGACTCACGACCCCGACCTTCGGCCGTAGAATTGGAACGGCAGCGTATGATAAGCACATTGAATTCCGATCTTTACAGCATAATCAATTGGGGAAAGAACAACCGTGTGGAGTTCAATGCTTCAAAAACTCAATGCTGCCTGTTGTCACTCAAGCGAACGCTTTTTAAACAGCCATTATCCATGCGTCGATGAAACCGGAAAACGTTCCATCATCGTTGTATCAAAACAAGACTTAGTTGGAACGATCACATATTTGAGGTTGCCAAAAAGGTTTCCTTTTTTACTTCACCCCTTCTGATTTGGCTTTCATTTATAAGGCGTATATACGCCCCAAACTCGAGTACAACGCTCATATCTGGTCTGGTGCCCCCAAAACCACCCTACACCTGCTAGATAGAATCCAAAAGCGAGCGATAAAACTTATAGGAGACAACAATATTGCAGAGTCACTTGACTCGCTTGAACATCGACATACCGTCTCGACTCTATCCTTATTTTATCGCTATTTTAACAAACGATGCTCAAGTGAGCTTGCCAACTGCATTCCTCCTTTCCATGAATTCACCAGCAGTACCCGTCTCGCCAGGAATGTTCATCAGCTTACCCTTAAGCCTACTTTCGGACGCACAGTTAAATTTAGAGACTCGTTCATTAGCCGCACGACACGAATATGGAACGCTCTTCCCAGCCTAATATTTCCCCCAGAATACAATCCGCAGATATTTAAAACCAATGTGCACAGGTACCTCCTCTCCCTTTCTCCCTCTACACCTTCGGCCCGTGCTGTGTCTTGAACCCGGACACTTAAGGGTACTAACAACGCCTTGTGCGCACGCAAATTATAAAAAAAAAATGTCACTTAGACCAACTTGTTGGGTCCGTAGAGCGCTTGGATCTTTGTTCTCTATATTTCAAACGCATTCTAAACGAGCTCTCTGGCCGCTTGATCTATTTCGCGGTGGATAGAAATATTTCTTTCAAAGTCTTCAATACAAGTACACAATTCTT
Organism: Eristalis tenax; assembly: GCA_905231855.2. NCBI lineage: Eukaryota > Metazoa > Arthropoda > Insecta > Diptera > Syrphidae > Eristalis > Eristalis tenax. Next base: position 47,910,066 of record HG993128.1, on the reverse strand, counting down.
GATGGAGTTAAATTGGACTCCAATGAAATAAATGCTGGTGCGCCTCAGGGTTCCGTTTTGTCTAGAACCCGCTTCCTCAGGTTCATGTACGACTTAACGAAACTACTAATCCACTAAGTTATTTTGCGAACGACAGCACCCTGCATACTCTTTTATCATTAAATCGAAAGTTAGAAGTTGGTTAAGTGCCTGCCCGTGGCAAGTGGGGTCCCCGGTTCAAATCCCAGTGAAAGCAAAGTAAATATTGTAAGGCATTTACGAACGCTCCCGGCTGAAGTTTGACAGAAGAAGCTGCACATACCGGGAAACCTGTCACTTATGACAGGAGACTCTTGATTTGACCGCCGAGTAATAAAGTCTAGTTTTTCGTTGAACTCAAGGCACGTGTTTCATTTTTCTTAAAATCGTTTATTATATTCGCTATCCTATCGTTGATCTCCTTAAAATCCGCAAATACGCAACAATATGTTTTGATCTGGTCCAGTTACCATTTGCCGTTGGCATCAAAGTAAAGGCACTATCATTGCAGTGGTCGATCGGTGGCAGTAGACTGACTGAGGTATCACAATGGACCAACACGGTCTAAGTGTGCTGTTTCGGTCGTTTTGTCGAAGTCGGTTTTGTAGAAGAAATTAAATAGCTTCCTATTCTCGGTTTACGCGTCAAATTGGCTCTCACTAAAAATGTGCATTTTCTCGGTTACAAAAAGTTTTTCTCCTCACCTGAATAAATAAAATATTCAAAATATGCCCGAGACTTGAATTCAACTCATACAACTGGACTAGGGACACTCTAACTCGCTTGCGACTTTTTATCCATAAAATAGACTTCAAAATGATGAATCTTGAACATCGTCGTTGTTGTCTTTCTTTATTTTATCGATACTTCCGTTTGCCATTGTATCCCTCGTCTTTAACAATCCCCCCGGAATACATGTGCATCTGGCAATGTTCATCAGTTTACTCTCGTGTTTAATTTTGGATGAACGGGTAAAGATACAGCGGGTAAAGATACTACATGGATGTGAAATACTTTCTCCTCTCAATAAGATGTTCAGTGAAACCAATGTGCATCGACATCTCCTATTTAAGCCTTCCATATTTTCTCAAACACAGTAAGTATTTAAAATTTAGAAGGTAGCCAAAACCCCTTGATTGAGTGTGATTATAAAAACAAAACCTTACACATTTCACAGCTGTAAGTCGATCTTAAATGACACTTTCGATATCTAAGTTGATAGGATTTTTTTTTTATAAAAAAATGGCACTCGTACACTCATTGCAGCGGTCCGATGCATGTGCTTGAATGCACTCTTTGCCTTGGTGGTGTCCTAAGACCCACCACATCAGTGGCAGTTTCAGCGATGGCTTCTTGGCCACAACTCCAATCTTCTTCGATTGTTTGCCCAGCATCGAAATTAGAGAGGGATTCTGGAAGATTCGATCGGCAAAGATCCGACAGTCCGTTGCGATTATAGCTTTCCGATGTCATACCCCGATGTTCTTTCTCGACTCCGCTGTCCTCTTGATATCCAAATGCTTACTTTGAGAAACAACGAAAAGGTCCGAGTCTATGTCGGCTCCTCGGAAAGTTCGGACATCAAGAAAGCTGAGAATTGTTCTGGGTCCCTTTATGGATGTAGATGCGTGGAAGTCCACCAGCCTTTCCGGTATTTTTTTTTTGTTTGTATAATTTGCGCGCACACGCTAATACCCTTAAGTGTCCGGTGTCAAGGCACAGTACGGGCCAAAGGAATAGATGAGAGAGGAGGTGCCTGTGCACATTGGAATTTTAGGCTGGGAAGAGCAGTCCAAATTAGTGTGGTGCGGCTGAAGAACGAGGCTCTAAATTTAACTGTGCTTCTGAAAGTGGGCTAAGGGTAAACTGATGAGCATTCCTGGCCAGACTGGTATTGCGGGTGAATTCATGGAGAGGAGGAATGCAGTTGACAAGCTCACTTGAGCATCGTTTGTTAAAATAGCAATAAAATGCGGACAAAGAGAGAACAGACGGTACGTCCATGTGCGAGCGAGTCTAATTACTCTGCAATATCGTCGTCTCCTTCGTCGCTTTTGGATTCTATCTAGCAGGTGTAGGGTGGTTTTGGGGGCACCAGACCATATACAAGCGTTGTACTCAAGCTTGGGGCGGATATCCGCCTTACAAATTAAAGCCAAATCAGAGAGGGTGAAGTATTTCTTGCATCGATTGAGGAAACCTAAACATTCCTTAGCATTTTTGGCAACCTCAAATATGTGATCGTTCCAACTAAGTGTTGGCTTGATACACGATAAGTGTTGGCTTGATACACGGCAGACTATCAAAGGTTCGCTTGAGAGACGACAGACAGCATTGAATTCCACTCGGTTGTTCTTTCCCCAGTTAATTATGCTGTAAAGATCGGAATTCAATGTGCTTATCATACGCTGCCGTTTCGATTCTACGGCCGAAGAGCGGGGTCGCCATTAGTTGAACATGAAATGTGCTCAGGGTGCTGTCATCAGCGAAGGAATGGATTGGATTAGTAGCAGACAAGAGATCATTTATAAAAATGAGAAAAAGAGTGTCGGGAGAGTCTTGGGAAAACACCAGCATTTATTTGGTGGATATCAAATTTGAACCCACCCAAACCAACTTGAATGGAATGGATAGATAGGGTGTTTTCAAATCCAAAGAAAAAGAGATTCATCGATACCATAGGCAAGCATTTTCGACCAGAGGGCTTGATGCCAAAATCTGTCAAATGCAATAGACATTGGATATGGTGTCGGGTAGGCTGTTTCCCGGTCATTTTAGATAAAGCTGGCTATCAGCCTGCCCGACACAATCTTACACATCTTGGACTTGAAATCTCCTAGAATGATCTTATCGAAGCTGGGGCATTGATCGTATGTCCTTCCTAGGAGATCATAGAAATCAAATTTTTCCAAACTGATGTTCCCAAATTTAGCCTCGATGCGGATTTTATGAGGCTTTCGCAAACATAGCTGAAGACTTTTTGCAGAAGTCTGACAAACTCACAACCAAACAAGCGTCTCTCTCTGCCATTGTAGATGTCCTAGTTTTTCATCCTCATTTTGCCCCGGCTCTTTCCATCGCACTTACTGGATTGCGACGATGTCTGCTTTGTAGCAGTCCAGGGACCTCACATTCCACGCTTCTAGACAAAAATCGTTGTCCTTGTTTCGTTTGCCAGGAATATGAGCCATTCAGTTTTTTGTGGGGGAGGGAGTTAACCACAAAGACAATCCCCAACTGGGAAGCCAGGCCCTTATCCTTAACTCTCGGGCGAAAGGTAGGGGTGTGTCTGGTATGGATAACCTCACTGAGTCTATAAGGTTCGTCCGCCGCCAACTGTATTCCAAGGTCCCGAACTGGCCTTGGAAAAACTTTTTATACCTGAACTCCGAATATATCGGAATAGCTCGAGAAAGAGAGCGCACCGGGTAGCTCTTGCTGACTAGAGAGATTTCAACGCCAAGATGGGAAAGCAAGCCAGCTTTATCTACACTCATCGGGAAACAGCCTACCCGACACCACATTCAATGACGGACAGGGGACCCAGGTCAATCATAAATGATGTCCGGACGTTCCGAGGAGCCAACATAGACTCGGACCATTTCCTTGTAGAGAGAGATGAAGCCTCACTCTCCACCTCTCTCGTTTGGAGCCGTCAAAGAAGTGCCACTGGGGTTGGGTACACCACCTTCAATCGGCTCCCAGATTTCACCACGCGAAGGTAAGCGAAGGATTTCGTTGCCAGAGGCTTAGTGCAGACGCCTGTGCCTACATGAGACGCCATATCAACGCTTTGAAGACCATGCAAAATAGCCCTTAGCTGAAGCCCAATGTAGAGGTCGGGGTCTCCGCAAAACCCTTGTCCTGTATGGAGCGAAAAGTTGGATGATAAGACTGGCGTTGGAGTTTAATTCTGACGCCTTACACCGAGACGACTATTTGGTCCTGTCTACGAGGAAGTTGAATGTCGGAGAAGGCAAAATTGTTGAATGGGACCTAACCAGCCTCATTTCGGAAACCCTTTACTATGCACCAGTTCCGTAATGGAAACGTTGGCATTCCAGAACAAATTAAATCTCTTCCTCAAGTATACCTAGAGGATAAAGTTCAAACACAAATTAAATGCATTCAGAACTGCCCTAAAAAAGAATACGAAAAAAATTAAAGAAAACTGGTGTCCAGGGTGCCATGGACAAAAGAGGAAAGGCAACCGACCAGAAATTTCAACAAAAACAAAATAACAACGTTGCACCAACTGTCGCAGCAGTTGGGGTGAAGAGAAGCAGTGAATCAATTAAAATTTACTTAAAAGAGAACTCATTAAAGGCAGAAATATGAAAAACTAAAGCAAGCCGCCAACTGACGTCCAACTTTTAAATTGAATGCAAACAGTTTTCAACAAGAGCTGGAAATATTTTTTCCTGGAAAAGAAAAATCTGGACGACCTCTTGTTCGGCGAATAGGAAATGATTCATTCCCGAAGGTATGGCTGATGCAGTTAAAAAAGAGGGGAATTAAATCCCAGCCAATGCAGAAAACAAGGAACAAGCATTTTTTCCCTTACGAGAGGTGTCCGGTTATGAGAAAGAATACAAAACATTTTATTTTAATATGGATTTCATTTTTTGTGATAAACATTAATTGTGGGTACAGTGGAATCTCTCGTAAGCAGACACCTTCGAGACCGACACTTTTTGTCTGCTTAAGAGAGTGTCCACAAAATTTCAACTTAACAAATTATTAAGTGCTGTTTTTAATTAAAATCATTTTTATTTTTTTTTTTTTTTCATTTAAAGTACGAGTACAAAATAATTGGAGTTGATCCGGGCAGAGTACAGTGGGTATTAAAAGTTTCTTTTGATTTTAATTTTTATTTATTACTACATCCTTTAAGTTTATATTTAATTGAATTTGGCTCTACCATAAATGAATGGACCCCAGAAAATGCAAATTTTCAAAATGTAATCGAAGATAGGATGAAATTGGTAAGGTTTTGGTCTCCAGGTTTGGAATAGACTCACAGGCACTTCGGTAATTCATATCGGTGTCTGGTTCTAACTATTCCGACGTCCCTTGATACGACTACATTAAAAACACGTGTCATATGTCATCCTTCGTCTGGGGAAACATTGTCATCACAAGCCGCATATTCCATCTCACCGTTCTTCGCAATCCATTTGCCCGGTAAGCGAAGACAAATTGCTTAAACAAGACAAGAGTATGTCCAGTCTCTGCATCAAAGTCTTCATTTGACATCATTTAAGTCCTATCAAAAAATAACAACTGGTATTCGCCAAACATCTGACTTGGGCTGTTCATTTTTGGGAAGGCCCGTTTTGTCCGGCATCGACGCAAATGTGTTTAGCAGAACTTTGTAGCAATACTTTAGTAGCAGAAACGGTGGGTTTTCCCTTGCAATTTTATTTGTCCGGCTAAGGCAAGATTTTTTTTTTTTCGAAAATTACCAAATAAGCTATCCGTGTCGGCTAAACAGATTTGGTCATCAAGTTATTTCTGCACTCACAAGAACCATGAAACGGGAATTATAGTCGAATAGTCGACACACGGCAGGAGCAACCTTCTATGTTTACCCTCTTTTAAGTTTTTTTAAGAAATTTTAATTTTGCAACTGAATCTGCAACAATAACTGAACATCATCTGAATAAATATGATATTTCCAATAAGACAACACTTTAGGAAAATCATTCATGAACATTGAGAATAATTGCGGAGCGAGAATAGAACCTTGAGGTAGTCCATTGTGAACATCATATCAAGACGAATGTTTTTAAGACAGCTTGAACACGGTTAGTAAGATACGAGAACATTAACTTATTAGTGGAATCACTTTCGTGCCAAAGACTGGTAAATGCTCTCACGTCAAACCAAATGACCTACTACCCATACGTTTATCCGACGAAATAAACGCATTCAACTGGAGCCGCACGAGCAGAAAGGGAACAATACGTTAGCAGGCTTGTTGAAGAAGTACGGCTGAGTGGCTCTTAAGCAAAAGATTCCAGTGCCGATGGCGATGAGGCCTATGTTCCCGATGGAGTTGAATCTGATGCGGACTCAAACTTGGAAGTTAGGGGGATAGCAGATATAGAAGATACTGATGCTGACGAGCTGCTGGAAGGTTTACAAGCAGACAATTCTCCGAGGAATACTACCTGCCCGTGATGGAACATAATGGTACGAGCAACACACAGCAACAAGAGCACACAATTTCTTTCGAGAGATTTGGTAACATCAGAAGATACGGTCGTTATTATCATGCGAGAAACTAATAAAAGGGCTCAACCAGAAATTGTGAAATTCAACGCGAATCTGGACTGGTCCGTGTTGGAACTATTCGACGGAATAAGAAGTGCGTTCCCAAAAAAATGCTTCCGAAGAGTAGTCGCTCAAAACAGATAAAGTCGCAGCAGTGTCTTACGTGCTGAAAAAAATCTAGGGCAGCCATTCTATTGTCAACAGTTCACTATGGCACCGAATTGCTCGGACCAGCAAGTAAGCCACAAGCAGTTCTGTTCTATAACAAACATAAAGTTAGCGTCGACGTCAGGAAGCAAATGTTGGGAGAATGTGCATGTAAACAACAGACGAAGCGATGGCCATTGGCACACGTCGCAGCGTTAGGATCTTTCATAGTTTACAAAAAAGTAAATGATGTGAGTGCTACGAACAAAACGAATGCACGTCGACAATTTGTACATTCTTTGATTGAGCAGTTAGTGAGTGACCCCTCAGATCGAAGCAAGGATGAAAAATCCAAGGATAATAGGAGTGTTTTCCGTTTGAAATGGCATCGAAACTTTCTTCGGAGCTCCTTTGCAAAATAGAACCCCACAGCCCTGCGGTAGCCAGGCATCAACAGGCCAGAAAAGGTCACGTAGAATTTGCAGAATAGACGATAACGTACAAAGAAAAAACAGATTTGCATACAGTGCCTGCGAAGAGTCTGTCTGTTTACAACACAGTTTCCAGTTACACAAATGCCACAAAATACTGCGTAAAATCACTGTTATGCAAAAAAACTTCAAATAAAAAATAAAATGAACAACATGTCCAAAATAACCAAAAAAAAAAACTTCAATTATTTCATTGAATTCCATCAATTTTCATACAGAATGTAAGAAGGTCCAGCCAGACCTATTCCATTGATGGGTTTTAAAACCTCCATTGACAGAAGGGTCAATTTGGGCCCCTATTGCTGAGCCGTCATTCTTATCTTTGTTATAAGTCATTTGTGTACAGTAACGACGGATATAAAGCTAATAATCCAATCTAATCTAGGATTAATGTTGACGATGCGTTCAGAACCAGAAGAATCAGAATCAGAAGGGTCCAAAGGAAAGACTTTTCCAATCAACGCAACAATAGGGCGCAACAAATGTGCTCTGCAATACCTGCTCAACAGTGACATTATGTGGGTTCACCTCACGGTCCAACCAATTAAAAAGTTTTTTTCCTAGGATCGTCTAGTTTAATCAAATTTTGTTGCCAAAGCTTCAAAGTGTCAATGCCATTCTCTTCTAGCTCCGAAAATTTGATAAGCGTCGTCTCTTTTGTCCATGCTGTGCCCACTGTTGGGTAATAGGTTTTGCTGTTCAGCATCTGCCCCATGCACAAGTGGAACAGCCATTTTTAAACGAACGAACAAAATTGTCCCCATCACCTTCAATCTAATTATAATCTGTACACGCTCGCACACAGACAAAAAGTTCCATGGAAGGACAAAAAGGACATTATGCGAGAAATGAGGACACTCTATTGAAATTCTTGCCATGACTGATTGAAAGGGTTGCGCCTTGGAAGGACTCGTGAAACAGCAACTCGCCGAGAAACAATCGTTAGGTCTCGCAGAAGAAAACAAAAATGTCCGGGCAACCTTCACCCGTTCACAAAACAACCACCACCGCCACCCAGCAGCACTCTATTGAAATTCAAATACAACAGCCATTGTCAGGCCTCTTTAACCGCTAATGGAGTAGTTTTAGAATGATTCGCACCGATGTATGCAGAGAGGGTACACATTTGTAGATGGCACATGCATGACCACCACTCACGAGCCCACCACTTTGCATCTTACACTTCACCCCATCGCCACCCACCTCTCTGTCAAGGACGACACACGGGTAAAAACACGTTCTTTTAACACAGCGAGACCCCGTAAACATAAACTCCAGTGCACCTCAGAGTGAGTGTGCCTGCAATTAGGATAGACAAGCTTCCTGTACATCTGAAACCGGATCGAATGGAACGATGGCTCTGCAAGTCAACCGTTAGATGTGAAATGTGCACACACACATAGGATCTTCCTGTTTGTCCAGCATATGTGTACATGGTAGGTTTCCTGTAGCGCCCTCGTTCCACTCCGTCGAGGTTGTGTCTCTTTGAGAACCCGCACCTAAATCTACTCTGTTCGCTCTCCGAGCCCAGAGCTCTGGTCTCTGGGTGCTGGATTCTGGGCACACTGGTGTCGTAATCCGCGATGAGTGGCGGGTGTGGGCCACCCCCTGTTGCACAGCGAATCGGAATGATAATGTGCTTCCAGTTGGAATAAGGATGGACATTATCCCACCGCAATGCTACTTGAAGTGATTCAAAGGAAAAAAAATGCAAAAAAATGGCAAGCAAATCCTCCTCGTCCTTTGCTGTCGGTAGATGCTTTTTAAGGTATTTTTCGCTTTCATGCGAATGCCATTTAGGGAACAGGGGATAATTCTTTGCAGCGTCCGGTGGTGAAATGGCTGCAGAATGTCCTTGCAACAATTACATTGGCAGAGACTTTCGAAGGACTCGGAGCCATCCATTCCCTACGAAAATTTGATGACGACAACGGTGATGAGCTGAAGCGAAAAGGATTTATAAATTTGCCAGCTTATCTTGTGCTGCGAATGTTTGTTGCACCAGAATGTGGAACTAGGTTGCGACTGAATGCTGGGCCAGAGGAGGAGGTTTAAAAAATTTGCAAAATTTACGAGTATCTGAGGGAATATTTAAGTTCTGTACAAGCGTCCTTACGCAACCGTTGCCTCATGGCAAATGCATGGGCATCCTTTGATCGATGTCGGATGTGGAGGACGGCATGGGTATGGATGGCTGCAGGTTTTCTGGAACTCATATGTACGTACGTGGATCGTGGGAGAGTGCTTGCTCTCGAGGAGTCGAAACGTTTCACCATTTGCATTTGCAAGGGGACTGACATAAATTGTAAAAGGGGTTTTTTCACATGGCGAACGACTCATTAAGTCGCAATGCGAACAGGGTGACTTATTCTGATGGCTGTCCTTCCCGGCAAACGGGGGGCAGGAGTTTTCTACAAATAATCTCAAATTTTAATTATGCCTGTGCCACAGTTGGAATGTTAATGCTGAACTTCATGACTTGAAGGGATCCTCTTTTGAATTGTAACTTTGTCAACTCTCTACAACAGATATCCTGCCTTGGGTGGCTGTACGGTTCGGGGTTAATCAATCAACAAGCTGTTCCCAGTTTTAGACCTCATGTCGGTTGAGGTGAATCTTTAAACGCGGGCGACCAGAGCTAAGTTCAGTCCATACACTCGATTTGGCCCAGCCACCTTAGGGCCCAGAGCCACACAGACACAATTGAATTAGAGCTTATGACGTCTGATAATTGTTTATCAAAAAAGACACTTGTGCACTCGTGAGAGCATGTCTTTAGACTGATCTTAGAATGATCTTAAAAAATAAATGATGGATGCAGTTCAACATACCAGACACTCACTCTGCACCGGCATCATATTTCCGCTTAAGCAGATCATAATATGGCAGGCTGTTGTCGTCTGTATTGCTGACGACGTTGTCTGGCAAAATTGCATAACTTGGAGTAAGGTGAAGAGCGAAGTCACCGGAGATAGAAGATCATGACATGTGCTTTGAAATTCTAGCCCCCTCGGCTCATAATTTGAAGCCAGGAACGATTACTGGAATCAAGAACATTTCAAACTCAAAGGAGACCAAAAACCATGTACAAATCGATGGTCAGGCCCATATTGAAGTGTGGCAGCTTAGTCTGTTCCCAGGCAGCCATGAAATCCAGCAACCTAAAGGTGTAAACTACAATTCAGAGACTTGTTCATGCCTGGGCGTCACATGATCAAGGGGCACTACTCCAACTGCTTGGAGGTGATATAAGACTTATTGCCACGTAGCCCCGACATGCACATGACAGCTGCAAACAGCGTCATAAGAATCCGCCAGTTCAGCGGCTGCTTACCAAGCCCCACTCGTCATGCACGTATAGGTCGAGTTCATAATTGGAAGATTGTACCCCTACACTGCACAAAATATTCTCTCAATACATTTATGAACACGAACACTGCCGCAAGTTCACAGCAGGTCAGCATTGTCAAAAAAGTATTCATAAATGCAACATAAACAGGCGATACAAAAAGAGTTTGGTTGACGTTTGTGTCATCATGTCTAGGAAGAGTATAATACTGGGTTGGATACATACAATAAATTGGCCAACTTTTAAAAATATTAAAGGAAGAAACAGTAGCAAAATATGCAGCAAAAGGGCCATGCTTTTAAACAAAAAGAATTGGAAGTCAAAACATGGTCCAAATAACAGAAATTTCTTTAAAATAACAAGAGAACTTCCGTATGATGAACCATTTTTGCATAAAAAACATTTCGGTTTCCCTGCAATTCTGCAACAAAACAAAAATCACTGCCAATTTGATCGCTGTTTGACTGTCGGAGGATTTTTGCCTTGAAGTAACATTCCAAACAGCTGATCGTTTTTTGACAAACATTCGTGTCAGCCAAAGGTCAAAGATGGATACTCTTCGCAACGAATTTATCGCGGAGCATCGTACGACGGAAAAGTTTCCGTTCCGAACGATTACCTCGATAAGTCAGAATATTATGCGCTCGGATCAATTCAATAGGCAGACTTTAGTAGTGTAAGTATTAAAACTGTGCATAGTCGCTTGTGCTGTTCTTCATAACATAGCCGGCAGCAACTGAAAATGTTCACTCTTAATACTCCTTCGCAGAGAGTACGCGAATAGCACACAACCTAAATTTAACACAGAACACAGTTGGCGACTGCTCTCATGCATAGTCACTGCAGTTTATTTACATTTATGAGCGTTTATGAATCGACCATACTATCTACTTAGACTACGAATTGAACGAGTCGAAAGCGATAATACTCCTCCGTTCTAAGACCGCGAAATACCCTTCGGTTGCTATTTCCCAACAAGGGGGCAGTGGACTACAAATGTGCCCATCAACAATTCAACCGCCCATGTAGTCTCGTGCGCGTATTTAGAAACACCAGCAATTATATTCGTACTTCTCACAATTGATGTAAATACGCTCTGTGGGCGTATTTAAAGAAAGAAGCCACCTTTAACTTTGCGAAATTGCAGGAACAGTTTAGAGTTTGCTCGGAAATACACCACTTGGACCATGGCACAGTGGAAAAACGTTTTGTTTAGTGATGCGAAGCTCAATAGAAATGCATCTGACGGCAAAGCCATTGTGCGCTTAAGGGTGGTTAAAGGGCCGATGTTGAATGTGAACCACGCCTAAACGTCAACTTCTTTTCTGCATTTCATTTGACATTTCTCAATTTCAGACTAACTCAATTTGAACCATGGAAAGATACACAATCGAGCAACGCGTTAAAGTTATTCAGGCTTATTATGAAAATGGGCGTTAAAATCAAAATGCATATCGTGCACTTCGTGATTTTTTCGGTCAATTTAATCGCCCAAATGTGCGTACAATCGGAAAAAACAAAAATGACTAAACTCTTCTGACTTCGCGGGTACTCTAAAATAATCTAATCTAACTTATCTGTTTGCCTTTCGGCGTCTAAACTATTAACTGTGTTTTTTTTTTTCTGTCCTTAGGGCAGACTTTGTTATTTAAGACTTACTGGCCAAGAAAACTAAGAAAAAACTCTAGTTTCTAGCTCTAGACATTCTTATTGTGACCTAACCTAAATCTAAACCTAAACCTGACCCTATTAAGAACCTAACAAAACTTAGTCTTACTTGGACGTGTACACAAGGGCGTGTGTGTTATGTTTACGCGTACACGCCCTTGTGAACCCTTGTTATTTTTTTGTTTTTTTGTCTTTCCCTAACTTGCCTAAGTGCAAGTGGGCCGTTAAACCAACTACACGAACTATCGTATCAGGAAGGGGCCGGCAAAGTCGGGACCTCCGTCTGGTGTAACCACCCAAAGATGTGCCGCTTCTTATCACTTTCTCTCCTGTCTCGAGCAGGGATCGCTTTACTGAACCGGAGAAGCTCCTCGTGTTCGCAGACGTAGAGGAGTTGCCTGTCAACTGCTGACATCCTTCCGTGTCCTGGATCATGCCAATCGAGTCCAAACATAGGAATACTTCAGGTGGAAGGAAGCCGTTGTGGCGCACCGTCTCATTTTAGATATAATTGGGATCCCGAAGATCAGACTGTTGGTAGAAGTCATGCTTCTTGTGACTTCTTATTAATATAATGAAACAATTGTCTCTCCTTTTCACCTTTGCCCTGTTGTACAGGTCCTCGTTAAAATAGTACTTCTTCTAGTCAGAGTCGGGTGTTCGATACAACCGGAGACAAGTCCTAAGACACCGTCTCTCGAACACCCTCATCTTTTCCATCTGGGAGGGACTCACGTTGAACCACGGCTGTCCCAGCCATACACCATGACTAGCCTAATGAGGGCCATGTAGCAGATTACCTTCACCCTAGTATTAAGTTGGTTGCTGTCAACATGGTGGCGGTAGTATTTTCATGTGGGGTGCAATATCGTGGCGTGGTATTGGTCCAATTCAAAAAACCGAAGGAAGGATGGATATATCACAATATTGCCAAATATTAGAAATTGTTTGCTGCCATACTCGGACGATCATCTTTCCATTACATGGACATTTCAGCAGGATAACGATCCAAAACCTACGGCGGCTTACTCGAAAAAGGGGATGGAGGAAAACAAATGGCGACGGTTTTGGACTTGCCTTCATGTAGTCCTGATCACAATCCAATTGAGAACTTATGGCTACACTTAAAGGGACAGGTGGCTTTCAAAAAAAGTAGAGGAAACAAAGACTAGATGGGAGCACATTCCACAAAGCTAGAGATTACATGCTGTAATTCAAAATAGAAGCTATGCCGCGAAAAATTATAATCCCACAACTGTTTCCAAGACATTTTAGGAAAAATATGATAGTTCTCGCTACCTCTGTCACCGCCAGGCAGAGGCCAGTTGTGACGTAGAACACTGGAAAAAACATTTCTTTCAATACCTCTAGGAGCGTACAAAAATCCACAAAAATCCCTTTTTTATAAACACGAGTGGCACGGCACCCCCAACGGGCATCACATTGGGTCCAACAGGATCTGGGTGAGACGTGGCTTGCACCTGTTACCTCACAGACCTCTTCCTACTTCGACCATGGTCGTCGTTCTAGTCGCGTAACACCACCCACTACACGACAATCTCCCCTCAAATGCATATTCCTGGGTGGCTATCAGCAATCCTTAAACCACCGCAATTCCAAAAGTTGATGAAAGCAGTCCTTCGATGTGTCACACAAACGCTTAGTGTTTTGACGTAGCATTGGGTGGGCCAACGTCTATACACAAAATTGTTCAGCATCAACCTCCGTGGATTCAGCTAACATTCAGTCCTCGGCGCAAACCACTAGAATAGGCTTGACGCTTTTCAGACCCCTCACAGGATTTTACGTGTTTCAAGCAGAGCAGTCCATTTCCTCCCACTTGCATCGGTGTCTCTTCCATTCTTGCATCGGTGTCTCTTCCATTCTATTTGAATTTTCAGTCGAGTAGCGCAGCCGGCTCTCCCTCCCTCTGGAACTTCAATTTGCCTATAAAATCCCCTCACTCTTCCCTCCGCTATCAGCGAAAAAAAAAGAAACTAGCAATCTTCCAAAACACGTCGCTGTATTATCCGAATGCAAATATTGCATCTGCTGTTGAAACTGTAAAGGGGGCTTTGTCTCCCCCTCCCAAACGACGCGGCACGATGGCAGGATATTCACTTTACGTGATTACCGTTCATATGTATGCAACGTCCTCCGAGGGATGTGTTTTTCCTTTCATTCCACTCCTAGCCGCACTCGCTAGCTTTAGTTTTCCCTTATCCTTTGTTCCTCTTGGAACCTGTTGTGGTACTCTTCGTCTCCCTTAACCACTCTGCATCCTGTTTCGTCGTATTTTTAGGTTTTTTATTCGTTGCAACAAGGAGAGGGTGATTCCATTGCGGAGATCTAATAAATTATATGAGTGCGCACAGCAGGAAGTTGATTTCGTTGGTCTCAGGCAAGGATTGTGGTCAACACTGGCGAGCACTTGCTCTCCTGCTTCATCCGCTTTGCACCAGTCGGGGTCGGGAATGCTGGGGAAAATGGTTGCGGCAGACGATTTCAAACCCATTATGGCTGATGGTCAAAATCAATTTGAGAGGACTTTGTACTGGAGTGGGGCTTCTCGTCGTTCCTCAACAAGACCGACGGGCATGGTCGATTTATTAAGAAAGGGATTTGGGAATTTCAAGGCTGTATTTTAAGAACTCACAATGATCGACGAAAATTGCGTGAAATTCCTTGGCTGATGTACCTAAATAGAGCTGTGGGTCAACAACACACGGTTCGATTCTAGAAAATCCACAAATTCGTCAATAACTCAGAGGATGTTCTCACTCGAGATGCACACATGCCATCACTCAGTCAGGGGGATATTTGTGGCCACAACAATAACGGCGTCACAGACCGTCTGCCACGTTCAGTTGACCATGTTAGCACGCAATTGACCGTGAAAGTGTTCAAATATTTCTGCGAATTGTTCTAATCGAAAATAAAGTGCTCTGGTTATATGTACAACCAAGGTAAAAGCCAACTCCAACGTAACTTCCAGCCTTAGTTATGTCCCAGAGACCACTTCCTTTCAGTCCCGTTAGTCTCCCTACTCCACGTCTCCTCTCCAAACCATAATAATCGTACGAGGATAGGAGGAGTCATGTTCCCAACACCACTTCCTCTCATTCCCATTAAACTTTTCCACATCATTCACCCGATCCCACCAAGTAAACGCAAACATGCACCGCTTGCACATTTGCTCAGGTGAACGATCACCCATAGAGCTGATCAGCAATCCCTTAAATAGAAAGTAAAGGAGAATGGGGAGGGGGTCCCCTTAAGTTATGCCACATAAATATAAACGTAACAAAGCAGGACCTTCGAATGCCTACGCGCACGATGTCGCGGGGATCTTGCGCAAGGAATCATATGACAAGCATGTGGTAAAGTCGACGCTAGTCAGTCAGCGATTATCAGTAGTAATGTTGTGAAGAATTAATAAAATTAAATTTTTTTTAAAACTCAACCGCGGGTTCTACGTTCGTAATTCCTTCACACGACGTCTTTCGGTTCGGCATCAAAACTGAGGCCCTACCAACGCACATGTGCAACTAAAATGCATGGACAAGTCGAGAAAGTTGACGACAGTTACAGTAGCGAGCAAAATATGAAATGTGAAGACTTTATTCTCATGGGTCTTGGACGGGTGTTCTCTTGTGACAGAAATGCGATGCTTGATCAGGTCGGTAAATGAGAAATAAAGGCCTCGTAGGGGCTAAATCTAGCAACGCTGGTAAATAGAGCTTCTCTCACCGGGGTACAGTGTTTCTGCACTTTAACTTTATTAACTGTGGCGCTGGGTATTGCTGACATATTATAATTTTTTTTAAGTGTTAGGAGCTACCCGCGACTTCGTGCGCGTAGGCATTCGAATTTCCTGACACAAAGCTTCGTTACGTTTGTATTTATGTGGCATAACTTAAGGGGACCCCCTCCCCATTCTCGGTTTTATTTAATTCGAACCTTAAACTATTCAAGAATGTTCCTTTAAAATTTCAAGTGGAAATTCCAAAAACTCTTTCATGGACTGCAGCATGGACCACCTCGCAGGTACCTAGCTCTCATTAGTGCCCCTGTCCCTTCATGTGTTTCCCTTCGGCATATTTTGTGACTACCTGCTTGAAACATCTGCTTCTAGTCCCCCCCACTTACCGCAAATAAAGAGTAGGAAAGAGAATACACAGCTCCGCGAGATATAAGATTTAGGCAAGCAGGATAGGGATATAAAATACGTTGGCCCGCTCAGTCTGACTGCGTCTCTAGCAAGAGTAGCATACGCCGTTGTAATGGATAGAAAGCATGGTAAACACGGTAATACTAGGTCCAGTGTAAGTCGTAAACGGAGGTTCTCTGGAAATATGCATACGGGTGAGCTTGAGCAAATTTATGCGAGCACATCAGGTGGAAAACTTTCTAAAGCATCTAATTTTCAACCAATTACTTACTATTCAAGCAATTACAGCAATTGGTAAAATGAAGAGAGTGTGACGGTGATGTTCAATTCAACAAGAAAGATGAAAGGGGCTTGGGTTTCAAGTTTGATATAAAGGGTGATTTTTTAGCTATTATCTTTTTGGCAACACTGGTTTAAACAGCTGACGCACGTTTCGCGTTTTGTTTCACTGTCAAACATCTTCAGTTTGGTCTATAATTTAACCATGAATCGTCTTACAAACGAACAACGCTTGCAAATTATTGAATTTTATTATCAAAATGCGTGCTCTGTAAAGAAAGTTCATCGCGCGAAAAATTGTTTTCAGCGACGAAGCTCATTTTTGGCTCAATGGGTACGCACTCGTAAATATGCAGAATTGTCCATTTGGAGCGAATATCAGCCAGAAGCATTGCAAGAGCTACCAATGCATCCAGAAAAAGTCACAGTTTGGTGCGGTTTATGGGCTGGTGGCATCATTGGACCGTACTTCGTCAAAGATGATGCGAATCGTAAGGTAACTGTGAATGGTGAGCGCTACCGTGAGATAATATCTGCTATAATATCTATGCAGCTTGACTTGCATGACATGTGGTTTCAACAAGACGGTGCCACATGCCACACAGCACGCACAACAATTACTTATTGAGAGGCGAGTTCGGTGAACATTTTATTTCACGTTCGGCCTTTAGACTATTTTTTGTGGGGCTATGTTAAAGCTCATGTCTATACAGACAAGCCCGCTTCAATTGACGCATTGGAAGACAACATTGAAGCATTTATTCGTGAGATACCGGCCGAAATGTTGGAAAGAGTATGCCAAAATTGGACTAAGCGGATGGACGATTTGAGGCGCAGCCAAGGTCAACATTTGCATGAAATAATCTTCAAACATTGAATTATATGGACTGTACTATCGATTCAAATAAAGATTTCATGAATTTTTCTGAATTTTATGTGTTTTTTTTTTTTGAAAAACTTTCCTATAGCTTTTAAAAAATCATTTAGTTTGTAATTCTGCACATACAAATTCAGTCATTGAATCGTGTCCCAAAATTGGGAAAGCATACGAAGTAAACAGGCGCTTTGTACATGTGATGCGATTGCTGGGAGTCGGATTAGAAAGAGCGAGACGAACACTTTCTGTGGGCTTATGGATCCAGGCAAAGGCATCAGCGAACGAACGTTTTATGAGATTATTGATCACATCAGTTTCGCAGTTGGTTCTGCATTTAGAAAAGTTATTGCGAAAGCTACAAATGAGGAAAAAAAAAGAACAAAGCAGCTGGTCATCCAGAAAGGGAGATGGTGGTTTCAGGTGATGGTTCATCGGCCATGAGAGGCTTTTCATCTCTTGCAGGCATCGTATCGTTGGCTGGTAAATATACGAACCTCGTTGTAAGGTCGAGTTTTTGTATTGTATGGAAAGGTAAAGAGAACTCTGTTGAGTACGAGTCATTTTGGTCTCAACATAAAAATAAATGTCCCGCCAACCATTCTGGAAGTGCAGGGAAAATTGAAGTGGACGGCATAAACGAAATGTACGAGCGATCGGAAGATCTACACGATGTGAGATATAGATATTATATCGGCGACGGCGATACAAAAACATTCACTTCAGTTGTGAACAAGCAACCCTATGGACCTGACTTTATCATTGAAAAGGAAGAATGCATTCTACTCGTCAAGAAGAGAATCTACCGCCGATTGAAAGAAACCCAAAAGCAGCGTAAAGAGCCACTCGCACCGTCGAAAAGAAGTAAAAATCAGCCTCCAAGCTCAACTAACGGAAAAACTTATGAAAGAAATGGCTATTTTTTATGGATTAGCGATTCGACGTAATTCCGATTCCATTGAAATTGGGCTTAATTTTATCATAAAATGTCAAACTGATGAAAATCCGCAGCACATGAATTACCCTCCTGGACCTGACTCTTGGTGCAAGTGGCGCAAGTCTAAAGCCCCTGGGACATTGCAAGATTATAAACATTCATCGGAATTACACCATCAAGCTCATCCTCATAAATTTGTCAGCAGATGAACTTCTTCACAGATGTCTGGGGAATAATACGCAGAACAGCAACGAGTTGTTCAACAATTGTGTCTGGAATTTTGTCCCCAAACAGATCTCGAATGGAAGAAACATTGTTGAAATTGCTGCCCAAACAGCGGCATGTATATTTAACGAAGGTTTTGTCACAATTTTAAAAATAGTGGAGACAATGGGAGTCAAATTTGGACGGGCAGCAGCCAAACTCCAAGAGACGTGCGATGAGCACCGCATCACGCAGGCTGAGGAGGACCTCATTGAGGCTTCCAGAGAGGCCGGAATTTCTCGGAGAGACCGACGAGCCGAAGAAAATCTAGCCTATGAAGAAACGGAAGGAATGGCACAGCTGATTGAACGTAGGTAGGTTTTATACCCAAGAATTTGCTTCTCCAAACTTTAAACGCGTTTTACTCGAAACAGTGCTGTTACGACTGGTGTATGAGATTACTCAAAACCGATTAATCCAATCGGTTCCAAATTTTAACACGTTATTCTATACATAAGTTAACGTGGGAAAATCTGCATCGAATGCATGCCCACTCGCAGTCGCTCACAATCGTCTCATTTTCCAACGAGACACGCGCAATACTCCACCTTGCACACGCCCGGCAAACTACACCCACACACCACTGACGCTGCGTCTACGGATTTCGCTGCAGTTGACTTGAGTATAAATAAGTTGGTTGTTAAGAAATTGGCAGCTTTTGTAATCAGTTTGTCAAGTGGAAAAGAGGCTCTCCTCTTAAAATAAAAAACATTTTTTTTTTAAGTTTAAAACTAATAACATTTTAACTCATATATAGCCATGGTATGAACTAGGATAAATCAAATCGGTGGTGATCTTCTTTACTTTTTAAGTTAATAAGCGGCTAACAAAGACAATTTAAAAAAAAAAAAAAATTGTCAAATGTCCGCCATTTTGTCAATGTTTGTGCGAAATTAATAATCCTTGTTCACACCAGAGACAAACATGTACTCTTTCTAATTAATTTGAAATTTTTTCAGATGTTCCAGTGAGCGGAAATCACATCACAAGGGCTTTTGTTTGTACACAAAAAACAACAACAAAAAATTATGTAAAATATTTTTCTTCTTTTTTAAGTCTTCTAATAAATGTATTCAAAGTTACAAGCCTAAAAAATAATTTATGCTCATTTACCAGCCCATTGAAAATCGAGAAAGGGCTGGAAGTCCCTTAACTGATAATCCATAGATTTGCTTGGATTAATGATAAATAAATAAAAGATTTCGGGTAAGTTTATATGAAATACAACTATTTTTCACAATACATAAGTGTCTGGGTATCGTGAACCCCTGATTGCGTGAACACTCCGCTGGCGTGAGCACCCGTTTTTTATACAGAGTACTCTATAGCGGGAACGAAAAAAAAAGCCTCGATAACGTGAACCAAAAATGTATGAGTTAACCACAGCCTAAATCAACAAGCAATATCTACAGTCAGCACACCAAGGACCGATTCACCATTACGCAAATGAATAACTCAGGTCAGACTATCACGATCATGCTGCTGGTGTCCGGAAGGATTGGGCAAAAAACAAGTTACGAGTACAGTCGATATCGGCAAAGTTGCACTCATCACATAGCATAGGTACTTTTTAATTGATTGGGTTTATAACTTAGTTCGTTCGGTTTGCTAAGAGATGGCGTAACTTGTACTATTCCACTGGAACATGCGTTGGAAAGCTACTGTCATTGTACGTCATTGCAGTATATGTCATTCATTTGAAGCGTAAACAACAAATATTTCTTCACGGAACGTGCCAAAAGTGGTTCGGACGTGATTTTGGCTTGGAAGACGATGAACGTCCAGGGCAGCCAAAAACGTTTGAAGATGAAGAACTGGAAGCATTACTCTATGAAGATTGTTGCCAAACACAAGAAGAGCTCGCAGAATCTTTGGGTGTCACTCAAGCAGCCATTTCAAAACGTTTAAAAGCAGGTGGATATATTCAAAATCAAGCAAATTGGGTTCCACATGAGCTCAAGCCGAGAGACGTCGAAAGGCGCCACAAAATGAAGTCATGTCTGCATCGGATTATTACTGGTGATGAAAAATGGACCCGTTACGATAACCCCAAGCGCAAAAAATCATATGTGAAACCCGGCCAACCAGCCAAATCAACGGCAAAGCCGAATATCCATGGCGTGAAGGTAATGCTCTGCATTTGGTGGGATCAGAATGGTGTGCTGTATTATGAGCTGCTAAAACCGGGTGAAACCATCAATGGACAACGCTACCGAACAAAATTAATCCGTTTGAAGAGAGCAGTAGCCGAAAAACGCCCGGAATATGTGACCGGACACGAGGCAATAATTTTCCATCATGACAACGCTCGGCCCCACGTTGCAATTCCGGTTATGAACTATTTGGAAAACAGTGGATGGAAAGTTTTACTCCACCCGCCTTTTCCGGACACGCAGAGGCACCATCCTTTCCATGGTTTTCAAGAGACAAGAAGGAGGGGTTATGGAGGAATCGAACTAAGGCACCATATCAAGGGCGTACGAGTCGACGCACATACCCACAATAAGTTCACAAAACACACAAAACGACAACAGCTACTCGTTCTTAAATTGCCCGAAAAAACAACGAAGCACAAGCACAGAGCAATGTTCTTTGATTCGTTTTTTTTTTCACACGAGGGTACCCCTCAAGTGCACTTTCAGCATTTGTCATTCGTTTACTTGACACACACACTGTCAGCTCATCGCTATGCAGATCCTGCACTTCAAAAGGTGACAGAATGAAATCAACTGCAAGCAAAAAAAAGCCCCTCACCCAGGTGTCATGTCGTTCACAATTCCACTCGACAGAAGACGCCATCATCGCCCGCCTACCAGTTCCAGACCACGAGCTCACAAGTAACTCTCTCCATGGAGTGCAGCGCGGCAAGATGTGACTCAACAACGCCATCATTAAGTTTATCACCCATCCACACAACAGGATCCCCAGGACGAGATGATGTCACAAGACAGAGTGCAAGAAAATAAGAAAGCAGAGCAAGTAAGCACACATGCATGTTGTGGCGCACTAGAACTCATGTCGCCATGTTTTGCAACAACAACCAGCAATAACCCCCCGCCACATGGATATGAGTAGGATTCAGCATGAAATTGAAAATAAATTGATATCAGACTATTTCGACAATTCACTGTACAAGGCAAACAGCACAGCACAACTGTCGCCGATGAAATGTTGGGGAAAATAGAAATAGGCAAACCCCCCCAAACAGCCAGCCTTCGTGACTTCCGTGAGAGGAGCAAATATGCCAGACACGTGCGATCCTCTTGCTGCCGAATCAAACGAACATTTCACTTAGAAAATTCACAAAAATAAATTGATAAACAAATTGAATCACAAACGACTGGGCGGTGGCTGGTGCTCAGAAATCCCTGCTTTGCATGTAAGCCAGCAGACGTTGCGCTCTAAGCGCGGGTGACCCCCGCCGACAGTAGCCAGCCCCCAGAATGTAATGAATGCCATCAAAGTGGTACTTGGTACGTACCGACTTGGAGCATACACGCGGTATTTAGAACATCAAATTTCGGTTAATTTGGTACCCATCGAGACTAGTGACTGGCAGCTTGTGCCGTGCCCAGAGGTAGTTACAAGTTCACTATCTACCCACGTTAAGTGGGTGGTTGGCTGCCCTTGCTTGTGTGCTTATGTGCAGGAAGGGGGTGGGATTAAGAGCTATTATTCGTCATCATCTGTTGGTTTTCGGATCCTGAGGATTTGAAAGTCCTCGAGGAGGGATTCCACCTTGGGGTGAAGATGCAAGGAATTGTGTGGGTGTGTGGGGTAGCTGTCACTGCCTCGGTGTATCACAAGTCGGATGTGGGTGATTTGTAGTTGTCAAGGACGAAATGTGATTCCTTTTGTTGGAAGGAGGACTTTAAACCGTGGCAGCGATGCAATCTAATGAGTCTTCACTGGAAGTGGAAACGGAAAATTGTAAGTGAGCAAGGGGCCTATGAGCGGAACTGTCAACTGATGGATCACTACTTGTGCAACCGGATTTAGCCGTTAAGTCAGACGTATGAAAGCGGATTCCTAGAATACAATAGATGTCGCAGCGACTGGACTGAATGGGGCACAACACACAATAAAAGCGAGGAGATGCATTCAAGTCCTTCTCATGGTCTTCCCATTCTTGGCGACTCTACTGGAAGGAAATAAAAAAAAAACTGAGAAGATATTAGAGTGGCTATTGTTAGAACACTCTCCAAGATCCTCGATTCCTCAACTATTCAACTTGCCAACAGAAGCCTCCCGTGGCATAATGGAGAAGTTAGCTGTGTGAAGGTTCATGGTTCGATCCCAGATACTCGAGTGCTTGGCAGATGTTCACATTGCATTTCAAACGATATCGATATCAGAGTCTTACAGGGCAGAAAAACTGGTCACGAAAATCGTTAAGGTAGAGACCGATGACAGGGTTGGGCGCATGAACTTCCCTGTGATAAGGTCGGAGCATGACCGACGAGTGGTATCTCAGTATGGTTTGCACGATTCACGAGAAAGTAGTCACTTCTATCGAGGGATAAGTCGAAGAAGACACCCACCATGTGGGTCTCAAGGCGGCATATGACATCATGCATAGAGACTACATCACGTCTAATGTTTACATTTCCTGTCCAACTTCCTGTCAGATCGCCAACAGTTGAAAATCGTGCTTCCCACACACTTTCTGACAAAAAGAATCACATTCCGTCCTTGCAGGATAACGACGAAGATCCCCCGATGCCGAGGTCGTTAATGGACTCACCGGGACCTCCATCGTCATCATCATCGTCTTCTGACCCATGATCCACCGCGAGGGTAATCCACTCACGAGAGATCTCCAGTCAACTCGATCCTACGCCATCGACTCTAACTCAACAGGACTTATGCCCAAGTTTTGGACTTGGTCCAACCACCTCGTCCTGGGTCTGCCAAGGAATCGGATTCAAGGCCCGTCTCGGAAGTCGTGATGATGTGGACATCCATGCCACCTGACAAAACCACCGAAGAATAGCCCTTTCCGTGCCAAGAGGCAGCTGCTCAATGTTGAGTTCCTCGCGCACTGCTGTGTTTCTCACTCTATCCCGGGGAGTAATTCCCACAACAGAGCACGAAGAAATCTCATCTCAGTAGCTTGTATTCACCGAGACCTTCAATGTCAATCCAGGCGACGCTCTGTCATTTGACTTCTTTAACCATTCAGGAGAAGATCGAGAGGAGATTGTTGGTTTTAATTCAAAAAGAAGTGGGCCATATTTGCCCAACATACCCTATACATTCTTAATTGAAAAATAACTTAAATAAAACGTTCCAAGATGTTGTTATCGACCATTCCTTACGACTGTCAATTGCCCAACGGTTGGATGTCAACCAAACCGAAATGGCACACAACCAAAATCGACCTGGAACATAAAAATCATCTAAAAGGCTTTCTATATTTTCGGCGGAGGTCTCTTTCCCTCACAGTCCTGTTCTCTGTCTCGCGAGAGGGCGTATCGTGCAAGTGAAGACTTGTGTGCTGAAACAATTTGAAATGCGGGGACATTTACTCGACGAGAGTTGTGCAACTTTGTTCACATCAAACAAAGTAGAAACTGAAACTCAAACTCAAACTCAATCGCCTCCTGTGTCCAAGTGTGCCCAGCGACTATAAATCCATCAGTTACACTGCAGCCTCCTTGCAAAGTGCACTCGTTTCCATTTCCGAGGCCGCAAATGGAGGCGGTGTGTGCTTCGAGAACGATTTCCTCCACTCCAACCAGAGCGTGACAATTCATTCTTTTGCCCACAGACGGCCTCCGTGAAATGTTCTTTGCCAATTGAAACCCCTGCCCCAAATCACCTAGCCACTCAATCGAGTGGCAAATTAAGGTAGATCGTGCTGATAGCCCTCGCAGCGGAAAACAGAAATCAGCTAGGAAAACATGTTTCCTGCCGCCTCCAACCATCCGACCGGACCGCACTATCCCATCCGTCACGTAACCCATCGCAGGCTCAATAGATGCGTATCCCATGTCATGTCCTTCAGAGTCCTTCCCCAGCTCCGTGTGACCACACCAACCTCCCCCCGTTCGCACAAATTGCTGTCCTTACACTGACCCTGACGTGGGCGTAGTGGCATTTGTCATAGCCACTCATTTGGTCCACCCCGGATGCGATCAAATTTCGAAACGACCGGCAACTCCCTCGGACGTCCTACTTAAAAGTCATTCCTCTCGACATTCCCTCATTCGCATGTGCCCTTCATGCGTGTGCTACAAACACCAGCAATCGGATCTAGGACGCAGCACTCGGTCCCCAAATCGGTCGTGTGTCGGCTCGTTGAAGTCGGACACCAGAGTAGTGCTTGGCGTCGTGTGTGAGTGTCTGGAACGTGCGTTGTCGGGTATTCGCAAATGAAAAATCTCAGTTGCAGTTGAAGGACACTTACGGAAATGAGAAAGACGACGACCCACAAGTGTTGTTACACATCCCTCCCGACTCGATCTGCTTTTGCTGTCATCGGGGCAATGGGGGCACACGATTATGATTGTTTCTTCAATCCAATGAGGCTCAAAACAACCGAAAAGGATACACAACGCAAGGACGAGGCAGTGCTGCAGAGGGGTGCACAAATGTCATTAGCATTATTCATGGGACCTCTCAATGAAGACGTGGGTTGGGGTGGCGCAGGCAGGGGCTACGTGAATAAAAATGAAGCTGTGTCCTTAGGGATGAATCTCGTTACCTACACCTTCGAGTGTGGGGCTTCTGCCTGCTTCTGCCACAGTGATCAGGGGGTTTCCTCAAGAATGCGAGCTCGACGAAAGGAGCTCATGTGCGCACTCGAAAAATAGTTTAGACTTGCCCGTGCCTGCGCTTGTGTGTATATGTGTGTGATGCGGAAGACGAGAACTCTAGACTCCATCTCCAATTCGTCCTCCTTTCAAGTAGCCAGCGGCGGCCGTAGAGGAAAGGTAATGAATCAACGAGCTCCTGAGCGATGTTATTTTTTCCCGTGCTTCGACACAAAGAGATGCACTCGCTTCAGAACGGCGAAGACCCCTAGGCAATGTTGTTCTTTGTGGGTGCAATCTCTCTGGAAATGAGATTTGGAAGATGTACCTGGCCTTTTCTATTATGTATTCGTGCAATCAGTGTGTTTATTCAGTTGCCCAGGAGTCGAATCAGGCGGAAGTATGAGGGGAGCTGTGAAAGAAGGGCTCCCATAATGCTGTGCTCCTGCAGCAGTGCCGGTGGGGCTGGGAGGGGTAGGGTGAGGTCGAAGTTTGAAATGTGTTTTCTCTAGGAAATTCTTTGATGTATGAAAAGCATGATGTATGCTTGCTATTTGAGGAGCTTGTACAATATGCGTGCACGGAGATGTATCCGATGAAGGAAAAAAGACACGCCCGAAATGTGAAGCCATGAAGGGGAAGCTAACTTTCGATGTGGAATGAATGAGGATCAAGTCCAGTTTTCATTTTGAGCCGAAATGTGATTAGAAGCCGGGCAACCAATGAAAGAGTCCATGTTCGGCTGAGTCTACAGTTCAAAGCAAACAATGATCATTTAATGTTATCCCTTCGACAGACGTGGCATTTGTTTACGTGGAGCTACATCATGTTCTTCATTCAACAAGTATTTGCTTTGGTTGGCAGTCTACAGGCACACACGGGAAGTTAAAGAGGCAGCAATCTGCTCTGACCAGGAAGTCGCAAAACGGAACGTTAATGGAAAATCAAAATGAATAGTGTAAGCGATCGATTAAAAGAAGAATTTACATGTTTTTTTATTTTTACAACGAATCTACAAACACGACCATACTCATCGAATCCTTCTGAGCGACTGCCTCAACTCCCATTGTCCTACACATTTATAAATTTTGCGGCTAATTACTGCAGCACACATGGATACCGCACTAGAATGGGCATACCACACCCGAGGTGGACATGGACTTGGTTAGGAATAGTTAATTGATTAGCTGAGGTTGCTTGGAAAATAAATGATTTTTGAAGTGTTTTTTTTTTTCAATTGATAGAAAAAAAAGGGAAAATTGCATGTCTTGATAAATCTGGAGAACACACATTTCGTTGACTAGGACCTGACACTTGTATTTGACGTCTGAATGCGAAAATTATCACAGTTTTTGCCTATCACTTCAGCTTTTTAAGCTACAGGATATCATCGTTTTGTTCAAAATAAATGTGCATAATGTTTTGGAATGCCAACCAAGCATTCTTTTGGAGTTCGGAGTTCTTTGATGAACTGAAGAATCTGTGAACCGTAAAACGGCACGGGCCGGAAATGCTGAGATGAGGTATTTGAAACAGTCTTCTTCAGTTGGCAAAGATTTAACATCCTGCTGAGTCCCAGTTTTATACGCAGATGTGGAAATACAATATTCCTTCTGTCAACAAGCGGCTGATGTAGCATGTCCAGGTTTGAGTTCAGATCTGTACCCATGCCCATGCCCAATGCACGAGCTCTGCATACACAAAAAACAGAGATACGTGGTATAACCGCGTTGCGGGCCAAGAAGGAAGCATACCATTATATTGCAACAAGTCAATGAATCTCTTCATGTCTTCACATTCTTCAAGCAAACACACTGAGTGGCCTATTGGGACTGCACCAAACAAGTTCCCATTGTGGAGGAGGACAGGAGGAGGACAACAGTCGCCATTCAGTTGCATTATAGGCTAGAATTCCCAACTCCTCCATTACACCATTTATGTTATGGTAGTACACAAATTCACCGTCACTTCGAAAGTATTGCAGAAATGCAATTTCTCTTGATCGGAAGTAGGATACCTTAGATCCCTTTTCAAGCAAATTTGTTCTCGTGAAGTTTTGACGCTAAGAGCTCTGAAGCCTTTTTAGAAAGTCTCTCTCCCGGGTCATATCATTTAACTCTACCTTACGAATGGAGTCATCTTCCATTTCAATATATTCATCGTTGTCGTCACTTCGATCTACACCATACTCGTATTCTTCCAATTAAGGCACTGGGATTTAAGATGAATGCGGTACACGGCGTGTGGCTGATAGTCAACTAAAATACTCTTTCAACGATTTCACTACACAAAAGTAACAGTCACTTGAATGAACTTTGGGCCAAGTCATAGTTATACCAAATTGCAATTTATTTCGCGTTCCCTTTGTCCACATCCGTGAACTCTCAGCACACTGTTTGCACACGCTGTGAGGTGCACAAAGTTTATCTCGACCATCAATTTTAAAAAAATGCAAAATACGCTTTCCTGTCATCTGCGCTGGTGGCTTGTCTTTGACTGGGAATGGCAAAACTGCCACATACGCACTTGCGACGTGACGTTTAGGGTTTATCACTTAATTCGTGCGGTTTGCTAAGAGATGGCGTAACTTGTACTATTCCATTGAAACATGCGTTGGAGTTTGACTGCGTCAGTTATCGAGTATTTTAACACAGCATCGTATAAACTCCTCTTCGAGAAAAATTTCTCATGTCACCGGGATCTAGTGGGAGTCAAATGACCAGACGCTGGACGGTCCACTGCGAGTCTTCACAGATGGATCGAAGATGGATGCATGTGTAGGGTCTGGTGTCTATTCCAAAGATCTGAACATCGAGCTTTCCCTACGTTTATCACATCACTGTAGCGACTTTCAGGCTGAAACTATTTCGATTAAGGAAGCTCTGTCTTGACTAGAAAACAGTGTACTATCAAGCACAGATATCGCCATCTGTTCCGATAGTAAGGAAGCGATCAAATCCCCGGACTACGTCACTTTCAACTTCAAAGACTTCCCTCAAATGCAGCCTATCTCTTAACGAGATGGTCAAGTCCGCGAAGCGGACGAACCACAAGTTCTGTACTCTTTCTGGGTGGAGATCCACCCTCTTCGCCTATCCCTACTATAAAACATCTTCTTAAACTTGACATGATTGCTCAAACAAACCGCTAATGGACAACAGGCACAGAATGGATCATTACCAAACAACTCTGGCCTAGAATCGATCCCAGAAATACGCTTAGCTTGATCCACTTCTTTGACAATCTGGCTGAACTGATCAACAGTAGAATCTCCTTGGCTGTATTAAAAGCACTAATGGACCATTAGATCCGCGTGGCAACACAATGGGCTTGACCTTCTATAAACGCTACAGATGAGCGGGTTCTACTTTCCTTCATTTTTCGTTTCGAATATATGGATATTTGGAAAATTGCAAATGAATTTTTGTGCAAAAATTTGGAAATTCGAAACCTTATGATTTTTGAACTCAAAAATCGTGGAGACTCTTTTATGTCAAAAAAAAACTGAAAAATAAGATAAATCTTGGAATCTGACAGCGCTGACTGCAGTACCTCTGCTGCGATTAACATTCGACACGATCGCTGTTGGCAAGCAGAGTGTTCAACACTTTGTCGACATCGACTATTTAATTGGGACGGTTGTCCCAATTTGTCTTAAAAAATGTATGCATTGTACTTTATGCATGAACTTATGATATTTTAAATTGTACTGAGATGTCCTGCTATTTTATTTCAAATACTTTTTTTGAAATGCCTGAAACACAATAGTGCGTTGCTGTGTTGCGTCGTCTTTCAACGCACACAATTCAATGGCCATGCACAGAATACTGCGGCGACCTACGTAAGTACAAAATGAGAGAGATGCGAGGATCGTAAAACGTAAGACCATCGCAAGTCATTATCGAACATGTTATAAAATTTTTGACAGATTGGTGAGATGATAAACAGCTGACTACATTTTAACGACAACATCAATTTGAACCCAAGGAGGAAAAAAAAGTACAATTGTTTGAGCAGAATATTTTTTGAGATTTGACAAACGAAGACAGCTGACACAATATTTTTCATCTGGTATTTGAGAGAGAGAGAGAGAGAGAGAGAGAGAGAGAGAGAGAGAGAGAGAGAGAGAGAGAAAGAGAGAGAGAGAGAGAGAGAGAAAGAGAGAGAGAGAAAGAGAGAGAGAGAGAGAGAGAGAGAGACAGAGAGAGAGAGAGAGAGAGAGAGGGAGAGAGAGAGAGAGAGACTTTACACTTTCCACAAAATTGGGCCTTATTGCCCTATGAGTTCCAACGCAAAGGCATCCAACGCATAGATAATCTCAATAGTAACTAATCTTACCCGACATCTCATATGTCAGGGTCGCACCCTTTATTTCTGGCTGACTGAAAATGGACGAAACATAGCCGTGTGGTAAGAGGTTCCAGTGCAAACATCTCCCGTAAGTAAGTCACAACTTTAAAAGGAAATCGTCGAGCCATCCGGAATAAGTGACGTTGACGTTTCAGATTTAGATGCATTAAGGAGTAAGATTGCTGATGCAATTAAAGAGATGAATACACATGATTATCACTATCGTCTGTGCTATTTTTTTCTGGCATAATTGGATTGGTGGTTGCGCACTTTTATTCAAAAGCCCAAAAATCTACACTTGCACCTCGCTTTCAGCCACCGCAGCGCTTTGAAGTAGTAGTTTAAGTTGAAATAACGTATAATTTTGAATATTCAATAATGCAAGTCGAATTTATCAGTTGTGACCTATTCTCGAATGATCATTTGTTTTCTTGTACAAACTGTATTCAATTTTAAAATGTATATTTAGAGGTTAAAGGCCCTCTAAAAGAGAGGAGTATATATGGCGAATGTCTTATCGTTGCACACACGAATTGCGTGGAGTGTGGAAATCCAAATTTTCTTACGAGTTCACGCAGCTCGAATTACGAGTGCAAAATTTCCAGACGATCCACGAGACAGTTTTGAATCCACACTAATAGATAATTTATAGAATTACTTTGACCGCTTGCCTTTGAATCGTGATGAGGAGCGTACGTGTAATAAATTCAATATACAAAAGTTTTCCGTCAGTTTTTCATTTTTAAATAATACTTCTTAGAACAGCTAACATTGGTGCCGTATCAAATCGTCTAGCCAAGCCTAACGAACGTTTTATCACATTTTTAATTTGTCTGAAAATGCCGTAATCTGAAGTTTTTTAACTAATTAAATATTTTAAAAATTATTATTTGTACTTTTTTTAACTTATTTATTTACATATTTATATACAGTGCGACCTCAATAAGAGCAACCCTCGATAAAAGCAACACCTTATGTCTTACCAATGTTGACTCAGTAATTGCAACTCCTCGAAAAAGAAGTGACTCTGATAAAATCAACTATTGTTTCATAAACTCTTTTTTCGTTCGCTATTTGTATATTTTTCTTCTTGTTTATTTTTGCGATGTCTGTCTACGGCAATACAAAAGTGCTGGAACCCTTTGATGAACTCAAGCAATGATTATAATGAAGATGATTTGTTAGCTTTGAGTGTCATAAGGGACCAAATCCTAAAAGACAATATCATCGATAAATGATTTTGCTTCAAGAGCTATCCCCTATTGACTGCTCCGAGGACATAAATGAGTGGATTGCCGAAAATGAAACCAATCTGGAACCGACTTGCAGCAACTTGGGAATACCCACTGCCAAAAATCAAAGCAAGGGCTGCAATCCAAGCACTAAACATTTGCCTTCAATGGGCTAAAGAAAATTATGCTTCACTGAATAATATCATAGCTCTGCAAAACTTACGAGAGCCAGCTGTGGAAAAGAATTCAGGGTCTAAAAAGACACAATCAAAAATTTCTCAATTTTTTTTTAATACAAGTAAAATGTTAATTTTTTTTATTTTTAATATGAATTAAAAAATTAGTTTTGGTTTGTTTACCAGTGCAAGACACGTCTTTTTTACTATTTTGGAGGAGTTTAACTTTTTGTCTCATTTTCGGCACCTTCCATTTTTTGACTCGATTATAGCCCAACTTTCTATTAGTTGGTTTTATTGAGGTCGCACTGTAATTTATTTATTTAATTTTTATTATTTTATATTAATTTTTTTAATTTTTCACATATTTACCACTTGAATGTTAATTTGTTTTTTTTTTAAGTTACTTATTTGTCATTAATTCTTAATTGAATCTATAACTAACATCATAATATTTCATAAATATGAAGCTCAAACATTAGTCGAATTGACAGGTTTTTTTCTATGACCAGTTGAGCGCAACAGACTTTTCTAAAAATGATCTTATTTTTCTTCTGGACAATCATCGTGAAGATGAATTGTTAACTTACACTGTCTTTCCGTACAGCAGTCAGATACTTTCAAAAACTTTCACTCAACCAGTGTAGCATAACCTACACCTTCAATGAAGTCGTGTATGAAAGGGTTAACTCCTGTCAAAAAATTTGTTCGGTAATTAATAGACGAAACAGATAAGTCTCCGATTAAATGGCAAAAATCGAAGGCCTGCCATCTGTCAGACTACAAGTCAAGGGCGTCCGAATTTTGAACATAGTCAGCTGTCCAGACCTCGGATCAAGTCCAAATGGCATCACAACCAGGAATCATTCTGTCTACAATCAAGACAGTATCCATCAGATTAGTTTCAGGGATCACTCAATTTTTAACCAGATTTTTTACATTGTGTCCGACGACAGAGAGTCAAACAACAACCCCGTCATTCAGTCCAACGAACTTAATCAAGAATACGCGACATGCTGGCAGAGGCGATTGACAAAACAAAAGTCACCGTGTTACACCCATGCCCCAGCACCACCATGAACACCTTTGAGTCGACATCATTTGCTGGCTGCACTCAAGTTGCACACAGCAGCGGTCAGGAGCGTATTCCCGCTGCAGAGACGCTCGCTCAATGAGACCCTGCAAATGTCAACAAAGAAAACCTCTGCTGTCATCTTCTTAAGTAAACATCCTTTTTCTTGACGGTCCCCAAGTCCCTTCTTCGCCAAAGGACCCAGTGTGTAGCTTCTACTTGCAGGGCTCCGATGAGCCGCTCCCCTGACCCCCATGGTGTCCTTTTGACGCGGTCACTTGCATATAAATTGCATTTCCACAAGGACCACAGGAGCAAAAAGGATACAAAGAATCGAGAACTCCGGATATCCTTGTGTGCTTTGTTTTGCAGGCAATTCAATGCCCAAAGAACGAGGACACCACAAGCGATGTGTATCATCGCTTGGCTTTGATCTCCTGTCGGGACGAGGCGATGAATCGCTTGACACGCAGTAAACAGGATGTAATCAGTTATGAGTTCCACTTCGTTACAGGGACGGACGACAATTTTCAGCAGTTTTAGGAGCTGTTAACTAAACCGAAGCCACCCGGACAATGCCGCTTCCGAATGTCGACTTGTGCGTGACAGGCTGTCGTAAATTCATTGTTATCCAGGCTAGGGCAGCCGTGATGGAACGGAACTGCGGGTGGGTGTTTAATCGCTTTTGTGTGTCCTAGTTGTTCGTGAAATGTAGTCGCTTCGATTGTCTGATGGTGTCCTGGTGGCCCTTGCCACGGTAGAACGAGCACCGTGTGGGCGGGCCGCCGACAACGGTAAGCCCGCAGATTTTGATTCTCATAATGAGTTTGTGAAGGGAATTCCATTTATTCATTGGTCGCCGGTTCATTAGAATGCGGTATGAAATTTCATCGTGAGTTATGGGATCTTTATGTTCGATGATGCGTGAAGGCTATTGATTCGGCAAAGGAGGAAAAAAATGGGAGCGCGCTCCCTTTGTTCGGGCGAAATTGCTGCCGATGAAGATTCATAAGATAGTATTAATGAGAGTTGGAGACGTTAAACGTCGTCCACGCGAGGGAGATTCGGTTTCGAATTATTGTCGAATAGTTGGCACTGGAAGCGGTGGCCTTTTGTCGACAGGAGCCGTTTCAGTGTCGCCAATAATGAATCACTGAAAGGGAGTTTCTCTACTTTCACTTTATCATTTGAATTATTTCGAGTCGTAAAACAGTGGACTAAGTTTGACTGGCATTGGGCTTGGTTTGGTTATTCAATTTTCTGGACTTCATGAACTTGAAACATTTTAATTAAATTTGGTTTGCGCTTTTTTTGATCGTATTTTTGTAGGCTTTGCTGGTTTAACAGGCTATGTGTCGTTTGCGGCAATAAAACAAATCGATTTGAGTCACACAAGATAACAACATTCGAAGATCGGAAGGAACAGTCAATTGCAATGGGCGTTGTCCGCATTTTAAGAACAACAACTCCGGTGACTACGATTCGATGGCATCAGAAGACGACAAGTCAAGCAGAACCGTACTAAGTCTGTTGTGGGATGAAAATGTGATGAATCCTGTCGAGGTGTCAACTGCTGTGAAAAGAAATTTTGCTGTTTGATCCTGTTTCTATAACACTCGCATGTGAAGTGTCTTTGATTGCAGTCAGTAATTTGAACGCGCTTTGTTCATCAGCTACAGTCGACCGAGGAGTAACTGGAACAGTCTGACGAAAAACACCAGGCAGCAGACCAGGCCACGAAAAATATTTTGCTTGTCACAGCCCCCATACAATTGTGTGCTTAAATGTTTCCTGTGTGTGGGCTTGTCCGCACACCTTCATATAGCTGAATTGGCCATCGTCAGAGAGCCAAACCGGTTTCCTTTGCAGTTGGGTTTCCACACAAGATTAGGCTGACGCAACAATTGATGCCGGGCGACCTTAGATTGCGCGTGAGTTAGCTTGCATGGGGAGCATAGTTTGCATGCAGAGAATGTTGCCTTAAAGCCTGAACTTTGACCAAAAAAATCGTCTTCCAGGCTAACTTCAGTTTTGGTTCAGCGACTGCAATCCACAAGAGTTCCATTGAGCACCCATCGGTTTATGGCATAGGGACATTATCTGTCTTTTGTTTTCTTTCGGAATGAGGAAGGAGTCACGGTAGGTGTAGACTGATGTTAACCGCCTTTCTGTGGCCAGAGCTCGACAACGTCAAGAAATCCGAGCTGAGGTGACGCAGCACACGAAGTTGTGAAGGAGAAGGAGAAATCGACGATTCGAGCGTTCATCACTGAAGGCCGAGATCATGCCTCTTGACATCCCTAGGTCATCTTTGGGGGCACGTCAAGTCCTACGCTAGCAGGTCTAACCCTTTGGACGAACTTGAGGACAATACTCGAGTGACCCCGCACATATGTGTGAATTATCAACAATTTAACTGACCAGCGAAGCCGAGGAGGATATTTAAATTAAGTGCTAAGTCATACTTATAATAAAGCCACGGAATGTGCGTCTGGTCACCGAATACGAAGTTAAGGAAAATAGGAATTTTCATAAAACACCTTCTGAAAGGAATATCCTCCATCACCTCAGCATTCCTCACAAAACGCCCGGCAATATTAAATTCTCATTCAGATACACTCTGGCGCCAATCCTCGTCATGATGCGGGACTACACGAAGCAAAACAAACGAAGAGTAAACGAGTACATCGTCCAAGAAACAGGTCACAGGAGTCGCTTAGGACCCCTAGGTCCCTTAGGAGTGTAAGCCAACAACAGAATGTGTCCCCGATCTACTTCTTAAGTAATGTCTTACTGAACACAATATCAGGCATCTGCTGCAGGCTGTCCTTACCTTAAACACACAACACAATCATACGAGGATCTTTATGTTCGATGATGCGTGAAGGCTATTGATTCGGCAAAGGAGGAAAAAAATGGGAGCGCGCTCCCTTTGTTCGGGCGAAATTGCTGCCGATGAAGATTCATAAGATAGTATTAATGAGAGTTGGAGACGTTAAACGTCGTCCACGCGAGGGAGATTCGGTTTCGAATTATTGTCGAATAGTTGGCACTGGAAGCGGTGGCCTTTTGTCGACAGGAGCCGTTTCAGTGTCGCCAATAATGAATCACTGAAAGGGAGTTTCTCTACTTTCACTTTATCATTTGAATTATTTCGAGTCGTAAAACAGTGGACTAAGTTTGACTGGCATTGGGCTTGGTTTGGTTATTCAATTTTCTGGACTTCATGAACTTGAAACATTTTAATTAAATTTGGTTTGCGCTTTTTTTGATCGTATTTTTGTAGGCTTTGCTGGTTTAACAGGCTATGTGTCGTTTGCGGCAATAAAACAAATCGATTTGAGTCACACAAGATAACAACATTCGAAGATCGGAAGGAACAGTCAATTGCAATGGGCGTTGTCCGCATTTTAAGAACAACAACTCCGGTGACTACGATTCGATGGCATCAGAAGACGACAAGTCAAGCAGAACCGTACTAAGTCTGTTGTGGGATGAAAATGTGATGAATCCTGTCGAGGTGTCAACTGCTGTGAAAAGAAATTTTGCTGTTTGATCCTGTTTCTATAACACTCGCATGTGAAGTGTCTTTGATTGCAGTCAGTAATTTGAACGCGCTTTGTTCATCAGCTACAGTCGACCGAGGAGTAACTGGAACAGTCTGACGAAAAACACCAGGCAGCAGACCAGGCCACGAAAAATATTTTGCTTGTCACAGCCCCCATACAATTGTGTGCTTAAATGTTTCCTGTGTGTGGGCTTGTCCGCACACCTTCATATAGCTGAATTGGCCATCGTCAGAGAGCCAAACCGGTTTCCTTTGCAGTTGGGTTTCCACACAAGATTAGGCTGACGCAACAATTGATGCCGGGCGACCTTAGATTGCGCGTGAGTTAGCTTGCATGGGGAGCATAGTTTGCATGCAGAGAATGTTGCCTTAAAGCCTGAACTTTGACCAAAAAAATCGTCTTCCAGGCTAACTTCAGTTTTGGTTCAGCGACTGCAATCCACAAGAGTTCCATTGAGCACCCATCGGTTTATGGCATAGGGACATTATCTGTCTTTTGTTTTCTTTCGGAATGAGGAAGGAGTCACGGTAGGTGTAGACTGATGTTAACCGCCTTTCTGTGGCCAGAGCTCGACAACGTCAAGAAATCCGAGCTGAGGTGACGCAGCACACGAAGTTGTGAAGGAGAAGGAGAAATCGACGATTCGAGCGTTCATCACTGAAGGCCGAGATCATGCCTCTTGACATCCCTAGGTCATCTTTGGGGGCACGTCAAGTCCTACGCTAGCAGGTCTAACCCTTTGGACGAACTTGAGGACAATACTCGAGTGACCCCGCACATATGTGTGAATTATCAACAATTTAACTGACCAGCGAAGCCGAGGAGGATATTTAAATTAAGTGCTAAGTCATACTTATAATAAAGCCACGGAATGTGCGTCTGGTCACCGAATACGAAGTTAAGGAAAATAGGAATTTTCATAAAACACCTTCTGAAAGGAATATCCTCCATCACCTCAGCATTCCTCACAAAACGCCCGGCAATATTAAATTCTCATTCAGATACACTCTGGCGCCAATCCTCGTCATGATGCGGGACTACACGAAGCAAAACAAACGAAGAGTAAACGAGTACATCGTCCAAGAAACAGGTCACAGGAGTCGCTTAGGACCCCTAGGTCCCTTAGGAGTGTAAGCCAACAACAGAATGTGTCCCCGATCTACTTCTTAAGTAATGTCTTACTGAACACAATATCAGGCATCTGCTGCAGGCTGTCCTTACCTTAAACACACAACACAATCATACGAGGCCCCCCTTGCAGTCATTCGCAGGAGTAACTAAATTCGGCAACTCGGCTCGACCTTGACACACACCGCAGCAGCTCTCACATGCCCTGCCGAATTTAATCAAAATTTCTAATCACCCCTTCCTATGGTGGTACAGGCCAGTCGTCCAATCCCTACTCTTGGTTCAACTACATTTAAGAAATGACCCCGTATCGATCCCCAGTGGCCGTCGTCTCTCACGTGACCTGGTGGGGTTATGACGAAATATCGAAATTACATAACAACATGTTCCTGACTAAGGAACACCCGTCAGTCACCCACTCGCCCGCCTACTCTTCAGCAGCGTTGTTGGATGAAGACATTGGATCCACAAGGGCCCATAACTTGAATTCAAACCACCGCCTGCACAATCGTATGGACTCACTAAGTGCTGCACTCACTTGTGTGTTTTGTCTGCAGCCCCTTAAGACTTATCGATTCTTCAATTGAACCCCCTCTCACAAAGCACAGGGCACATCAGTTAACCGGGGTATCATGGGTGTGGGTTTTGCGGGGGCGTGTGTTTGCCAAGTCCCCAACCGCATTTGGCGTTTCAAAGCGATATTCCTTCATATTGACCATGGCAATTGGCAGAATATGCCTTCTGTGCCCTATGTGCCCTTCCTTTGGTCACTCCTGGCCCGCTGCAACCGCATGAATAATTCATGGAACACTGCCGATGTGGTCAGAGAACGAGGAGTGTAAATCAGAAGTATCCATGACACACCACCCCCCTTC
The DNA here is from genome assembly GCA_905231855.2 of Eristalis tenax. Taxonomy (NCBI): domain Eukaryota; kingdom Metazoa; phylum Arthropoda; class Insecta; order Diptera; family Syrphidae; genus Eristalis; species Eristalis tenax. Next base: position 47,872,435 of record HG993128.1, on the reverse strand, counting down.
ATCAATAATCGGACACCTGCCTCCTCGAACCCCTTTCGAAGTCGCCACTATCTCCATCCACACCCACCACCACGTGCCACAATGACATAATTTTGCCATTTGCTCCGTTTAAGCTCGTTTGTGTGTTTCTTTTTCATTTTCATTTTTTTTTTGTATGAACTACCGAGGGATGGGGAGTGACGTTATGAGATGCATAAATTTCATGTGACATCCGGCGTGGAAGGGGTTGGGGGGTAGCTTCCTGTCACACCATGACGGATGCACCCCCAGTTCCGCAAGGGAAGCAGGGGCTTTTTATAGCCCATCGTGTGGTATCTTTTCACTTGGCACCTAATCAAACCTCTCCCCCCTCTCGGGGGTGAGTACAACGGCTTTTCAAAAATTAAGATTTCTGCCTGCAACCGGGGGGAGTTGGGTATGATTTCAATAATTAAAACATCGCCATGCCAGTGGTGGGCAGGAAGGCCAGTGGTGTGAGGAACTGAACCAGGTCGCGTTTTGGAATGACCACTAAATTTTAATTCACCCCCTTGCCGCCCTCTCCACTCCTTCAGCGGGTCCTGACACTAAATTGGATCGCCGGCCTCTGTTCCTGCACCTGAAGGTGAAAGGACGAACGTTGAAGTCAATTTTTTGTCCAACAACACAGGCGTTTGTTAAATAAATTAGTACCGTGCACGGGCACTAATCAAGTTGGGATTAATTTTAATTTGAATGAGACCTGCTCCTTCTGCAGCGCTGCACGCCGATAATCAGGGGTTGTGTCAGCGGTGTTGGACGACTCTGTTGATTTAGGCCGACCAAGAACACCATCCTTTTGGGAGGCAATACAAACGAGAAGGATTGCTGTCATAGTTGATGAGCGTGTGCTGTGGCCGGGTGATGGACTGGTGGCATTTAATTTGATGACATTAAGACGGGTTTCAAGAATCCGGTGAAAGCTTAAATGGATTTTCTGGAAACACAATCGAATCCACTGAAACCGAGGCGCAATGACGTCGGTGGTGAGGGCGAACGTAACGTTTTCATTTTGTGTGAGGTGTGTGCAGCGTGAATAATTCATTGACGATGGAATGAGAATGCGTCATGAATTAGCAATGAACGCTGTTGTGACGGGAGGAAGATTGGTATTGGCTCGGAACACTCTAATCAAAAAAAAAAAAATATTAAAAGAAATATGCGAGGTTATTACGCCGAAGGGGCCTTCTTTGTACTCCTCGTTGAAGGCCCTTGTAAAATGGGGTCGATATTCGAAACGAGGGAGGGATGCACGAGCCTCGAGCTGCTTTCAGAAGGGCACACCAATTTTATGAGGAACTGAAGGACATGCGAGAATATTGTTTTCGTTGCTCTCAACAAACAGACCGCAAACAGACATTCGCTCAGGAAATTTGACTAATTTAGGGTGTCAGCCAGATTTGCTGCAGTGGAAATGGAAAGATTGCCTCCGTTGTTGTACAGCGTTCTGGAGGTTCGATGAAAACCACAATTCGTGTGCAGTGGGGTTGAAAAGCCATGATGGATGTAGATCTCTCCAAGACTTTCGGAGAATTGTATGGACGAGGAGTTCGCGAGTCAGATGCTTTGGTCTGCACTTTGTCGTAAGCTGCAAAGTGGACAGTCTATTTCAGGATAGGCCAGTTTACCATGGGCTACACCAGGGCTGTACCATGGAGTTGAGAGCATGGAGGAAGGCAGTATTATGGCTGCACTGGCGACCTCCTAGTCGACTTTAAATTACGTTTCTTCGCATCAAATGACGCCACTTATCGCATGGAATTTGATCATACTTTCAAACGGCCAAATTCTATTTTGATTGCATACGACACACGACATATATGCTTTTCATGCATCCGACACCCAGAGCTGAGAAAAGCACAATAAAGAAAGGAAATGTGAAGACGCTCACTCGAAAGCTGATACGATCTCTGATGTACACCAGAAATGGCGTAGACAGGGATAGCCAACTTCTACCTCTCTTACCCCTTAAAATATTTGACAACCATTTTGTATGCAGTTTTTTCAAACCAAATTGACCAATCAGAGAACGGCATTCACATTATTTCGTGAATAACCGTCAAAAATTCATGAAAGACTGTCAAATAGCCGTCGATGTACTAGGGGTCAATCAGCTGGATGCACGCACATAAATAATGAAAGCTGGGGCCTCCCGCCCGTTTAACTCTTACATGCCAGCACACCTCTCTTGATGCGTTGAAATTTCCCGAAATTTGAAGTGGTTTCGCTTTCAGTTTTGAAGTCACTAGCTCTCAATTTTTGAACGGCAGCCAAAACAAATATCATTCTCAATTTTTGAATGGCCTCCAGAACAGCTGTACCTTGACAGGAAAAAATAGTGTACGCCAGACAATAGAAAGAGACAAAATGAGAAATCGAACACCAAAAAGATCAAATTAAACTGAAATTCGCGCTGTAGGCTTTTTCGGTATGACAACCTCTCATGGACGGATGTATTCAAGGTGATTGCAATAGGTTTTATCAGAAACCATGAGGTTTCCAAGCCCCGAAAATGTATGGTGGAACCTGGTATGTTCGGCGAGAGTTGATGGAACCTCGCGGTCTCACTACCGTGTGACCTTCCTTTATTCTTCAAACCACGCAGATTCATTAGCAGGTTTTTCAGTTAAACATCGCCCAAGTCCTACAGCACTATGAAGATGTGCTTTACCAGGAACTGACTTCTTCTTATGGCCCGAATTGGAAGATATGTGGATTCAACAGGACGGTGCCACTTGCCACACAGCTAACGAAACAATGGCTCTTTTGCGCGACAAATTCAATGGCCGTGTTATCTCACGTGGTGGCGATGTCAATTGGCCGCCAAGATCATGTGATTTGACACCGTTGGAAAGAAAAGGTGTACGTCGATAAGCCATCAACAATTCAAGAGCTAAAGGATGAGATAATTCGGCACATTAACGGCATAGAACCTCAATTATGCTTCAGCGTCAAATTTGGACCATCGAATGGAGGTGTGCTGTCGAGGTTGCAACATTGGCCCTTAAAATGTAACCACCCCTTAAAATGAACCACAATTATTTTTGGGGATCCATTTTGCTACCTCCTTTCTCAAATGTGCCCATGGATTTTCTGTTGGATTAAGGTCTGGGCTCTGAGCTGGTGTATCCAATACTTTGGCGCAGTTATGAAGCAGCCACGTCTTCACCGTGAGTTCTTTGTGTTTCGGCTCGTTGCCTTGATAGAACTTAAATTGTGGTTTTCTGCAGCTAACACCGCCATTAAAACCAAAATCGATGGCACTAGCAAGCAAATGAGTTTGCAAAATGCTCAACTACTTCTTTGCGTCCATGGTATTTTCAATTAAAACTATTTCCCCGACGCCCGTGCTGGATATGCACCCCGACACCATCATAGATAACTTACCAAATTTAACGGTTGGAATTATGTTCTTGTACATCAACGATTTTAAAGGTTTGCGTCACACTCTATTGGGCAAAATATGACATCATCCCAGTACTCGTTCTGTAGTCTGTAGCGAATGATAAGCATTTTTGTACATATTGTGACGAAAGTGATGGCTTTTTTCCGTGCAACTCTTGATGTGTACTCATTCTTTATCAGCACTTGTCTTACAGTTTCGTGGGAATTTTGAACACCACATTCTTGGTTTATTGCTCGGGACAAAGCTCGAATGGATATTTGAGGGTTTTCATGCACTTTTCTTAGTAAACAGTTAGCAAGCAGCGCTCATTTCTGTCCGTTGACTTTTTTGGCCTACCTTTTGGAGCAACATTTTCTAACCGATTTTCGCGTTCTACTCGTTAAAAAGGGTGATTTTTTAGCTATTATCTTTTCAGCTGACGCACGTTTCGTGTTTTGTTTCACTGTCAAACATCTTCAGTTTGGTCTATAATTTAACCATGAAACGTCTTATAAACGAACAACGCTTGCAAATTATTGAATTTTATTATCAAAATGCGTGCTCTGTTAAGAGAGTTCATCGCGCGCTTCTTCCGTTTAATGGTCAGTTTAATCGACGACGCCATTGTGAATAAATTTCGCACCGTAGAGTGCGAACTGAAGAAAATATCGCAGCTGTATCGGCCAGAGTTAATGATGACCATCAATTATCGATTCGTCGCCGTTCGCAGCAATTGGGCCTCTGTTACTCAACAACGTGGACAATTTTGCGGAAGGATTTAGGTGTGATGCCTTTAAAAATACAGCTGGTGCAAGAATTGAAGCCGAGGTCGCGGCGGCCATTTGGCCGATATTTTGTTCCATGCATAATTGAACCATACCATCGGCCCTTAAAATGTAACCACCCTATATATAATTGGTATAAAATGCCTGTGAGCGTCCATAAAATACTTCTTCATAGTGCTGACGTTATTGAGAACTTCGCTGTTCCAATTGGCCAACTGTCAGAAGACGTATTAGAAGCCCGCCAAAAAGATTATAAGCTGTGCCGTGAAAGCTTTTCAAGAAAGATTTCACGGATAACAAGCAACGAGGACGTTCTCCATAATTTGTTAAATTCGTCCGATCCTATCGTAAGCGACATCCTGAAGCCTTAGATGCTGTTAGAAGCATAAATAAATAACTTTTGCATTACAAAAATTAAAAAAAAAAAACGTTCATTTCATATAAAAGTCTGTGTGCGCCGCCCTGTACAAGCAGAAAAGATCGACAACGCCAATAATAGTTGTAACGAGTGATATAAAATAAAGAAGAATTGTACTGCTCCGAAAGCATCAACATCTTTCAAAATCAGATTAGTCTTCAAAATGAACGGCAAACACTCACAATCTCCCTTGAAAGCCTTCACTCCAACATTCAGAGTTCCTGGCAAAGCTGGACGACTGACTGTTAGACAACTCATTAGCACAAATTGTTAAACCACTTATGCACAGCTTCCAGAAAGAACTTGAAGACAGAAAGGAGGGCAAAATAAAACCCCTCTACTGCCACCAGTCCCATCCATCATCGGAGACGAAAACAATAAACTGTCAGACACCTTCGTCGTCTTCGTCACTCCACGAGAACAAAATCCACTTTACAGCTTCAGGTGGCAGAGTTTGCAAGTTCTTTCTCGTCAACCTCACTGCATCGCCAGAGGCGAGGACCACAAAAATCTCGTGTTCTCTGAATGGGAGAACCTCCTCAGAATGCGAAACGCAGGAAACAATGAAAAATTGTGCTGGTTTTGTTTCGTTTTTTTTTTTTTTTTTCTAACGAAGGATCTCTGCCTCCACTCCAAGATTAAGAACTAACAACATCCTCCCACACAACAGCCCCTCCCCTCTCCATCGCCTCCTTTGACAGGGGAGACTTTTATTCAAGTTTTCTTTTCCCTTTCGTTGCTTTTGTTGAAAAACCCCAACCCACCGCAGAAGGTAGAGTGTGTATGTGTGCAAGGAAAAACGATCTCCACCCCAAGGAATAAGGACTTCTACACAAATAACTCATTAATTGCGAATGCATTCTTCGGTGTGTGTGAGTGTATCTTGGGGATAAACATCTTTCAGTGTTTGCCAAGAAAAAATACAAAAAAAAAAAAAAGAAAAGCAAAAACGAAACGAAACTTTGCGCTCGTTGGTGAGTGGAGCGAAATGATGTGAAACAGATACTAAATGAAGCTCAGTGGGTGGTCATGGACGCCACAATCAAGGTTGAACCACTCCACATCCTGATGACTGGAGAGACTGACAGTGATTGAGTGTGTATTCATCATCGTCATCATCATCTCACTCAGAGTCGGTTCGGTTGGCGCTCTTGTGACGGATACATACACACACACACAATCCCACAAACACGCGCCCACCGCCCTTCAAAGGCGTGTCAATATCGTTACCAGTGGGCCGTGGTGCAGAAGAGGGAGCAGCGAAATTAAACCAACTAAAGATCAGGATACCCTCGGCGGTCTAGGTGTTGGCGATACACGGAATGTGTTCAATTTTTTCCCCCAATCACTCTTAGATCTTTCTTTTTTATCATTTTCCGCGAGGGGGCCCGCCGCATCGTCTCTTCACCCGGTGCATGGAAGTGTATCTCGTTTTTTTCACGTTCAGTGAGGTGAATATTTGGGAAAAAGTTATGGATGCGGAGGGGATTATAGGTTTGTTAGTAACATTCGGCATCCAGCAAGGTGGTGAATGTGTATGCCTCTGTGTGTGTGTACATTGTCTGCGGGGGATTGTGCGGTGAAATGTTGTCGAGTCAGAAGTGAGGAGGGGGATTGGGAAGATCCCAAATGCACCGGTGGCTCTGTGGCATGGAATAGCTAATGCCATTAGCTGTTGGTTTTTGGTGTTTCACTGATTCTAACCGAGGTCTGTAACCAACGAAGCGAAACACCGAAGTGGCCATGAAGGAGGTGGCTTACCTGTGTGTCGATGTTTCGTGGTTTCAGTTTTGAGGGTAACCCGGGATTTGCTGAATCAAAAGTTACACAATGTCTTTAAGTTTCGGTTTTTGTATCTGCAAGGCGTAAGTGCCTCGTAAAGGTGCATGAGGTTGGGGCGCTCAAGAGCGAAATCACGGTGCGATGAGCATGGAGAAACATATTTTTTTACGGTAGCTTTCACGGTCTTATGGAACGAAGTTTAGTTCACACTTAATGGAAAAAGGAGAATGGAAAGTTTCGTCCTGCCATAAATGAGACTTTTGCTCTATTCACAGAATGATTGGAAAATGTCATTAAAGTTCAACAAAAGAGCTGGCACAGGCGACTCACGACGAGCCAGTGCAACCGACACCGTTGACCGTCCAGCTTGAGAGCGAACGCAACCAAGGCCGCCGTCCATTGAAATTGGAGACATTTGAATAAGACCCATCTCGGAGAATTTGCTGAAGGGGGTATCAACCAGTTCGTAACCCAAATTATGATTTTTCGCCATGGTGACTAAGCCCGTCTTGTTTCTTCGAGGAATGGTCCTGAATGGTTCGCCTTGAAATCAATATGGCATCTGTCAAAAAGTCTCATCTGTGACCCCGTAGGTAATCGATCGAATGACATTGCGCGCAGCCCAAAAAGGGACAGACAGATGCAACTTTGGCGTACGTTGACCAGGGGAACACCCTGCCTTCATTGCTCCTGGGTCTCTGGTGTGCTGTGAGGGATCCATGTCTCGTCCACGGTAGCCAAATGGCCGAATTGTGATTGAATGGCAATCACACCATTGATGGTTGCCCATATGGTCGAGTATGAGCAAACGTGGCGAGAGACCCATGGCGCGGAAAGCATGTGAAAGGTGATGTACCCGCTCAGATGAAATGCCTACAGCCTCACTTTTATTCTTCGATAGTTCAATATCCATGGACCTTATCGACGAATTCTAGCGTGAAGGCAGCTACACCATCGAGGTGATCAATCACTTCTTATCGTCTGCCCCAGCTCCGCAGTAAATATTTATTAGAATCAGAACCCATATAAAATCCTGGATAACTCTTGCTTCTGTGAGCTCAGCAGACAGTTTTTTTTTTTATCAAAAGTCCGGTTTCGAAGAACCAAGCTTAAATTACATATGATATTGATCATCCCAGTTCTGACATAAGTCGCAGTGCCATTCGGAATACGAGAATCAAAAGCGGATGAAAATGGTATTTTCGAGAGATTTGGGATCAACATTTGAGCGACATAATTCAAACACAAATCGCATGGTTTTGATTCGAACAATGCCTAAGATAGCTAGGCCGAGCCAGTGGGACAGATTAGTAAGGCAATTTCAACAAACTAGCAGCGCTAGCTCGTGTATCGGTTGAGATCCGAGTTCACACAGGACTAAAGTGCCATTCATGGAAGACTTCGATTCATATTTTTTTTCGAATGGATTCCGATTTAATGAGTCGTGTACAAATTTTAATGATAGAAAAAAATCTAATCAATGTGGCTCGTTTTGAAATTCCTTTTATTTTTTAACGAGATCCCTAATATTTCTCAAAGTTCCCCTTGCTTGCTGTTTGCCGATGTTCTAAAAACTTCTATATCGGGCCATTTTAGATGAACTTGGCTGAAGACAGCCGGGATAACGGGATAACCTGAATAGACTTGCTCAATGCGAAGGAGAACAAAGCAGTTGATGCGAAACACGGTGGTTTCAACTTTTCCCGATCGATTCTTCCAAAAACTCTCACTCACTTGCAAAAGCACACATGCAGTGTTAACGCCCGATGTGTGAGTTCAGGGGAATTGTTCTTGACTTTATTTCAACCGGAGTTAACGCAAATATTGAAATAAATTTGAATATATTTTAAATAAAACAGTGAAAGTGAAACAGAGAAATTATAGCAGTTTTAAACAGAGCGGCGTACAGCCTAAAAGTATGCTGCGTCGACTTCGGAGCAAATTACCTCCCACACGGTAGATAAGTTCCAAGAACAAACCGTGTAAAAATAAAAGAGTACATAGAACAAAAGGGAGTGGAAGTGGTTTCGTATCCTTTTACCCTTGTGTGGACACACACAAAGTTATGCATAAACATACACCAAACACACCCGGGTGTGTCATGCGTGTTTGTATGTTCACGGGCGTCGGAGGTAGTTGTGTGCTTTCGATTTTTTTGACGTGTTTATCCAGTCAAGGAGAAGTATATTCTGGTATGGCACCTTCTGGAGAAAGAGAAACAAATCATGGTGAACGTGTGGTCAAAGATTTGTGTAGCAATCTGTTCCGTGGAGTTACCCGAAACATCGTATGTGACAACTTTTTTAGGAGCTATAATTTGGCATCTATTTTGACTGCAATGTGTTAATATTGGAAACTAAGACGTAAATTTGTACCAGCCGACTTTTCTAATCCAAAAGGAAGATCAGTGGAATCATAAATCTTTTGCTACTGAAACAACATACGCTCCGGATGAGGTAGGTTTTTATGCCACAACGAGAACTCTACATGAGCTTCAAGAGTAGAGAATGATGAAGAAAGACCGTGCGTGAAGGAGAGTTGTCATGGCAGGGGAAATCTCTCACCGCTTTACCTCAAGATGAAACAGTTATTATTCAACGCAGGCTTTGCCGGGATGAGGATTGGCAGCGGATATTAGAATCCGATACTGAGAATTTGAATAAATGACATTTCTTCTTACTCTAAAACGGTGATTAGCAGAGAGTAGTGCATTTGAACGCTGTTAGACGAGAATTCTTTCAACATTGCAATCTCTAGACTGCAGTCTATCCTTGACATTTCTGCCGAGTTTTTAAATAACTCATGCATTTTGCATCAAGTTAGGTCTCCAACTGAAACCTTCACTTTCAAAAAACGCCTTTAGACAAGATGACGTCCTGCCATTGGACTTCCTCAACAGAATACTTTCCCACCAAGACTTGCTTGAATGGGTTCAGTAAACTCAATGTCATGGTAAGGAAGTGCCCTAGAGACAAATCACAAATCCGACCATAGGATCTGAACTTGAAGAGGTGTGCCTCTTGTTCCCCATCATCGCCGTACACGTACACTCTGCAACTCTATTTAATAAAATTTGTACGTGTTTGAGGGTTTGCCCATAAGTTGTGCATATTTCGGACTCAATTGAACGTCGGCACGAATCCCCCACACCAGGGTGCTCAATGAAAAGAATGCGTGAGTGAAAAAAGAATTCATGAACAATAGACACCACACATGTTTGTTGTTGCACACCCCCCGTGAGCACTCTTCGCACTCTTTACTTGCTTGCATGATAGTCAAGCACATTTCACGTCCACAGAGCCTAACTCCAGGAAAACAAGACAAATGTCTTCGGCAACATCGAAAACACTTGCAGAGCGTGTCTGACTGACGTTCCAACTTTCCGGCTGCCTCGCCTTTCCTCTGTCACCTTCAGCAAATGTTTCCTGTCACGTTACTCAGTCGGAACAATTCAATTGCAAAGAACGTTCACGACAACTCATAACATCCAGCACAAGTGCGGTGCCACCCTCGCAAATCGCAACCAGAGCGAACGGGCGACGCGCCTCGGCCCCGCACCCACCGCAAACAACTGCAGCCGCTGAATACTCTTGGAGAATATGTCACTTGTCGCCGCTTACCGAGTTATGTGCGCAATTAAAACGAGCGCACAAAAAACAAGCACGAAAATTATTTAATGAATATTTATAAGAACATTCCCCAGGGGGCGCTCTCATCTAACCCCCGGTGTGCACTATTCCCTGGCAGCACCACAAAACCCTGCTCGCCACCCACAAACAAGGACGAAGGACTAACGCGAGGGGATAGGCTGACTGCGAGTGCCCACCCTCCACGAAATTTCTGGAGGAGACACATTTTTGTGTTTCTTTTCTTTCTTTTTTTTGCAAAAAGTTTTGTCCCACAAAATGTAGTTCACCACTTCCTTTCATTGGCGCGTACTCGTTAGACGTGCATACTCGTTTTGTCGCTTAGTCGTTTCCTCGATTTTTTTTGTGGCTTTTGTTTCCTTCAGAGCATTGTTGCGAGTAAGTTTCGAGCCGATTTTCATTGTCTCTAAAGGAATGGAGGAATGCCTTTCATTCATTGTAAGGATATGCCGCGACCCTGATACACATCCGCCATCGTGTACATCACGTGGTCGCGAGGGAGAGAATGAGAGAGAAAGAAACCGACATCAAACAAAATAGAAAGGGCTTTCATAGCAGCACTTTGGACTAAGTGGAGTAGGAAACGCCACCCCCACCAATGTATGGTGAAATAAATGGAACTCCAGAGTGGATAAGTCGTACGTTGTGCAGATAACAACAATAGCTGAAGTTGGCCTTCGTCCTTAATTCCAATGCGGAGTATTCAAAGTATTTCCACCCACCAGCTGGAGGCCGCCATCGGCAATGAGGCAGCGCTTGACGGACGGGCGCGGAGAGGAAGTTCTATTTTAAAATTCCCCATTCAAAGGTTTCTATTCTATTTTGCTTGTTGTGTTGGCGTTCCTCCTTCGGTACTGCGTCAGAGCTCGAGTGGGTGGAGCATGTGGGTGCGTGTGTGGATGGACATGCCGCCGCGCTATTAGGACAGGACATAGACCGATTTGGTCATGCAACTATTTATGGAACACAACGGAGTGGCTTGATTTTTTGACAGCATATCGATTTGTAAAGCATTTTTATTTTCTGCGGACTCAGAGCTGCAGTAAAGTGTGTGAACATGTTTCTTCGTTTGGTCAAGGAGCAGACGCGGTCAGATGACAGCATTTGATAGTTAAGTCATATTTATTCTTTTTATTTTCAATGGATTACCACTCAGACGCAGAAGTGTGAAATAAATGTTGGCGGCACCTCAGACCTTGAAGAAATGCCTGCTTATATGCATTACCTCGTCGCACAGTGTGTTATTTTCCGAGTCTAGTGGAACTTGTTTCCAAACTCAGAGCCGTCCGAATGACAAAAGCTGGGTATCAAAACGACAGGTAAAACCTCAGGTCTGTGGAAACAGTATTTACCGTTGTGTGACATCTCAAGCAGCACACATTTTCAGCAAGAGCATTACGTGAGCCAAAGTGGCAACGATATCCTTCTTTTTAGTTTCTCGCCTGTTATTCAAAAAATGTTTAAGTTAAGTTTGGAGCTTGTACGGCCTCAGCAAGTGGTAGTTAGTATCGTTTGGCTTGAAGGCCTTATCTGCTACAGGACACGATGATTATGATGACAACGAGCGAAATGAGAAATAAAGGCAGCGCCTACTGGGAAGTCTAGAACATGTGGCACACGCCACTGGATTTGAGCACTCTCTCCCCACGACCACACGCGCCCTTGAATGGCGACCTAGTGGAATCCACCCAGAAAATCGAACACAACGATACAGCTGATGATCCTCCTAGCGGAATCCTCATGACAAAGTGCTCAAAGCGTCAAATAGACTTGACAATGCGACAAACCTGTCCCACGGGCTGCCTCCCCTGGAAAATATCATCAACTAGATGAAACCTGGCGTTGGGTGTGAAGATGGAGGTGTTCCTCGTGTTTGCTTTTCTTACGTGCGTCTGCCGCTTTTGTGGCGCACTTGAGTGTGGCGAAAATGAAAGAAAGAATATTAATAAACGGCCGCTTTTCTGTGCTTCAGCATTACACAAGAAACACGAAGAAACATTAAAAGGCGGCATCGGGAGGTCAGACGTGTCTGTGGAATGTGTTTGGCCCGACCGAAGAAGAGAATAGACGTGTGCTCTCTAGCCACAGCCAGTGGCCATGTACAGCCTTGGATACAACACACCAACCACTGCGGCGCTGGAACGGGGGTGCGTTGGCACGTTGTCATAATGAGGTGGCATTTCCCAGAGTGGTGATGGTGATGATTATTTGTTTTTTTTTCCTCTGCTTCTCCCCCTTCGTTCGTTAGAATAAATATTTGATGGGGCGCGGGAGTGGATCGTTAAAAACGAGACTAATTAGTTCGCGGAGAGTGATATGCATTAGGGGTAATTAAAACCGGCGAAATCGAGTGCGCAAAGGAGATTTCGTTTCCAGCACTGTGCAGACATCAAGTCCACTAATCAATAATAGATGACGGGGTTAGACAGCGGGGCGATGACAGGGAGGTCAAACTGAGTGAGGGAGTGTGAGAAACCGGACGGAGTTCGAGTCGAAGTTGAATGCGCCGAGAAGGAGGACGAAGTGGATTAGGATTTTATCGATAATCCGATGGAGGTCCGGTTCAGTACGAGTGCGGTGAGGGTGCTGCGGATTTAAAAGGGGTTTAACGAGAAATTGATGGTAGTGAACGACAAGGGCTTAGCATAATCCAAGGCCCATGGAATACTATAAATGGCTGCGTTGTGTCACGAACCCAAAAAAAAATCTTTTTAAATTGGCACCAAGGACGAAGGAGCTCTGCTCCGTCTTTTAGCCACAACGTGCGATGGGAAGGGTAAGTAAGCATTATGAATCTGATCTGCTACTAGTCTTATCGCTCCATAATGCAAAATTCGCAGAAAACCTACACATTTTGTTGGCTATGGTTTGGGTTCATCGAGTGAGGAGTTTTAACCCTCAGTTTATTGAACATTGTTGGCAAGGCCCAATCTGCGTCGGATCTGCAACCGTCGTTTTTGTGGGTCTCAAGTGTCGAGAGGTAGACAATCTTCGTAACAACCTCAAGCCATAGATGTCCGTCGGGACGTTGAATTGCTTCTTGCTCGTCAGAAAGCAAATGTCTCTCCATCCTTCTTCGAAGGCAACTTTCGAGTATCACCGCCCGATGACCCGGAGTTTGTGAAAGAAGTCAAGACCTACGTCAATGCACTTGAGAATCCGTCCGCAACAGACATCATCTTTAGCGAAACCCAACCAGCGGACAACCCGACAGGAAACGAAGACCTCACAATGGCCGAAGGAATTTGCGGGAAAGCAGGCGGAATTGACAATATTTCGAATTTGTTCTCACATTCATCACGAACAACTGCATCAACAATTGCTACTTTTTACCTAGCAAGTGGAAAATAGCAAAAAAATTTCCCAATACCAAAAAAGGGGAACGCTCCCAGTGCGCTCTTGAGCAATGTAAGCAAGACCCTGGTGTACCCGGTAGTGCGAAAACTAAAGCAATGGTCCATCGACCTAAACGTCATTCCGGATATGCGGTACGGATTGATACGGATTAATAAAATTTCACCACGATGCCCTGAAGAAGCACGAAGTCACAGTTGCCTGTTTTCTGGATGTGGAAAAGGATTGGATTGAGGGACTACTATTGTAGATGGGATTCGCCTCCAAGCTCATCACAATAATTTACAGCTTTTTGCATTCCAGAAGATTCTACGTTCAAATTGAAGGCAGAAAAACCAAGGCGGGAGTTGCACAAAGCCGGAGCCAGTTGCTTTTCAAGATCTACACAGCAGATCAACCACATGCAACCGCCACAGTTAACTGCTGTCTATTTGGAGATGACCAGCTGACTTACGTCAGCTCGATGTCACCACAGATGGACGCGCTAAGGGTCGAAATCCAAACAGCGAACAAATTTGACTACTATACCAAGTGGGGTATTCGTATCAACACTGGGAAATCGGTACTTATGTGCTTAAGGAGACCATCCGAAGGTCAAGTATCTTGGCGTTAACCTTTCACGGAAAGGTTGATGTTCAACGGTTAATCGAAGCTGACCCTTAAGAAGACCAACCTAGGCTTCCATCGCATCTATCCCTTGATGCGCAAGCAAAATGGTTTAAGCCAAAGGAAAAAACTGCGGCTATACAAGCAGCTTATATTATCATTATTATTATAAATTCTTTATTTCATTTTTTTCGAGTTTACAAAGCAATTTGCAAGAATTATGGCATGCCAAATACCTGCGGTCTGCCTGGAGAGACATATAAAAAAATAAGCAATATAGAAGCAAATGAAAGTTTTTAATAATAAGTTTTAACTAAAATTCATATCTTGGAGCCAATTGGTGAACTAATTAGCAAAGTGACATAATGTGACAATTGTAATGATTTGGTGCATAAAATTAGGCAAGTTATTAGGTCTATAATTCGTGCGGTTTGCTAAGAGATGGCGTAACTTTTGCTATTCCATTGGAACATGCGTTGGAAAGCTACTCTCATTGTACGTCATTTCAGAATATGTCATTAATTTGAATAGTGAACAACAATCATTTTTTTTCACTCAAATATGTCGAACTTTCGGCCTGAAAAAGTGTTTTTGCGGGGAGTTCTTCTTCATATTAAGATAACTTCTGCCGAAAGTCATCGCATTTTGGTGGAAGTTTATGGTGAACATGCGCTAGCTGAGCGTACGTGCCAAAAGTGGTTTGCACGCTTGGCCAAATAGCCAAATCAACGCCTAAGCCGAAGATCCATGGCACGAAGGTAATGCTCTGTATTTGGTGCGATCAGAAGGGTGTGCTGTATTATGAGCTGCTAAAACCAGGAATGGATAACGCCACCACACACAATTAATCCGTTTGAAGAGAGCAGTAGCCGAAAAACTCCCGGAATATGCGACCAGACACGAGGCAATAATTTTCCATCATGCTCGACTCCAAGTTGCTATTCCGGTTAAGAACTATTTGAAAACAGTGGATGGGAAGTTTTACCCCACCCGCCTTATAACCCAGACCTTGCCCCTTCTGAATACCATTTGTTCTGGTCGGTGTAGAACGCCCTCACTGAAATACGGTTCACATCAGAGCAGAATATCAAAAATTGGCTTGATTTATTCTTGCCGCAGTTCTTCTGGGATGGGATCCACCAATTGCCAGAAAGATGGGACATGGTCATAGCTTCAGATGGGCAGTACTTTGAATAATACTATTGTACATGTTTTTCTTAAATAAACGTTCAAATTTTGAAAAAAAAACCGAATAATTTATAGGCCCAATATAATGCAGTAACTGGGTGAATAACTGAGCTCATTATTGAAAGCTATTCCGGTAGGCAATTCCGGTAGTTATACAGCCTAAGCCATCCTTATGTTCCATTCAAAATTTCGTAAAAACGCGGCAACGACATCTGACTTTCTTGGAAATATAACCTGCGAATTTCCTGTAAAATAGGACGAACGGCAAAGAAGTGATAGATATCCTCGTTTTCCCTACTGTTGGATAAAGTACATATTTTAGGCGTACCGTCTCGGTGCGGCTTAAAGTTCAAGTTCAAAATTTCGACTCTGGTTTTAATTAGTATTATCTAACTACGTTGGATGTGAGATCTTTCCTAAAATAACTAGCATCAAAAAGCTGGTGGCTTAAGTGTTTTTAAACATTTCTGGATATAGACAAATTTGCTCTGAGATTTTGAATATATAGCATTTCGGCCACCTTTGCTATCTCATCTGAAAACATGTCTTGCCATAGATCAACAGAGAGATGTGTCGTGGGATGCTGCGATCTGGTCCCATCCTGAATGGAGTGGCATTAGTACAAAGAAGTTTCAGCAAGATAGATTTGTGAAGGACACTTGTGCTTTTTCATTACCCTTGTTATATAGTTCGCGTTAGCTTTCAAACTTTGTATATAAATGCGCGTAATACCTGACTCGACAAGCAGCTCATATGGTCGATCTTAACGTACGGCTTCCCAATATGACACACCATCTAACCAGGACCAGCATAACGAAGCTAGCAAGTTTTTAAAGAAAATTACCGCGAATATGTACCGGACTCATCTTCGACAGGGACCGTCAAAGGCAACAATAGGCTTTACGACCAAGCACGCATCATCTCCCTGCGACAGTATATGGTGACACTGTTCAGAAAGCAGCTACTAGAAACCAACAACCATCCTAACCAGGAACCTGAGAAACACAATCCCCGGACAACACTACCTCAATGCGTTAAACCTGTTAAACGAGCAGAATGAAGAGGCTAAGACGGCTAACACATCACCACCCCATCCCAAAAAGACCGCCATGGACACACGGACTCGAACAACCCGATGTAAGCACCAGCCATTGTAGGACATACAAAATAAACAATGAACCGACAATAATAATAAACATTTAATTAAACAAAGTGCATAGCAACTATTGTTGAGCCAACGCCCTAGCCTTTAGTTTGTAAGTCTAGTTGTAATCTCAATTATAAAAATAATTTCCCGTTCAAATAAATTTTGAAATCGCTTTAAATCGCTGCGATGGTTCCAAAGGACTGAACCAAAAGCAGTTGAAAGCTACAAAGTATAGCAAATACATCAACAATATAATACGAAATGGAGCAAGTACACACACCAGTTGGAAGGGTTGCCACTTTTTTCTGATCGCATTACACAAACGATGTTCAACTGAATTGAACTCCAGATTTCACTGTGAAACCGGACGAGTTAAACCAAAAATTTTAACTCGATTTAAGGTTCAGGTGAACTAAAGTCTAGATCTTGACTCTGAATCTGGGCATTCTATGAACAAAATATAGGCTGGACAAAACTTTGCAGAAGGGTCAAAAGTAACAGGTTCATGTCCGACGAAAACTGGAAGCCTCAACTAAATCCGTCTTAAGAAAAATGTTTTGTTGATGATGTACATGTGTGTGTTTCCATAATAGGGTGCAGCGCAGAGCTTGTTCCACGATGCAAGTTGCCTCCCGACGGGAAAACGTCGAAAAGAGGCCATATCATATCGTCCTTTCGAAGAAATAATAACAACAGTCCATAGCATTGGCTCTGTGAACATCACTTGACGTGTGAAGGATAATTTGAGGGGTTGGCTTTACTACGTCCACAATTGGCCATAAAAAGTGCTAAAGACCCTAAATGCGATCAATAAAACATAAACTATAAAATTGTTATAAGAAGAGAACATCGACCCGGCCCATAAAGAGCACCCTATAAGTAGGCAACGTCGATCAATCACTTCCTCCTTAATTCCGCACAAACACCGCACACATGTAAATTGGCGTGCAAATCTGATATGAAACCAGGCTCATTTAAAATCGATCATTCAAGCACATGCTGCTGACCTCTTTTTCGCACACGTTTCATGTCCAATGTCCAGTCAATTAGCTGATTACTTGACAAAACACATGAACTCAATGGTTGAACTTTCCCTTGTACCTCGTGGGTCCCAACAGGAATTTGACTTCCCCGGGGCACTCTAACCTCGGAAACTTGAAAACCTCAACGGCTGATGTCAATTCACCAATATCATCCACCCAGCTGAACCCCATTATTTTCTAAAGCGATAATTATTTGAGAGAAAAAAAAGGGGAAAA
Organism: Eristalis tenax; assembly: GCA_905231855.2. Classification (NCBI taxonomy): domain Eukaryota; kingdom Metazoa; phylum Arthropoda; class Insecta; order Diptera; family Syrphidae; genus Eristalis; species Eristalis tenax. Next base: position 47,854,846 of record HG993128.1, on the reverse strand, counting down.
GTTTTTCAACTAGAAATTTTTGCCCCATTTTTCTCACTTGAAACTTCCATCGTGGCAGACAAATCCTCCATCATGTCGGATACGAGGAAGGATTTGGGGTGTGCGGTGGGAAACTGCAAACACAGCACTTTTTTGTGTGATTCACACTTTTGCACCCCAATTCACAACGCATGTGATAGCCTCTCCTAAACGGCTACATGGAGTGTTGGATGAAACACAGTGGTGTGCGAAAGATTGTGACCGTGTAGGATTTAAGCAAGGTTCTAATGATTTGTGGAATGTTCCGTGAGACTTATTTTTTTAAAGGCTTCTAGCATTCTAAGATCACTCTGGATTACTTCGAGTCTGTAGGACGGTACTGAGGGTGACCACAGCGAGTGTGTGGCCTCAACTGGTCCGCAGGCACGGGTTTCACTTCAGCAAAGTTTACCACGCACTTAAACATTTAATTTGTCTCTTCAATACGAGGTAAAAAGCACGGTTACAACTAGCATGAACATACCTCGAGCGGCACCCTCCAACAACGTGGTTCATTTCGTAGAAGAAGTGGTTTCTTTCTCTATTTCAAACCAAGGACAGCAGAGTCCAAGCTGCCTTAATGGTGGCACTTGTTTCCCAATTCCGCAGGAAGTATGTTCTTCTGTGGACGAATCTAGAATCTGGAGATGGGTAGCTCCACACAAGCCCCTCCTGCTTTGAGTGCGTTGAGTCTCTCGCGAATGAAGACGCTACCAACGTCCAAGTTTGAGAAGCGTCTGTTGACGTCTGAGTCAGTCAACGACTCTAGAGGCGGCACTCTAAATACAGTAGAGTTCGCTTATAGTGTTCTCGGTTGTAAGGACATTCCGGTTATAACGACGAAGTTAAAAGCTAAAGTTTGGTTTCCCATTCAATCCATAACGTGTTTTTCATTCCTACATAGCGACATCCCCTTGTAACGACGGGAAATTCGTCTCCCATGAGCGGTCGTTATAACCGAATTCTACTGTATTTGAGTTATTTACTCTGGAATGAACCATACGCCTTCAGAATAGGAGTTCATGGCCATTCCAAAACCGGAAAACGCTAATACAGTAGAATTCGCTTAGAGTGGCCTCGGTTGTAACGACACTTCGGTTATAACGACGAAGTTGATAGTCAAAGTCTGATTTCTCATTCAATAATGAACATGGTCTTTTTCATCCCTATATAGCAACATCTGCTTGTAACGACGCGAAATTTGTCTCCCATGCATGGTCGTTATAACCGAATTCTACTGTATATCGATAACCGATTTTGAAAGTTATGTCACATTGGGTGTCATGGAGTCACGCCAAGTTTTGAAAAGCATCGGTAAGAAAAAAAAAAATAACTCCCCACCTGACTGCAAACTTTCACCGTACACTGTACTGTGTACTAAGTACAAGTAAAAAATAAAATATGACCCTGAGCCGAGAGTTGATAGAATCTGCGTTATTTAATGGGCTTTTCCCGGGGTGAAGTTGAAATTCCACCTTCCCGCAGCGTGCATGATCCCAATCGGTGGGTGTTAAGGGAGGAAATAGAATGAGGCAGTGAATGAAAAGTATCCATCCCTCAACCCCAGCGCCGCCGCCGTCGTCAATGTGAATGATACGCTTTGCTTGTTGTTGTGTTGGCATTCGTTGTTGCTGTTGAAACTGACGACGACGCTGAGTTCTGTTCCAGTGGTTTCGTGTATGTTTGCCGCATAAATGGATAAATCATTCCCGGAGCCCGTGTGCCGTGTGCGATTTACGAACATGGTGGCAGGATGATGATAGTCGGAGTGTTGATGAATAACTGCTGACTTTTACGATTTTGCTTTTGTCGTTCAGTGGGAAAAATGATAACATGGTTATGGCAAGAAGAACGCCAACTAAACTGTTCCTTTTAAGCGCAAAACTTTTGTGCAGAACTGCAGGCCTGAAAGTTGAAGAGTTCTGTGGTTTTGATCAAACTTTGAGGTCTGTCCTCTGGCCAAATGAAATAGCCTGTCGTCTGTTGTGTGATAGTTGATGACGTGCACAATGGACGATGATGGGAGATTGTATTTGCGTTCGCCATTTGATGGTGCAACGCGAAGAGTTTGCCGCAAGGACTTCGTTTGCAAATTTTATTTAAAAAAAAAAAGTTTTATTCGCTTCTGACTTGGTGGGGAAATGAAGTGAATGATTAAAGGGCGACGAAACTGCTGTCGGAATAAGACCATTTAAGTTTTGTCTCCGACTCAAGTGACCTCTGTTCTGCGCGGGCAGTGAAGCTGCTCTAAGATGGATGATTTATTTGCGGTTCGGTCTTTCAGAACTTTGTTTGGCGAACAATACTCGCAAATTACTTAATTCTATTAGCAAAATTTGTGATCTGTAAGAAATGTCGATCACTTCACTGTCATCATGATCGACCCCCGTGAGCAAGCGATTCAACGTAAAGTGACCGAATCAACCACTTTGCTAGTTTTAAGGAGGACCGTGATTGCCTGGCCGTCGCCATAGCCAGGATGTCGGCCTAAAATCTTGTCTAATAACGGAACTACGGATCATTTTAACTATTGTAGGTAGAGTAGAGTAGACCGTTGCATGTTAGTCCATTGAGATACACAGTCAGACTACTACGACTGTTCCAAGTGCCGTTAATTTGATCCCAACGGCAAATGGTGACTGGACCAGATTTGAAAACCTTTGCTCTCACTGGGATTCGAACCGAGGACCACACTAACCAAGGGCAAGCACTGAGTCCAGTCGTTTTTACTGTCGGAAATACATCCTTAAATTTCGAAAAAATAATGCATTCCTTCTGAAGGCCGTGCCGTTGTGGATTTGTGCGTCGTCCCCTACGCCATAGAAAATGGAGGGATAGAGATATCCATCTTCTACTTCTCTTGCCCCTTCATCTGACAGCGTTTTTGGACGCTTTGTCCTGGGTCTGTGAATACGTGTAAGCTCTTCAGATCGGCTGGCGAACTGCTGATACCCTTCCCCAACCTAGTAGAAGGGTGAATTAGAGTTCTTACTTGAAAATTCGGTCGTTAGTTGGACGTTATTTCAAATTTTGCTGTTCATTTTTGCATGCTGTTAAATACAAGGGAACACCACTACATCCCCGGTGTGGACAAGGGGCAAAAATGGCCGAAGATGGATATCTCTATTCGTCCATTATCTCTGGACTACGCAGCGTGACGATATTTTAAGTGCTGGCAAATGTTTGCAATACCGCATTATCTCACACTAGGAAATGATTACCCATGTCACTATTCACTCACTTCATTCATTTCGAAACCGACTATCAGCCGTTGCAACTTGGTCGATCAAAATTATTTAATTGTTTATGAAGTGTTGCTCGATGTAAATGGTAATATGGTACAACATAGGTATTCCCACTATGGCCCATTTTTAACAAGCATGGAACTTAATACGATCTGGTGACAAAGGTGACAATGACCAAGGAGTATGAAAGCGGTATTAGTTGCCATTAAAGAGGAGTATGAGGTTTTTGAAAGCTTCGCAGAAATTTCATTTCATTTTCAGTTCAGTTCGAGTGGGAGAAATAGGATAATTATCGGTATTCGGTCGTAGCCGGTACCTGTGAAGGTAAGTGATTCCAGAGACGAACAGCATGAATGAAGAAGTGTCTGCGTGACATTAAACAAGTATGAATGGATGGTCTCAAGGTCGCCAGAAGGTGATCTTTTCATCTAAATCATTTGGCTGTAAAATGCACGATCTGTAGCTTCCTATTCGCATCCTAGGAGAATGCGACGTTGTTCCGAGAAATCAAATTTGCGAAGGTTTTTAACCTACCGTGCAGCCGCGTGGACGGCTTTTGTCAATTTTTGTGAGGACGAATAATAACAATGGGCGAACAATTGGCAAGTTTTATTTGCCGATTGATAAGCCTTTTAGCGATGTATAAACGCTATCGATGTGGTCAGTCCATATCAGTTCACTGTTGCACATTATTCCAAGGTTTTTTGCACAGGTAACATACTCAATTGCGGTAGAGTTGAGTTCTATTGGCGGGGAATTGGACATGGAAGGCGGTTGTTTCGAGACCGGGATGGCATTAGTTTTGTCAGGATTGACCATTTTCTGTAGGCGATAGAGCCCTCGTTCGCAATTGAAACTTAAGTAGATTTGGACATCGTCTGCATAGATCTGGAATTTACAATAGGACAAAACCGGTGGGAGGTCATTGATAAACTTTGAAAATAATAACGGACCGAGAATGGAACCTTGAGGAACACCACAGCGTCCGTCACAAAATGGACAGCTTGGACTCGGTTAGTGAAATACGCGAGAATTAATTTATTAGTTGGTTTACAGAAGTTGAATTGGGTGGACAGTTTATGACAAAGTATCGTTGGGTCTACACACTGAATTGCTTTCGAGAAGCCTAGTATGGTCGTTTTGTCTTCGTCAGTAGCTATTCGAATATCGTCTGTTTCTTTTAATAAGGCTGTGACACAGCTATGTCCTTTGCGGAAACCTGATTGCAACGGGTTTAGGAGATTTTGTCGCTCAATGTAATCTTTGATATTTCGTCTAACAATAGATTCAAACACTTTCGGCAGAAATGGGAGGATTGCAATAGGTCGGTATTCAGGTGGATTGGTTTTCTTGGGTACTGGGATTATCGTAGGCCTCTTTCACAGTGAAGGGTAGCGAGATGATGTAGAGTGTGAGAGATAGTGGATATTACCTAGACCAACGGGTTTGGATTTAATGGCGGTTGAATCTGATCATTGATAACTATCTTCTGAGTCGGTGCCTCCATATCTTGGCCAGGTCACTATTTGGTTGACTTCCATCGAATGTCTCGTCCTCTAATTTGGGTTTTATGAGGTCCTGACATAGGGCTACGCATAATGCTCCAGGTTAGGGCCCAGGCTATCCAATCTCGGCATCCCTGCAGAGTGTGCCCGCATCTACTTGCGAAGCGCGGTAGTGCCATCTCTTTACCACGTCTTAAAACCAAGGAAAAACTACCAACACTTAATCTCAAAGGATCAGTCTGCCTGCTGTAAGGAGGCCAGCACTAAGGATAAGCCCGTTGGATGGCCGTCCCTAAGGATTTCTGCAGAAGCTGCATGAAGGTACTCACATCCTTGCAGTATGTTCGCCATTTGGTTCCAGATAGAGGTCTTAGTCAAACCGCGTGGTAGCACAATGGGCCTGTACTCGCCTAGGTGTTACCGCTCTCTGCAGTCGGATGTCCAAGCACAAAGGCGGGTTTCAAAAATGTCTGTCAGTTGCTTAGCATGTCGGGGGGTTGAAAGTTCGCCTTTGAAAAATAACTTCCACTTCCAGTCAAAAATGCATATCACAGGCACTAACTTTTATTCCTGCGGAATGAGCTTTTCTTCATTTCGCTCTATTCACTGTTAACTTTTACATTGTTTGGAACTTCGAACAACCACGAACCAAAAGAACTTCAGACGTGACCACGTTTTCCTTCCTCGGCACCCCCTTGGTGCCGTCCATGTTTTAAATTCACCGCAAGTATCCCCAAGATTAAAAGATCCCAAAAAGTGTTGGAAAAATTCATCCGACGAGTGTGTGCTTCGTATATATTTGCTGGTGCTTGGGTCAGTCACTCCACGACGTGATTGGATTTCTTCACGCTTTTGCACGGTTTTGGCCCCTTGCCTCCGCCTACTGGTCATTCGATTCGAGTGATTTCCAACTCAAAGGATCACTCACCTCCTCCACGCAACACCATGAGCTGCTACTTAGGTCTTATTTTAAAATCTTAAACTTTTAAAATTCCCCATGATTCATCGGATTCATTCTGAGGAAGTAAACCAAGCGATCGCTTGCACACGCATCGGGCGTCACAATTCAATTGGTTTCTTGCCACCCCCGCCGCGCTGGCAGCGACCCACACACATGCGCCCGCACTTATCTGCAATTAATTAAAAATCGAAATACTTGAGCAAGATTTAGTGTAATGCACCGGGCCGGGCCTGGTTTGCGTCCCCGACCCAAAGAGGGACGACACCCCAATGGTCATCGATCGGAAAGGCATCACCACCTCTTTTGAATATTTTCACCCCGCCGCCGCCACACCAGCTGTGCTAGGGATGTGGTGTGTTTATGACACATGCCAGCGCAGAGCGGCCGGTGAATTGATTTGTGAGTCTCATTAACAGATACTCGCCGTCTGTTGCTGTCAGTTTAAGTTGTCGCTCGTAAATGCAATCAAACGATTAATGTGCGCTCTCGGCGAATTGATGGGTGCCCCCTCTTCCTCCCGTGTGGGGAAGCAAAAATGCACGGGAGTGGATGCTGCGATTGATTGGAAATTCGCGCAGATGACATCCCACAGTTACGTGACACATTGACACATCTCCGATGGGTGGGGCGGTGAAACTCGAAGGGGGATGCGGAAGAAATCTATTTCTGGCCGGTTGGGGTTGTTGCCAGATTTTGACACATCCATCTTAATCGGGTTGTTGGTCCGGTGTGGGCGCGGTAATTAAAATACGATTAGGCCAGACTTAGTTTGGCTGTTTCGAGGCAATGCCACTTGGTTTGTGGCATGAAATTAATTCCGAAATAAAATTGTCTTGATGGCGAAAGGACCTCCCGAGACGGAGCGGACTGGACCTGGGCTGGATGTGTCTTGACCGGAAGCGGAAAGGTTGCCGCTTTTATGTTTACCACGTGTCACGCCTGTGGAAGGCGGTTTGTGACATTTACCGAACGTGACCAAGCCGGCGGGGAATGAAAAATGCTTAATTGCTGTCACATAAATTATTCTCTCATGCCGGACTTCTGGTCCAGAGCACGTTTCTGGATTTTGTCTTAATTTTATGCGACCCTCTTGGTGTCATTACGAGATTGTGAATGATACCCTCGGTCCAAGTTGCGATAGAAATTTGCATTCTGGCTCCCGGGGAAGGTGAAACAATTTGTTTGAGTGTCGAGCGAATTTATGTGCATATCCGGAGCTACTGAACGTAGAGCAGTAACAGGTTGTGACGGAGAGGCAAACTTAAACACTCGAGCGAATAACACAACACGATGCAATTGAACATTGGTTTTTAGAGTTGAGTTGAGAAAGATTTGGCCTTCCAGAGCGTGGTGCATCTTTGACATCAAGGAAGCTCACAAGAAACACACAACAGTAGTTGCCATGGTGTGCCGAATTCGTGGTAATGTCAAAAATTTGTTTTTTTGACACATTGAGAGGCCAATGGAAAAAGAAAAATAAAAATCAAATAAAGAAAAAATGTTCCAATATTACATTTTCCTCCTCCATTGTCCTCGTGTCGCGCTGTACCGCTTAAACCCACTACCAACACTAGGCCATGTTCTCAACTCTTGGAAGAGGGTAAGAGAGTTTGTCAAAACTAAGGACCTTAGACCTATCAGTCTCTCTTCTTATCTCATGAAGACCCTGGAGAAACTAATAGATCAGTATAGCAGGCTCACATGCGCAGAATGCCTGCAATAAGGGCAAGTCTGTAGAGACAGCGCTGCACTCTTTAATAGGAACAATTGAAAAATCTTTCCACTACAAATAATATACCCTTGACATAGAAAGTGCATTCAATGACATGGAACCAAAGGCAATCTCTCTTGCGCCTAACATCCTCGGGAACGGAAAGTCTTTAGTGGTTTTCATCCATCAGCTGCTCAGCAGGGTAATCCACTCTAATCTGGGAGATGATACGATCCGCAGAGGAGGTTATAGAGGAGCCTCGCAAGGTGGTGTACTCTCGCCCCTTCTTTGGAACGTAGCGGAGCTGCTACTAATGCTAGAAGAGACTGGAAGTAAAGTTATTGCCTATGTGGACGATGTTGTCTTAGCTGCAACTGGCAAATTCGTCTCTACCTTAAGAGACATAGTACAGAATGCCCTCAATAATCTGGGGCACACACATGCGGCCAGTTAACCCCCAGAAAACAGATCTCATACTATTCGCCAGAAGGTACAAAATCCCTCAGTTTGACCACCCCACGCTCTGCGGCACCACTTTACAAATAACCGGCAGTGCGAAATTTCGGGGTCTCATCATCGACAATAAGCTAAGCTGGAAACTCAATATCCAGGAGAGAGTCAAGAAGGGTTCTTCGGCCTTGTTCAGCTGTAAAAAAAGCCATAGGCTGCAAATGGGGATTGCAACCACGTATCATCCATTGGATCCTCATCTCAATTGTCAGACCGACACTTCTGTATGGCGTCTCAGTTTGGTGGACAACCCTAAGCACAGCTGTCAACTGCACGCTACTCAATCGGGTGCAAAGACTGGCCTGCATGTGTATCACATGGGCACTGAAGAGCACTCCGGCGGATGCACTCAATATACTCCTCCATCTTCCACCACTGGAAACCTTCAGTAAACAGGTGGCAGCCAGCACAGCCCTGAGACTCAACACGGTCCGACTGTGGTCCGAACTCTCCTTCGGCCACTTAACCATTCTAAACGAATTCAACATTCTCTCCAACGACATCGACCGCCAACTACCCCAAGCGATCTTCGAGAAAAAATTCTCCACCAGCATCCCCTCCAGACTGGACTGGGTATCTGATAATCAGACGCTGGCTGATCCCCTGCGCATCTTCACTGACGGGTCGAAAACAGAAGAGGGTGAAGGTGCTGATGTCTATTCTCAAGACCAAGAGGTACCATTCACACTATTCTTCACGACCATCTTAACCTTTCAAAGGTCAGTGCAAGGTGGGTGCCACGAAAAAAGTGAGAATCGCATTCTGTAGAGAGCTTTTGGAGATGTGTACTGAGAACGCGGACGTTGTTATGGATCGAATTGTTACTGGTGACGAAACATGGGTAAACCACTATGACCCTGAAAGTAAACAAGAGTCCATGCAGTGGCAGTGGAACAGAACTCCCGAAAAAGTTTAAAGTCACTCCGTCTGCCGGGAAGCTCATGGTCACAGTTTTTTGGGACTCAAAGGGAATCTTGCTCATTAAGTACAAAAAAAAAGGTGAAGAAAAGAAAAGAAAAGACGTGGTAAACTCGCGGGGAAACTGTGTTGCTTCTTCATGACAACGCTCCTGTTCACACCGCGCGAGTTTCCAAGGCTGCTGCGCGAGATTGTGGTTTCGAAGAAATCCAACACCCATCCTATAGTCCAGACCTTGTCCCTAGTGATTATTTCCTGTTTCCGGATTTGAAAAAATGTCTTCGTGGAAAAAGATTTTCGGATGATGAAGAACTCAAGTCGGCAATAAATGGGTATTTTGCAGTGAAAGAGGAAATGTATTTTTTTGAGGGTTTAAAAAAGCTTGTCTCAAGATGTAACAAATGCATTGATGTTAGGGGAGATAATATTGAAAAATAAAAACAATTTAAATTGAATTCGCATTTTCCTTCATATCGATACCGAGAATATATTGAACGCCCCTCGTACAGTGTAATCATCGCCGGACACTGCCTTTTAGGACTACACGCGAAAAGACTAATTTCACGATTTCTGCAGAAGCTGTCGCGACAAGGAAGAGGAGGAAAGTGTACAACATCTTCTCTGCAGTTGCTTCGCACTCGCCGTACGTAGGAAAGCCACTCCACTTCTGAGAGAAACACCAATCAAATCGCTTTTAGACTTCACTGATAAATCTGGCTGGCTGTCGTAAATATCAAGCCGGCCTAACATCACGTGCCAATACAACGAGCCTACTGTGGCCTAAGACCATACAAGCCATTTACTATCTACCATGTTGACATCTCGCAGCAATGTCGCAACGTGATTCCGTAAGGGGTTCACAGTCTCAAAAAGTCTGTAACTTCTTCCTTTTTGTTTATAAGGCATTTGAAGTCTTCCACGTTCTTCAGATGCATGAAGATGAATTACAGTTTCATCTGATCACTAGTTACGTATGTACCACATCCGTCGTTGATCAATGGACCGTTACTTATTGGTAGCAATTGTACTTTATAAGCCACTGACTTAGTAACACAATTTGCGTCTAACAAAAAAGGCCAAACAGCGCTAACAGTCAAATGTCTGTTTGAATAAAAAAAAAATCTAAAAATGCGGCAGACTTAAACAAGATATATTCTCCACATATTATCGACCACTACTATGTGAGTGTTTTTCGAAAACAACTTGAAGCTCTGCCCTTTCCAAAAATGTATAACACCGTACACTTTTGAATTAAAGGTGTCCGGAGACTCTTTTTGAAAGTCTGCACGAGCAATTCAATATTCTGGCCAACTGCACTTTATTGATTGATTTAATATCGAAAATACAATATTTGTTATTTTAAGTGTCGATTTTCATCAAAATTATTCGGGGACCCTATTTTCGTAAATACCATTTATAAGATGGCGTTGCAGGGAGACGTTCCCCTGTGCTGGATGAGGATTAGGAGTATACTCTAAATTTTTATAGTCGCTCCATTTGCACTTTGCTTGTGTTGTGGACTGAAAACAGCTGTTTACGTCGCTTTGATTGAAGAGCTTGCAGGAGAAGTCGTCTGTTTCTCGATGTTAGGCTCCCGTGCATATAGATGCTGGTGTTTTTTCCGACTCAATACCAACTGTCTTCTCGTTGTTTTGCAGAAGAGGGCAATGGCCTGTCCTAAGGACAGAGAACTGAGTTTGAATATGATGGGAGCGACATGATTACTGTAGCGATTACGCTGCTTTGTTTGAAAATCAGATTTCAGAGTTGGTGACAGTCATTCTCCTGTTTGGAAGCAAGTGCCACTTAACTCTGTCCATCCCCTGCGATGTCCGCCAATGGCAAACACGCAATGTCATAAAACTCGTCCGAATGGCAACGCAAAATTAAATGACAAGTTCTAAAGCCCACATCCTGGACTACACTAATTTGCATTCACCCACCTTCTGCGGTTCTCTTTCCGTGTTCCGGTGGTACAATTAGCAGTATGTTTTGCATCTATAATTTATTGTAATTCCATTCAGTTGACCCGGAACTCTATTGCACGCAAAACAATGGGCAATGAACTAAATGACCGTCAATTGTCGTATCGTAGCATCTTGATTACTTTCTGGTTCTTCGGGGAATGCAGAAAAATCACCTCTCGGACAGGACGCAATTGACCCACTTGATGACAGTTGTAGAGAATGATCGATAATAATTTATTATGAAGGAGCTGATTTTGGAACAGGATCGATTTCTTAACTGATGTAAACAACGTAATGTCCTGTTCCTGTAATCAAAATCTCTAGGCGATAGAGGTCAGCGTGGACTTATGTGTAAAAAGCTGAAACACCATCCCCGAAGAAAAGGAAGTACAACGTACTGTAAAGCGGCCCCTAGACGCTGAATATTTTTGTTCAAAATGATGCCCAATATTATTGGCTAAGCACCCCAGACGGTGTAATATTTTCTCCAAAAATTTAGTTGACCGCTGATATTTGTGTAAGCAACATACTGACATCACTCGCTGAAGTATTTACTGCTCGCCACTTGAAAAATTAATAAACAATTATTGTGCACTAAATATCAAAAGCGTTTTGATTTTCCACAATGTATTGCACAAGCTTGCAATTATATCAACAGACGAACAATAATATTGTCAAATATTGCACAAAAATATTGACCGTCTATGGACCGCTTAAGACAATAACTTGTTGGTGGTTGCAAAGGTACTCCAAGCAAAACCTGCTAATTTCGGATGAGGATCAGCGGCATGATCTCAAACTAGCAGGAAAAATGAAAGAAGTTGACTCTCTACAAAAAACTCATGGGACCAGACAAAGGTTCAAAAAAAGAGAAGTTTACATAACCAACAAGGCCTTTGAATCGGGCATGGCTTATTCCCTTCTTCCAACTGGTGACTCGATTCAAATAAACAAGAGTTTGAATAAAATTCGTTATTTAAGATTTTAAACATTTGAAAAACTATTCACGAATGTCGACTTTAAATAGAGGTCTGTAATTTTCTCATGAGTGAGCGACTTCCGTTATCATAAGACAATGAATTTTCGACCGTGGTGAGAGCGGAGAAAAAACCGTCACTTATGTCGGTTCGGATGGCGTAGATGTCAGTCAAAGTGATGATCCCTTGATTATTTGGACCGTACAAAAACCATTCGCAATAAACGACACTATACTGATGAAGATGAGCGAGCGAACACGTAGCGACAAGTCAGAAGAGTCATTTATGGCTGTTAGCTATTGTTAATTCGTGCGGTTTGCTAAGAGATGGCGTAACTTGTATTATTCCATTGGAACATGCGTTGGAAAGCTACTGTTATTGTATGTCAACAATAATTTTTTGTTCGCTCAAATATGTTGAACTTTGTGCCTGAAAACGTGTTTTTGCGGGGAGTTCCTCTTCATTACTTTAATATGAAGAAAACTGCTGCCGAAAGTCAACGTATTTTGGTGGAAATTTATGATGAACATGCGCTAGCTGAGCGTACGTGCCAAGAGTGGTTTGAACGTGATTTTGGCTTGGAAGACAATGAACGTCCTGGGCAGCCAAAAACGTTTGAAGATGAAGAACTGGAAGCATTACTCTATGAACATTGTTGCCAAACACATTCAAGCAGCCATTTCAAAACGTTTAAAAGCAGCTGGATATATTTAAAAGCAAGGAAATTGGGTTCCACATGAACTCAAGCCGAGAGACGTCGAAAGGCGGTTTTGCATGTCGGAAATGCTGCTGGAACGCCACAAAATGAAGTCATTTTTGCATCGGATTGTTACTGGTGATGAAAAATGGATCCATTATGACAACCCCAAGCGCAAAAAATCATATGTGAAACCCGGCCAACCAGCCAAATCAATGGCAAAGCCGAATATCCATGGCGCGAAGGTAATGCTCTGTATTTGGTGGGATCAGGAGGGTGTGCTGTATTATGAGCTGCGAAAACCGTGTGAAACCGTCAATGGACAACGCTACCGAACACAATTAATCCGTTAGAAGAGAGCAGTAGCCGAAAAACGCCAGGATAATGCGACCAGACACGAGGCAATAATTTTCCATCATGACAACGCTCGGCCCCACGTTGGTATTCCGGTTAAGAACTATTTGGAGAACAGTGGATGGGAAGTTTTACCACATCCGCCTTATAGCCCAGACCTTGCCCCTTCTGACTACCATTCGTTCCGAAACTGAAATACGATGCACATTAGAGAAGAATATCAAAAATTGGCTTGATTCACTCATGGCTGCCAAGCCGGCGCAGTTCTTTTGGGATTGGATCCACAAATTGCCAGAAAGATGGGAAAAAGTCATAGCTTCAGATGGGCAATACCTTGAATAATACTATGGTACATGTCTTTCTTAGATAAACGTTCAAATTTTGAAACACGAATTACATAGTAGGCCGGCCATTTATTACTAATACTGCATTTACACACCTTTCTGCAATTCAGGCCGTATTAGCCGATATGCCTTATTACCCGTACGTTCTTGATTAACGCAACGCTCGGCTATTTTTAATTGTTCATCAACATTTACGCAGGAATCGAAAGAATCGCAGAAACTGGATAATTGCAACTACCCCAGTTTCGACTGGTTGCTGTAGGAATGCACTGTGTGTACAAGTCCACAAAAAAGCTTGTAGAAATTTCATGGCTGTTATTCTTCTTCATCTGCAGCGGGTCCAAATCCAACCGTTCAGCATTGGAGATACTGATGTCATCGTCGACATGAGCATGATCCACAAACGATAGTTCTCCATAGTAAGCTACAAGACCACACTCTGATAGTATGTTCCCACTAGACGAAATTGAGTATCATCAATTTCGCGAATTCCCATACAACGAACCACTTTCAAAAATTCCCTCAATTACCTCAATTTCAACGAAATTACATACAAAATTGTTTATTATAACAAATTATGACAGTTTCCGTGTAGTCCTGCGAACGAAACTAGCAGATTTCTAAACCATTATGCCAGTTAACTTGCAGATTTCTGACAGATTGTGGTTTCATTCTTTGTTTTGTTCCGGAAAAATAAGTAAATAAATACAACTCCGTTACATTTGGCACTTTACTGGTAAACCAAATTGAACCAATCGTATTGTGAACACTAGGAAATTTCGAAATTGTGTAATTTCGCGTGTAGTGGCAACATACTATGAGTTAGCATTTGTAATTTTTGAAGAAATTGACTAAACAGCGGCTCACTCATATCACATCCGTGTAGACAAACCACTGGCATGTGCTTGAAAAACGCTTCAAATTAGGTGTAGTAAAAGGAGATTTATAACTTTGCACGAAATTTTAGGCTCTATTTATATCATAGTAAAAGTGGTCCGATTTGGATAAAATATTCGCCGTTTTGTTGCGCCCTTTTATGGTTATGCCATTATCGATAAAACCCCAGAGTTTACCCCAGCCTTTTCCAAATCTAAAAAACAACTACAGATGTGTTTGACATACTCCCAAACCTTCTCCAGTACCATTCTTAGAGTGAACAGCTGATCGGTTGGTCGTCCATATCCCCTTCCTATACTCGGCCATGCACTTCCAAGAAATTTCCCGGGGAAACTTTAGGCGATACTCCCCTGTGGTCGCAGCATTTTTTTTGTTTTTTGATCTCCTTTTCGTTCCTTTTCACCCCAGTTTGTCATTCGCCAGGTGTCTCACCGCGTTCACTGGCCATAAAACTACAAACTCTTTCACTTAACTTTTGCGATTGTGCGCTATTTATGTGCCCACACTGTAATTCCATGTGAACTACTTTCACATCGGATAGTGAGTCTTCATCTGTTGGCTCACTATCCAAAGGCTTCGTCAAACCAAGTGGAGGTCAAAATGAAGACACCTAACGCCACCGTCTCCCCGAACGGAACCGCGAGGTTGCAGTAATGTTCTCCTAACCTAATAGGTTCCTCTGTACATTTTCACGGTGTCCGATAAACCTAGTTGCAGCCGCCTTGAGTAAATCCGTCCACGGGAAGCTGTCAATCCGAACAAGCCTACAGCTTGAATTTCAGTTTATGTTGTCTATTTTGGTGTTAAACCTCTCATTTCATCTCTCTCTCTTTTTCTGGTCTTCTCACACTATTATTTCATGTCAACAGACAGCTGTTCTGGCGGCCATTTAAAAATTGAGAGCGAATGACATTTGTTTTGGCGGGCAACTATAAATTGAGAGCGAAACCGCATCAATAGTCCAAACTCAGTGGAAACGGTTTCAGTAAAAGTTTATCCGGACCTTGCTCTCTAGCAAGTGTGGTATCGGCTAGCTACGGTTGTTGTACAACGGCTGCATGAATGAATAAATATCACACATTCCATCAAGTAAAGGTGAATCTTAAAATAACACTTTATTTAGAAATTAAAAAACCAAAGCATCGACCTGGAATATTAAAGGCAATTATTGAAAGTAAGAAATTCCGTCCTAACCAACGCATCTCTCTGCTGAACCACTTCCCAGAGTCCCACTTATGAGTTGAGTTCAAGTAATTAGTCATTCGAAGTTCTCTTTCAAATCTCCACTCTCTCCCTCTCGCTCACTCAGACAATGCCTCCTGCAGTAATCTACTGAAATATGAAGGCAAACAAAGAACGAACTCATACGTGAATTCCCAAAGACTTCTTCGCAAGTAAATAGAATTCATTAGGGCATCTCGGCATAATCCCTGAGCAAACAAAACCTCGTCCATTACTTCGCAACTATTTACGGAAAAAATAAACTTCTTCACTGTAACCACCCTGGTCCACCTCCGGCATCCCGGTCTCGTCCATTTATCATGCTTAACTGAAGAAAAATGAGATACCACGAAAATGAAAATGTCCCGACCACCCGCATCCACTGGCACACTCTGAAAACTGAAACTCAACCCACTTACCTCGACTGAAATTGTAAAGAGTGGTGCATGCACTGGTCCGGTTTGTGATTCCAATTTATACACCAAACCATGTCGCAGCTCATTCAACATGGCAACAGTATTCTTCGGCTGCGGTATCCGTTCCTTTCCCGCTCGGGGTTTCTTCTTCGGATGCACTGCACGAGGATAAAACAACAAAAAAAATTAGATAGACAGAGGGATACAGAAGATAGAAAAAATAAGTGTTTTTGTGGGCTAGCAGAGTACATGTCACTCTTATCCATCTCAAGAGTTGAAATTAATTAGCTTTTTTTTTTCTTCATGTTTTCAAAAAAAAAAACCAACGAGTGACACAAGTGCACACTGCTCCACCCACAGACGCTTCCCCTCAGTTTTAAAGGAGCACAAAAAAACTGGAAAAAATAGGAAACGGAATTGCTTACGTGCAAATTTCGAGCCCTCATACCGTCGCTTCGAGGGTGTTTTCCGACTGTAGCCGTTCATTGTATCCCCCCTTGGTATCAGTAGAGGCTGTAAATTAGTTTTTAGTTGGTATCCACCACACGCCGCAGGAGAGGGAAAGAAGGACATAAAAAATGGGAGAAAAAGAGAAAGAAAAAAAAATGCAATTCAATTAGTTTTCACTTCATTAGACAGCTCAAGAAGGAGCACACATTAATTGTTTAACAACATTTAGATCGTTTTATTATTTGACTAAAGATAGAACACCATACAGACACCATCTAGGACAGCGTGTCTAACAGGAAGAAAGTTGATACTCATACTCACAGGACTCTGGCTTTCGTTTGGATTTGAATTTGAGTCAACGGCTATCTCTGTGAGAGCTTCACACCCATTACCAGATGCCTAATAAGAATATAGAAATAGAAATAAAACAATTTTGAGACTAGTGGGGAACACCAAACTACAGTATGAATGATTCTGGCGTTTACATAGACACACACTTAAGAAAGCACGACTAGCTACACAGGACGAGCTGCAGGTACACGCTGCTTTACATCAAATCAAAGCTTATTTACAACACAGATGAAGGCGAGAGGAATGACAAATTACAGAGCAAAGACAAACTTGGCATGCCACAGGTATGCAGTTTAGGCCCCGTGATGTTGACAAAAAACATTTATGATTGGTTTTCGAGACGGCTTTGTGGTGAATTTCAACTCAGTGTAGAATGTTGTCATGAGGAGGTTATTTGAAGTTTGAGAATGCCTCATTCTTGTGTACATTTGTAGAGCTAACCAATTATGACAGCGGCTAAACTGGAAAAAAATAGAAACGGAAGGAAACGGACACAACTCATTGCTATTGACTCCTTCTTCAGGAGGAGAGAGCGCAATAATTAAAAAAAAGGTGCACACTAGTTGTTTCCTCCTTCTTCTCGTCTCTGCAGCTTCTACAGAATTTATTGTGGGGAAGGATGGTGAGTTCCATTGGCACAGTACCTGGCCATGACGCCAACGAAAGTTCTAAAATTCGACCTACTCAGTTTGAATAGGCTGCGTGTGGGTGTCTTTGAACGAGGGCAGGCCGTAATTGTTTCAGGATTGGACATCCTGTGCTTTAGTAGATGACCTTTCTCTATCCCGTAAAAATAAGGAACCAGAGGCCTTCTGGCGAGTCTGGAAAGTCAGACTGTTCCGGCGTTATATGGATGCTAAAATACCTGTCCATCTCGTTTAGAGACAGGCGCCAGTTCAGGGAAGTCTTTGAGTTGCATGTGATATTAAAAAAAACAAGTGATACTAGACGGAACACAACGTCTTGATGATTGCAAGCTGCTTGTCCATTACCGTCAATGATGCAATCAGAGATTTGACTCAAACTGAGACCCTTGATTTCTGACGGAGCACAAAAGTTGTTCTTTGATGTGGTTCTCTAAGCCACTCCCAATGTTGACTATTTAAGAGGAGAAAAACAGAAGAACAAGTTGTGCAACCCGAAAAGAAAGGATACCCATTTGACTGTGCCAAGCAAGTCTTCTTCTTTCTGTTTTTGGTGACCGGCTGAAACCATTGTTAATATATTAATCCGATGGAGGTCCATATCAATGAGGCTTTAGGCCAGAAAAGTTAACGCATGACATGGATATGAAGAAGGATTCCCCCAACACAATGGGTCCAGCAGGACCTAAGTGAGACGTGACTTAACAAAACCTAAGCCAAGCGACTTCACTAGGTGTTCACAAACGATTTTCCAGAAGGGACGACATTGAAATGATTGGTTGACAACAGGTTCAGCGGTGAATGAGGAGAAAACGAAATCTCCGCTTGGTCACAACATCACCCAAAGCACACGTTTCAGGCAGTCTTGGATTCGTACCATCTTTGCCAGTTCCAGTTGCTTTGGACTCGGGAAGCATTTGAGTAATGGAGCCCTCTCTCGGACTGATTTAACACAAAACACTGATCATCCCAGCCCTGGTATGCGGCGCAGAGGCATCGACAATCTCAAGAACGAATGAAGAAGTCCTTGATCTATTCGAGAGAAAAGTTCTGTGATCAACTTAGGGTCAAGTGTGCTGCTCACATTTGGAGACGATTCAACCGGGAACCAGCCAGCCAAATTCAACACCTCAGCGCGGCATGGGCAAGCCCGACGAAAGTAGAGGTCGCCCACGCACATAAACAGGAGGATCCCAATCAACTTTGCATGTGTAATTGGAGGCAGATCATGTCAGCTGGTAAGACTTGAAGAAAACAGTGCAGAAGCTCACACGCAATAGATACCATCTTTGGCGTAAGAATGAGCATTCAAACTCAATGTCTTCAATAGAACGAAGACTGACAACATCTTTAAACGCCGGAGCACGCCTTGGCAGAGAAATTCTTTGAGTATGAGCCGTGGACTGGATGGACGCTACTAACATCTACAGATCGAGATGTCGAAAAGTGACGCTACTCCGATTGGCGCTACGGCTAGACCAGAGCTTCAATTAACAGCCTCTCTGATCGCCAGGTAGCTGCTTATACTTATTCACGCCAATTTGGTTGAGGTCCCCTGCACTTGTGTGCACCCCTTAAACGCGGGCGTCCTCTGTTTCTCAGAGGCTCTTCTTGACGGAGCCAAGTTGTCACGAATTGAGACGTTGGAAAAATGCTAGATTTTCATGCTACTCAGCAAGGAGCCTGTGTCTGTTGTGGAATGGACATATGTTCCCGAAATGGACAATGAAAACTATATCCATTCAACAGACGAAGGCCTAAGCAAGGATAACCGTAGGTTCATCTGCTCTCAGAGCTCCTGGCAGAATTCCAATTGAAATGGTGGCCTGGACTGTCACTAGCACGTTCAACATAAGAATCCATGGACAGGGGTGTCTCCACACAAAGACCCCCTGCTTGCCGTTTTGACTAAAGGTGAATGCCATGCAAGACTGATTGCGACACCACGTCCCCTCCAAGAACAATGCGCGTCTCCCTTCCTTGTTAAACACGCTGTGTACCCACAAACATAAACGAAAATGAAAGAATAACTAACACTTAAATTCTAAACACAGCACGTACACCTAAGAGCAAGCATAACGAACTAAACAAACACACCAAAGCAAGCACATACTCCAAAGAACCACAACCAAAAAAAAACACATACACAGCCCCCCCCATCTGAACGAGGACACCCCAACCAACAAGCGTCCAGCACAGTTCCTCGATCCCGGAAGGATAATGGACAAAAAATGCATGCATTCGCCATTGAATGCAGCAAAGCAGAAATGTTTACTTCACTTGTCAAACGGAGTCCGTGCACTCCCTCTGTCCCTTGTGCCTAGGCACCGCTTGGCGGTGGAAACATTTGAGCTCTTGCCAATGGCCTGTTTCGCAACCATCGGCCATTTCTGTATCTCGTCTGCTGCAGTGGAAGACTAGACAAAGCAAGGTGCACAATTGGCAGGACATATGTACATATGTGCTCCACGCCGCTCCCAGAAGGACTGCAGCATTTTGACAAGGATGAACGAGAATGAACTGCCCCCCCGCAAGGATTCAGAAATTAATGCAAGGTGCCGCAAAACTTTTTGCCATCTATTCGCTCACTTTTTCGATGTCATCACAGTAAGCAAAAAAAAAACTTCCAAATCAAGGCGGAGAACATCTTAACTTAAGAATCGGACGGATTTCCCAGGACTCAGAGGGCAAAAAATTCACTTAAGAATTGGTGCGAGATGATTTATGGCGCCGGCGACATGCACATTCATGGCAAGCTGCACCGCGACGACGGCTAGGCGGAGGAACAAGAACTTGGAGCGAGTCGAGATTGGAATGCTGCCGAGGATAACTCACTGGTGGGTGATGACGTCTTCCGGAGAGAGTGGACCTACGGCGAGATCTCAGTTTGGTCTTCCACTGAAATGTTGCACACGGTCCCACACACCAGACCACGCCGCTCGGCACACTTGCAGCATTTAAGGATGCGATGTGCAATTTTGATATTAAATGCGAAATGGCTTACTTCAAGGACATGCGAGATAAAAAGCCACGTTTGTTGACGCCCAGGGCGCCGAGAATGGAGAAGGGAAGATCTTCCCAGCATAGGACGAGCATTAAATTATCCGAAATGCCTTTGTGGAAAGTGGAAAACTTTTTGAGGGATATGCAAGGATCTTTGTTTGAATTGCACACACACACACACACCCGCGGACGTATGGGATGTGCTTACGTTGCTTAGGAAGGAGCAGAAGAAGCGAATGAATGCCGTGATTAATTGGAAATGACATCCTCCTCGGTGGATGGTGGCGGTGGTGCTCAGCACAGAGGATTTGCCTCCATCGTGCTTCTGCGGTGACCTAGTTCGGTATGCAATCGAAAGGCTTAAGAGATGAGTGTTTAAAGTCATAAGGCTCCTCGTTAGCATGCGGCTATGCGGGTACATGGTTCTTCACGTTACAAGTGCATGAGAGATTATGAGCCGCCTTATGACGATGGGGCTGGGATGGGGCGATGTGGCAGGCCGCTGATGTGGGTACTTCGATTAGTTGCAATAAAGTTGAGTTGTGCTCGTCAACTTTTCAAATCGTTTAAGCAAATGCAAACATGGGAGCAGCCGAAATTTGCATTCCATGAGATCCCTGAGTGATGCTACTAGATGGGAGAGATGCTGTTTTCCAATTCTGATGCAAGAGCCCGCACTATTTACCGACAATCAACATCTTGGCATCCCGTGGAGGGAATAGCTCGTAAACCAAATTTCCCTTGCAGGCAACACTCTCCAGAGAGACGAACTTGAAACAAAGAAATGATGGCGACTGATCATTTACAGCGTCCACCACCAGTTCCACGAAACAGCGTCTCTCCCTGTCGGAAGCAGTTCTGGGATGGGATGTATCACTGACCAGCATGTCGAAACATCCGATCACTGTTCAGATCAAAGCAGAGGATCGAGTGAAACCAAACATGCCCAACAATGTAGTGCCACTCAAGAGCTTCGTGTCAAAACAGTCTAACTGAGACGTGGAGCCATTCTCAGACCTTCATATCAGTGTGCGAATGTAGTGAAAGAAAAACACGTGTCAATTCGATCGGGATAGGCACGAACTCGAACACACTGTCCGTTCGTACATTCGACCTCATTTCATCGACAACAAAATCGACGAGCACCGCACTTCAAACAGAACACGACCACCCCCTCCAGTGCATGGCTCAGCCGCTGCCAGCCACTCAGCCGACGGACTCTATCAAAATTCCAACACAAATGTCGTTCAACCCGCGTGTGCTTAGCCCACAGTCCATGTGCTCAATTAGGTTTTCCAAATTCAAAATATTTAAACGAATCATTTCCCCGGAACCGGCCGTCGCACCCGCACCGTCATCACACTTCACACACCAGCACTCTGACGCTGCCACTTACCCCCAAAGTGCGGACAAAAAAGCTTCGGCTTTTGGCGAATAATTGACATTTATTCGACTCATTAGCCATGTAATAGCCGTTGAACATGATGCACAACACCAGCACACACACGCGCGCTCCGCTCTACGTTTCGACACTCAACCGGCGGCGACACCCCACTCGCCGGTCGATGGATTGTCAGACCAAGTCTCGCACAACGAACCCGATAATTTACGCGAGGACCAGTGAAACTCTAAACAATAGCCCGAGATGGACCGTGTGTTGAAAGATATGCGGTATGTGACAAAAACGCGCACCACGCAAACTGACAAGGGTACAAGTGCGCTCCGCTTCGTCTCGTCGTCGGAAGCACGATGGCTGCTTGCTTGCTAATTTAAATCAAGATTCGATTGCAAAATTGCCCGAAATCGAATTTAATAGGCGAGCGATACGACAGCACGACATCAATGGTCAGAGCTGATGCGACCAACTCGCGACGAGCGCTCGTATCTAATGCGACCGATGCGCTGGTGAATGAATGCCGAGCTATATCCGCATCCACTCGGTCGCCCTTACTCCGGACGGTTAATCAACGGCTCGGTTCCCCTCGTATGGCAGGGCAATTGATTCTAATCTCAAAACGATGTACGTATCGCCGCGCCGGTGGGGTGGTGTCTTGCCTGTGCACCCGAGTGGGTAGCTGCGCCACTGTGCACGAATGGAAAACTAATTTTCAATTAAAATTATGCTTCGTTCGATTTGAGTCTTTTTTTACCTTCTCGCGAGAGAGAGAGATGTGTATTTTTGGTGCTGTTTGTGTGTGCTACACATGCATTAGCGGAAAATAGATTATAACTAATATTCGGTGTGGGGAGAGAGTGGGGTTGGCAAGAAAACGTACACTCACTCGAAGTCGAGACTTGGTGGCTAACTGGGTACTCAGCGGATGGCATCTTTGGAATGCTCTTCGATGGGCTCGTAGACTAATCAGAAAATCAAGATGAAACGAACGAATCGAATTAACTTAACTAACAACACTCGTGGGATGGATGTGGACTCACAGATATTGTACAGATTGAATTGGCAATCAACGAAATCCTCGCCCATCTGGGCTCTCAAGAGAAAAACCGCTTCCACAGGGTGTTTGCCATGACGGCTGATTCATGGACGAGACCAGGCATCGGGATTTTGACAGACTTGTCGTGATGAACGAGCGCGTTGTCGGTGGCTAGCCACTTGGCCAGCGATGGCAACAGGGAAGTATGTTGGATGAGGCAGAGATTCACCATAATTCGTCCGACAAGTGCTATTTTTTAGCAAGCATTCCAAATGACCACATATCTGGTTAGATGATCATTTAACAAATGTAGGATAATCGAAAGGAGCCTAGGGTTTGACGTTTGAAAAATATGACGAGTTGCGGATAAATTTTCGATGGCCGACATGTTGACTGCCTTTGATCACCATCAACCGCTTCCACGTCACAGCTTCACTGAGTTTCGTGTTCAACGTCTCAGTGTCAAGACACAAATTCCCATTCAGCCACCATGACTGACACATAGCAGTCCATTACAAGACGATCACAGGAATCGGCAATAGATTGCACCGCATTTTGCATTTTTGTATATTTAATTACAGTTGACACAATGGCTTATGTCCTCTGCTTTTGTGGTCGAAATTCGTTTGAAGAAAATTCCCCGGTTGCTTATTTCCATTTGTCTGGGCCTGCGTAAGCAAACAAAACTGTCACATCTGAAGCTTGGGAAGAAACAAAATAAATAGTGTAACATTTTCACATTCCGCAACCAGCGACAGTTTGCTGCGATTTTCATTTGTCTGTGCCGAATAAGCAACTGCTTTTTTTTTTGTTGCTTGAAATTGATGTTGTGGACACGAACGACGAGCTTGTTTTCAGCAGAATGGCGATAGCTCCTTTTCCTGTGGCCGCCGTGTCGTTGTGGTATGTGCGTTGACTCCCACGCAGCTGAAACTCGCTGACTGGGTTCGATTCCTGGTACGACCAAAATAATTTCACGGCTCCACCTCTTTCGAGTCACGGACAATGATTAAAGAGTAAGAACTGTGGAGGTAAAAGCTTCTCAAACTTGGCCGTTCGGAGTCGGCATAGAACTGTAGGTCCCTTCCACTCGTGAGAGAACGATATCACGCACAACGCGAGTGGTTGCTGAGAAGCCCTAACCCTGGTTGTAGCGCCACCCTTATCATTACTATTATGGCGACAACAAAATATTCCAATTTTTAATCTAATTCTTCTCCAGTTGCATTTACGAGTGCATTTTTGGTTTGGAATTTTTTACAGTCGCACTGCGACATATGTGCCAAGAATGGTAACGTATTTTGACTTTCCCTTGTTTCTGGTTGCTGTGCTTGCTGTTTCAATGTGCGTGAGGTAGTTGATCGCTCAAATGTTTGCAACTCTCAATTAACTGAGTCATTGTAAGGGATGGATTTTGATGAAGAGTTAAATGTACCCATTGCTACGTTAAATCCTAACGATCATGTTCAGAACACAATAGACCTGTTAAACCTACTTGGGCAGCCTGTATCAGCTCGTACATTTTAAGTTTTTGAGTGAAAAAAAACACGGATTGTTGTTTACGCTTCAAATGAATGACATATACTGAAATTACACACAATGACAGTAGCTTTCCAACGCATGTTCCAATGGAATAATACAAGTTACGCCATCTCTTAGCAAATCGCACGAACTAAGTTATAAACAAAATACTTCTACTATTAGTAATTTTCTTAAAAATGTTTTATATTGATTAAATTTTTATTTTTTATATTGATTAAAAATTACACACTTTATGTGTACTGTTGTCATTATATTAAACCACCAGATTGAAAAAAAATGCAACAAATTGGCAGAAAAAGAATTCATAACTGACAGCTGTTTAGCAAATGTGCCCTGTTCTCAGCTGCCTTTAGAGTCAATCTAATCTGATTGAGTTTTTTTTTAATTTTTTCGCCACTGTCTCTAAATGAAAATATATCTATGACATGTGAAACAGTACTAAAAAACGAGTACTAAATTCGGACCATTCCAGTGTAGCTTGTAGTACTTTAGAACGATTACTAAAATACGAGTACTAATGCGTTAGCACTTCAGTAGAAGTATCAAAAAAACAAATAGTATAGTAAGAGTACTAAATGGCGAGTATTAAAAGGCGATTACTCAAATACGAGTGCCAAAGGACGAGTACTAAATAGCGAGTACCAAATACGCTTACTACAATCGAGTTCTAAAGTACGAATGCTAAATCACCCTTATTCTCTTAGTCGTGTCAGATGTCATTGTGACAAAATTATATTCAATTAGTCACTTAAATGTCACACAAAGGGACTAAGGCAGTATAAATTTGTCTCAGTGGCATGTGACACGGCTAAGAGAATAAGGGGGAATATTGGGTACTAAGGCACGAGTACCAAATTAGGAGCAGTAGGAGTACTAAAGAAATATTATCATAGTCCGATTACGGAGAAAGGAGTTTTAAAGTACGAGTACTAAAGCGCGAGTATTGAAGTGCGAGTACTAAAGTGAGACTCTTTTAATGAATGTTTTTAGTGGCTTTTCCTTCGAATTGCATATTAATCCGTGATATTATATTTAATGAAAATTGTACAAATATTGTAATAGTAAGGTACCAAACCAAATCTCTGTATCCCAAAAATTGTAACTTCTTACCACAATAAAATATATAAAACAAGACAATAAAGTGCATGTACTAAAGTGCGAGTACTTAAATCCAAATATTATATTAAATTTAATGTTCTGTGCTAACTAAACCCTGACATCATCATCATCAGTCTTACTGTTGCTTTGTCAAACTGGCCTTTGAGTAGAAGATTCCTCGGGCTGAGGACAGGTTGTCAATGCGCTCTACATGGCCTCACAATCTTGTGCGTTCGATGTGATATTTCTCTTGATTCGTGTCGCTGAACAACCCTGACATTTCGTGGTTGAATCTTCTCCTCCCGAGGCGTCGATCTCAGTGTAGACGGGAGAAGAGATCGCAGGTATTTGGAAGAATCTAAGAGCTCTGTTCATTCCTTTTTTAAAATTGCACTGGCCTAAGCACAGCCTATAGAGCTTGTTCCTTCCAGAGAAGGTCCTGTTGCTTAACTGCCTCCTGGACAAAGAGGTTGGAAAAAGTCATCCGACGTCCGATCTCGTTCAAGGTACTGATATGTTTACCGACACTCCTTAGTCCTTAATTTCGCCTCAAACTATAACGCCGTCAATAAGACCAGTTGGCCAAAAAATCATTTCAAAATGAATAAACCTCGAAGAGCTCGGTAAACATGATCGTCAAGGAAAAGATATCCTCAACATAACCGAAGTCCATCACTGATTGGCGATAAGATATCATTCATATCCCGCAGAGGATATCAGCAAATGTGGTAGACGAGGCTTCATCAAGTGCTTCGCAAACAAAATCCCATCGCATGGTCCTGGGCTTAGCAAGCTTAACTGATTAAAGTGATTCAAAATTAATTGTCCAAGTGTCGTTGAGGCCAACGGAGGAACATTGTCTAGAATGTCGAAGAGACAATCTAAATCGCATCTCATAAATACATGAATTCATCAAGCGAACAGCTCTTATCTCCCGTTGACCAAACGAGCAACCGTTTCTCACACAAACTCAAAGGACCAGTACTCGATACTCAACCAACAAATGCCCAAAACGATTGTTTGTCCATAGTTAAAGTGACCAGGCAAACGAGGTCTGTCTGGCCCCATCCCTTATTCAGCGAGCCAACTAATACGAGCCACCTCCTGTCGTAAAATGCTTCAAAACCCACTTCCGATAGTCGTAGAGCTGGGACACATCATTATTTCGGACATGTGCTCGTTACCATTTCGGTCCGCACAATTGGTGTTGCCCATATCCCGTCCAATAAACCACAATTTTATGATTTCGCTCTCGACTGCCGTATGCGGCTTGTTCAATTCACGTCACATCCACAGCCCACACGACACAGCAGCTGATCGTATCTTTTCCATGCCTGGTGCCGGGCAATTAAAATTCTTCCATTGTCCACACTTCACACTAAAGATTAATTTGCTGCCTTGTATCGCACCTCGTAGCTGCAGCACGCATTCTCTGCGATAAGCTCCCAGGGCTGCGCCCCATTCCCCTCGACATTGATTGGGACACAGCACACCAGAGCACTCTTTCTCTAAAAGTGTCACCGAGAAATGTGTAGGGCTAGTCACATAAGTTCCCTGTCTCTGCAAATCAGTGCCCGCCCCTCGACCAGCCCCCCCACTGCTTGTGATACAGCCACACTAATTAACTCCGAAGCGATGTGCGTCTATCGTCTATAACACACCAGCATCTCGATCTCGAGTGCCATTCTGCGATACACGATGATTCTCACCCATGCGGCTATTAATTAATTTCAAATCAAAGCCACCCTAGGACTTGAGTTGCTATTTTGCTCTGTCAGCCCGTTGCCGCAGGGAGAGGGTACCTTCTGCCGCTGGTGGTGGTGCTGCCGCTACTTGTGCTGCATACGACATGACGTCGATGTGGCCAACAACTGTGTATGCGATAGACTTAGACAAATGCTCACAGCGGTCCTGTGTTGTCGTGGGGACAACAAGGAGGAGGAATCAAGAAGGATCTTGACACAAGTGGAGGGAGATTATTAAAATAATTTCTGCTCTGTGCGTCCACGATTGAGAAATTAACTAAATGAACTAATGACAGTATGTGCTAGAAGAAAGCTGACACTTCGTTGTTGTTTTGTCTTTGCATGTATGTTGACTAAGAACATTCAAGCGTCGGTGAAGGAATGTTGACTAAAAAGATTGAAGGATGTAGGTGAAGAAAGTATTCAGGTTAGATGCATATTAATTAATTTTATTCAATTTGTATAAAATTCCTCTAATACGATTTTTTGTTTCGGAAAGGAAAGCATCCTCTCGTTGCGGGTGGCACCCGAACTGAGCACTTAGGCCAGCAGACGCGTAGTCTTGAGTGGGGCCGAGAATAGAACAACGATGGAGAAGACATTTTGTCGATTGAATCGCTAAAAATTCGCAAATCCGCCGTAAATGCGTGAGGCAATGGGCAAACAGGGATTTTTATGGTTCTCTCGTGTCATTATGGTGACCAGGGAACGTGGTGAGACCACGGACAAATGATCTAGCTCTTCCTACAGGGGCAAATCTCTTGTTGGTCTCTGCGGGTAAATTTGCACTGAGGTGTTGTAGACGCCTTCTAGAGTTATGATCGAGTCCAGGATGTGGGACGAACAGAGGGGCTTTAGTGCCGGCAGAAGTACAACCAGTTGATGATTGTAAGAATTTTACCCGAGAATCCTTGGGAGTTTGATCTTGGAAACAGAAGGAGGAGTTCCTCGAGGTACGCCCTGGAGTGTTCTGCAGGAGAATGGTATTGTTGGTCCTGTTCCAACTTGACTTCGCCAAGGGTGTGTTCTCCTTTTCATTACAATATATTTGGACTGGAAGTTGCAGTGCACCCGATGCGAGGGACGTTTCAAATTGGGAGGTCACCTCCTCTTTGAAGATGTCTTTGTTGTTCTTACTTCCTGTCAGAAGCAAGTGCAAGTATGTAGCCGATGCTGGGATGAAGGTTAACGTTGACAAACCTGAGGTTATGGTTATTTCCGGAACACCTGTCCAGCGTTGGGAGATCATCATGAGAGGTTATTAAACACCTTACTGGAGCACTCAGACATAACGCCTGTGTCCATGGTACTGTCAGGCAGCAACCCCCGGGCAGATTGCTACCACTGATCGAACATTCCAGTGATAGCGACGTCAATTTGATTCCATGGTGGCTCAACCAGATTTGAAAACCCGCAGTTTGACTTTGCTTTCACTGGGATTCGAAACGGGGACCCCTCCGCCACTTAGTTGTTTACTCTACATGTTAGTGGAGTCCCTAATTGTCGGGATGTTTCTAGGTATTTTTCATGAGTGATGGATTTACCTCTGGGATTGGCCATGCTGGGGCACTGAAACAGCTTGGAAGATCTGTAGTCAGGATGACTGAGTTTGGTGTCAAATCCAAGTGGTCAGTGTTTGTTTCAACTCTCACATATTGTCATGAAATTTTAGGAAGACCGAAAGCATGAGATTGTGGATAAAAGTTGCCGAGATGGAAGCCGAGCTGTTGTGAGAGTTGTTCGAGAAGCACGGCAGTGCGACTCAATATTGATTAAGTAGCTACTTCGGAAACGGCGAGGGCTATGCTTCGATGGTTTGGTCACGTGGAACGAAAGTCCCCATCAGCACGAGTTCCGAGGCGGGCTTTGAATGCGATTAGATCAGATAGACGACTTTAACATCTGTTGTTCCTTAACATTTTTACAACATACTTTTACATTTACGGTCGAAAAATCTCTCAAATTCGCCGTAGGCAAGGGAGCTATCAGCTATAAAGTGTAGACGTGTCTATAATACGTGATTTCTAGCTAAAGCGTTCAGAGTAAACAGTAATATTACAACGTTCCCGCTCTAAAATAAAACAAATTGATAACAACAACGCGATTAAGAGTGTAGAGACTAAGTCGATCACTTTTAAAAGCACAATTGCTTAGACTTCGAAATGCACTTCGGAAATGGAACTAAATACAGTATGTACCGGTTATAAGAAAGGCGTGTGTAAGAAAAAGAGGTGATGCAAGTGCAACGTATACTCCTTCATACAATTTCACAAACAAAATAACCTTTATAAGAAAAAAACTGATAAAAGGAACTTTTGAGGAATGCAGTTGTCTAGCTCACTTGAGCGTTTGTTAAAATGGCGACAAAATAAAGACAAAGACGAGACGGTACGTCGATGTTCGAGTCTATAAATTAAAGCCAACTCAGAGGAGCATCGATATCGAACCTAAACATTTCGCAGCATATTTGGCGACCTCAAATATGTGTTCGTTCCAACTAAGTGTTGTGTTGATACCGTTGTGTTTCCGGTTTCATCGACACAAGCGCCATTCGTGGATAATGGCCGAGTATCAAGGGTTCGCTTGAGTGTCAGCAGACAGCATTGAGTTTTTGAAGCATTAGTTTGCACTCGATTGTTCATTCAAGGTTGGAATTCAATGTGCTTAGCATACGCTGAATATGAAAAGCTGAGGGTGCTGTCATTAGCAATGACACTCTTTCTCCCACACTCTTGAGAAAGAGTGTCAGAGACAGAACAGAGCTTGGACAGACTTGGACTCAAACCCTTCAACCGAAAAGTAATTTCTAATCCATAGAAGATTCATAGATTCATCGATACCATAGGCAAGAGAGCTTGATGCCAAACTCTGTCAAATGCTCTGTTTCACTCGCCTAGTGCAAAGATTGGTTCCACTTTTCGGTGGGATAAGCTATCAGATCACCAGTCGACCTGTTGCTGCGGAAACTGTATTGCCGGTCATTAAGAAGCTTCCGCGATTCAAGATATCTCATAAGCTGACGATATATCAGCGTTTCCATGACCTTAGTAAGAAGCGACGTAAGTGCTACGGGTGGGTACGAGGTGGGTGACGAAGATTCACCCTTTTTAGGGACGGGCTGGACAAATGCTATTTTCCATCTGCTCGGAAAAAGACCCAAAGAGTAGGATGGATGAAAAAGCTTACGCAGTGGTTTTGCCAACCCAGAAGAACACCTCTTCGTAAGTACGAGTATAGGAGGAATACCATCCGGGACAAAGGATTTGTGCATGTCGAGATCTTTAAGTACTCTTGCAACTGTCCGAGTGCGGAAGTGGATCTGTCCCATGGTAAAATCAACGCTCTCAAGTACAGGTGGAGACCCGGCAGTGCAGAGCTTTCTGCAGCATGCGCCGCAAGCGATTTGACTTTGTCTTGAGAGCTGACAGCTAGGATGTAGTTGTAAATGAGCGACTCTATGTTTTTTACAAATGACCAAAAGCTTTTGCTGCCTCAGTAGGGTTGGCTTTGTACGTTCGGAAATTCAACTCTCTCATCCTGATAGTCTCTTGACAGCTCTTCACTCGATGAGGAATGAAGGAACTCATGCCCAGCAGAAGAATGTTACGAGGAATTATCGTGACCAGTTAATAAGATGAGGAACACAACAAAAACGTTTCCAGAGCTATAACGGATGAGGAAAGCAGAATCTGTTATGGGAAAATCACCGAATCTGAATTATACCTATACAGGGCAAGGTCTGGGCTATTAGGCGGGTGGGGTAAAACTTCCCATCCACTGTCTCCAAATAGTTCTTAACCGGAATAGCCAGAAAATTATTGCCTCGTGTCTGGTCGCATATTCCGGTCGTTTTCGGATTAATTGTGTTCGGTAGCGTTGTTCATTGCTGGTTTCACCCGTTTTAGCAGCTCATAATACAGTACACCCTTATGATCAAACCAAATACAGAGCATTACCTTCGCTCCATGGATATTCGGCTTTGCCATTGATTTGACTGGTTAGCCAAGCATCGTGCAAACCACTTTTGACACGTTCGCTTGCGCATCTTCACCATAAACTTCCACCAAAATACGATGAACTTTCGGCAGCAGTTTTCTTGGTATTAAAATAATGAAGAAGAACCCCCCCTTTTTCAGGCACAAAGTTCGACATATCAGTGAAAAAAAGTATTGTTGTTTACGCTTCAAATAAATGACACATACTGAAATGACGTACAATGACAGTAGCTTTCCAACGCATGTTCCAATGGAATAATACAAGTTACGCCATCTCTTAGCAAAAGAGTTATAAATGCCAAATAAACGTAAAAAAAAACACTTTGACTTTGAAAAATGAGATGTTTGAAAAAAACAAATACATTTTAGAGTAAGTTTCCTCCCCTTTTTACTAAAAACATCCAGAAATTAGAACATTTCGGAAATTAGAATTACCTGGTTCTAATTTCTGAACGTAGTCTGTAGCGCTTCGCTTTCTGGACTCAGCATTCTCATCCGTTTTAAGCTGCATTACGATCCTCTCATTTCTTTAATTGTTTACTAACACGGGTCATCGTAGTCTTGTGTGCATGGTTTAAAGAAGACAACACACTTTAAACAACACTCTTTAAAATGACTAATATCACGTGTAAGATGTGTGATGCACTTGCTACTCTTGCCTTCAGCTTTGCGTATGAGTGAATATTAATTAACGTTTTTACTTCGATAAGCAAAGACTTAGTAAATACATAGATTGACATTTGATATGAATTGTAAATTCAAACATTCTTTCTATTCTTTGTCACGTTTCATTTGTTCATTGTTTCATTTTCACTTTTCTTAAGTTTTTCCTCATTTGAGTTTTTTTTTTTTTCTATCAGCTTTTCGGATATAAGCATATTTTATTTATATTACCCGTTTATTGGGTATAAGTGTGGCGTTATCTTTTTAAATCTGATATATACTGTATTTACCTCGCTATGTCCGTAGTCATGCAACTCATGGAAAAGGATAAAGTTAGCCATAACCTTAAGAGTGCTTTTTATCACGTTAAATTGCTCCATGCTTCCCCAGGTACTTGACAAAAGCAGCGGCGCTCGCCTCACTTAAAATTAAACCGCCAAACATTTGACCGTGAAGTGAAAACCGTGCGATACCGTCCTCGTTTTATGACTGACGCAGTTGGTTAAGTGTCTCCCGTTGGTTAGTTGTGTCCCCAGCAAAGTAATTACCCTTTCAGCTGGTTTTCAAATCTTGTTCAGTCACAGATCAGATCAAATTAACGACACCATCACAGCAGTGGTCAATCAGTGTCACGACGGACCACGCCTATCTACCTACCTACCTGCCAACCATCACGTTTGCAACATGCCCCCAAAAGAGCTCGCCTTTTCACTAGGGCCACTTGACCAACATGACATTCTATCAGCGAACTGTAGATTATGAAATTGTATTTCCATCAAAATTGATTGCAAAATAACGCCCACCTGGAGCATGAAAAACATACTTTACATTCTCGCCTAGAAGTATGCCTATAAAACTGTGAAAAGAAGCAAAATCCCCCCAGATCAGAGCCAAACCAAAGAGATATGACACGATCTGCTTCGAACATGCAGACTCGTCTTAACCAACGTCCCCGTTTACCATTGCTGTCCCATATCTCGATGTGATCATCAGTGCATTAGCAATGAGCTGCGCATCTCAACAACACAAAGCGCAAACAAAGTACAAAGCACTTTCATTTTATATGATAAACCCTTGCATAAGAAAACATCTAAGGATCCTGAAAACAGCACAACGGAGCCAACAACGTCCAGTGCAGACCGGTGACCCCCCGGTCAGAACAATGAAGAACTATTAATTAAGAACCCTACCTGTTCAACTACCTCTCATAAAACATGATTAACCACCACATTCCCGGTTTCAAAGCAATTATTTAAAGTAAAGAATTTGTCAGCGTCCTTGTGAGTCTTTGAAGCACCACACAGCAAACTAGCTCGGGCAAAGGAGCCTTCTCGGAACTGCATCTATGGTCCTTAAGAAGGACATATCCAAGGCACACCGCATGCGGGGGAATAATAGCACACCGTCGCCTTATTGCTTACACTACGACGACGACGACGACGACGATCACATTGTTGTGAAGTGGGGCAGAAAAGGACAAAGCTGGAGCATCTAACCAAACAACCTTCAGCGCCGAATAGTGGAGGACGTGGCTTATGCAAACCCAAGCGGGATACCTCTACCCCGCTGCTCTTGTGTACGTGTGTGTGTAAGGACTGAGTGCATTCATTTTCCGTTTGTCTTCAACGGATAATTTGCATTAAGGCAACTTTTTGTGCAAAAGGATGCATAAAAGATGCAGAATCATCCCCTAAATCATGAACGATGCCCTTAAGCACACTCTCAGGCAGAATCAGATCTCTTCCCTGAGCTTCGCCCTGAGCAGTGCACTCGTGGGGCTGTTCTATTTGCGCAACGAAGGTAAATTCTAATCACACGACTATTGACCTGAATTCGTCGTCCATTTGTCGGTGAACAAGTTCCGTCACTTATTCGGCTTCATTTCACTGTGTGTCGACCTTTCTACGTATCCTGGTCTCATTTTCTCTCGTCCATCTGCATGAGTGCTTTAACAAATTGCGCATAAATTAGTTTTGGCAGGTGAAACACCAGCATGTTGCTGCTGGCTTCGGTTTGAACGGTCGCTGTGTGCTCGAAAGAAGTGCATTTCAAGGACACCCCAGCGAATGGAGAGCGTGGAAATTTAATTAAAGTCCACCTCAAGGCCAACTCGGACGGTGGAAAGTTTTGGGAGTCAACCAAGAGTTTGGTTATCTTTTTCTTGAGGGGTTTCGTGGGGTGAAACGAGGACGACTACCAGCTAGAAGTTTTCTTTTCTCTTGTGCACACAAGTTTTCGCCTCCACATCGCTGTGTGACACACAGAGTGTTGGGAAAGCGCTTGCCTTTGAGTAGTGGCAGGCGGTGATGATGGATCCCGGGAGACCAAGGAAAGTGGACACAATCGTCGGCTGAGAACTTTGAAACTCGGAGCGACTGACTACATTAAAACGAGAGTTGAAGAGCTGGCAAGAGTTAGATATGGTTTTAGAATGAACTGAAAAAAAAGAGTCAAACTACAAATTCCACAAATATGTACATATGCTGAGATGAAAGTCGATTGAGTATTCCACAGTGTTTGCCAAGCATAATCAAGAATGGTACCGGTGAGTTGAAGCCGTGGTCTAATAGGGGAGAGGCCTGAGGACCTCAGATTGTGGGCATTGGCGCTAAGAGACACCAAGTCGAGAGGCGCAGGGCAGTCGGTATTGCCAGTAGATGATTAGTTGGTGAAAGACGACCAGCTCGACGGTCTTACGGGACTCCAGGCGAACTAGTTTAAAACACAGAGTATGGGGCCAAATTGTTTCTTTTGGCCCAGGCACGACCGCGAAGAGCGAAGCGTAGAGACTTACGCCGGGCACCTTCAACGCGACGCATGTGAACCGTGAACATACTTGGCTGGCATCGCATATTCGAGAATGGGTCTGCCGAAGATGATTTACAGAGATTTTGTGACATTCGAACATTCTTCTGACCAAGTTCTGACAAAGCCAAGCGCTCGTCTTGTAATGTTGTCTATTTTGGTCGTCTTTGAGAGAGCAGGCGTTGGAGCGAGTGGAGATGAACGAATAGACATTCACATCAACTGCGTAGACAGAAATGATCGTTGATAGTAAAACACAAACATTAATGACTCGAGGTGGCTGCCTTGTGACACGCCCGATGTGACTTTGATGGGTATGCACACCGACGATTTGAACGTAACTAAACAAGTACACTCCCAAAATTACACAGAAAGGAAATCAGCAATGGTGCATGCATTATAACCGTTCAGCACACACGCCAGATGAATGGGAGTCCTCTACATTGACGTCTGCAGAAGCTGGGACGATGAGGAAACACAATGCTCCACCACAAGGATAAGCACGCTACGCACCTAGTCATTCAATAGCCTAGCCTAAATGTCAGACACAAGAATTCTAGACAGCAAAATTTAACAAAAATACTAATTCGGGTCGCCAAGATTGCCTTGGGCGGGTCGCGGTAGCAAAGGCCGTAGGAAAACCCAGCAAAGGAGTTTTTCAAAGTGTGGGTCGTCAAGAGTGCCTTTGGGGGTCGCGGTAGCAAGCCCGTAGGATAACCCAGCAAAGGAGTTTTTCAAAGTGTGGGTCGCCAAGAGTGCCTTGGGCGGGTCGCGGTAGCGGTAGGATCAATAAACAAAAGTAAAGTTCCAAAAAAAAAGAAAATGTAAAACACGACATTTTTCAGTGCCACATACGAGGGGCGTTCAATATATTCTCGGTATCGGGTTGAAGCTGCTCAAATAAATGTGATTAATAATTCGCGTTTTATCTCTAGTTAAACAGAATCATAATGGCAACTGAGACGATGATGGTGGAAATTGAGCATCGCGCTGTAATTAAATTTCTCACTAAGCAAGGAAAAAGTCAAAAAACTATTCATGAAGAGATGGTGGCTGTTTACCAGGTTTCCGCACCTTCATTATCAACTGTGCAAAAGTGGTCGAGTGAGTTCAAGAGAGGCGGAGAGAGCATTGAAGACGACCCCGCTCCGGCGCGGGAGAAAGCATCAAAGAAGTCGAAAAACTTATTCTTGAGGATGCCCGAATAAATGTGAAAATGATGGCAGAGATCACCAAGCTTTCAATTGGTACCGTTCACACAATTCTTCATGGCCATCTTAACCTTTCAAAGGTGAGTGCAAGGTGGGTGCCACGAATGCTCACAAAAAGTGAGAATCGCATGCTGTGGAGAGCTTTTGGAGATGTGTAGTGAGAACGCGGACGGTCTTATGGATCGACTTGTTACTGGTGACGAAACATGGGTCCACCACTATGACCCTGAAAGCAAACAAGAGTCCATGCAGTGGCATAAAAAAGGAACATACCCCCCGAAGAAGTTCAAAGTCACTCCGTCTGCCGGGAAGCTCATGGCCACAGTTTTTTAGGACTCAAAGGGAATCTTGCTCATTGAGTACAAAAAAAAGGGAAACCATCAACGCCACATCCTACGCTTCCACTTTGCATAATTTGCGGGAGGAAATTGAAAAGAAAAGACGGGGTTAACTCGCAGCGGGTGTGTTGCTTCTTCATGACAACGCTCCTGTTCACACGGCGCGAGTTTCCAAGGCTGCTGCGCGAGATTGTGGTTTCGAAGAAATCCAACACCCACCCTATAGTCCTGTTTCCGGATTTGAAAAAATGTCTTCGTGGAAAAAGATTTTCGGATGTTGAAGAACTCAAGTCGGCAATAAATGGGTATTTTGCAGAGAAAGAGGAAATTTATTTTGGGGGTTTAAAAAAGCCTATCTCAAGATGTAACAAATGCATTAACGTTAGGGGAGATTATATTGAAAAATAAAAACAATTTAAATTGAATTCGCATTTTCCTTCATATCGATACCGAGAATATATTGAACGCCTCTCGTATATGCCCGCTTGCTTTTTGGTGAACATTGAAATCTTGGATTAATCTTTGTCACTTTCTATTAAATTATTTTCGAAATTTAGTCTGTGTCTCGTCTTAGTTTTAATGTCAAATATTGAAGCGCATGTGACTTCACACAGGCATCAAGTGGCGAATGGCATCAACAACCTCATCAACCGCTCAGGATACTCTCCTCTTATCTTTATCCAGAAATTGTCAATCGGTTTTGAATTGAACTCCATTTCTCAGCCCGCAATTTGCAGCTTAATCTATACGAATCTTTCATTTTTACCGATCGTAGATCAGCGAGTCAGTGGACATATCTAAAAATGGGACTTAATATCCATCTTTGTCCATTTGCACTTTCACTGTCATACTCAACTTTCCAATCCAGTTCTGGAAAGTGGAAGAGTTGAGAATGACACGCATTTAATAGGAATTTGCATGAGGTATTCATTTCGGCAAGAGAAGTGGTACAATGTCACACATCATCTGAGGTGTTAAGATTTGTCACATAAGCTTGTCTTCCATGCGTCATTCAAACGTTGCAAGCGTTGTCACAAATGTGAATGAATGATTGTCAAATTTGAGTGACCCCAAACTCTGTGCTCTGTAAATAAATATCAACAATCTGATACATTGATTCGTCTGATGGAATTTCTTCGAGGATCTTTTGAACGCAGGCAAAGTAATGACACATTTTCGTTTGTAAAGACTGTGACCACAAACGAAGATTTGCGAATAGTCGTCTGATTTCGTCTCCTGCAATTATAATGCTTTCTTCTCTCTCTTGGATGCTCTTAGTCAGGATGTTTAAGTGCTGATCTCCTACCAGCAAAGTGAGATCAGAAAAATTATTCGAAAATCCACATTTTGAATCGTGTAAAAAATCAATAATTCAGCTGTCAATTCTAAAACTTGTGTCAATACCTTCAGTTGTGACAGCCACCTGACGTCTGTGTGATAAAGGAGACCCATTCCATCACAACCGACTATGCAAGGCCTTTAATAGAGTGCACAACTTAGATCACATCGTTAAGCACATCATTTAATTCAGAAGGTAGCACCTTGGAAGCCAGGACTTGTTGCTGAAGAAAGCAGTGTGTCCATGAATTGTTTGGCATTATTTATTTTAATTTTGCAATGAGCCCACTTATGTTGCCCTTCAAAGCGCATTTGGCTTGGCAGCAGATGTATTACGAATGTCCCCTTCATCACGACTTCCGAGGCGACCGCTTGGCATGGTTGGACTTGGTCCAAAAACTCGCCTGGTTACACTTGGGCATACTCCTGATGAGTTAGAGCCGATGGCGGAGGATCGAGTTGCCTGGAGATCTCTCGTGCGTGGTTACCCTTTAGTGGAGCATGCGGGTAAGAAGATGCGCAACTCTAAAAATAATTACAAAGACCGCGCAGAATCAACGATGAAATCAGGAAGCACTGTAGTTTTTACCCGACTTCCATATGGGTTACAATTTAAAATGTTGGTTTCGTTCTTCAGTTAGTTCCGAACCGATAACTTCAATTTTAGAAAAGAGTGAAATGGAAACAAATTAAAAATCATGCCTGAAACACAGTAGTGCGTTGCTGCGTTGTCTTCTTTCAACGCACACAATTCAATGCCCATGCACAGAATACTGCGGCGACCTACGTAAGAACAAAATGAGAGAGATGAGAAGATCGTAAAACGTAATACCATCGCATGTCATTATCGAACATATTGGAACATTTTTGACAGATTGGT
Source organism: Eristalis tenax (assembly GCA_905231855.2). NCBI lineage: Eukaryota > Metazoa > Arthropoda > Insecta > Diptera > Syrphidae > Eristalis > Eristalis tenax. Next base: position 47,816,610 of record HG993128.1, on the reverse strand, counting down.
GCGATGATAAATAGCTGACTACATTTTAACGACAAAATCAATTTGAATTCGGACCAAGGAGGAAAAAAAAGTACAAATGTTTGAGCAGAAAATTGTTTTGATTTGACATTTCACAAACGAAAACAGCTGACACAATATTTTTCATCTGGTATTTGAGAGAGAGAGAGAGAGAGTGAACAGCTGATTATCGCAGTGCGTCATCGTACCCTTCCGTAACATTGAAGTCGAACGCAGCAACGCACTTTTGTGTTTCAGGCATCATTCGTTCATTGAACAATTGAATTGTTCAAAAACTAATTTCATGTATTCGTGCGGCTTTTTTTTTCCAAAATTTGAACGTTTATTTAATAAAAACATGTATTATTCAAAGTATTGCCCATCTGAAGCTATGACTTTTTCCTATCTTTCTGGCAATTTGAGGATCCCATCCCAAAAGAACTGCGCCGGCTTTACAGCTAAGAATGAATCAAGCCAATTTTTGATATTCTGCTCTGATGTGAACCGTATTTCAGTGAGGGCGTACTGCATCGACCGGAACAAATGGTAGTCAGAAGGGGCAAGGTCTGGGCTCAAAGGCGGGTGGGGTAAAACTTTCCATCCACTGTTTTCCAAATAGTTCTTAACCGGAATAGCAACGTGGGGCCGAGCGTTGTCACGATGAAAAGTTATTGTCTCGTGTCTGGTCGCATATTCCGGGCATTTTTCGGCTACTGCTCTCTTCAAACAGATTATTGATGGTTTCATTGCTGGTTTGATGTTCATTGATGGTTTCACCCGGCTTTAGCAGCTCATAATACAGCACACCCTTTTGATCCCACCAAAAACAGAGCATTACCTTCGCGCCATGTATATTCGGCTTTGACGTTGATTTGGCTGGTTGGCCAAGCCAAAATCGTGCAAACCACTTTTGGCACGTTCGCTCAGCTAGCGCATGTTCACCATAAACTTCCACCAAAATAAGTTTCCTTCATAATGATGAAGAACTCAACGCAAAAACACTTTTTCAGGCACAAAGTTCGACATATTTGAGTGAAAGAAAATTATTTTTGTTAACGCTTCAAATGAATGACATGTACTGAAATGACTTACAATGGCAGTAGCTTTCCAACGCATGTCCCAATGGAATAGTACAAGTTACGCCATCTCTTAGCAAACCGCACGAATTAAGTCAATATTCAAGCTGGTCCTATTCCATTAAATTCTTAACTGTAGAACGTATTGGCCAAATCACAATGTCGCGTTCGGGCGTTGATGGACTTCAATAGGCGGTTTATCGAACTTAAGAGAATGTTATGTCAAAGCGCGGCTCCCTCCAAATCACAATGAAAAGCGCTTGTTTCACTAGTAAAATGGACTAAAACTCATTTTACCACAAAAATTTAATTTTTTACATAAAAACTCTACAAAAAATCTAAGCGCAAATAGCCTGCCTAGAAAAATCACGAGTAAATAAAAGAAAATTGTTTCACAACTGTAAAAAACCCGAGTTTGTGAAAGTGCCTCTACCGAGAAATGAGTGCTCGCGCTTACGATATTACGGTCTGTGAACTTTCAAAGCACGACCTCTACATTGTGACTTATTTAATGGATTTACGTGTATTCTACTAAAAATGCCAGAGCACGACCGTGCTTACGCAACATTGTGATGTGAGTATAATTGATCACTTCTGTCACAACCTCCTTTTTTTCTGCTAACACGGAAGAAAATTTGATTGCGCATAATTAAAATCTTGTGTAATTAGGTCGGGTTTGGAAGGGGGAAGGTGTATGTAGCAAAAAGTTTGGAAAATACTGATCGCTAGCAGACCAGTAGGTATTTTTGAGGTGTTTAATCTTTTTTGTCGCAGATGCTTCTTGTGGAAACATTTTTTAACAGCTCTTAAGATGAAGGTGTAAGCTCCAAAACAAACCGATTTCCGTTCACAATCATGTAAGTCGATTTTTTTGATAAATCTCGCTAAAAATACATTACATTACTTTACCTTTCGCCAGAAATGCTTGTAATGCCTTAGATCTCTACGCCATTTACTCCCTCGGATTCAATCGATATAGCTTTTGAGAGCCTTTTTTTTCCGGTAAGGGTGTCATCGTTAACAACTCATTCAAGCTGAGTTCCTTCTTCTAAGGCTTATATGCTTGTATGCTTGTATAAGTAACACTGTAACATTGAAACACCATTTACAGATCATTCGTGAATATTGAAAATAAAAACGGACTAAGAACAGAACCTTATGGTGCACCACTACGAACATCACAAATGGACGATAATGCTATAATTCAGCATGCAGACAAGGTGAAGTTTACTCAAGGACCAATTTCGGACGCATGTTCCAGTTCAGACATTCGTACTTCAGTCGAACCAAACAACCATTTAGGATCCATCTCTGAATTTCCCTCTCATTAAAATCCAAAACCATATGAAGCAAATGTACACAGCTCTTTCTCTCCCCCTCCTTACTTTCGGTTTGAGCTGTGCCGTGCGGTGGGGATAATTTAATGGGGTAATGAAATACATCGCACCCCAGGGTGTTGAAAAAAGAAGACATTGCGAACGTGCGAATGACTGCTGATGCTCACGTCGACAGTTAGACAAGATGTTTCAAGAGAACATAACGATTTTGTATCTTTCTACGATCGATCTCAGCTTGAGTCAGACTCAATGTGTCCTCTGTGTCTTCCGTGCTTCGTGGACATCTCACAACAGCTTTCGAATACCCATCGTCTCTCACCTATCTCATGAGCCGGTACAAGTTTCCATTTTGCATTCGTCATCAGAAACGAAACAGAAACTCTTGTCAACCAGGCCGCCCTCTGGAATGGGCACAATTCGCAGGGGCTTGCCTACCTACACCAACTACTTAGTTGGCAAAGCAAACAGCCAGGCAAATGGAAAACAAAAACAAGAAAGCACGTAAAAACAAAAATCGATGTCAACACTGCCTGACAACCGGGGTATCTTCTTGTTTGTCTTTCGTTGCGAACAGAACACCCCAATGACGCACCAAATGCCCACCCCTGTGCATGTGCGAAACCCGGGCGAAAGCCCCCACCAGCCACCTAATTTATGTCAAGCATTTTAGTTTCTATCTGCTTAGCTGGCAGCCGTTGAAATCCTTTCACCGAGCTAAATATTTAATCAACACCACTCCCACTCTGCTTGTCTATTTGCACATTCCCTGCCTTCGTTATTGGATCACTGCTCTGTCGGCGTTGCCGCTTCCGCAGCGCCCCACCGAGCGTCCACCCTCACAACCCGCTCCCAGTCAGTTGCCGGTAATCAACAAGAGTCATTCACATTCGGTCAACATCAAGCCTTATTAAACGTTGCATCTTGTCAAGTCACGCGTTGGGGCAACTGTGGTAGGACACCCGCCGCCACCGCCGTCCCATCATCAGCCCCGGAGGTGATGGTGTGCCGTGCACTTCCCCACTCATAGCAAATTCTCTCTAAATGTATCACACCGTTAATTTGTTTATTTGCAAGGGGCGGCGTAAACGTGTGCTTCACTCAGCCTGTCAAAGGATTTGCTTCGTTTCGCCGGAAGTGCGGTACAATTACATGAAAGTCCTTTATTTGAGCCGTTTGTCAAGGACTTTGAAACCGACAAGGCGCGCGGTGAAGGCAGGGCAATGGGGCTGTGATTTCTGTGTGTTCCATGACGCCCCGGCGAGGCTTGATTTAATTTTACGTTTAATCTACCGGAAGCGAAGTATAATTAGAGAGAGAGTGACTGAGGAGGAAAACAAAAGCAAACCGAAGGACAACGACGGGTAAAAGATGGCAAATAATATTCGCTAAATTTTGATGCCGGATGATTAGGCACGTTGGCGGTGCAAAGGACAAGCGAAAATAGACGCGCAGCGACAACACGAGAGTGTGACCCTTAAAATGTCAGATGGCTGATTTCTTTTATGATCTTCCGGGTACCGTTGCAGCTGGTGAATGGGAAACGGGTGGAATGCAATTACGAACTGCTTTGCTGGCTGCCGTCAGCGGGTCAGCGTTTCCTTTGAACGTTGCTGGGTTCTTCTTTCAACTGTGAGATGGGTTCATCCTGATTGCTTATGCATGAGGCGGGTGTCTTCTCTTCTTGCAATTCTGAAAGTGACTGAACACTCAGTCAAGGACTTCGTCTACCTCGCCTATAGTACGAACAACAGTACCGAGATCAAACGCGAACCGAGCTCAAGAGGCAATTGAGGAATAGAGTCATCTCTAGAAGGACCAAGCTGACTTTAAATAAGGCCCTAATAGTCCTGTCCTGATGTATGGCGTGGAGGCATGGACAACCTCAAAAGCGGAAGAGGAAGTCCGTGGTAGCTTTGAGACAATGGGCCTGCGTTTAATCTTTTGCGTTGACAGTCTTTGGAGAAGAATATTAAACCACGAACTGTACGGGCAGTATAGCGACTCGAGCCTAGTCAGACGCCTACGGTCTAAGGTGGCTGGGGCATGTAGAGCGCATGGATAACACAGCTTCGGCCCGAAGAGTCGTCGACTACGAGCCTGTGGGACAACGCAATAGAGGACGCCCGCGTTTAAGTTGGCGGTCCCAGATGGAGAAGGACCTCAACCAACTACACGTGCGGCTTTGGAGGCAGATATACAGAGACCGTGCTAGTTGTAGAGGGTGGTTGGTTGAGGCCTAGGTCCGACCAGGACTGTAGCGCCAAGCAAAGAATAAGAAGAGCCGTCGGTGGAGAATAACTACAATCAGCTGGGCGCCATAATTACCATTCTGGTCTGGGATCGAAGAATCGTTGAGTCATCGTCTGGTTGGTATGTCCCCATCCGGACGATTCTCTGGCTCTCTGGAAACTGCACCTTCACCGTTGAGGAAGGCGAGCGTCACGATCAACTTGTCATTCTCTATTTATCTGGCATCATAACCTATTCCAGAAGCGCGCCTCACGTCGCCATGCAAAGATGATAGCTCGTCTCTCTCTTTTCCACACACACGTTGTCCCTTACTCAAGCATGTGTCGCATGCCTTCGATAATCGACGATGAGAGTTACTATACAAATACGAGAGGGAAACTACTGAAGTTCCCTGGGAAGTCGATATCTGCACCCTTGGGACACGACAACCCCTGCCCTCTTTTAAGACAGGAATTTGCGATGAATGCTCTCAGTCTTCTTCCTGACTAAAATCATAGCCATTTCTCAACAAATAGCCATACATATAAACATTCACCACGAATCAATCCATCTATTGATTAAAACCGCATTAAAATCCGTTGCGCAGTTTCAAAGATATAAGCGTACACACGCCGAGAAACGAAACTATGTAGTGATAATGATGCCATGCATGTTGAATGATGCATGACATCATGTCATCAGCCTTCACTACATCACGTACGGTAATAGACGTTGTCACGGGACGAAATCTCTCTGTAGCTACCAAGCGGTTCCCGAACCTCAACATCCATAAAGGTCCCTGGCTGCCCCATAAGCAATTAACCTTCAACCACGACGTCGGACAATCCTCAAGTATTCTCGAACATTCCCAAGGCCCAACGTTGCCTCAAATAATCGCCTTCTTGTGGCCAAGGTAAGAACACTGATGTCAATAGGACAGCGGAGTAGAGCAGGATTACAAGAGTTTACCGTCGGAAATCCGAAAGTGATCACTTGAAACTTTGCTGATCGAGTAACTCTGAAACTCTCAGAAAACTCCAACACCGGCGGGCGAAATAGTTGACGAAAATTGTAAACATGATCAAAACGCCAGCGAAGAAGTTGCATCTGGACCCCTGACTTGATGACGAGCAGGCACATTCAGACAAGCAAACAACATAAAAGGCAACGCTGAATAAAAGGACCAAAGCGGTTCGTCGGCTCAAACTTTAAGAAGGGAAGAGCACTGACTTCCCAGAATGGACAATAAAGAGAATGCCAAACGCGCTATTTAGGAAATGAAGAGGTGTTTCGGCAGAAATGACGGACGTAAGTTCTAAAAGAGGACAAAACACCTATCCAATGTGTATAAACTTCGAACAAACGGACAAGTCTCATCTCGAAGACTGAGACACTAATACCGTTCCACACCACAGAATGCACGACAGTCGAGACCAAAGTCGAATGAAGCTGCTCCTTTAGTCCGACTCTCTGCAGAACTACTGCAGCTGGAGTTGAGCCGATAGGGCGAATGTACACATTCATCTGTAGGAGAGGAGGAAAACATTCCTGATGAGTCGAATCTCAGCATCGTTTGTCTGCAAAGGATACGCCTTTGACTGTGCGATCTTCTCTAGTTAGGTTAGGGGGATGCTAGTGGATTAACTAGCACATTTAACATGGTCTAAGTGATCCATTGCGATACTCACAGTGAGTCTACTACCACTAATCGACCGGATAAAGCGTATTAACCTTGCTTTCATTGGGGTTCGAACCGGAGACCGCTCTAACCAAGGGCAGGCGATTAACCAACTACGCTATACAGTCGTTACCAGCGCCTGTAACTACTCGTGCATAATTTCATCTGGTCCTTACTAGTGTCGGGGTAAAGGTCCCTTACAGTGTCGCAGTAAGGGTCCCTTACAGTGCCGGGGAAGGCGTTAAAAATGTTCACACTGCGGCAGATCCTGGGAAAAAGTTCAAGAAATGCAGATCGATACTCTTTATCTATTTAGGCCGTATAATGACTATGCCCTTGTAAAGAGACGAGCTGTACAACACCATGTCTAGTTTTAACATTCCTGCCAAACTCGTCAGGATATTCAGGATGACGATAAATACTTCTCGCTGCTCCAAGTTGGTAATGAACTCGCACAAATATTCAATGTCGAAAAGGCAAGCCTTGCTTTCATGTGACTTCTTGTACACAATTCTTGGAATGGTCATACAGAACTCTGTTGACAAGAGGCACAATCTCCCAATAGTCCCTACAACAGCTGGCAACACAACGAGCCATCAGTGAGGCGTCTGCTGGCATTGACCCGAAATGCCAAGTTATGTGGTGAAGGAGGGGAAAATTATGTCAAGGAAGGAGGATACACTCCCAACGATTTGGCCACAAGCTGACAATAGGTAAATATACTTTTGATGTAATTAAGGACTTCGACTGCCATAGCTCCCACCCCCGCGAAATTAAACGCAGGATACCTCTATCCAATCGCTGTTTCTTTGGGCTCAAAGGGAAATTGATTAGTAGAACACCTGAATCCTCCCCGTCCTGCTCTACGGCACGGAGACATGGACACTCTCAAGAGCAGCTGAAGAAGCCCATGGTCCATTCTAGGGAAATGTATTCCGTTTAATTGCTGATACTCTTTGCCTTTGGAGACGATTCAAACAATTGTCATATGAGTTCAGCCCGGCGTCTACGAATTCGACGCCTAAAATGGCTCGGCCAGGTAGGGCGTATTCTACTACACTACTACGTCCAAAGAGTCTTTGACATCAGTCGAACAGCGCGACGCCCACGAAACCGATGAAGCACAGATGTGGAGAAGGACCTCCAGCCGTTCTCTCTCTCCCCATGGTTCATAGCTAAAAACAGTCTTCTTCTCACAATCCCATCATGACTTCACTCGAAGATCACGTGATGCCCCACCTAACACAAGACAAACAGCCACCCCCGAAACAATGTGAAAACTTTATCGTCCACCTCTGGGCCATTACCGAAAGACAAACTCAAACTTTATCGATTAACACTCCAGGACAACATGCCCAGCCCTGCGACACTCCACCGCACAACACTCTTCCCCGCCATTTGACAGCGCAGAGAATAAAGTAAGGTAAACCAACACATGTGTGGATGGGTTTCAATGAATTTTTAATTCAGGACAAACCCCCAATTTCATGGTTCGCCCACCCCACTTCAGCCAACCGCTATCCTCTCGCTCTTCCGATGCCGGCCAATTATCGATTGCCGGACATGGTCATACTCGTTCGCTGCAAATGATGCGACACAGGCGGCTACTGCATCTGGCCGATGTGTGAGTACATGGTCATGCAGCTCGGCACACCCATGCGGATGTGGAGTTCTTTTATTTTCATTGGCTTTGCCAAAGGATGGATATGCTGCTGCTGCCGCAGAGCAACTTGTTCAGCTTTGGCTCGGCCCGTCCATCTGTCCGTGGTATCGCAATTGCGGCTGCACATGATGTTTATTAATGAATAAATTTTGTCCGAGTGGCTGTGTGGGAGCCAGCATCTCGTTATCGGACGTCGAAATTATCAGTCTCAGTGAGAATTCAATTTTATGTCGAAAATTTATTCATTATCCCCCGAAATGAATTGAAATTCACGAGTTTTGACAGTCAGAGTGTTGTAACAATGTTCCCGTCAGGAACACAAACACGGCCGCATTAAAACAGAAAATTTAATGCGCGCCCCACTTCACCCATCCCACGCACAGTGGCCATGGTACTTGTGCGAAAAATTCGTATCTGTCACTGTACCAGATGGCGGCTGTCTTCCGCGAACAACTTGAGATACACATTCCTCTGGAAAATCTGTACGGGAATAAAAGTGTACTGCGCGTCTCGGAAAGCACTTGTCTGCGTCAAGTGTGCACCATATCCCCAGTCGACGTGGCCTATGTAAGTCCGCAGTCTGGCAGGTGAACTCTCTCGAATCGAATCAAATGGCACGAGTGTATGTATATCCCAGACAATAAGCTCATCATCCGAGTCCATTAGGGGATCGAGTCAAGTTAATTGATTAATTCTAATTGAGTTGCATATCGAGAACTGGATGCCGGGGAATCCGGGCTGTTGGCGCTGGGGCGGGGATTCGTCACCTGGGATACGTGTGTTGACAGATTTTGATCGAAGCGTTGGCGTTGTATCGGTCCCGTATCCCCGTCACTTGGTCCCCCGGGGCGCGGCGGAGTGCTTGTTTGTCAAGTGTTGATGGAAATTATGATAATTCGATTCCTCGTGCGGATGATTCTGGGAATCGAATATCAACGTGTAGCCTGTGAGCCTCGGAGACACGTATGATGAACAATTCTGGTTTATTGGCTTATTCATAGAATATTTGAACTGACAGGTGATTAGCTCATTCGTCCAAATTTGGCCACAGTTCCCTCGGTCGCATAAAAACGCGAAGTAGTGGCTGCAATCCTTGCGCAGATGAAGACTTGACTACTTCGAAAGTAGAGCTTTGTGGCGCTTTTTGCAAGACGCCAAGTTATGTGTGCTTTCTTGAGGAATGAACCCCCTTTTCGCCTTATTGACGGCTTGCTGCGATCGGTCAATCGAGTCAATAACAGGGACAGATGGTGGCCCTAGAGGTGTTCTGTGAGTTTCGCAAAATCCTCTCAGGAAACCCTTGCCAGCCGCTATTTCTTTGGCCTAGAGAGGTCTTCTTTCGAAGAACCAAGTGAACATTGAGGACCCCAGTTCCGTTCGATGGCGCAGAATCAAAGACAATCTCGCCTGTGAACTGGAGATATTCATGCAGGGCGACATCAGTCTTTCCAGGTGTTTACGGTTTCAACACTTACAGTGGCTGGGCCGTAGAGAGCGCATGGACAACTTGACTCCGGCGCCGTGTGTCTTAGACTCCGGACTTATGGAACAACACAGTAAAGGACGTCCACATCGTATGTGGAGTGAAGAATGACCTTAACCAATTTGGTAATCTGAAGCAGCCAGCCAGAGATCACTTGTTTTTGACACCAGGTAAACCTCGGACTATGGCGTTACACAAAGAAGTTTACGTTTCAATGAATGTCGGGACGCGATTATCTGTTTGGGGAGGGCTGGCATATAGCGCCCCTTGTGTATGAGTCGAGGCACCAACCCACTACGCCACTACGGAGCACAATGATCCCGCAGTGGAATAAAAAAATACCCGAAGCTACATATTCTTCTCGACCAAATGGTATAGGTTTTGACAATTCTACAGCTATGAGCCTTTTGATTCGCTTTACCTCAAAGTTGAGACTTTGCCAATCTGTGCAAACATGTGAAAAGTATTTTGCTCGAACCGGGAATCGAAACTGAGCTGCGTAGGGGTCGACGCACCAACCCACCACGGCCGCTACCCAATTTTGTTGTTTGACCCAGAAGAGCTTAGAGCTTATGCCCAGGAAACCACTACGTTGCCTACAAACGTATATTCAAGGTATTATTTGCCAGCAGCATCATATTCTGTGCCACGAAGCAGAATTAAATTCCCCAGCGGCTTTGCCAGTCGGATCATTGTCAGAGGAGGTTCAAGAAAGTCGGAAGAAAGATTTTTCACTTAATTATCTTTGAGCTACAGCATCCATTTTTTAACCACAATCAGATCTCGTGACACTGTTGATGTGTAAAATATAATTACAAGTTACAGATTTATTTCCTACTCTGCCATACAACGATACCAATGTGCCGCATTCGTTTATTCAAACATTTTAGAAATGGACGATAGTCGATGCTCACAGGCGCTGATGAGCGAAACAGCAGAAAGCTCACAAAATGTCTGACTCACAAAACGAATTGTTCTTCATGCTGACTTGGTCAAATTGGTAAAAAAAATATTAAGATCAAACAAAGCCGAACAAAATCAGTCAGAATTCCGAAAAAATTGGTCTGATTTTGTGTTAAAAACGAACTACAGTCACATTTGAATTGACTAGTTTCTTCGTCAAAGCAATTTGACGTGTCTAGAACCACCTTCGTCTGGCTGCGCAGAAACAGAGACCAGTAGCAGCTGTCTTTTGCTCTAAGAAGATTACAAAGCATATCTTTCCTCAAGTCTACAGCATTCTGGTCCATTTTAGTAGCAGTTTTAGAAAGTGGAAAATGAGGTAACTTGATTGTTATGCATGCTAGGAAATCAAATCGGCGGCGCATGCCACATCGTGTGTATACTTCAACTGGATCTACTAAACCAGAAGAAGTACTACAAAAATAGTGGTGCGGCAACTGGGATTAGTAAACCGAGATCACCCGGTTAACACCTAGACCGAGTCAAACCGAGTTACATTTACAACAAACCGAATTGCCCAAACCGACGAAACGGACCGAGTACCTACAAAAAATACATCCGGTTCAACTCGGTGTGAGCTGATGATGCCGAACCGAAACAAAACCGAAACAGAATGGAATTTGACAATACAATTCGATTTGCCCGATTCCATAATTCATATTGTTTGCTGTCGGTCCATCATCAAACCGAGTTCGCCAACCCGGGTTACAACTCGGTCTGCATCTACTCGAACCCGGGTTAACTCAGTTTGTTAAGTTCGTGGGAAGGCGCAATAGAAACCACGCCACACTTAGGTCTGGATAGGCACATTCTGATACCCAATTGGGGGGGAAAACAGACATGATTTCCTGCAATTCATTCTATTCCTATTCGTTTCATCCTGCCGTTCATGCAGATCCTGGAAGAAATATTCTTCCAATGCTCTGCGTCTTTGTGCAGAGAGATTGTGGCAATGACACAGGAAATGAGGAGTATCCTCCATTTCTTTCTCGTCCCCACAGCCTCTGCATATGGTGTCCTGCGTAAGTCCCATTCTGTTACCATGATATCTGAAGTGAGTATGTCCTGTTAGCGCACCCACAACCTTTCTTAGCACTTTTTTACCGCATTGAAGGAGTGCGTTGTAGAAAGCCCCAAGATTTTAACCTCCACCTTATTCCTGGCGTCCGCCAGGCGTGAAAATATACCTGGGATTGCCTGGGATGGGTTGATTTCGGCCCCTTTTCTGGCAAGTTCATCAGCTGCCTCATTTTCGGTTACGTCCGTGTGACCCGGAATGCAGCAGAGAGTGATCATGAAGAACCTTAAGCTCTTCGCGACAGGTTGCGATCAGCTTGGACTGGATTTCATTCGCTGCGATAGCTTTGATGGCCGCATGACTGTCAATTAAGAAGGTAATATCAGCCGATGGTATTTCCATCAATGAAATCATTTTGGCCGCTTCCGACTTCCTCTGGACACGGTAATCCTAATGGCGCTGTTAGCAGCAGGAAGAAGATCCAGTAGAACCTCTAAGCCCATTGTAGGAGTGAAGGAGATTGCCCCTGTCATGCCTAGGCATGCACGTCTTTGTACACTCGTTAGCAGTTTCAGGGTGGTGGGGTTAAGACAAGCTTGCCACCATACAAGGCTGCCGTATGTCAAGATAGGCCTTACAATGGCTTTGTATATCCACAGGATTGTTTTAGGGTTTGGTCCCCATTTTTTGCTGTTGCTGAGGTAGAGATCAGAGGCCGCTTTTTTGTATCTTGGCTTTCCAATTAAGTTTCCTGTCTAGTATCACCCCCAGGTACTTCTGGGGTCTGGTTTGAGTGAATCTAGGTGAAAGCCTCTTCAACCAACCTACCATGGCATTGGTTTATCAAAAGGTTACTCGTTACAAGGGAGTGCTGAATCTCACCGATATCACCGGAATGGACCACTAGGATACACAGGCGACGTACCCACAAACCAACATTCCCAGGAAGACATTAAAAACTCTTTTATGGCGTCTGACGAGAATGGCGAAGTTGATTAGTCTCTCTACGTAACAAGCAACGCACACTCCTTAGCGACATCGCATCTAGAAGTCGCATGCTAATCAGATACTCACTTGAACCAGAACAAGGAGACTCTGATAGATTACACTTACGCGCTCAACTGACTGCCATGCCCCCATCTCATGCCATTGCTCCATGTGAAGCCGTTCATTAGGCTGAAAAATTGAAGGATTTATGCCAAAACAAGCACGTTCCTGACCTTTAGTGGAGCACAATAGCCCTTTTCGAGGAAGCTGTAGACGTGAACCACGATCATAATTAATTCCCTCATACATATGCAGGCAAGCATCTGCAATTGCATTCAGCCCGCGGAGCGCAATTGTTTTGGAAGTCAAGGCAAATCGATGACTGGAAGCATCGTTATCGATTGCAAGCCAAAGACACCGAGTGATGGATGTGAACGCTCGTCGTGGGTGAATTCGTGTTGCCCTCAATTAATTGCCAACATTAGCAGTTGAAATGACGCCGTTTGGATCGATTTATTCAATTTCCGAATGAAGGAAACTAATTTCTGGTGAATTCTTTGCTTCAAACGTAGAAAATAAATTTGGAACACCACGTAACATCGGCGACATTCATATATTGGCATCTATTCTTAACCGTCAGTCGACTCTAGCGGACATAAATACTTGAAGGGAGGAGGAAAGGATGCAACGCATACGAAAGTGTGGTCCCAGATCTATCGGTCTAGAACAGAAGGGTAATTATTCGGAAGATGTCCCAAAGTTGCTCCATCAAAGGTGACTTCTATGCTCTCTTGGCCGGTATATAAAGAGACATTCGGGAGGTGTTAAGTTCGTTAAGCAGTGGTTCACAAATTGCTATGCCAATACAAAGTTCCAAAGTGCACGCATCTGAGAGTGAAGTCAATACAGAGAAAGTGGAATGCAGTCTATACGTCTTTCACCTCGTTTTAACTTAAATGCCCCTAACTTTTAGCATGTGATGTCTGCAAAAAAATATTCTCCCGCACAAACCACGTCTAGCTCCCTTTATTTGTGGCTTTTTAAATTCTATGAACAGAAGCACTGTGCTTTCGTCCAGACTTTGATATAGCTCCTTGACAGAATAGTTGTAAATTATCCTGGAATTAGGATCTTGTCAGACCTTGGGATCTCCTTACGGGATTATGTGCACCAACATTCAATGCGCGTGTAATTCACAAGAAACATATTGTTGCATACCATGGATAAAGAATGGCTTCTTAGTAAACAGGTCATAATACTTCCAGTCTCCAGTCACTCAAACATATGCAAGCAATTTTTAAAATGTATGACTGAAGGTACAGGCCATGCCGTTACGACTTTCATGGGAAAAGTGACTGGAAGGAATGGAGGAAGCCGCACAAAATAGGAGTATAATTATAGGCGCGGCGGATAAATGCAATATTAGCAGTTATTTCGACAGTGTGGCCTCGAATACAGTCGGGTTGATAGCGGAGTTAATAGAGTGATTGAGTTTTGGATATGGATATGGACAGGTGACAAGAATAAACAGCGAAACCTGTTAAGTTGGCCAGAATACAGTAGCACCAAGAAAATTGGATACAAATATCCCTCGAAATACCTCTGCATTTGGCCACATGATATATTCCCTGACGAGGGGAAAAATTCTCGCCCCGCATTTTTCTGTCACCTCATATCAAAATCTGTATTCTTGAATACAAGAGAGGTGGCAAAAAAAAACAATCAACTTCTCAACCCAAAAGAATTCAACTAGTTGGCAACACATGCTGCAGATTTGCGTCGTCAAGTGGGAGTGGGCTACTACATCACCATCCCATCCCAAAAGGACCACCATGGACACACGGACATGAACAACCCGATGTAAGCACCAGCCATTGTAGGACATAACAAATAAACAATAAGCCGACAATAATAATAAACATTAAATAAATCAAAGTCCATCAGTTGGGTCCCTATTGTTGAGCCAACACCCTAAACTTTAGGTTGTAAGTCCAGTTGTAATCTCAATTGTAAAAATAAGAAAAATAAAGAAAAAGGATAATGCAATCGTTTCGTGTTCTTTTGGATTTGGATTTCTGGGTGTGATTGGAATTATCCTCTATTTAAGCGACCAGGCACTCAAATTGCTGGTTTCTTGTTATTTTAACACTAAACTAATACAAAATTTGTGTCAAAACCTCAAAAATCTCAAGCGACATAATCTCTATCACTCTATCTGACTAAGGGAATACACACGATAGTTGTGGGAGTGACAAATGTGACATAAAGTGACTAGAGATTACAAATTTGCCAAAGTGCCACATATTTTTGGGTGACACGACTAAGAGAATCTATTTATTTATTTATTGAATAGCTACAATATAATTTGAATTAGTAGCCAGAGCATCAAGGGGCCTTAGGCTATAACCCCACTTTATTATTAGTATAGAAGAGTAAATATTTCCATGAGCTCTGATCTAAAATATACGTGTATTGTGCGCCAAAGAATGACTTATTTGACAGATTAACCTCAAGTGGAAATGTAGGGCAGTATATTTTTAACCCAAAGCTCTATCCCGTCCAGATCCACTGATGCTTTGATAAGGCGGCAATTCCGATACAGTAGAATGTTAAAACTACTAGTCTGTTCGGAACTTCATATTACATACGCATTAACAATCACATCATGCATTAAATGCAAAGCAGGATAGGAATTTGTTGAGTGAGAAAATGTTAGATCCTGAGAAAAAATACTTATATTTATATCGTAAAAACAAGTATTTCTTCATGGACCATTTCCCTTCACAAACTCCTCAACTCCTTACTTTTAGATTTCTTCTGCAGTGAGAAGAAAAATAAACATTCAAAATATTCTTATCTTAAAGCCAAGTCACGTACACACCGCCACTTGACATAGAAATCTATTCAAACATGACATAGAAAAAGCCAAACAAAATCAGAATAATAGTCCTCTTTATTTCACCTTTCGTACTAAATGACCTGCGGAGGCTGACCAGCAACATAGTCGTCTGCTGGCTGTCATTGTGGCGTTTGCATTTTGTTGTGCGTGTATAAACATGTACAGAACAAATTTTTCCGACAGGTCCTGTTAGATAACTTCATTTTTCCAGCTTGTGACATGACTTCAGTGTTTCTTTGACTTTCATGGAGAGAAACAAGGTACCCTTATCAGTTGGCCAAATGCTTGCTAACTTACGCAGGTCTCACTGTAGTACAATCAGACATAGTGCAGGGCGGCTCAAGAATGAAGACGGAAGCAGTTCACACAGTTTAGTGCGCAACGTATTTGTGTAGCAAACATTCGAGATAAGGCAAGTTACAGTTTTGTTATAAGAAATATGTGGGACAAATAAAAAGGCAGTTTAATTAAAAAATAATAATTCAACGCCTACTGAGCAACATTTTTTTACTGCCTATTTTCATATGATTTCAAGGTAAAAGATAAACAAGGTATCATTTATTGTATGTTAAGCAAAAGTCCTGGACTCCAGCCCCCCGAGACAACGCAGTAAAGGAAGACCACACCTCCGGTGGCGTACTCAGCTGAAAAAAAAAACATCAATCAACTGAACGTGAATAGCTGGAAACAACTGGCACAAGCTGGATTGAAATTGCCGAATCATGACTTCGGTAGATCTAGCACAGTTTACGGCGTTAATGCAAAATATGTTCCAAGAAGGAGGCAATCGCTTGAGGCCCAGAAGCCCGACATCAAGATGAATCTAGAAAAACAGCAAAACCGCTTGGAACCGAAACTTCCGGAGGGGAATAGTGAAGTGAAAGACCTGACAGTCGAAGATCAAACACCAGCCATGAACATAGTCGTCGGAAGAACCTTCATAGAAGCCGATGAAGGAGAGGCACTAAAAGAGAAGCAGTGCTCGCTGGAACGGATCCGAAAGGAGCAGGAGAACGATCTGGATCTATCGACACATTTCGAGAGCATAGAACATGGAGCCATACCGACGCAAGAAGGAATGGTAAGGGAAAGTGCTGTTGCCAAGGCGTACTGGGCTGAGGAGCTGAGTCCGTTTCTTGGGCTGCATCGCTTCTGAGAAAGCGAAGTTGGCGACGCGACAGGAACCGTGATTGGGGTCACAGGGAAGAGTGTATATGAGAGTGCAGAGGGAAATCACAAGGGACCAAGTAAAGGAAATCTGGACCTCACAAGGAGAGCTGAGATAGCGGAACAGGGGTTCCATGGAGTTGGATGCCAGCAGTCAGTGAGAGAAGGGATCCAGGCAAGTGATATCTGCGGAAAGGGACCACAATCAGGAGGCCAGGGAGGAATGCAGCAGCTCAACGCTGGAGCACCAGTAGGAAGGGGCGCATTGGATGCACTGACAGCCAAGCAGGTGCCATCTTTTCAGGAAGAAGATTTGAGCCATGTTCAGCGAAAGATAAAATGGCGTGCACAGATTGCATTTGCATTCCATTTCAATTCACTTCTACAACAAGCAAGAAATTCAGGGCTTGTCACATTTTCCGATGTAAACTCATTCTACCATTTATCGTAAGACTAAAGGGCTTAGTTAAACCTCCATCATCAGCAAAAGGTACACGCGAGCCTTTGAGATTGTAAACGCTCAATGGATTCATGTTAATCAGGAAGAGAAATGGCCCCAAGGCAGAACCCTGAGGAACGCCTGTATTAAACACTCGAATTTGAGTTCATCGTCTTGTTTCACTCTTTGTGATTTTATTCAAGATATGACTTAAACAAATTAGGTATCGAACCACGGGACCACCAGCTTTCTCCAGTTACATGTGACACTATCCACCCCAAGGAACTGACTAGCCGCACATTCTTTATCATCAAGGTTTCTCATTAATTCATTAATTCATAAATGTACGAGTGCATTTTCCGCGGATTTTCCCTTTCGGAATCCAAGTGGACAAGGATGAGAATGTTTAGACATTATTGGCCATACACTGTTTTTTTTTTTCCATTCACTGCTGCTGGCATAACTTTTCCCAGCTTCCATCCAATCCATCCTAACTCTGAGGGATCAGGACGACGCCAATTGAGGCCAATTTTGAGACAGTTTGGTTTTTCAAATTTTAAACAGACTCAGAAGCTCCTACATCTCGTTGCATACAAGATCATTACTCCTTCCATAGACATCCTCCTCTCTCAAAGCCGATACGAAAATATACTCAAAACCGTGCTCCAATTGCTTATCGCCTTAATCCTCCCATAAGAACTTTCGGTATCCACCCCCACATGGTTTACCGCTCGCAATTCAAGATAATCCCTTCGCCGAAGGGCATTTATCACCCCTTAACCACGCCGTAATGTCAAAAATCCTCCATAAAACAACAACACCCAGGAGCAGACAATTGCGACAAAAAAAAAACGAAAAAAAAAGGAATGAAGAAAAAAGTTACCCAATCGATTGTGTAAATGTGATATCCCTTGAACACAGCTCCCCCACTGGCACAGGAAAACTTTTCCAATAATCGCCTCAATTCGTCGATGTGAATAAATCACGTGCCATTTGAAAAAGCAGCCGCAGGACACTGCACACCAGCTACGGGGATGTCCTTTTTTTATAATTACCCAATAAAAATTCCAGTAAATCTCGGATTGTTGTGCTCGCCGCACTGATGTGCAGGCGAGACCTGGAAGCGAAGCGGAGGCGTAGGTTCATGTAAACATTGCCTCTAGGTGTGCAAGCGTGTGTACCGCGTATGCGGTGTCAAGTGTTTAATTAATCTGTCGTGCCACCGCTATAGTTGGTGTTGCATAAAATTAGTCCTGATTTCGTGTCCCCTTTACAGTCGAAGAGGGGTGAGGAGTTTCTCTTGGAAAGTTTACTTCCTTGAGCGCACTTTTGCCGCAGCAGCGCTACGAAATGATGGCGAGTCGGCATGACGACGGTATGCAGGCAGTTCTCTGGGGCATTAAAAGGACCCCAGCAATTGCATCCGAGAGGATACCAGGACTTTTCAGGATACTTTCAAGAGAAAACACTGTAAGCACTTTCCAATTAAAGAGTAATTAAGGGGGGCAGAAAACTTTTGTTTGTGGCGCTGCATGACGGTTGCTGCTCCTTTCATAGTTCATGGCTGCATTCGAATCTCCTGCCAATTGAACTTGCATCCGGCAGGAGCTGCAATCGAGTCCGGGTCAAACCAATCCTCGAGAGACAGAGAGAGCGGGAGCTACTCAACCGCGTTCACGTGCGTGTCCTTGCCGGTTTCGGAATGTCTCGCACTTTGTTGGTCATGGTAATTAAAATTTAATTAGGACTCTGTGTGGTGTCAACATGGGACCGGCATTGGGCCGGTGAGGGAAAGGAAGTGTGTACAATTCTTTTACCGGAACACGAACAGCCCTAGGGAGGGCAATCAAGTTTTCATTCCACACGAGACTGTGTACAAACGGAAACTGTTTCTACTTTTGGAACTCGAAACACGTGGCAAGTCGTTTGTCTGAGCGACTTACGTAACGTCGACTAAAATTAACAGTTTAATAGTTGATGTCTGTTTTACGAGCTATTTGAAGAGAGAGTTTGGGCAGCGCCTTGATTTTTCCTGGATCGTTAAAAAGAGTTCAAGTTTATGGGCGTTACAGTGCGAATGGCATGGCCATACACACATTGACAGACATAGTGCTCAGATATATTTCTTTAGAATGAGGCACGCGGAAACTGAGTGGTCGACCGACTTTTTTATGTAACTATTTCAATATATTTCGGTGTTTTTTTTTTCTGGGAGAAGAGGGTCTGCTGTATATTGAGTAGTATTATGTACCACCACCACATTTGAGCCAACTCATAACCTTGTGGAGGATGACGATGTAGAACTTCTGCTGCTATTCAGTAACGATCCTGTTGGCGACCACAATTGGATCGTCAACTACCGGCGTCGCTAAGTCTGCGGAGTCCGAGACTTGTGTATAAATTCAAATATACCTTTATTAAGGGTTACAATGAAAAGTTAAGATTAATTCAATAAATTAAATAAATAAATTGATGACTTACTGTCTCGGATGGCTACAATAAATTACGATTCTATTGAAAAATTAGGATAATAAATTAAATTATTAAATTAAGGTTAGTCATTATTCAAAAACTGTCCTCGCCTTGTCCTGCTGGACAAGATGGCGGAATTCAAGGCTTTTGTTTCCAGGGTAACGGGGACGCACCTACTCATTATTCCTAAGGCGCGCACATTGCCGCTCGCAACAGATCCCATCGTTGCTGTCATGTCACTTCTTTCAGATTGTTCGTCAGTCTATCGGGAAAAACTCCCAGGCCATCACTACAGGCACGATCTTCCAGAAGTCCCTTCAGATAGTATACGCGGCTGACATGGACGCGCTTGGCCTATCCCAGTGAGCCGTCAATGATTTAATTGCCGGCATTAAAGTCAGAAAAAGTTCATCATGGAAAGAGCGTCTCACAATGAACGTGAATTTCATAATTTTGTCGAAAATTCGTTTGCTAGAGGTATGGTGTGGAGCACTCAGACATAATTACTGTGCCATTGTACTGCCAGGCAGCAACCCCCGGTCAGACTACCACCAATGATCGAACACTCCAGGTGGCGTTAATTTGATCCCAACGACAAATGCTGACTGGACCAGATTTGAAAACCAGATACATGCGTGTTCACTTTGCGTGGTATTCGAAGAACCCCACTGACCTAGGGCAGGCACTTAACCAATTGTGACAACCAGTCGTCGACCTTAGTAAACAGTCTTACTCACAAAATGGATAAACGTCATTCTAACAGAAAGGCTTATAATAGCCAAATTGGGGTCATCTGAGTAGAGATACACTGCGCGAAATTATTACAGAGGCAACGCAATAAATGGGACTTATGGCATGGCTTCCCATTGAATGCAATGACCGTTAACAAAACGGTATTTTTTCACATTTGCTTTTGTGCTAATGAGATCGTGCGTACCATGTTCACTTCCATATCAGTTGTTGTGCTCAACCTTCACGCGTGTTTTATATAAATTTTACTGCGAAATTAATATAGAGGCGACTACAATTTTTGGGTAAGTTTTTTGGTTACAGTTCAGCAGAATATGTATTCAGAGTTATTTAGAGTTATTAAATTGTACAGTGCCGACGTGGACGTGGAAAAAGGCTCACCCAAGAGGAAAAAATTGAAATCCGACTCCTAAAAGAAAATGGCTATTCCAACCGGCAAATTCCTGTTAAAATAGGAAGGTCCCCTAACGTTGTGGACCATTTTATAAATTTGGGTGAGAGCTGGGAACAGAAAAGGCAAAAGAAGCTCCAAAAAAGGTGACAAACCGGCAAAAAAACCAAATTGTTCAAGAAGCACGCAAGAACAAACTCTATGCTTCCCAAATAAAGGCGAAATTAGACCTTAAAATTGGTGTACGAAGTGTCCAACAGCTATTGCAAGCAGCTCCAACATTGGTTTTCTCCAAAAATCTGAAAAAACCTGCACCTGCTCCCGGGCACAAGAAAAGTCGACTCTTGTTCGCTAGAAATCACATGTCGTGGACCACAGAATGGAGACAAGTGATTTTTAGTGGCGAAAAGACGTTCAATTTCGATGGACCAGACGGTTTTCATAGCTATTGGCATGATTTGCGGGATAAACCGGAAGTGAGAATGAGCCGCAACTTTGGAGGAGCCAGTGTGATGATATGGGGAGCTTTCAGCTAGAACGGAAAAATGTCTATGAAAAACTCTATGAAATATTTAGAAATGTTGGAATATCTCTTATCTCTTTCATCTTTCAACAAGATAATGCTGCGGTCCATTCTGCCAAAGTGGTAAAGGAGTATTTTCTTAACACAAATACACCTGTCTTAGAGTGGCGATCCCCCGATTTGAATCCAATCGAAAATTTATGGGGAATAATGGCGAGAAAAGTTTATATGAATGGGAGGCAGTACAACACAGTCCACGAACTGAAACAATCCATTCAATATGTTTGGAGGAACTTGGATGCTGAATAGCTTCATTCTCTTATAAATTCGATGCCTAGCAGAATTTTTGAGGTCATCAGCATCAAGGGGGGGAGTACCCATTATTAACATGCAACATTTGTAAAACAAATTTTAAAATTCAATTTACAAAAACAATCAGAACAACTGTGCCTCTATTTTAATTTCGCACTAATTTCTTTAAAATGGTCGTTTTTACGGAACGTATTTGATCAATTTTTTTTGTTCCTTACTTTTAGTCTCTCGTTGGGCAGGCATTAAAGTATAACAAAAGATTTTATTCGGATGTATGAGTAGTAATTAAGATCATCAACGGTTGCCCCTCCTGTGGACAACTCTGGTGGATCAACTCCTCCATGTACTCAATGGAAATGGATCTAGAACCTTTGGATGTGCAAATCATTTAGCTGCCCTTTGGTCTCAAAAGCAGCTTGTACGATAAATCTGGGATCTTAGCACAAAAATGAGCTTGTGGATCTACAATCAAATGATAAGTCCAACCATATTCTAAGGTGTTGTCATTTGGTGGAAATACCGGCTAAAACTGATATGGTTGCCAGGACATGGTAAACATGCTCACATAAACAAATAAAGAAGCGACCCGAAATCATGAAATGACCACACTTGTCTCATCTGGTTGTTTGGAAATAACATGATGCACTTCACAGCGAAACAAAAAATTTTGAAACCGCGTTAGAACGAGGTTTTTTTTTCGTATATAACGAAAATGGGTTGTAAAAAGTGAAACGCGTAAGACCGAGGCCGCGTTTCGATACAGGCAGAATTAAAATTGAGAATGCTTTTTGTAAGCGGCTCATTAAAACCATAATTATATAAGTGTTTTGGTTGGTATATCAGGTTTCTTGATCGAAGATTTCTTTCTGGGGCATACAGTTTAACACATTGAAGTATATCAGGACAGTTTATACGGTACGAGAAAATATCATAAATAAACATAATAGATTGAATACTTCGTCTTTTTTCTAGTGTATCTAGTCCTATTAAGGCACATCTTTTTTTATAAGGAGGCATAGATTCAAGGTTCCAAATCATTATTTTTATAACGAATCTCGTAAAGGACTTTTGAACCTTTTCTAAACGTAACACGTGCTTTCAATGCGATGGAGACCATATTACGGAACAGTATTCCAGATACGGACGTACAAGAGACATGTAAACTGATTTTAGGGCATACGGATTAGAAAGTTCATAACAAGAACGTTTAAGAAACCCAAGCATTGAGTTTACTTTAGCAATTACGTAGTCAATATGAAATGAGATCTTCAATTTCGTATCAAAAATTATACCAAGGTCTTTAATTTAATTTTTTCTCGTTAGAGTCGTCCCATATATAGTATATTCACAGGAAAACAACAAAATATGGAAAACAGAGAGCGAATGACATTTATTTACATTCAACTCCAGATGGTTGATATCACACCATTTGACTTACGCGACTAAATCATTTTGAATTTTTTTACAGTCTTGGATGTTTGCAACACGCAGAAAAATCTTTAAATCGTCAGCATACATTAAACAATTAACATATTTAAAAATTGACGGAATATCATTAACAAATAAAATAAATAGTGTTGGCCCTAAGTGACTGCCCTGGGGAACACCAGATAACACCTTGATAATTCTAGATTGACAAGTACCAATTTTCATAGGTGATTCTAAAATTTAGAAATGTAACTCGATAGGAATCGGGTTATATGGACGCCACGCCACCGTCTACTGGCCAATTCTCATGCAACCAATCACCTGCACAAGAAAAAACAAATCAATGGAAACTATTAACCAGAGAGTCCAAATCTGACATTAAGGAGATATGACATAATGAACAGGAATAGACTGTCAGGACACTCTGTCTAGATAGGTTATCGTAGATCAAAAAAGGGGCACAATAGATTTATCGTGGTCGCAGTGCTAGTTACTCCCGATTCTCGATTCTCCCGACCAGATCCATAAACAAATTTAAAAGCGTTGGTTTCGTTTCTTCGAGAGGAACGTTCTGAATGCGATATTTGGTCCCGATTGCATTGATGGCACCACACAAGCGAATAAATAAATTGTCGGGCATCACGTTGGGTAAACTCCAACAAGCAATCTTCGTTCGAACAAGAGTCCCCTCCAACGACAATCCACCGCAGCACCGAGCTACCCTTGAGTCCTTTATTTACTCAAAATAGGAAAAGATCTTGCCACAGAGAAGGATATCTCCCATTTCGCACTACACCTCCAGTGATCGTAGATACGAACAACACAGACGAACAGTGAATGCAAATATCTACCTTTTTTAATGCAATTGTGATGTGCCATGGACTACGGATCAAACGCAAAAAATGTGTGAAAAGCTTGGCTCCGATGTGGGTAACGCAATAGTGGACGCTTGCGTTTCAAATGGCTTTCACTTGGGCGCATAAAGCAAATGAGTGACATCAAATTCAAACGCATGTATCTCAGCTAATGTAGCACTCACAGAGTTGTACGCAGACTTATGCGGCCAAGGGTATATAAATGGAGAATTGCCTAAACCTACCTTGTGTGCGAAACTTGACAGGTTTAGGCACAAGTCCATCGTCAACCGTAGCACAAGGGTAGCCATCTTGGTAAATAGTTAAGAAGTCGTTAAAGCCATAAATCAAAGCCAATTATAACTTGACTTGAGCCTCTAGATGCTACCAGTAGAACGTCGGTGTCCCTTGCCGAGTTCGGAGTTAGAACAGGCTCAACGACTAAATTTAGATATATTTGTGTACCCTTCGATCGGAGTTAAACAAAATTCTCAGAAGGACATTCTGCACAGCATTCAAATACAGCCGAGCGAATGTCACAGTAATTGACTGCATGAGAAAAGATAAATAATCTCGATTTGAACTTCTTATCCAGAACAAACTGCGTTCATCGCCTCTGAATGCAGACAGCATCTGGACAAAGTTCGCGAGTATTTATTTCGAAAACTCTCTCTTTTTCTTTTTCAGTCTCCCAATGCACTCTCCCTCTATCCTCGTCTCTGATGCACCGACACGATTCTTTTTCCATTAAACCAGTTAGATTTTTTCCAATTCCCCATCGTGGCTGTGAATAAATTTTCTAGCTCAGTTTCGTTTTTATCCGCATTTTCTTTGCGTCCATCTTGCGGTCCCCCGAGAGATTTTATTTTCTACAGATGGATAAATTGAAGAAGTTCTCCGATGCTGACTCGTCCACGATTGAGCGGCGAGGACAAATGCATTCTGAGTCACAACTGCAACGGCTGTCTCCTGCGAACAACTTTATCAGTGTCAGTGTCACTTACGTGTCACATGTGTTGACATCACCTGCAAAACTGCGTCACTCTGCCATCGTAACCAGTGTCACAACTAGTCACAAATTATTTGACAAATATTTTCGAACAGCCCTCTAATTGCGTTGGTAGTCAACAACGCCACCAAAATGTGCCCTAAACAAAACCCACTAGCACCGTGTGTCGGCGTCTTTCTCGTGTGCATTTAATTGTGACAGACTGCCAAACAAAAGCCATCGCGCCAAACAATTGACTCTAGAGCACCTTTCAGCGTGGCGTCGTCGTTGTGCGCCAAATCTGCGTTACTCATGCACTTGCCGCCCTTTGTTTTCAAAACTAATGAGTCAAACGCAGATAGCCTCCGCAGATCGCCCCCCAAATGGCAGGCGAGCACGGATTGTCAGTTCGAATGGGAATTCGTTTTTAACAATTTTAATTGTCATATTTAATTAATTTTGTCTCTCACTGTGGTGTGGCATGGCGCATAGACAAGCCCGATGGCAGCGCAGGCAAGGGCCCATATGCACACACGAATTTAGAATTCAATTTAAACAAATTGAAATTTATCAAAACTTTCGCAGAAAGAGTTCGTCGCATTTAGTGCTGCTGGGCGATGAAAAACGTGATTTCAGCCTAATTAGTCGCAGTCTGGGCTGATTGGGTGTGCAATTAGCCGCTGTGGTTGTAAAATAATTGGGTGTAGATATGACAGAATGCGGTTTTTTCGGTAACACCTGAACGCAGGGGGTGCACCGAGAGAGAGAGAGCGATTAACAAAGTGTCAACACGCGATTATTGTCGTTTCAATGGCACTTGACCCATATTTCTTTTTTCGAAGCGCGATTTGTTACAATGTTGATGTGTAAAATCTTGTGGGCACGCCTTCCAGTGAACCTTCTTCCGGCAATACTGGGAACACCAATCTGACGGATTTTGGCATATCTAGCCCACAAAACCCTACACAACCGGGAGAGTGGAGCAATTCATGTTTGGAATCAAACCGCGGTCAGTTCCAGACCGAGAGGTAAACTTACACCTCCCTGATACCCTGTGTAAGACCTGCAGGCAGATTCGAATTGACACCGACTGGGACTCGTATAAAAGACTGGCGTCATATCCAGAAATGAGTCTCCCTAATACCCTGCGTAAGACGTGCAGGCAGAATTGACACCGACTGGGAGTCTTATAAAAGTCAGACGTCGTATCCAAATATGCGCCTTCCTGATACCCTGTGTAAGACCTGCAGTCAGATGCGAATTGACACCGACTGGGACACTTATAAAAGAGCTCCCCAGACTGGTGTCATATCCAAAAATTGGAGGAGTTTATATTCTTGATCGAGTTATTGACACTCCCGGATGTTCCACTGACGAGAATCTCAGCTTGGGGACAAGCCCACAACAGTCATTTGAGACGTAAGTATCGTAAAGCACTACAAGAGGTCAGGACCAAATGTCATCATCTCTGCAGTGCTATAAATGGTAGCGAAGTAATGTTTCCAGACATGTCTGAATTTAAATCACATATCCAAGCCCAGACTTACACGCCAAACGGGAGGATGAAGACCTATAGATTACAGTCGATACCAGCGCTAAAGTTTGCGGACGATATAGTGTTCTTATCGGAGACAATAGAAGGGTTGCAGCTTGCGATGAACCGTCTTGAAACCTGCTGCAACAACAACAACTTGTAGGCGAATTTATCGAAATCAAAGGTGATGATTTTTAGAAATGGCTGCGGAAGATATTCTAGCAGTGAAAAGTGTCGGGGTGAAAACGCGGAAATAGTAAAGGAGTATAAAAAAGCACATCAACTAGCAGCAGCTACAAGATCAGCTACATCATCATCAGTTTGGGGACGGTGCATCGACAGTAAGTATATCGATCACACGTCGAAAATGAAGCTTTTTCGTGCAACTGCGGCATCTATTTTGCTGTACGGGTCCCAAATATGGGGTTATTGGTTTTTCGAGGAAGTCGAGAAATTCCTTAGATACTTTCTGAAGCGAATCTTTCGACTTCCGATTATATGCAGCATTTAGGAACTGGAGTCTCACCTCCTTTTTTAAATACTTTGAAGCTATGCGGATAATACATTCCGAAAATAGTGGAGGTGGAAGAAAGCAGATCGACAAGAGGGCCATTGGTTCAAAAGTGGGAGGAGTTGGCGGCAAATTATGGCGCAAATCTAAATATTTCAGCTAATATGGAACTTTCAATGATAAAATATATGTTCACCAATGTTTTGATTAAAAGAGGTAATGTCATATACGACAGATTTTTAACTGATGTTCATTCATCACATGGGCTGGTATAAAGTAGGCTGAATTACAACCTCATTAAAAGCGCTTCTACGTACTTCCTTAACCGCTATTCCCTGCATGAAACTTCGAGGTGATCTATTAAATCTCTACTTTACTCCACATCGACCCGATCTTCCAATTATACATGCAACCTTAAGGAGAGGGAGGATATATACCATTTCATTGGAAGATGCCCTATTTTGAAAGAATTCCGCGTGAGATATTTTGGAGTGCTGGATTTAGAAGCGGTTATCAATATATTGAACGGAAGTCATGGGTGGGAAGTTTGATGCAACTACACTGCAACAGGCTTACGCTACAGAACCCGTATTTTAGAAGGCAATTTTTGAATTTATGCACAATTTAGGTCTCTTTTAATTTATTATATACTTTGAATTATATTATATAAAATTGTCAATCTGGTAGACGGCCCTAAACCAAACCAAATCGAATTTGCATTCGCTTTTTACAAACAAAAAATTATATGAAGTTGGTAAAAATGTCACTAAAACTGAAACTAAGAAACTAGATTACAGTCAAGCCGCTGAAAGTCGAACACCCTTAAGAAGATTTTTTCTATAAGTCGAACACAAGTTACAGGGACTCGAGACTTTAATTCTCCCATATTTCACACTCAATTACTCGATCATTCCATACGTCGAACCAGAAATAAAAGACTTCACAGCTGATTAACCCCTAGTCCATCGACGAATTTGACGGAAAATCATGAAATGTTGACGGTTATTCGTGAATTTTTGACGTTATTCACGAAATAACGTAAATGCCGTTCTCTTATTGGTCAATTTGGAAAACAATATAAAAAATAATTATCAAACATTTTAAGGGGCAAGAGAGGCAGAAGTTGGGCGTCTCTATCATACTTCATTTCTGCGTCGAACGCAATATTTCCCGTGACTATTTGACGACTGTATTTTCTCCTAGGCCCCCAGAGACAGGCAGATCGACCAATCATATTAGGCATACGATTGCAATAAGCTCCCCGCCTCCCAGCGTGACTACACCTAGCTGATTTCTGTAATGATGGATATTCACTTGTTGGTAGGCACAATAGAGAAATGCCTTGAACACATAGAACTCACCCTTGCCGCTTTCATAGATGTCGAGACCACTTTCAATAACATTGAACCCAAGACAAGAACTTGGTATCGGCACCGTCCACCGTGGCTTCTATTCACGAAATGCTTTGTAGTGGAGCTCTTTTGCTAATATCCATGACTAAAGCCAAGGTCTTGGACTCCAGCAAGAAGGCACCAGGGATGCAAGTAGGGACTACACATAACAGTGTAAAGCTGGCTCTTCGCATCAGTAATCACACACAATCTACTCTATAAACTAGCAATCGGATATGGAATCTCCTCCGCCACTGTCCCCAACATACACTCCTAAATCTTCCGACTTCCCTAAATCTAACGACCGGCACAGTGCATGGATAGAAGTCCCCACAAATTTGGAACCGTCCATAGGCAGACGATGTATTCATTCGACTCACAGTCACTAATAAACTTTCGATCTCTCAGCATGCCTACAACAGGGGCAAATCTTGTGGAAACAGCCCCGCTCTCGCTTGTTGGTACTATGGAAAAATCCCTTGAGGAACTCATCCTTACTGCCTTTGTTGACATCGTGGGAGCCTTTAATAACATAGAACCCCACGCGACAACCTCAGCACTCAAGTAGGGGTCGAAAAGCCCATAGTGACTTTTATTCACCAGGGTCCCAATAACAGAGTGATAAGCTCGAAGCTTGGTGATGCCACGATCTGCAAATCTGTTAACGAAGGCACACCTCAGGGTGGTCTACTCTCCCCTCTACTGTGCAACTTAGTGGTCAACTAACTGCTTGTGACGCTTGAAGGGACTGGGTGCCTATGCAGATGATGTTGCAATTGCAGTAACTGGAAAATATGTATCCACGATCAGGGATATTATGCAATCTGCTCCAATCTAGTGAGCTGGACTAGCGAATATGGCCTAGGCGCCCATCTACAAAAAACGGACCTAATCCTCTTTACTAGGAAGTTTGACCCTCTCACACTATGTAGAACCCCCCTAATGCTAAATGGCAGTGGAAAATTCTAAGATCTTATTCTAGACACAAAGTTAAGCTGGAAGCTAAATATCCAGGAACGTGTCAAGAAGGCCCCTCGGCTCTTTGCTGCTGCAAAAGGGACATTGGGTGCAAAACTACAGCCCCGAATGTTTCACTGGCTATTTAAAGCAGTAGTCAGACCCATAATGTATGGCGTCTCAATTTCGTGGACCGCAGTCGAAAAAAAAGCAAGCTCACACCACTCGCTAGAGTGCAGAGGATGGCGTGCGTATGTATTAGCGGAGCGTTAAGAACCACATCCTCCGAAGCACTTAACTTAGGAGTAAGTCCAGCCACCGATAGAACTATTTGGCATACAAAAGCAGCTAGTACGGCGATCAGATTAAGATCGCTGAATAACTGGAAAGAACTTCGGTCAGGACATTCAACGATCCTACGCACTTACTTACAGACCTCACTATACATAAACTCCTCCTGGGAGTCTGATCACCAGACGCTAGACGGTTGAAATGAACATAGATGCAAGTGTGAGGGCTGGTGTCAGCATACCACCCAGATCTTACTGGGAGTCTGATCACCAGACGCTGGTCGAAGATGGACGCAGGTGTGGGGGCTAATGTCAATTCCAAGGATCTTAACACCCAGCTTTCCCTACGTCTACCAAATCACTGTAGCGACTTTCAGGCAGAAACTATAACGATTAAGAAAGCTCTGTCATGGCTAAAAAAAAATGTAATATCAAGCACTGATATTATCATTTGTTCCGATAACAAGGCAGCGATCGAATCTCTGGATTGTGTCGCCTTCAACTATAAGACTTCCCTTAATTGCCCCCTATCTCTTAACGAGCCAGGTATTAGACCATCCATCTCATATGGGTGCCGGGATACTGTGACATTCCACAGAATAACGAACTCGCTAGAAAGGGTACAAATTGTGCACGCTTTCCGGGTGGAGACCCACCGAGTCTGCAAAAGCTGCAAACTCTCACTCAATCAAACCACGGATGGACATCAGGCACAGGATGTATCTTTACCAAACAACTCTGGCCTATGATCTGTCCGAAACGATCGCTTATCTTGATCAGATTAACCAGGCCAAATCTCAGATCTCTCATTGGCGTTATACCAGGGCATTGTGCTATCGGAACGCACTAAAACGCCACCACTAGCACCGTGTGTCGGCGTCTTTCTCGTGTGCAGCCTGTCACAAGGCTGCCAAACGAAAGCAATAACGTCAAACAATTGACTCGAGAGTACCTTTCAGCGTGGCGGCGTCGTCGTCGTTGTGCGCCATGCCTGTACGCCTCTAGACTGACCTTCCCTTTAATGATTTCTGCAGAAGCTGCACGAACGGGGACGAGGAAAATGGTTTCATTTGCATACACTTGCTTTGCAGGTAATCCAGACCTTGTTGCTTTCACTCTGTTTCTCGTTTGTTGTCTTCTCCAAGAGATATACAATGCTACCATCTAGGCTCACGAACCAACTAGTTCCAGAAACAAACCCGACAACTATTGGAACTAATCCGAGTTTTATATATTCGGTGGTTCTTTTATTTTGTCCGTGACTGTATATCACAAGCACGGTCGAACAAATTAGTGGCAAAGCAGTTTGATAAGTCTGTGATTTATGGAATCAAAGGAATTCAGCAAATAAGCGTTTTATTTCTCAACAAATCCTCCTTGTAGTTCGATAGACTTAATCCAGCGTTTCAAAGACAACAACATATCTAGGTGTAACACTTGAAGGAAGGGGAAATATGACCGTAGTTAGAGTGTGTCGTGAATGGGATCGATTTCCCGGTACGACAAAACAAAAGAGAATAATGTCCACAAGTGTGTCACAAGTGTCTAGAAAAAGCTTCTTAAAGTTGGCATAAAACTGTAAGCCCTTCCCCTACTGAGAGAACAATAGCACGCTGCTGTAAAATCTAGGACCTAGCCCTCCATGCGTTGTAGGTCCACCCATAACAACAATAAAAAAAAACTATGTTATGTATGAGGAAGTGCAAACGTGCGTAGGAACAACAACATGGGGTTTGAAACCACAGGGTTATAGTTACACACCATGATGGGATGATCCATCCAGACATACGGTTCTCTGTTCTTGTAGACACAGTCTAGATAAAATATCTAGAAATATATTCTTCTCTGCGGTTTCCTCGTAGAGCTGGTTGTCTCGCGTGGTGCGTCATCACCATCATCATCTTCTGACCCACTAAAGGGGTCGCGGGCTAAACCACGCACGAGAGATCTCCACTCAACTCGATCCTGCGCCATCGACTCCAACTCATCAGGAGTTATGCACAAGCGTTAGCAGGCGAGTTTTCGGACTTGGTTCGTCCTGATTCTGTTAAGCGGTCCCCTACCCGATGGAATCACATTCAACGCCCGCATCGGAAGTCGTTACGGGGAGCCCCCTAAGATATGATGTAGAAAGCAGGGAGGCCTACAAAGGAACAAGAACAAGATGGAACCATCTTCTTCATCTTCAAACTTTTTTGGCTGCCCAGGATGTTCATTGTCTTCCAAGTCAAAATCAGCAAGAGAATGTTTACCATAAACTTCCATCAAAATACGATGACTTTCGGCAGCAGTTTTCTTCATATTAAAATAATGAAGAAGAACTCCCAGCAAAAACACTTTTTCATGCACAAAGTTCGACATATTTGAGTGAACAAAAAATGATTGTTGTTTACGCTTCAAATGAATGACATATTCTGAAATGACTCACAATGACAGTAGCTTTCCAACGCATGTTCCAATGGAATAGCAAACCGCACGAATTAAGTTATAGACCCAATATAATTCTTGTTCATTGTTTTTTAGTTATTGTCCTTTCACCTATACCACCTCCTGCCAACCTGTAGATTATGGCATTTTCGACGAGGCTCAGCGTCCAGTCGTCCTCAAAAATATCAATCGTAATAAAACTCATTTTTGACTAAAAATTCTTTGAAAGACATTTAACAAATTTTAAGTTAATTTGACATTTGAGTTGAAAGCTCGAAATTCGATTCTATTGAATCAACTCTATTTCGTTACGCGATACCACGAATTTGTTTAATAGAATCGAATAAAGTCGAATAGACTTTTTGCGAACAGACTCTCGCGATAAACCCTTTGGCCAAGTCAGAAGTTCTCTCAAAATATCAAGTATACTCTACGCTGTTCATCATCTCTCTTCATTTATTAAAATATTTGTGAACATACGCACGTGCTTCTATCACACATACGTCATCCTATCATTATTCCTCATGGCACTTAACTCGAGCCCCCAAGAAGTTCACGTGATCACCTCCAAGCAACATTAATCATCGCACCCACCGTGGAACTTCCACCTTTTTATGCACCACTTTATGCCATTCATAACCATAAAGGAACAATCGTATCTCTTCCTGCCCAGTCCCTGACAGGCTAATGAAACCAAACCAAATGCTGTCAACTGCGCCACCCGGAAACGGCCATGTTTGACAAAAGCAGAAATAAAAGACGGATCCTTCACACTTTTTTCCCCGTGGACCACGACGGTCTTTGTCGCACAACCGAATAATTCTCAACACAGTAGATTCGCTCGTGATCGCAATTCCACTGTCACCACCCCCATCCACCTTCCGGCACATTAATCAACGTTTAACGCGTTCCCTTCGATTTCGCAAACACACACCGTGCTCATATCTATCAAATAATTCATCCCCGAACGCGCTAAATTGATTTACAATGGCAACTCAAATCACATCGCCCAGCTACAACAACGGGGACAGCAGCAACAAAAAATAATGTTTATTGTGTAACATTTTTATGTTTCATACTAACGACGCGTCGTCATTGGCCGCCCTACAGATGGCTGCCGAAAAAGAGAGACCGAAGCTTATTGGCATCCTGCCCGAATCAATAAATAGCACATGGTTGGACTCGGCCCGCTTCAGTCACTCACACCCTCGCGCTTCATCTAAGGGTTGTCACCGCCCACTGCCCCCATGGCCGGTGGTGGGTCGGCTGAGGTGTTATGCTGTTTGGCAGCACTGTGGCCCCAGAAAGCCGCCACTGCTGCAGTGGAAGGTTCATTTTAGAAGCGCCCTTTGCAGGTGGCTTTTGAGGTCCTTGTGGTACGTTCGCACGATAAGGAATTATCTGTACTCGGCGAATGTGCTGTGCTGTCTGTAAGCGCATTCAAATAGCACACGTGGTGGTTTTTGTGATTTCCTTTAGAATGCTTTTCTCTAGTGCGTTTCGCATTGCGGGGGATCCATCTTTGGTTGTGCACAGCCCCGATTCAGCGTGACTAGCACCCCGAGGGTGCTGCGAGTAGTGTTCGTTGAACCTAGTTACGAAATGAACCTCGACGGGAGGGAGTGCGTACACACTTTCGTGTGACTCGGCGAACGTTTGATTGATGGACGGTTTAGGTCCTGTAAGTGGAACTCAGAGTTGTGGTGAAGCTGAAAAATGGTTTTTAAGGATTCCGAGTAATAGAATTTTTGCTGGTAGCTTTGAGGTGGAAAAAGATCTGTCATCTGTGTGATGATGAGAAATGGCGCGCTTTAAAATCGCGACACTTTTGTGTGGTCCCTTTATGGAAATAAATCATATTTTGAAAATTATTTCTGACGTCTTGCAACGAATGGAGTGCAATCTGGGGATTGGAAATGTGAACCCACTGATTATCGGTATTTTGTTGGCTCCATAAACGCTCTTTGGTGTGTGGCAGCGACGTGTACAGAAACAATTCTGGAGAAGAGATCTTCGTCGCTGACTATGTTGACGTACACGCAATCTAAATCTGCTAAGGCCACTCTGGCACGATCAGATTTCGTCGAGTTCCAACAGCGCCAGAAGAAGTAATCGTCTATACACACTCTCTTTCCAACAAACACGTCGTCTCTTGCGTTACACGCTCCCAAATAACATTCCAAAAAATAAGGGAAACGTGTGAAAGCTCACTCGAAAGCTGATGCGATTTCTGCACACCTCGTCAGTGATCTCATGGCCCCTGTCTTGAACTTTAACAAAAGCAAAGACCAACAGCCCATGTTGGATGAATGCTGACGCCCACAGATGGTATAAGGACAGATCGAAGTTATTAAGTGGAGTAGGAGCAGGCATTGTTGGACCTAGACGTAATTTAGATATTCATTTCCTCTAGAGAACCCACAATCTTCCAAGGAATGTCTTCAGCTCAAAATATCAATATTCTCCGATAGCCTGACACACAAAGCCCTAAACAGATTTACATTCAACTTCAGGCCTGCCTGGGAATGCGAAAAAAAAATGGCGAAGGAAAACAGGAAAGTGTCAGGGCATGAAAGCCAAGAACTACGTTTATTGGGCCTTTTCCTCTTAATGGATTTAATAACCTGGACATACTAAAGGGTGGTTTTTTTGGTGTTTTTTTTTAAGGGCCGATGTTGAATGTGAACCACACCTAAACGTCAAGTTTTTTTCTGCATTTCATTTGACATTTCTCAATTTCAGACTAACTCAATTTGAACCATGGAAAGATACACATGCAGCAACGCGTTAAAGTTATTCAGGCTTATTATGAAAATGGGCGTTTAAATCAAAATGCATATCGTGCACTTTCGAAGAAAATCATCTTCAGTGATGAGACACATTTTCACCTCAGTGGATTCGTCAATAAGCAGAATTAGCAGAATTGCCGCATTTGGGCGAATGATAATCCAAGAGTGATTGTCGAAAACCCAATGCACCCACAAAGAGTGACTGTTTGGTGCGGTTTATGGGCTGGCGGCATCATCGGCCGTATTTTTCCGAAATGACGCCGATCAGGCACTTACTGTGAATGGTGTTCGCTATCATGAAATGATAATTTAACCACGCTTTACAACATTTGACCAAAGAAATGCGCATTCAATTTTGGAACAGACAAAAGGGACGTACACCCTTCGAAAAAATCACGAAAGTCGATCCCAGGAGATCCTTAAACTGAACTAACCTCACCTAAGGATATTATGTGGCACTTCTTGTGTGCCACATGTGTTATGTGGCAACCATCTTGTGTAATTCACGAACGAACTAGTTTCCGAAACAACTCCGACAAGTGAACTATGGGAACTAGTTCACAATGTCACTTTATTTCTCTGGAACCATTAAACAAACAATTTTGTTCAGCTTGCTTCTCTCACCTCTCCAACCTGAACTGAAATAATTTCCATAAATTTAATCTTAATTTGATTGCACGTAAATTTAATTTAAATATTGCAAAATTATGCTCTCACATTTATAAGTTAAATTATTCTCATCTATAAAATGAAACTGTACGTATGTCACTTTCAATGTTATACTTTAAGCCCTGTATGTCTGAAAAAATAGTTTACCTTAGTTTACATCTAATCAATAAATAAATGAAAAAGAAAACACGTGTTGTGTGGTGCTTGTTCGGACTGTACCGGTGAAGTATCTCCCTCTAACCCATGGGACCTCACACGCCCTCTCTATCTAAAATTCGTGTGCTTATCATGTCAATGTAAATACGAGTTAAGAGATTTCGCATTCTCAACTAACAGGCGTCACTATTACACGACTCTCAGTCGACTCAGTTAGACACGATAGATTTGTCGACCATAGATTCAATCAACAATCGACACTAGCAATCGGGCAGTTACCGCTTGTTGAGTTGGTGTGTTCTCTTTTCCTCTCTTCATTTGGATGCTACAGTCTGACATTTCGTGTTCGATCACAATCAGTACTTTTCATAAATGGTTCACAATGAATGGCTTACCAAGACCACCCTTAATTATTGAGTGTGAAAACGAAATCTTCTTGCGTGAAGTTTGTAAGCTTGCACTTTGAATGTGGGCATTCACAAACACACATAAAAACACTAGTCTCCTGCATTCTGCCTACAAATGCAGTACTTAAATTGTATTTCATTGATGGCTTATAAAATAAAAGAGGACATTTAAATCAATACATTATGAGCCATCCTACCGAACTGCATTGATATTCTTCTACCGTCGTCGGAACTTCGCCGTGACATCAAGCTAGTTGTTATCAGGCAAATCATATTCAAATATGCGTAGACGTGTTTCAAATTCCCAACGACACCAATTAGAACAGAGATGCTGGCACGTGTAAGCATATGATTTATGCCATACGGGAATCTTCTCCTTATTCATATTTCATATGAATATCGTCAGATTCAATAAATACTTTGCACAACACTATAACATTATCGACAAACAAACGACAGTTTGTAGGCGTATGTATATTCAACGGACTTTGAATCCGTCTCTGCGACGCGGTATAGGACTAAAATAGTCAAATACAGGATAATCAGAAATCTTTAACGAAGTCCCACAAGAACTCAACTATTCCGGAACCGAGACAATCGCCTACGGCAACTACCGACGTACTGAGTGCCTTTCTGACAGTTATTCATACATTTTTGACGGTTAAGGTGAATGCCGTTCTCTGATTGGTCAATTTAGTTTGAGAAAAAGATATAAAATATGGTTGTCAACAATTTTAAGGGGCTTTTAAGAGAGGTAGAAGTGGTTCACATTCAACATCGGCCTTTAAACCACCTGAAAATTAAACGACCTGAATGCTTTCTTCCCAGTTTCAATGTCACAAACTGAGCGCACTTTTTTACACAGAACGGTGTCCGAGGCAAACTTTAATTAAGGACAGGGTGTGGTTTTGAGGACACAGCCCGTCTACGACTAGAAAATTTGGGGACAACTTCACCTAATATCTACACGAAGTATTTGATGATACACGAAGATTTGGAGCCAGTGGTTATTTTTAAACCCCATCCAGGACCCAGAGGTAAACTCAAGACGCCCTGTGTCTTCATCTTGATGTAAAACAACTCTCCGCCATACACAAACTTAACGCTACTCACGTAGTACTTAGGTGGTCTAAAACCTTTCGAACGTTGTTAACGGCCACAAGCTTTGTCAAAGACCAAACACAAATATTAAATCGTTGCCTAATTTAAGGCTATCCAACTCCCTGCGCACATAAAGTTAACGAGTTCCACTTCAGAAACAATTTGCTCACTTCAAAACGGCATTCACCATTCTCATCAACCCGGTCAGCGTTTTACACAAATCAAATTAACCGCCTCATTTAGGCCACCCCTGAGGCCCTCCTCCCATCCATTTATCTTCAATATTCATAAATCCAAATGGGTTAGTACCACATCCATGGGATCTGTTCATTTATTCCGTTCATCATCCACCACGACCAGCTACACATCATTTCACGCACCGAAAACATACGCACCCACAAATTTAGCTCACGCCGCACTCATATCCAACCGTACCCAAAGACAAACTAAAGTTAAGCGTTTTAAGATCTAACCTAATTCCGAGCGAATGTATCGCATACGCATTGTTTGCCGACACAACAAAGCAAACACATTTTCGAGCGGATAACCTCAGAATTACACATCACTTTGGCTGTCCCATCCAACCAGTGGCTGGCGCACACCCTTTTCGGTGCGAACTAATCAGCTACCGCCCGCCCCAAAAAACGCAGACTTAACCGCATCTAAATAATATCGAAGCCATCGTTAGTCTCCCGCTACGCTTACGTGTGGTTGATGGGGGTTGATGTTGGTTATCAACGCAAAGGACCAGGCTATTACGCAACAGTATACACTGTTGACCATGCAATTTTGAACAGGCCCGCTCATCCCCACCCACCCTCACCTCGTCGTCGATGGCCGAGAGAATGTGATTGCAACATCCCTTTTAATCTCAGCTCAGCACTAAAAAGAGGGCAGGAAAATGGGGGAGGAAAAGGCAGCTAACACTGCAAAACAGAATCAATGCGGAGAGAGAGAGAGCGAGAGAGAGAAGGAAAGAGAGAGATTAACTGAAAACGAAATTGAAATGGAGAAGCTTCTCTGCAAGGCCGTTAATGTAGAACAGTGTTGCCATTGAATTAAAGATTTAAATGTATGCACTTAGGCAGGTGTTATGATTTCGTAGTTTTATAAAATATTAACACTCTCTCTGGAGATACATTTATGTCCCCTCGGCTTAATTGCAATTATATAGGACGATGCAGCGAGACTCCTTAATAAGGACAAACAAACGCGATATTACGGGTGATTTAAATTGAAACCCTATGGCGTAACTTACTGATGATACACATAGGCGTGCGTACACCTACGTTCATCTTCGCACCGTCAACGCGTCCAGCAATAAATCCTTCAACTGTTGCGTTCGAAACTCGGTGCATTGCCCTACAGTTAGTCGATTTGTTTGAATTATGTGTGTACTCAGTCAGGCATTGAGCTCCATTCCCAAACCAACTTAGTGTACAAGTTCTAGCAAGGGTGTGTACTCAGTGCATAGCTGCGGTTCCAAGGCATTGAGCTCTGTTTCCAAACCAATGTAGTGTAGATGTTGTAGCAAGGGACTAAGGCAATGATTCTAATTCAGTGAATATACTCTTGACGGAAACACAGGGACATCTCTTTTTACAGACAATTCGTCATGGTCCTGGCATAAAGATAATCGTGTATTGAACACCTTTTAGAACGGATACCCCTACATAACGGACAATCATGTTGGTGTGTCCCGCTGGTATGGAGAAGTTTCATTGCATAAATAAAAAAACCATGGATTTTACCACTTTAGAGGATATTAGAGGATATTATTGCAATAATTTAGCTGATTGCCAACATTCAGCAGTTACACTCATGTCACACAAATACAGGCGAACCTACTCCGTTGGCGGTTGGCGGGTTTGCGCTTCAAAGAAAGCGATGACCAGATGCCTGAGAGTAATGGCGCTTAGTTGGGTCAGGATATCGATGAAGTAAGCCCCTTAGTTACTTTTCTTTTAGAATGTGCTGTAATTGCAGCAACTTTGTCTGTGTAGTTTCCAGTTCCATTTGCACAGCCTGATAGCCGGCTCGCTCAATCTGATCGGGCCTTGTAATCGTCTAGGATTGACAGTAGCCCATAATAATTTCGTAATGAGGCACCCTGTGCCAGGATTAGTTTATTATGGCATCAATATATGGAGAGGCAAAAATGACAGGTTGTCGCCCGGAAAGACGGTCGAACTAGTGTCCTTTCTAGCGAGTTCATCTGTTTGACAAGTTTCTGGAATGTTACCTGTAAGCGTGTGTATCAATGTCTTCAGGTTTGAACAGGATCGAAGGGTTTTACACTTTGCTAAAGGCCATCTTGCGACACCATTCACTCGCACCTGCATACATGACCGGACTCACCATTTGTGTAGGATGTACAAATGCAGGAGCTCAATAAATGTCATCAATATAACGCCATTCTTTAAGTTTTAGTTCTTCCACTCAGATACTTATGAGTTTCTAAACGCTCTCTGAACGCAATTAGTTTCTACCCTTTGTACTGTTCACACAGACGGCCATTTACACATCAGTTCGAAAAATTCCAAAACAAAATAATCAAAGCAGTACTGTGTATACGAGTAATTTCATATTTTTGATATTCTAGAAACAATATGTAAAGGGCGATTTTTTAGCTATTATCTTTTTGGCAACACTGGTTTAAACAGCTGACGCACG
Organism: Eristalis tenax; assembly: GCA_905231855.2. NCBI lineage: Eukaryota > Metazoa > Arthropoda > Insecta > Diptera > Syrphidae > Eristalis > Eristalis tenax. The sequence goes on along the minus strand of HG993128.1, from coordinate 47,777,051 downwards.
TTTCGTGTTTTGTTTCACTGTCAAACATCTCAACAAACCACGAATCGTCTTACAAACGAACAACGCTTGCAAATTATTGAATTTTATTATCAAAATGCGTGCTCTGTTAAGAAAGTTCATCGCGCGCTTCTTCCATTTTATGGTCAGTTTAGACGAAGCTCTTTGTTGGCTCAATGGGTACGTAAATAAGCAGAATTGTCGATTTTGGAGTGAATATCAGCCAGAAGCATTGCAAGAGCTACCAATGCATCCAGAAAAAGGCATAGTTTGGTGCGGTTTATGGGCTGGTGGCATCATTGGACCGTACTTATTCAAAGATGATGCGAATCGTAACGTAGGAGTAACTGTGTATGGTGAGCGCTACCGTGAGATGATATACAACTTTTGCCCAAAATGCAAGAGCTTGACATGCATGACATGTGGTTTCAACCAGACGGTGCCACATGCCCCACAGCACGCGCAACAAGGGACTTATTGAGAGGCGAGTTCGGGGACCATTTTATTTCGCGTTCGGTCAATTGGCCGCCTAGATCGAGCGATTTAACGCCTTTAGACTATTTTTTGTGGGGCTATGTTAAAGCTCATGTCTATACAGACAAGCCCGCTTCAATTGACGCATTGGAAGACATCATTGAAGCATTTATTCGTGAGATACCGGCCGAAATGTTTGAAAGAGTATGCCAAAATTGGACATTTGAGGCGCAGTCAGGGTCAACATTTGCATGAAATAATCTTCAAACATTGAATTATATGGACAGTACTATCGATTCAAATAAAGATTTCATGCATTTTTCTAAATTTTATGATGTTTTTGAAAAACTTTCCTATAGCTTTTAAAAAATCACCCTTTACTTCATTTCTGGTTATAACTGCCGGCAAAGACAAATGTCATTTGCTCTCAATTTCTGCTTTTAACTTGAAAATTGTGAGTAAAACCAGATCAATCTCTGTGGGAACGGCCTATTGAGGTCTCAGTAAAAGTTCATCGGGTCATCGTGGTTTCGGTAATCGGTGGGAACGTAGCATAAGGTCATCTTTTGAACATCCATTAAGTATTCACGAATAATTGATGAAAAAGTTGTTTGCTCTCCTACACATGTACACTAGAAAATATATTCGCCTTTTTCCTAAACACCAAGAACAGCCCCAACCCATCGCCATAAATGGGACTGTGTGCAATAAAACTGGCGTGCTTCACCAGAGAAACCGCTTCGATCGCACCCATGTTCCTTCAAATAGTGAGAAATAATATTCTTTTGCTCCGACACGCAATTGTGAACTGTGAACGGCATCAGGGTAAGTGATCGCTTATTGAAAACGAAACCACAGCATCGTTGTGCGTGAGCCTTCCCGACACGCAGTTTCATTGTGTCCAGTCTGCAACTCGTGTTCGTTCTCCAAGGTCAGATAAAAGTATCGTCGCCTTAGCTGAAAGTTTGTCTGCAAAACCGAGATATGACCATTTCGGTTTTAATCACAAAAACTGGGCCGATCTGGTAACACTTTGCATCACATTTTGCTCTCAGATCTTGGCCCACATGCGTACAATTGCCCACTTGACATATGAATCCAAGCCAGCAGTGTGGTTGAACAAACTCATTTTTTGGACTGGCAGAGCCATAAACGTACAGCGGTGAATTCATTTCAATGAATGGGCAATGGACATATGCGAGTGAGTAGGTTTTCTTTTGGTTCCTGTCCTTGGTGCCTGACACGGAGCATTCTATACTTTGTCGTGCTTCTGGCGGTAGGAATAAAAACGACAATGAAGCTGCTGGTGAATTTGCCAGGAAAGGAGCTGACATGACATGAAGCACAAAGCACCCACTGGCAGTGACAGAGGCGGAGAAAAGGGCAGATTACAGCGCACAGAAGGAGGTGGGAGATTACTCGGAACTGATGTGATGTGATATCAGATGTGTCATGAGACACCAGGGTTGTACCCACCTGTCGGCTGGACTAAATCTAGTGCTTTTTACAAGAAAACGTTAACTGGAACGACTAAAACAAATTAGTCTGTCTCCAGTAAAAGAGGTGAAATATCTAGTCATCTTAGACAACAAGATCATCTGAAAGGACACACAGAAGAGATGAGAGACACAGCCCATTGTAGGGCTGCAGTCCAAGCATCCTTGTTAGAGCAACAATCACATACGGTGCAATGGTCCAAAAGAGAAAAACTCAACAAAGTTGAAAGGTTGGCATGCCACATGAGCTGACTTCATTGCATCTAAAGGTTGCAGAGTCAATCACGAGAATGGCAAAAGAAGGGATAGAAAAAGACAGTTGCATTACATCGATACAATGGGATGCACTAGTCAAAAAGCCGCCCCTCCTGACCATTCCGATGGAGATGTGTTTAGGAAATTCAATTTCCAAAACAAAAGTTTACCATCAAGCTCAACACCAAAAAGGACCAATGAACCATAGCCTGACTGAGCAGTAAAACACGATCAAATGGTACACAGATTGATCAAGAACGGATGAAGGAAAAGGACCACGGACAAAATTCTTTCGAACATTGGGCAAGAGCACTAGCTTTTTCCAGGCAGAAATCTGTGCCATAGACAGATGCGTTCAAATCAATCTTGACTGGAACTATACCAACTGCAACATAGCCACTTTAAGTCGTGCCGCTATTTTGGCCCTAGACTCCTATATCATCAAATCCAAGCATGTTTGGGAATGCCTTACGAGCTGAGCGAGAGAAACAGAGTAAAACTTTGCTGGATACCTGGCCATACAGGGAAAGGAAATGGCCGACTCCCTACCCAAGAAGGGAACATTGAAACATTTCATGGGCCCGATTTCGGTGCAACAGTTGTAGGTACAAAAAAAAACTAAAGAAGCCTAAGTAGTTATGTGTAAGCTATGGTTTCTTAACTCATTCAGTAAGTATATACTTCAATTCGCTTAACTGTGTCGTTTTATATAACATGACGAATGAATTTCTAATAAAATTAAACGGTTTCTACTCTGTAGTCCAGCAGGCACATTCGAAAAGGAAAATCTGAATGTCAATAGAGCCCATACCCATTAGCACAAGAATTCAAACAGTTTTCGCATGATTTCGGTCAAAAAGGCGCTTTATTTTTGACTATTTTTGCGTTAGGACTTAGCCTAGTAGCAGACGACCGCTATGGAGCCAGCTAATAGCAAATATTGAGAAAGTGCGTGACGTAAAAGAGCCTTTGACCCACTTCAACAATCGTTGATTTGATTTGATTTAGATAACTCATGTTCCCCTTTTGCTTTTTAGTCTCCCTCTTGAAAACATGAACACAATAAATCGCTTTTGTGATTATAACAATTAATTGCACAGCAATTTAATAACGGACTTTATTAACAACCGCAGAAATAAACTGGTCCCGTGTTCGTTTTATTTGTCGGCCATTCCGAAGCGACTTAAGTCAAGCAAAGATAATTGTTCGTTACGAAATCATTAGCATTTAGAATTTTGAGAAATATGCAGCAATTATCACGGGAGAACATGAAGAGGTGAACGAAAGAACTGAATGGCCATAATTTGCTTAGTAGTCAAAGCTTTGTACCATATTTCCACCATCAAATGGCTGAAATTAGTATGAATGAATGAATAAATTAATTTTTTTTATTTTATTGTGTTTTAATTTTGACTATCAACTTGGCAGCATTGTTCGCAGTGCGAATGGATGTGGAACATTTTTCGATCTTTTTTTCGAAAATCATCGTTCGCGAATCTTTGACAATACACAATCTTTTTCAGCGACAATGCTCACTTGGGGTTGAATGGATAATAGAACCATACACCACCGAAATATCGACGGAATTAATCTAAAATTCACCTCTTTGCTGAAGGAGGGAGAAATTTGCTGAAAAAAAGCCTTCTTCTACATCGAATGCAAGTTTGACTCTTTCGAGTTCGACTTCTTGATAGAATTCGCATTGTTTCGCTTGTTTTTATTTTACACGATTTATTTAACTCAAATCTTGGTTTATAATTCTGATTGGATTGGCATCGTGTTCCATAAATGCAATGCACCCGACTCGAGAGGGTCCTGCACGACATACCGCTACGCTTAAGGGCATGACTTTCCAAATGTCCTTCCAATTGTTGACCTACACGGGATGCCAATGAAATGATCGAGTAGAGTGAGCCGTCAATGGCGTTTTTGCTGGTCATCAAATATTGTTAGTCAATGAAAGCCACTCACGGGAAATAGATGTTGTCTTCGAAAAGGAATACGCACCTCGAACAGTCGACTTAGCCGGAAAAGTTAGATCGTTCAGTTTCGAATTAAATTTGAGAGACTCTGGCTAAGATTATCGGTAGCGGGTAACCACTTGTTCTATCCAGGTGAGTTATCCAACCTATTCCATTGACCGCGGCCACAGTTCGAAATACGTGGGTCAAGCTAGAAGCACACGCAGTGACAGGATGACTCATTGGTGGCGATAAAATTCTCCCCTGAAGTGCATCAATTGATTGCCCACAGAGAAATCCCTTCCAAATGTGACCCAATTTAGTATTTATTCAACCATCTCCCATCTGATTAAACAAGCACATCTCAAATTTGATTACGAAATCATTCGCCCGGTGGCAACCACAAACCGCAAAGCACTGCAAAAAGTATCCTACTGCATTAATTCACTAATTTAAAATCGAATAACATCACCGCCGGCGGCCATAAAGCCCGACTGATCTCGCCCGCTATGCTACCATTTTCCACATAACCTAAATCAGCGAGAATATGTTCGTTTTTTTTTTTTTTTTTTTTGTGTTTCTTTGGGATCATTTCGCTTATCCGATTCAAACCCAATTGATTGCGACGCGGTGAGGAGGCGGACGGAGCTAGCCATAGATTTTGGCACAACATTGTACCATTAAACAGAATTTACATTGACGTGACCAGGTACAGCGGTGGGATGCATCCACACAGCGGCAGGGTACCTGTGCCAAAAATTCGCAAGAGATAACAGCGATACTGAATCGAAAAGGAATGACGGAGAGGACTGAGGAAAATCTCAGCGGAAATGCCAAATGCATGAAGCAGAGACTGCAGCCAAGAGGAGAATGGCACGGAGCACAGTGCTGCTGCATTCCCACCCACAAAAGTGTTGCTGTC